>CM043319.1:63251028-64451028 GCA_023736055.1 Quercus glauca | reverse complement strand
CCCAACAAATTCCCAACAATGAATTTGTAGAGAATGGGTTAAGCAATTGGGCTGTCAATGGATTTAGCAACGACTCATCCAAGCATAAAACAAGTAAAGAAGGATCCTAGACTAGCGTTTGACAGAATTTTCTTCTGGCCGAAGAGCTTTGGTCTTTGAAAACGTAATACAATCCTCTTTTTCTCTCCTCTGTGAGGCCTGCTTCTCTTATATATATATACGCCCTTTCTCCATCTTCACCGCACACTTGTCCTCCATCTAAGCATCCACTTGAGTAATAGTCACATCAGAAGTCTGCTTTAGCCTGCACTGAGTGGTGATGGGTGAAGATGCACTGTTCAGGTGTCTTCTCCACATAAATGCGGCCAGGAAAGTTGCTGCAGTGCATTAAATGCGGCGGTGGCAGCTTTATTTGTGAGATATCTCATGATAGCCACACAGTTAGGCGCGCCCAGTGCGCAGCCCTTACAGGGAAATCTTCAACGTATCTATTTGATCAAATTCTGGGGAGATTCGTCGGATAGAATCTCTTCGGCCCGACCAGGCTGTCTTCGGATGGAGTGTTCGTCCTTAATGGGTTGCACTCCCACCAGGATGGCAAGGCGTTGATACATTTAACTTCTTTGGACAGAGAGTCGCACTTGGAACTGGGCCTCAGGCCCAACATATGGCGCTGGGCTTTCTTACCCACATCAACCATTAATGTTTGAAAGATATGTATCTCTAACTATCTACATAGGCCTCGTCAATGGGCCGGGCTGGGCCGACCCGGTCCGTTTTTACTTGGCCCATGGGTCTAATGGGCTGGGCTTAACGGGTTGTTGACTAGTCAATAGGCTGGGTCGGGCCGGGCTGGATGAAAAAAACCTAGCCCATGGCCCTACCCATGGGCAATGCCCATTTGGGCTTTAGCGGGCTGGGCTAGTAAGGTGGGTTTAATGGGCTACCCATGGGCATTTTTAACGAGACTTCAATGGGGTTATAAAAAATTTAACCAAAAAATTATAATTACATGTTATTACAAACTATCAAATTGAACAATTAAATTTACTAAAAAGATTCTATTAAAAAAAATACTAAGACATACCTCTTAAAGGAAATATTTGAAGAATCAAATATTTGATTCTTCATATATTTCCTTTAAGAATGCTTGCTGTAAGGAAAGAATTTCTTCCAACCAACGGTAAGCTTTTTTTTTAAAGGAATTTCTTCTGTAATTGTAACTTGTAAGGAAAGAATTAGAATTTATCAAAGGAAAGAATGACTTTCTTTCCAGAGGCACAGAGGTAGGGCAACGGTCATCTTAGTAACTTAGTTTTAAAAATCAAAACTACTAGACTAATACCAAAATATATATATTTATTATGCATATTGTATCACAATCACTCCAAATATTAAGTGGTTAGGTGTGTGGTCTTAAAGTTTTTATAATGTCTAAAGTTCAATCCCTCACCAACCCAACTCCCAAATTATTTTGTTATGAATTTTGGGCAATGAGTCAGGCTAACGGGTCGGGCTAATGGGCTGGGCTAACGGGTCGGCCCACCGGGCGCCCATGGGTAAAGAAACCAGCCCATAGCCTGTCCCGTTGGGCTTCTGGGCTGCCCACGGGCATCAATATTATCGGGCCGGGCTGCCCATTAGCCTGGTGGGCTAGCGGGCTATTGGGCTAGCCCATGGGTCATGGGCTATTTGATGACCCTTATATCTACAATATAAAGTTTGTATCTCTAACTATCTCCAATATATTACACAATATAATATATTGATTGTCAATCAATTTGGAATTAAACCCTTTAGCCTTTTAGGAAAGATATGTAATTATTACCTTATTAATCACTTGTCATTTCCTTAATTGATTTTTAGGTTAAATTCAAATTAGTCATCTTTTATCATTAAAGCTTGATTGTCGTCAATTTGGAAAGATTATTAATCTTTGGATTAGATTTTTGGGACTTTCCTTGTGAAAAAGAATCTTTTTAAATATTGACATTTAAATCTAATTGAGCTAACAAGTGGACATTAAAAAGCAAACTCAAGTACTAAGGTCCAAGGATCCATGGCTTTCAAAGAATTTGTTATTTTATATGTCTTGTCATATATCGGTTCATTCCATAATAAAGCGATGATAAAGGGGAATAATCTCAATGATTTGATTTCAGAAATACAACCTGATCAACCCATCAAAAGTATTTTGGTATTATCTATTATATATTTGTTGGTAGTTTTACTTGTGCAAGTCATTTTTATTATTCTATATCAATTTTTTTTTTCTTCCAAATATCCCATGTCAAATTAGTGCAAAAGCAATTGCGATTTTCATTCTAACAAAGTATTTTCATTTCCTTATAGCTTGAGATTTAGTCTAACAATAATAAGATTTTTGCAGACTGAGCATGGAGACACCTATGATTGTGTGAATATATACCAACAATCTATTTTTGAACATCCTTTGTTCAGAAATCATACAATTCAGGTTCATATTGTTACCTTATTTGCGTTATATTTTCATCAAAATTTAAATTCAATTTCAAGGTATCCTAGAAAATGACTAGGGCATGCACAAGCTTACATAGTGCGTGCCACAATCATTTTGAAATTGATCAATTTAATAACTCATAATAAATTTTTCAAATATAAGGATGTAACATTTTATTTAAATTTTAAATGGTGTGAAACTTTGTAGATTATAAAATTTAGGAAATTAAATATTAACCATCAAATGATTCTTCTCCATTGTAATTGAAATTTAGAAATCCTATTCCTTCCAGTTTGGCCTCGGACATGTGGAAATTCCATATCAAATTCTCGTTTTCTCTTTGCTGGAAAACATTGCCCGATAACAAATGTACAAAAAAGGAACACATATATAATAAAAATAGATAAATAATAAAAAGAAAATGTTTTTCGTCGGTTGCATATATACTAGACAGTGGAAGAGGGTGTTTTAGAGAAAAAAGAGCGAAATCAACTTCTTTTATATATATATATATATATATATATATATATATTGTGGGGCTCTATCACGCTCATTACGCTGGCCCACTACATGCGGCCCAAGGCCCGCGCCGAGGATGGTGCTGAGACCGAGGACAATGGGAAAGAACCCAGAACGTCCCAAGGCCCGCGCCGAGGATGACACATCCTCGGCGCACCGACTTCACTAAAGGGAAAATATCTCATATCCTTCGAATATATCTCACCAATATTCTGACTACTTTAATGGTGAAGTGACCAGCAAACCCAGATACCTCGATCACTTCAACTAATAGAAAGCCTGCAAAAGCAGATGATGGGACAAACCCTTATACACAAAGTTCAGATAACCGACAAATGGACGGTTAAGATTAACTAAAAGAATACTATATAACAAAGAGGATTCCCAGCATAAAGGGGGAGGACCGAAAGGGAAAAGAAAAACAGATCCTTGGCCGAAGCCGAGGACAAATACCCATCGCAAGCACTTAGCCAAATTCCGAAGATTCCTAGGAAGTTCATGTCATCCATTATTTTGTTATAGACTTTACACCAGCCGTTGTTTACTTCGGTGAGGCCAAACCCTTAGACCCATCTCTCTACAAATTTTATTGTCAAGGGCCCATTACATTTTTAGCCCCTACAATTGGCGCCGTCTGTGGGGAGGATTTGTGCGCCGGCAAGTGCGGTGGTCGGTGTAAAGAAATTAAGAGCAGCACTTTCCAAAATAATATACGAAAAACGATACAATCTACTACAACAACAATGATTCAGAGGTCAACAATCACAAGAATAAGAATATACGAAAAAGAAAGAAAAAGAAAGACAACAAGTGAAACAAATCTACTTCTTTTATTCAAGTATGAAGTGAAACTACATCTCTTACAAGTAATGCCCAGGGGGCTTGTTCTAAAGCTAAATACAAAAGCATACACATGACGAAGCTGACTGAGGAGCAAAGGGTGGAGAGCAACAATGGCAGAAGAACAGAAGATAGAAAAGGAGAGTAGAGGAAGATATGAAGAAAAGAAGAGATGAAGAACAAATATCAGAAAAAGAAGTGGAGGACGAGAGGAGGAAGGAAGAAAGCGGAAGTGAGAAGAGAGAAGACGTGAGAAGGGAGAAGGGCGGGGAAGATAGGAAAGCTACATTAAGGGGTGGAAGAGGCCGCGGAACCCGACGGTTGCGCTCTTGGGTTCCGCCTGGTTTCTCTCCGACCCCCACTGTAGCATGCTTGGGGGGTCAAAGACCCATACCCAAGAGAGGGAGGTTACGTTCTGTCCGGATCCTCCTCCAGGTGGTAAGGAGGGCTGTGTTCCCGGTTAGGTTGAAAAGAAGGAGAATCTTCGGATCTCCCCTACCTCCACACCAGCGTGGCGGCCAGAGTCGGAATGCCATCCTCGGCTCCTGATGGGGGCTGTGCATTCTCTGGAGCGCCCTTTTCCAGGGCCAGTTCATGCGAAGGGGCTCGAATGATTGCGCCTTGAAGAATTTTTGGCGATGTGTTTTTGGGGAAGTTTCAGAACGAGTGTTTGTCAAGTGTGAAGGGGAGTTTCGCCCTAGGAACGCCTTTTATAGTGGGAGGAACATTGATGAGGGCCAATCCACAATGAATCCCAGGGAGAGATTTCCGGAGGCAATGATGCCGCCCCAATTTCCAAGGGGCTTGCCAACCGTTAGATCCTCATCAATCCATGGTCAGTATTAATGAGGGGACGCCTCATTAAACGGGAAGACACCGAAGCGTCAGAACGCCTCACCCGGACAGCCCAAAAGATGCCTCGTTATCTGAAGAATCCCACCAAACGAAGAGGCAAAACACGGCAAGGTCTTATCCTCTACCAACTTCAGCATTTATTGTTATTATTATTCTGCTTGAAAATTGTAATTATTTAATGCTTAGTGTAAAACGCGGCAAGAATTAAAACGGCTACGGATACCTAGGTAAAATCGATGATTAAAAATGAAAAACTAGGTACTGGACAGAACCAAGGCACTGCATGGTCCTCGGACCCAGGCCTCATGGGGAAACCAGATACTTCAGATGATAAAAATGGAAAACTAGGTACTGGACAGAACCAAGGCACTGCATGGTCCTCGGACCCAGGCCTCATGGGGAAACCAGATACTTCAGATGATAAAAATGGAAAACTAGGTACTAGACAGAACCAAGGCACTGCATGGTCCTCGGACCCAGGCCTCATGGGGAAACCAGATACTTCAGATGATAAAAATGGAAAACTAGGTACTGGACAGAACCAAGGCACTGCATGGTCCTCGGACCCAGGCCTCATGGGGAAACCAGATACTTCAGATGATAAAAATGGAAAACTAGGTACTGGACAGAACCAAGGCACTGCATGGTCCTCGGACCCAGGCCTCATGGGGAAACCAGATACTTCAGATGATAAAAATGGAAAACTAGGTACTGGACAGAACCAAGGCACTGCATGGTCCTCGGACCCAGGCCTCATGGGGAAACCAGATACTTCAGATAGCTAAATGAGATCAAGAAACTCGATACTTCTAGCAAGAAAAACACGTCATCATGAAAGCTAAACTATAAGCAAAACCAAGGCATCGCATGGTCCTCGGATCCAAGCCCCAGAGAGAACCGAGCGTAAAATGAGAAAACCGAGCACAAAGTAAAGCTCAAACGCATTGCATGGTCAAAGACCTCAGGTCAGCGGGAAGGAAATCTCCCCGTAAAAAATAAACACTGAGGAAAAGCGAGGTCTTGTACGAATTCCGGACCTAAACCTCTATGGAAATCGGTCGTTATGAAGCCGCGCAAACGTTGATCAAAACCAGGGCTCTCGTACGGGTCATGAGCTAAAAACTGAGGCAAAGCCAATTCCCTTTTTAGGCACCGAATAAACAAATCCTGTCAGAGACAGAAAATCGTGAGAAATTGAGTACCATAGTGCAAACAACCCAAGCCCTACCATCCTCGGGTGATACTCTACGCGAAAAGAAAACTGTAAAGAACGGCTACAAAAGCGATAGCACTGACGACAAAGTAGAGCCAATAGGCTGAGGAAAAACGCCGAGGAGGTCAAAATCCTCCTCCCCGCCCAAGGGGACGTGCAGCAGGGTTTTGAGGGGCTATTGTGGGGCTCTATCACGCTCATTACGCTGGCCCACTACATGCGGCCCAAGGCCCGCGCCGAGGATGGTGCTGAGACCGAGGACAATGGGAAAGAACCCAGAACGTCCCAAGGCCCGCGCCGAGGATGACACATCCTCGGCGCACCGACTTCACTAAAGGGAAAATATCTCATATCCTTCGAATATATCTCACCAATATTCTAACTACTTTAATGGTGAAGTGACCAGCAAACCCAGATACCTCGATCACTTCAACTAATAGAAAGCCTGCAAAAGCAGATGATGGGACAAACCCTTATACACAAAGTTCAGATAACCGACAAATGGACGGTTAAGATTAACTAAAAGAATACTATATAACAAAGAGGATTCCCAGCATAAAGGGGGAGGACCGAAAGGGAAAAGAAAAACAGATCCTTGGCCGAAGCCGAGGACAAATACCCATCGCAAGCACTTAGCCAAATTCCGAAGATTCCTAGGAAGTTCATGTCATCCATTATTTTGTTATAGACTTTACACCAGCCGTTGTTTACTTCGGTGAGGCCAAACCCTTAGACCCATCTCTCTACAAATTTTATTGTCAAGGGCCCATTACATTTTTAGCCCCTACAATTGGCGCCGTCTGTGGGGAGGATTTGTGCGCCGGCAAGTGCGGTGGTCGGTGTAAAGAAATTAAGAGCAGCACTTTCCAAAATAATATACGAAAAACGATACAATCTACTACAACAACAATGATTCAGAGGTCAACAATCACAAGAATAAGAATATACGAAAAAGAAAGAAAAAGAAAGACAACAAGTGAAACAAATCTACTTCTTTTATTCAAGTATGAAGTGAAACTACATCTCTTACAAGTAATGCCCAGGGGGCTTGTTCTAAAGCTAAATACAAAAGCATACACATGACGAAGCTGACTGAGGAGCAAAGGGTGGAGAGCAACAATGGCAGAAGAACAGAAGATAGAAAAGGAGAGTAGAGGAAGATATGAAGAAAAGAAGAGATGAAGAACAAATATCAGAAAAAGAAGTGGAGGACGAGAGGAGGAAGGAAGAAAGCGGAAGTGAGAAGAGAGAAGACGTGAGAAGGGAGAAGGGCGGGGAAGATAGGAAAGCTACATTAAGGGGTGGAAGAGGCCGCGGAACCCGACGGTTGCGCTCTTGGGTTCCGCCTGGTTTCTCTCCGACCCCCACTGTAGCATGCTTGGGGGGTCAAAGACCCATACCCAAGAGAGGGAGGTTACGTTCTGTCCGGATCCTCCTCCAGGTGGTAAGGAGGGCTGTGTTCCCGGTTAGGTTGAAAAGAAGGAGAATCTTCGGATCTCCCCTACCTCCACACCAGCGTGGCGGCCAGAGTCGGAATGCCATCCTCGGCTCCTGATGGGGGCTGTGCATTCTCTGGAGCGCCCTTTTCCAGGGCCAGTTCATGCGAAGGGGCTCGAATGATTGCGCCTTGAAGAATTTTTGGCGATGTGTTTTTGGGGAAGTTTCAGAACGAGTGTTTGTCAAGTGTGAAGGGGAGTTTCGCCCTAGGAACGCCTTTTATAGTGGGAGGAACATTGATGAGGGCCAATCCACAATGAATCCCAGGGAGAGATTTCCGGAGGCAATGATGCCGCCCCAATTTCCAAGGGGCTTGCCAACCGTTAGATCCTCATCAATCCATGGTCAGTATTAATGAGGGGACGCCTCATTAAACGGGAAGACACCGAAGCGTCAGAACGCCTCACCCGGACAGCCCAAAAGATGCCTCGTTATCTGAAGAATCCCACCAAACGAAGAGGCAAAACACGGCAAGGTCTTATCCTCTACCAACTTCAGCATTTATTGTTATTATTATTCTGCTTGAAAATTGTAATTATTTAATGCTTAGTGTAAAACGCGGCAAGAATTAAAACGGCTACGGATACCTAGGTAAAATCGATGATTAAAAATGAAAAACTAGGTACTGGACAGAACCAAGGCACTGCATGGTCCTCGGACCCAGGCCTCATGGGGAAACCAGATACTTCAGATGATAAAAATGGAAAACTAGGTACTGGACAGAACCAAGGCACTGCATGGTCCTCGGACCCAGGCCTCATGGGGAAACCAGATACTTCAGATGATAAAAATGGAAAACTAGGTACTAGACAGAACCAAGGCACTGCATGGTCCTCGGACCCAGGCCTCATGGGGAAACCAGATACTTCAGATGATAAAAATGGAAAACTAGGTACTGGACAGAACCAAGGCACTGCATGGTCCTCGGACCCAGGCCTCATGGGGAAACCAGATACTTCAGATGATAAAAATGGAAAACTAGGTACTGGACAGAACCAAGGCACTGCATGGTCCTCGGACCCAGGCCTCATGGGGAAACCAGATACTTCAGATGATAAAAATGGAAAACTAGGTACTGGACAGAACCAAGGCACTGCATGGTCCTCGGACCCAGGCCTCATGGGGAAACCAGATACTTCAGATAGCTAAATGAGATCAAGAAACTCGATACTTCTAGCAAGAAAAACACGTCATCATGAAAGCTAAACTATAAGCAAAACCAAGGCATCGCATGGTCCTCGGATCCAAGCCCCAGAGAGAACCGAGCGTAAAATGAGAAAACCGAGCACAAAGTAAAGCTCAAACGCATTGCATGGTCAAAGACCTCAGGTCAGCGGGAAGGAAATCTCCCCGTAAAAAATAAACACTGAGGAAAAGCGAGGTCTTGTACGAATTCCGGACCTAAACCTCTATGGAAATCGGTCGTTATGAAGCCGCGCAAACGTTGATCAAAACCAGGGCTCTCGTACGGGTCATGAGCTAAAAACTGAGGCAAAGCCAATTCCCTTTTTAGGCACCGAATAAACAAATCCTGTCAGAGACAGAAAATCGTGAGAAATTGAGTACCATAGTGCAAACAACCCAAGCCCTACCATCCTCGGGTGATACTCTACGCGAAAAGAAAACTGTAAAGAACGGCTACAAAAGCGATAGCACTGACGACAAAGTAGAGCCAATAGGCTGAGGAAAAACGCCGAGGAGGTCAAAATCCTCCTCCCCGCCCAAGGGGACGTGCAGCAGGGTTTTGAGGGGCTATTGTGGGGCTCTATCACGCTCATTACGCTGGCCCACTACATGCGGCCCAAGGCCCGCGCCGAGGATGGTGCTGAGACCGAGGACAATGGGAAAGAACCCAGAACGTCCCAAGGCCCGCGCCGAGGATGACACATCCTCGGCGCACCGACTTCACTAAAGGGAAAATATCTCATATCCTTCGAATATATCTCACCAATATTCTGACTACTTTAATGGTGAAGTGACCAGCAAACCCAGATACCTCGATCACTTCAACTAATAGAAAGCCTGCAAAAGCAGATGATGGGACAAACCCTTATACACAAAGTTCAGATAACCGACAAATGGACGGTTAAGATTAACTAAAAGAATACTATATAACAAAGAGGATTCCCAGCATAAAGGGGGAGGACCGAAAGGGAAAAGAAAAACAGATCCTTGGCCGAAGCCGAGGACAAATACCCATCGCAAGCACTTAGCCAAATTCCGAAGATTCCTAGGAAGTTCATGTCATCCATTATTTTGTTATAGACTTTACACCAGCCGTTGTTTACTTCGGTGAGGCCAAACCCTTAGACCCATCTCTCTACAAATTTTATTGTCAAGGGCCCATTACATTTTTAGCCCCTACATATATATATATATATATATATATATATAGAAATTTGATGCTAGTTTAACAACTTGGATGCTTATTTTATTATATTTGGTTTGAAATGATATGTTGATTTACTGAAGTATATAAAATACTTAACAGATGAGACCTAGCAATAAAGTAAGAAAACTAGCAGCCAAAATGCAACCCAAGAAGCTGCCGCCTGGTGTCCAATATGCAAAGATAGAGTTAAATGAGGCGTGCCCAAAAGGGACTGTCCCTGTTCTAAGAGTCGCAGACAATGATCTACCTAATGATGTATCAAATTTAAATAAGTCTCAATTTTCTTCATTTGATCCATTGGATGCTTGTACAGAAGTAAGTGAGATAAGGTTTTTCTTTACTTAATGTTGGTCGCGCCTTTTTTTTTTTTTTTTTTTGGGAACAAAGTTTAACCACAAAATTAGTAGTAGCCTAAGGCTACAACTTCCTTTAAAAAAATTAGCATTACTACATATTTTGAAAATCTAACCGTTGGATTACAAGTTCTTTACGATCTTAATGCATATGTCAAATTTTGTGTCAATAGGATAATTATTTACTATATGATCTATAAGTTTATATTTTATACATAATTTTAAACTACAAAAATTTGCAGTTTAAACAATTTATTGATGACATAACTATTAATCTTTAAATTTTTAGAAATTTTGCAAGTATGAAGGTTATAAGAAGAAAATATAATCTAATTATGAATTTGTTAAAATTCATCTCTAATAAAAAGAAATTGAGTAAGGTTGTAGTTTTAGTTATAACCAATTTTGTAACTAAACTTTTTTTTTTCTTTTTTTATCCATTCCGTAATACGATTAAAGTCTTCTTACCTTCAACGGAATTCATCCTCATAGTTTGCAGGAATATTTACAAAAACAACCCCAGACAAAAAGTATCAATCAGTTGGAGCCAAAATGAGCGTATGGAATCCACGTGTTAGAGGACCTTTCCAATATAGTTCAGTTGCAATCTCAGTTGAAGCAACATTTGGAACTGACTTCGAACAAATACAACTTGGGTGGACTGTAAGTATTCAGGAAGAGAAATGAATTTAAAATAATTGTTCGGTTAATTTTTTAAAATTTTTGTAAAGTATACTTTTTTTTTTAAACCAATAAATTCCATAGTTACAATGAAAGAGAAAGTTTTTAAATTTTTTCGCTAATTAAACTACAAGACTCTTGCCTATTTTTGTATAGTTGAATTAGGACATATGCTTTAACTTTATTTATAATTTGTGATATTGTTTAGGTAAACCCAAATGTGTACGGTGATGCACGCACCCATTGGTTTTTTCAAATGACTGTAAGAACTTTTTATCTTTAAATAGATTTAAGGTTCTTGGCAGGATGATTTTTTTTTTTTTTTTTGTACAAATACGTAGTACTAACTTAATTTGAATTTCACACTATACATGGACTAGAACAAAGGAGTTTCACAATGTCATAATCTTGCTTGCTTGGGGTTCGTACAAACTAATACCAAAGTTCCAGTTGGAAGTCTTATAGAGAAGGTCTCTGATTACGGTACCGCTGATCAAGTGGTTCTATCTTTCTCCATGATTTGGGTAATAATTACTTCTTTTTTCTCTTTTCTTTTTTAACATAGGATTTGAATGCATGTATACAATTAGAAATTTAGTTTATAAAATAATATTTTTGCAGAATTTCTAATTTCCATTTTTTTTTTCCTTTTCCTTTTTATTGTTTTTGGTTATATGATAACAACAGGATGGAGCAGCTTCATCTAGAACTGGAAAATGGTGGGTGTATTTTAATACTAAACCTGATCCAATTGGATATTTTCTAGACAAACTTTTTTTTGAGTTAAATTCTGGAGCTGACACATTGAAATGGGGAGGCTATGTTTTCACTGGGCCAAATGATAATGCTAGCCCTCAAATGGGTAGTGGAAAATTTGATAATGGTATATATCAACGAACTGCTTACATGACTAATGTACAATATCTAGGTGCCAATAATCAATTAGTTCGCTCGCCAAATAATATTCAAATTGCTGAGTCTCGTTGTTTCCTTGAAGGGGATGAATCATACAAAGACGACACAATAGGTTATACGTTTTGTTTTGGCGGAAAAGGTGGTGTACTAGATTATTGTTATCATGGTGCGCATAGATAAAAACTAATAAAAAGTTGGTCACATCAATAGTTTGTGGCTATTGCATTACATTTTGTGCTAAAATATAATAATGGCAAAATTTGAATTTTTGTTCCTTTTTTTTTTTTTTTTTTTTTTTTTTTGTGCCCTTGATTTTTTTATTTTATTTTATTTTAGTTCCTAGAAAATCAATTGTTGAGGAAGTTAAAAAATATTTTTAGGCAGAAAAATATTCCAAAAGCTCTAAACCAGACTCATGTTACACTTATCCCAAATTACATACAAATCCAATTAAGACACAATTAAATCACCAAACTATATTTGATAAACTAGTAGTGGTAGCTTTGCTTCCATCCCCCCTACTCTTCTCTATGATATTGCTCTTCTACCTACAATATTTTAAAAATGAAAAACCCCATTAATCAAACAAGAAATTGAAATTAAGATGTCATGTACTCCTTTGGCTTATGGAACTCAATGCATCATTTATCTCTCCATGCACCAACCATTTCAATCTCAAGCAAAAACATAATTAACGGCACTTTTCATCGCAAAAAAAGAAAGAAATGACAGCACTATTTTTATTTATTATAAGTATATCAGTAGCATACATATTAGAAGCAAATATGTAATTTTGTGTTAGAACTACATTATAAATCAGCAAAACTTAGATATAGTTCCTTAATGGTTATACATTATATTTCTCAATTGAATTGTAGCAAAGGAACTGTATCTAAACACACTTTTCTAAGTTAATAGACACTCATTCAATAGGTCTTAAAATGACAACCTCATCCTTCACTCTATTCTTTCAAGAGGAGAAGGTGCATATATATATACACACACAGCACTATGTTGTTTACTAGTCTCATTGTAATAAACGAAGTAACCAGCTCATAGCTCATATATAAGATTCAGAAATTCCTTTCAGGTGAAAGAGACACCAACTTCAATCTCTCCACAATAATTTTGGTCTTTGCGAACAACACTATATTTGCGAGGGTGTAACTCAGCAGTTCCATTCTCCACTCCTACTGCCATTAAATCCTCCACATAGATGCTGCAAATGGAAAATTTATATAGTATGTGAGGAAGGACAATCAAACAACAAAGATATATATATATATATATATATATCCACTCCTACTGCCATTAAATCCTCCACATAGATGCTGCAAATGGAAAATTTATATAGTATGTGAGGAAGGACAATCAAACAACAAAGATATATATATATATATATATATATATATATATATATCCACTCCTACTGCCATTAAATCCTCCACATAGATGCTGCAAATGGAAAATTTATATAGTATGTGAGGAAGGACAATCAAACAACAAAGATATATATATATATATATATATATATAATGCACATCAAAAATTGCTTTTCATGCTCTACATTATCCCTCCAGTCCCTCCTATCAATTACCCTCACTGTTTAAGTCTAAATGTCTTTTCTAATGGCTTCAAGCCACATAAAAAATTATACCTTTTGGAGGAGAAGTATTTATGAAAGTCTTAACTAAGAACATAAAATGTAACTAAGAGACATGATGTTATGATGTCTCACGTGGCTTGCCCAATGAAGTCATCAGCAGAGAATGTATCCTTATCCATGATGTTTAGAATAAGTTTGTACTGGTCTCCTTCCGGATACCCTACCCTGAATGTAATTTTCTCATTCCACACTGGAGATCCACCTTGACCTGCACCAATATTGGTATATCTCCTTATTTCTATAGAAGAGTCTGCAACCATAAAAGCAGCATACCCTATACATATTTGGTTTGGTGCAGTCATCAAACAATTTAAAATTTGAACTTTAGAGGCAAAATCTTAAGGAGCAAATGCAAGACTTAGAATTGAAAGCAAGCCTCTCCCTTTCTCTCTCTCACAATCAAATTATATGTTCTGGAACCATAGTGCACGAATTTCAAGTCAAACCAAGTTATCATAGGCTGAAACAGAAATTACTATTAAGTTTTCTCGTAACTCTATAGTTCGAGAGGCGCCGAGCCAAGTATCGAGATTCATTTATTCTCAATAGATCAATAGGTAGAGAGGTATCAAAGCCTTGTTTTCTTGAACAGTTTCTTGTACAGTCTTGTGTCTTCAAATCATACCACTTGGACATTCCTTGAACACACTTAAACTAAGACTATGGTGGGGTTTGGATTGCGTGTTTACGTTGAGCGTCCACGTTTTCAGCTTCTTTTTTTTTTTTTTTTTTAAAGACCAGCGCCTGGTGCACTATTCATGGGACATGAACAGTGTACCAAGGCATATGAACAGTAAAAAAAAGAGTGAACAGTAATTTTTCACCCATTTAAAAATTATTTTGCTACAATGTTTTCAGTTTTCAATTTTCAGCAAAATAAGTTGTATCCAAACGGATCCTAAATTACATATAAAGTGTATTTCATCACGTGTTTGCCAATACACAAAAATATGATCCTAACAATCTCCTCGTTTGACAATTTGTTGACAAAACCACAAGAGTACATTGAATGTCCTAAAATATATTATACTCAATTTACAAGAAAATTAACCTAATCTAAACATTTAGTCTCTTGAAGAACTTTGCAAAAAGAGAGCTCTAGTATTGATCTAGTTTAGAAACCTATCTTTTAATGCGTTGGGTTCAAGTTACACTTGGCATGAGTCTAAATAACGTTACACTATCGAATAACTTGTTATAAAATTCATATTTTGAAAATCTTACCCTTAAATTACATGTTCTATATGTTTTTAATATTCATGCCAATTTTCATGTTAATTAGATGTTATTTACCATTCGATTCATAAACTCATCTTTTATGTATTATTTTAAACTACAAAAACTTGAATTTAAACAATTGATTACTGACATGACTATTAGTTTTTTATCACCTTAAAATTTTGCAAGTATGAAAAATATATGAAGATAATGTAATCTAACGGAGAATTTATCAAAATTCATATCTAATTAAAAAATATTGAGTAGTGTAATATTGCTTAATCCAACCATATATATATTAGGAAATTATTTTAAGAGGTGGCTTCAAAATTTTACTTTATCTATTTTAATGCATCACTTTATAACACACCTAACATCAACGATTCTATTTTTTTTTTTTTTTACCATTTCAATTAAAATGATATAAAAAACTCATTAAAATAATTATTAAAAAAAAAAAAATCCACTACTATAAGCACCACATTTTATACCCTTTACGACCTAAACCCCCGTTTCCCAATGATGCTCAAACTCTAAAGCCCAAGGCTAGTTTAGAGCCCAATCAAATATCAAATTGACTTGAGGAGTGTAAAAATGGAAAATATAACCTTTTAAATGAGCAGAAATCTATTTTTTGAAATAAAATGACCAAAGTGGCCCTCAGCCCTGCGTATGTGGGCCAAAGCTTGCATACGCAGGCACATTTCTAATGTACATAACTAGGGTTTCAGAAACATGAAAAATACAAGTTTTCTGCAATAATGGCTGAGGTTTGGAATGAATCCCACATTGTTTGGGAGCCACTCCAAACCCCATTTTTCCACTATAAATCTTTACATGATACATTTTCAAAACACACAGAAATCTCACGAGAAAAACCTAAGATTCACTAGAAAATAGTGAATCAAAATGGAGTTTTTCACAAAGTACCCTCAAGTCAATTTTCTTTGATTAGGACATTTTCTAGCCCCAATCCTTTTAGTTTAACATTACTAATCACTTTCTTATTGGTTTGTGAATAGACTTGACTGAGAGGAACAGTCAAAATCAGGCTTGGAAAGCTTTTTGTGTGAGATATTCTTTTAAACTTCTCTTTTTCCTTTCTTTTATTATCTGCCTTTAAATCCTCTTGTTTGTTTTGTTTGTTGTTAAAATATGTTTTAACATACTTTTCTAGATTAGGTTTAGGTTTTTGTATGTTTGAAATGCATGTTTGTTTATTAGAATTAGGGTTTTAGTTCATGCTATGCTTTTTTGCCTTGTTTGTTTCTAGGTTAGGGTTTTGAACAAGTCCCATGCACGCATGCTATGAGCATGCATATGCAGGTTTAATCCTGCATATGGAAGTCTCTAGTTGTGCACCCAAGCACTTACCCAGAAAACCTTAATCTAGATTTCTTGTTGTTTGGCTTGTTTGTTTCACATGCTTTGTCTCTTTTTAAAGTCTTTTTCATATGTTTATACGTATTTGTGCCTCTATCTTATATGCTTTTTTGTCTTTAACATGTCTAAATTAGGGTTTTTATGTTTGTTTCTTACTTTAATGTCATGTCATTTATTCACATGTCCATGCATCAATGTCATATGTGCTATATTACTGCAAGGTAAGTAAAAGGTAATTCATGCATTTGTATTATGGTTTATTTTGATGATATGATGGAGCATGCTTAGATGTATGATTAGGGTTTGTAATATATTAATGCTTTGCTGTCATGATCAAGTTGCTGCTTTAGATGTATGATAGGGTTTTCACATGCTAAATGAGTGCTAGGGTTTCTTTTGTGTGTTTGGCTCTCTTTTGCTTTGTGGATAGATAAGTATGCTTGTTTAGGGATAAAGGTGTCATGTTGTATGTTAGATGTATGATTAGTGTGTGTGTGAGTCTAGAATATAAGTGTTGAGTTAGTTTTCAATAGGGATAAGACATAAGACACAATGATAGGAGGCCAACCTTAGGGTTGGGCGATCTTGGGTGTCTAACATCTTCCTAAAAGCATACCTAAACTCCGAACCTATACTCTGGTAGTAAGATCAATGGTCCTTCCTCAAATATATATGGTTCCTAGACCACTGCAAAAACTAGGTGGTGACTCCCCCCTCGTGTCCACAACCATAAAAATTTTAGCAACCAATCACAACCACCTCCACTTGCCAACCACCACTATGGCAACCACAACCCATGACCAAAAAAAAAAAAAACCACAACCCATCTCCATCAGCTCACTGCCACAATCAAACCCACAAAACTGATAGCCAAAATCCATTACCATCACCACAAACATAGCCACACCACCACTAACCACCAATGCCAACCACCACCATCAACATCCACAACCATAGCTAACAACCCAATTGTAGCCACAACCCAATTTCAACCCCCCCAACACCAACACAGACCATCGAACCCACCCCAATAATGACCTACCACCACCACCACCATGGACCAACAAACCCACTCCAGCAATGACCTACACCGACCCACCCTAGCGAACCACCACCACGAACCCAAACAAACGATCTCAACAAACTTAAAGGCAAGAGTTAAGAGAAGAAAAGCTTTGGTTCAATTGAGAGGGAGAAAATGGAGGCGCTGTAGAGAAAAAAAGATAGAAGGAAAAAAGATAGGAGAGAGAGAGAGAGATAGAGATTTTTAACGAGAGAAGAGACGAATGAAAAAATGTTTTATTTATTTTTTTTTTTTATCACTTTGTTGCTACAATTGATTGCCAAAGATGGTAGTTTACTGTAACAAGTTTGTTAAATTTTTTAACAATAGCACCATTGATGTAGCTTGGTTTTTGTTGTTTGTGGTGCTAAAAATAGCAATTTGGCAACATAAGAGAACCACTATGAAAATAACCTAAAGTTTTCTCTTTTTGTTACACATTTAACATTTTTTTTTTTTTTTTTGTATTTATATTTAGCAAATAAGCCATCAGAAATTATGAGATAACAAATGTATACAAAATACATATGGGCAAGTGACGTGTACACATGCTCTCTCATGGAAATTTTTTTCTTCTTCAAGATATACATAGACTTGGATCCTCTACATTTCTATTTGAAATAACTTTAGCTAGATTTTCTGGTGAAGGTCATTGAGGGATTTGGGTTGGACCCATTAGGTTAGGTGGATGAATATTATTCAGAATTTAGTCAGAGGGTGACATTAGCTCACTTTTCTGATGAAGGTCATTGAGGGATTTGGGTTGGGTAGTTAGGTTAGGTGGGCACATATTATTCAAATTTGCCAACTTGCATCTGGGCTCTCTATAAAGTGTCCATTTGGCATACACACAAAAAAGAAAAAAAAAAAACTTTTGATTTTTACATTTTATCTGTAGTTTTAAAACTTTTGATTTTTAATCTCTCCTACTTAAAGTGCTTTTGTTTTGGGTTGTCTTATTATGGATAACTTTATGGTGGCTTAAGAGACCCTGCATTCTATGCATTGCCTTAATAAGGGAAAGAAAGGTGCACTGGCACTTAAGTTAAACATCAGTAAGGTCTATGACCGAGTTGAATGGGATTTCTTACATGGTATTATGACTACGTTGGGTTTTCTGGAGATTTGGGTGAATAGGGTGATGGGATGTGTTATTACATCCTCTTTTGCTGTTCTCATTAATGGTAAACCCTATGGTCATATTATTCCATCTAGGTGAATTCGTCAAGGATATTCCCTCTCACCCTATCTATTTCTATTATGTACAGAGGGCTACACTTCATTGATGGGATGTGTTATTACATCCTCTTTTGCTGTTCTCATTAATGGTAAACCCTATGGTCATATTATTCCATCTAGGTGAATTTGTCAAGGATATCCCCTCTCACCCTATCTATTTCTATTATGTACAGAGGGCTACACTTCATTATTAGTTATGGCAGAAATAGATGGGCACATTCATGGGGTTTCCATCCGTAAGAGAGCACCAAAGATCTCTAACTTAATTTTTACAGATGACTCACTGCTTTTCTGCCAAGTCAACCAGCATAATGTTAAAGAGGTGACCAAAATTTTGAAAGTATATGCTACTGCCTCTGGTCAAAGTATTAACTTGGAAAAATCCTTCGTATTTTTTAGTGGCAATACATCAGCTAAGAATAAGAGTTTGATCAAAGACAAGCTGAAGTGAAGGAGGTAGATTGCTTTGAAACATATTTGGGGCTGCCAACTGTGATTGGAAGGGCAAAATACCATTTATTTTCTTATCTCAAAGACTGGGTGTGGAAGAAACTTCAGGGATGGAAGGGTATGATGCTGTCTAGCTGGGAAGGAAGTGTTAATTAAAGTTGTGGCTCAGTCAATATCGACCTATACAATAGATGTGTTTCAATTACCTATAAAGTTATGTGATGAATTTGATGCCTTATGCGCAAGATTTTGGTGGGGTAAGGTTGGGGATGAACATAAGATTTATTGAAGAAGTTGGAACAAACTGATTGAGCCTAAGAAAAGGGGAGGAATGGGATTTCGTGACTTAAGAACTTTTAATCTAGCTATGTTGGCGAAGCAAGGATGAAGACTTATACAAAATAGAGAGTCTCTAATGTACCAGTGTTTCAAAGCTCGGTACTTCCCACAGACTGAATTTTTGGATACCTCAAACTCATCAAATAACTCATACATGTGGAAAAGTATTATGGCAGCCAAACCAATCTTAACTGATGGATGTTGTTGGCGGATGGTGATGGATCAGCCATTAAAGTTCTCACAGATAAATGGATTTCTAATTATCCAACGAACGGAGTGATTCTTCCACCAAGTGAGGAGGAATGGGAGTGGCGTGTAGTTGATCTTATTGATCCAGACTTGAAATGGTGGAGGCATGACTACATCAACTTTGTGTTACATAAGGAAGATACTGAAGCTATTTTACGTATATCTCTTAGCCACAGACAATGGTCGGATACCATTGTACGGTTACATCATACGAAGAAAGTATACTCAGTTAAAACGTGATATTATATGGCAAAACGGGTCATGCAACTTAAGGACAGAGCTAAAAGCTCTTCTAGTTCGATTAGAGGTCAGCTGTGGTAAAAATTTTGGATGCTTCATTTGCCAAATAAAATAAAAATTTTTGGCTGGAGAGCTTGCCAAAACATATTACCCACCCGTGACAATCTTGCGAGGAGGAAAATTATTAAGGATGATAAGTGCTTGTTGTCTACCAGGTGTGCCAAATCAGGGATACATGTGTTATGGGAATATGGGGTGGCACAAGACATCTGGGCAGATAATTCAGTCAAATTGCAGAAATATATTCTTGAACAACATGATGTAGTGCAATTATTTCAAGAATTATTGAGCAGATTACCCACGACTGAGTTTGAATTATTTTTGGTAAGCTTGGCTAATTTGGAACCAAAGGAATGTTTTGAATCATGGAGGGAAGCTAACGGATTCGACGTGGTTGAACAGAAGGGCTGCTGATTATCTAGATGAGTTTGGGCAAGCCCAGGACCTGCTGCAAACACCAGTGATAAATACAGGTTCCAAGGTGTGGCAACCTCCTCCAAGATCAATGTTTAAATTGAACTTTGATGTTGCTACTTTTCCTGGCTTAAACTGCTCAGGTTTGGGTGCTATGATCCGCAATGAGAAAGGTAAGGTGATGACGGCTTTATCAACAAGAGGGCCCTCGGTGACTGACAGTGAGGAGGCAAAGACCATTACGTGTAGGAAGGCGCTGGAATTTGTGATTGATGCTAGCTTTTGTGAGTATGCCCAGGTTCTTTAAGTTGTTCTTCCATGAACTCCACTACACAATGATGAAGAAGTGGGTGGATAACTACTATGCATATTATAGCAGTTTAATAGAAGGTTACCTCTCATCTATCTTCAGCTCAGCTGCTGTTGTAGCCAAACCATCGTTCTTCATCTGCCCAAAGTTGGGAAGAAGATGGCCTTTGCTGTTCAGGTTTAGTTCGTTATTCCTGGGATTTGCCTTAAGCTCTTCAACAACATTTTAATAATTTTTAAATTAGGTTATTGAAACAAAATAAATCGTTGCAGTAATTTATTGCAACATAGATTTTTTTGCAATAGAACTATTACAACAATATATATATATATATATATATATATATATGTTTGTATGTATGTATGTATGTATGTATGTATGTATGTATGTATTGTATGTATGTATGTATGTATGTATGTATGTATGTATTGTGAGTATGCTCGTGTTCTTTAAGTTGTTTTTCCGTGAACTCCACTACACAATGATGAAGATAAGGGTGGATAACTACTATGCATATTATAGCAGTTTAATAGAAGGTTACCTCTCATCTATCTTCAGCTTAGCTACTGTTGTAGTCGTGCCATTGTTCTTCATCTGCACAAAGTTGGGAAGAAGATGGCCTTTGTTGTTGGGGTTTAGTTTGTTATTCCTGGGATCTGCCTTAAGCTCTTCAACAACATTTTAATAATTTTTAAATTAGGTCATTTTAACAAAATAAATCGTTACAATAATTTATTGCAACATAATTTTTTTTGCAATAGAACTATTACAACAAGAGTATAAGAAAAGAAATGTCTTGCAAAGAAAAGTTTTTCAATGAGAAGAATTTTTTTAAAAAAAATCTTTTGTAAATGATTTTTTTAAGGAATTTTCAAAAAGAAAAAAAAAAGAAAAAAAAAAGGAGAAGTTTTCAAAAGAAAAAAAAATGAAAAAAAAAATTATGAAAAGAAATTTTCAAAAAGAGGATATGAGATGATCCACAAAGCCATAATATGCCCTAAGTTTTGGGCCCATTCAAAAAAAAATTTCAAATCAAGAGAGCCTAAGATCATGAGTATACCATAGACATTGGAGAAAGGCATTGGGCCATAAAAGTCATAACATACCCTAGGTTTTGGATCAAAATTCAAAAATCTTTTTCAAAATCGAGAGAGCCCAAAGATATGGATAGCTTACTAAGTGTCCAATGAGGATTAAAAGAGGAAATCTTTTCAAACCAATTGACCAAACTCTTTGAATTAGGGGCAAGACCCATTTGAGAATGAAAGATAAAAATGGATCAAACTTTTGAAATTAGGAGCAAGCCCTCATGAGGGAGGAGGGTGAACATTCAAGATGAGCTTTGTAATGGCACAAATAAAAGGTTTTGATATGTTGAGATAAAATTTGGTCACCCTTTTTTCAAAATAAATAAATAAATAAATAAAAATCCAAAAAGAAAAAGAAAAGAAAAGAAAAGATGTGGACTTCTAAATGTCATGGCCCATTTTAAATACAAGTTGAAATAAGTTTTTCATGAAAAAAGAAATTTTCCAAAATATGTTTGGCTTGCATTATAAATAGGGCATTGATCTTTGTGTTTAAATTGTTTGATGAGACCTTTTTCATAAGGTCTAATAGAGCACAAGATGTGAACTAACCTTGCAAAATTCATGTATAACCTATGCTTAAGCCCAAATGAGGATGAGAGGGCGAGATGAGTGACTTGTAATTGGATTTTAAGCCTAAAGAAATAAAAAGAGAAAAGAAAAGCAAAGAAAAGGAAATGAAGAAATGAAATTGGGCTTGGATCTAAATGAGGGAAGGAGAGAGTGTGAGATATGTGAATGATGTAATTGGGCTTTAAGCATAAGGAAAAACATGAATTTTGAAAAATTGATATAGCTCATTTTATTTCTAAGTCCAAGATAATGAAATGATACAAAACTTAGAATACGAATGGGACATACATATAGTGCCTAAGTTGATGCAAGTAAGAAAAGTTGATTAAGACATTGGATCCAAAACTTTAAGACATTGGGAGCACATGTTTATTTGATTAAATTCATTGTATACAATTATCTAAGTGTGATTTAGTAAATGAACACGTCATTTGTCATATACTGGTGTAGAGCATATCTATATGTTTTATTTTAATACTTATTTTAGCAAAATCTCCTTCTAGCCTTAGGCTATGACGAAGTCTATAGCCATATTTTCACTTTTTTTCTTCTTCTTTTTTTACTGTTAAGTGCTTGTTTGAGAGTGTGCTTTAAAATTGAACTTTATAAAAATATAGCCTTTTGAAACTCTACTTTTATTTTAGGTAAATTTTTTCAAATAGTCTATTTAAAAAAATATTGCAAAATAAGATATACTAGATGAGCACTAAAACTCTTTTACTCGTTTTCATAAATCCGCTCATGCAAAATATCCATAACCCAAATAATAGAATCAACCTAAAAGAAATAGGATTTCCCCCAAGTTCAGGTACATGTTTCACATTAGCCAAAGTCTTCGGAATTGCATCAAACATCTTAACTTTTACTACATTTATTCCCCAAAACTTTACATTCCAAATTATTAGCCAACATAATAAAACCTTCACATGAATATATATGAAAAGAGCAAGTGGAATCTCATCAAATCTGATTAAAAAAAAAAAAAAATTACTGTATAGTGTCAAATCAGTCTTTATTCCAACACACATGAAAGGAATAATTCAAATCCAAAACTCGCAATTTTTTTTTTTTTTTTTTTATATTTAATATGTATTTTGCTAACCATTAGAACATCACCACAATCTTTATTCTCTCTATATATTAAAGTAGTCATCGCATTTGCCAACTTCTAAGTATCACAACTTCTCTTGAAATCTATTAACTTTGCTCTTAAGTTCTTGCATGGGTATTAACAATTTTTCATCTATTAAGATACGATTTATCCAAGAAAATATCTTAACAATTACATTCAATCACAAGTTATACAAAAATTGTCCATTTTTCATGGGAATTTACATATTACACAGATGAATGAAGGTATAGAACCAACTTCATATTTCCCTTTTCCACTCAACCAATAATCTAGATAAGATGTTATTCCGATTTGTCTCCATTTTCGTGAAACAATTCCTCAAGAAAGGTAGCTGATGAAAATTCTTCCCATGCAACACACCCTTATCACGGGAGATATTGGGCTTTTGCTTTTATTTTGTAAAAATAATAGCAATATGTTCATGTTTTGAAATTATTTAGGTTCGTGTCTTTGTTTTTGAAACTCAATTTTAACAAAATCGAGTTCTGTATCATGGGATCGTGTCAAAGGTGAAGGCATTAGCTCCAAATGGGATGCACGGGGGATTAAGCAAACACCTCCAGCTGATATGTGGTTGGGCCTGAGGCCTTCGGAGGCCCAAAGCTCTTCAGTGGGAAATTCAAATATACTAGTTGGCCCGTGTATGTCAAACCTAAGAGGTTATGAGCCTGGACAGTGGAGAGTGCTTTAATGCTAATCTTAGCCCTTGTTCTTCAAGCCCAATATTTTGTGCCAAACAGATTCCCGGTTGCGTTAATAGATGGGTTTGATGAATGGGTGATTTCGGAAACGGTTTTGGCTGATTTTCCCGTGTTTATTTTGACAGACTAAAAAAGTGATTGGAGGTCCCAAGTAGGCTCTGTAACAAGTCTAGACCCTGTTTCAATATTTCTTTTTATGTTTAAGCTTTCTTGTCTCGGAGCCTGTTGTTGTCTGTGTAAAAAAGTAAAAAACCCAAAATATTCTTCATTTTTACTACTTTTTTTGTGACTGCATAAAGAAGATTATGGCTTTGAAATAGTTTTGTGCTTGACTTTTTCATGTCAAATTGTTGATTCAATATGTTGTGGGGTGAAGTATATGCTGTTCTGCAATTCTGCTACAGGAACTATTATTATATCTTCATGATTATGGAACTATAACTTAAATTTTTGCACAATGCTATAAATTTCTGGTACCCTAATCCATTATCCCTTTCATGGATTAAAATTAGTGAGAAAGTTGTTAATGGTACGCATGTGTCTTTGTAGTTCCAATTATATATCGGGTTCAACGAGTACGTGATGGGAAACGCTTTGCTGCCCGAAGAGTAGATGCGCTACAGAAAGGAAACATTGTATTCACATTACTTGCTTCATTTCAGGTATGAGTTAATTGCATGTTATTGAAATTTTCCTGAGTTGAGTTTGGCCAGTGGTTACTTTGATCATGATGCATTTTGGTTGCCATGATTTTTTTTTTATGTGGTTTTGAAGGTGTGAATATTTATAATTATTTTAGTGTTGCAAATATAACATTCGATTAAGTTGATTTTACAGAAAGAAGAAGGGTTTGAACACCAGGAAGTAACAATGCCTTCTGTACCTGCTCCAGAGATGGTAACTAATATGTGCTTTCCATTTTTTTATTAAACATTTTCCCATTTCTTGCTGTTTTAATTATTGAACTCCAACTTGCAGCTTCCATCGATGGAAGAACTACATGAGAGACGTCTCACGGATCCACATCTTCCAAGGTAAGATTTTTACTACGCAATTCACAGGTTATTGCTATCTGCGCTTGCATATGGACATTCCATATCTCCACTAGTTAGATTAAATGATTCATCTGTCCTCGTGTATTGCATATTATTCTATAATTTATTGGTTCTCGATTATTGTTTTGTTTATTTGTTTTCTTGCTGGTTTGTTTTTATGCACTGTATAATGATCACAGTAAACACTAAGTTTGTGGGTTTTTAAAAGAACAGAATGGAATATAGTGTATTTGGAAGTTTTAAAAGAAGGAACAGAAATAAAATAAATATATAGTTTTATTATTATACCCGATGCCTTTTTATTTATTTTTTGTCTCAAAATAGGGATAAAATTGTTAATTTATCACCATTTCATTAAAGGATTGAGTGTTCCTCCCACTTTGAGAAGGAATGTTTAGAAGGGAATGAGATGGAATGAGTATTCTCTCCTAATCATTTCATTCCTTCCTAATAAAATCCCAATTAGGAAAATGGTTGGAATGTTCTTAAAAATCCCTTTCAGTTGTTCCATTCCATTCCCAAATGGAAGCTAGTTTAGCAATTTGACAAGGAAAATCCTATTAGGCAAACCTATATGTTTCCCAGACAATTTGTAAAGTCCTAGACTATAGTTCTTGTTAAATTGGAATTTCAGAAATTTGCTGGATAGCTTTATACTATGATCCCATCTTTCAATCTTCATTTGGGAGTTCATAAGGAAATGAAATGAAATGTATAAGCAAGGTAAAGGAATGGACTGGAATTAAGTAATCTTGTTTGGATGTTTAAGAAGAATGACTTGAAGAATCTATTTATGAATCAAGAAATTCAAAATATAGGAGAATTACTAAATTCTTTATTTGTTGTTCAGTAACTTTTAGGTTTGGTACAAGGCTGCCTCATTAAGCAACCAAAACCATCTTTAGGATTTAAAAGAAGGTAAGTTATATATTATATAGGAATTCACCATTCAAATATATATATATATATATATATATATATATATATTATATAGGGATTCACCATTCCATATGATGTTTAAATGTTTAAAGATATAAGGCTAAGGATGAATGTCCACCTTCACTTGCTTTGAAGATAAGATGCTATTTTTGGTATTGTCAAGCTCACTATATAGTTATCTATGCTACATGGGAGTCTTAGGATACAGGTGGTATGGTTGATGGTATACTTCTCTACCAGGCTATAAAAAAAAATCTACATACATTCATGAGTATAAATTCAGTTTATTTTTCTTAATGAGTAAGCAAATTTCATTATGAGAGAAAAGGGTCACAACCCATGGGAAGTACACAAGAGATACACCAACGAGTCAAGAATAAGTTTTAAAAAACAAACGATAAATTTAGATGAGGTAGAAAAAAGAAAAATAATCACTGGCAGCAAATGCATGCAAGCACACCTACACACAGACACAGTGCTTTCTCTATATCAGATCCTATATGATATAAGCTTGTGAGCCTCCAGCAAAGTAGACCGGGATAGCCTTCCAGTTAGAGCCTAAGAATAAAGTGAACCATAATTATGTCTGTATTTGGCTTCACTTGAAGATAGGAACCAGAAAATCTGCCATATATGCGACCTGTCAACTTGTTTAAACTGAATTGTATTTAATGCTATCAATACTTTTCTGCTAGCTTTAGTAATTGATAGAGACAAGCATGGGACATTGTTTCGTAGTTCTGTTCTGTCTGCTTATGTTTTGTTTTGAGTACTGTTGCTTGTTTTTCCTGGGTAATGTGTGCTTTGCAGTAATTGTGAAATTGGATGGATTTTCATTGTTATTGTACCTAAAGATCATCTTTTGATTATGAGCCTAATAATTGAATGAAAGCTGTTGTTTGGTTAGATTATTTACTCTAATTTTTTCATCTTACATAGCTAAAATGTTGGTGTTTGGCTGATTCAGGACTTATGGGAACAAGGTGGCCGCTACAAATTTCATCCATTGGCCCATTGAGATACAGTTTTGTGAGCCCAATGCTTGAACCAATCAGACTATATCTCCTCCAAGGTTAGCCTGGTTTATTGTGTTGGATATTCATCTTTTCCTATGGGCTAAATATGCACATCACTTATTATAGAAATATGAATATGGTTTTTGCTTGCATGTAAATCCATGTTTACAAGCCACATCTTTTGAGTACATTTTATTTTTATTGCAGTTTGAGGTATTGAGCAAAAGGCAACTCTCTGATGATCAGGCCTTGCATAGGCAAGTAAAACCTTTTTATAAATATATATATATATATATATATACAAGGTGGGTTCTGCTTTGCTTGAATAAAAGCTGAGCAGGATGAGTATCTCATAATGAATGAGCAATGTGGCCTTTTGTATTGTTCTGCATAGTTTTTGATGGAACCTTATACTGTAATTATCCGTATATTCCAATTAAGTTAACATGCCATATCATCTATGTGTTATATTTACATGACTGAAAATCAGCCTCACTGTTATTTTGACCCTTCGTGGTCAGGATGAAAATTTTTGTTGGCGGGCCTTGCCCCAACAAAGGTTTACTTGGCATATATAGAAGAGCTCTTGGGACAGTTTACCAGCACAAATAATGCCCCATGCAATGTTTAATGTACTCTTAATCAAATATAAATTCGAATATTATTAATGATATCTGGATAAAGGTCCAATTTACTTGGCTTTATTTTTGTTCCTATTTTTTAATATGCTTTTTTGGTCATTTACAGATGTGTAGTGGCATATACTTCTGATCTGATATTTCTTCAAGTAAGTATGAATCTCCATCATAGGAAGAATTTGAAGACAAGTGCTGTTAGTCTGGACCACTGGTAAGTGTCTGTGTCATATTACCAGATGATTAATCACCAAAGTGTGTGGCCAATATGCCAAAATTGATTATCGAGAACTTTTATATTCAATATCAGTTTAAAAATATAGGGCCTGTTTTTATAATGTAGCTTAAGCTGTTATATGTCTGAAAAAGATGACCAAATCATAGTTTGCTAACATGGTTCTTGATTTTAAACGAGAAGCACGAAGTGAATTTAGGTAACTATTGCCTTGTAGCAAACTGCATTTTTAAAAAAATTGGACAACTACTTTTGTATTGCTGAATAGATGCACTGCTACTATCATTTATAAAATGATGTTTCTGGCCATGTCTTGGAAGTATCTCTGTTGGCAAACTTAAATATCCTGACATACATGTCGTTAACTATTGTATGTGCATTTAAGTTCATGGTCAAAGTTGATTGAAGAGCATTCCTTTGCCACTTTTTTCAATCATTACTATAAGCTTGTTTTCAATTCTATCTCAGGATGCACTTTCACCGGCCTCTCAGAGCTGATGACTGCCTATTATTTGTGGTATGTGCCATCAAGTGTTTGGTTCTCATGTTTAGTTTTGTTTAGATGCTTGTGCTTGCAATTTTGTTTTGGCTTTTTCCCCCCAATAAACAGTCCCGCCGCCTACAAAGCACGTGGTTTTGTTTCTGCTAAAATTTTCAATAGAAAGAGAGAGGTAAAGATTTCTTTATATGTTCATAAATAGCAGAAACAACCTTCTTTATTCTTCTTTAATTACCTCCTACTCTTTTTGCTGTTTTCTCTCCATCCAAGTGATGTCTGTGTCATGAACCGATTTATACATGTTTTGATGAGCAGCATGTTGCATCGGCAACTCAAGAGGGCCTAATTAGGGTGATTAAAAGTCCAATTCCACCTGTGACTTCAAAGCTGTGAACTGGTTGTTGCTAGGTCATGTCAATGGAGTATTATGCTGAACTTTTGGTTATCCATTAGGTTTATGTGCCAAGATCCCCTCCGCCACCCCCCCCCCCCCTCTCTCTATTTTCCTTTTATATTAAATATTCAATAATGATTTGTGCAATTATAACAAAAATGAAAAAGGGTGAAATTTAATTATTCCGACTATGTAGCATTTAAGATTTGCTTTTTCTCCGTCTCTTTCTTTTTCTCTTGAAAAATTATATCATGATAAAAGCAATGACATGCATCATAAACCAGAGGTATAGCCCTCACAATATGTTTAAGGCAAACGGTAGTCTGCCGGTCCCTTACATGAGTTATGACTCAAGCTACATGCCATTGGCTAACCTAGTAATCATTCGAGGCATATTGTCCTATATTACTTTCAATATTGTGGATCTTGTGGGAGAAAGCTCATTTTGAATACATTGGTCCCCACTCCCCGCGGCTCTTTGAAGTAAATTAAAGAGAAGGGGGTGAGCTTGCTATATTATTAAGGGTAAAATGTACTCGCATTTCTTGTGATTTGAGCTTTGGCTAATTCTTGTCACACACTCATTATTGCACATTTCGTATACACTTCATGCCCACATAGTTTTTACTGTTTTCAAAACACCATTTGAAAGGGAATGTGTATTGAGTGTGCAATTGCAAGTGTGTGATAATCATTACTCTTGAAGTTCTATTACGCAATCTTGGTTCTTTCAATTTCTAGTCGTACTCCTTGTGCGATTTAGTTGGTTTTTTTTTTTTTTTTTTAAATTTATTTTTATTTTTTTATATCAATATTTCCTTTCACTTTTTTTATTTACTTCATTAATAGAAATTATTCACAGACTTGCAAGTGGCAAGTGTTCTAGAACTCTATATGACAACACCCCCCCCCCCCCCCCCCCCCCCCCCCCCAATTCATGCCCTATGGTAAGAGTATTGAAGGAGAGGAATGGATTAGTATTGAAGAGCAAAACAGGGTGAAAAGTGAAAACGGTTTGCCATCCCTAACGAGGCTGTATTAATTCTGATGAAAGTAAGAAAAATGAGATAGAAGGAAGAGGAATAGATTAGTATTTTGAAGATGATACTAAGCTATACACAAAAAGGTTAAATTATATATAAATCATTTATACATGTACTTATAGACGGTAAGTGTGTGTGAATCTTGTAGTTATTGGTTTGGAGTCCATCTCATTTTCCCCTTTCACATTGGTGTTCTTGTTTATCTAATGATTTTGGAGTCGCTCAAAAACCTAACTATTAGGTGTTAGCACTCATTACATTAAAGCTCTATTAATCCTAAAAAGGATGAACTACGGTTGATTTTTTGTTTTGTATTTTCTTGTTCTTTTTTGAGCTCCATAAAAAATGCTTCCTCAAAAGGAAAACTCCCTTCCCAACTTGCTGAATTTAAGGGATCACAGTAGCCTTGCATTGATGTTCATGGGAGGAAAAGTGTTATGTTAGATAAAACTTTGTTGCACGGCAGATATGTTCTGGTGTCCTTGAGTTCCTTTACGTACACAGCATCAAGCATTGACCCAATGATCCCACAAGTGTTCAAAGCTCATTTTTCCGATTTTGAGTGGGCCCTAGTAGATATAGAATGACCCTTTTTCCCTCGGCAAAATTTGCTGAATAGTATCTTTTCCCAAGTAGACTGTTTCTGGAACTCGAGTTTATCAAACTTGAGGTCTAACTAATATAGGTCTGATGTGAAATTTAAAAAAAAAAAATCCATGTGGAACTTGAGTTCTAGCTAGGTAAAAAAAATTTATCCACCTAGAAATCGAGTTTACTAAACTTGAGTTCCTGCCAACAAAGTCACAAAATTTTTCCAAGTCACATATCAACGTCCCTCTCTCTCTCTCTCTCTCTCTCTCTCTCTCTCTCTCTCAATACTGCTGTTTCTCACTCTCACTCTCCTCCCTTACTCTGACTTTTTGGTCTATCTCTTGTAACCTCTTGTCTTCCTCAGTATCTCGTCTCTCTTAGTCTCTCGTCTCTCTCAGTGTCTCCTCTCTTTGTCTCTCTTATTCACTTCACCACTATGTTATCCCTTACCTCTTGCTCAACGGACGACAGCCTCTCCATTAACGGCGGTGACTAGCGGCAGCACTCCATTTGAAAACTAGGCAAGCTCAATCTTTTTTACCTTACTTATTTTGTGAAATTTTGTTAGGGTTTTGTTGTAAATATGTTTTGGGTTCTAAATAATATGTTTAAATTTGTTTAGGTTTTTTGAGGAATTCCTTTAAGTTTGTTTAGGATGTAATTAATTGAATGGGTTATGGACTAGATCTTTGAGTACATTATTCTGTTAGATGCATTCTGTGGCAGTCCCCAGTGAAGATTTGTGACTATTGTTTCCCCAAAAAAAAAAAAAATTTGTGATTATTGTTGTGATGAGATGTGCACTTGGGTTCTTGTTTTGCTATTTTATACTACCTAAATGCCAAGCCACTAGATTCTGTAGAAATGAGAGAAGGGTTTCCTCTAATTGGATATATAGTCAGTCGTTCATCTCTATTAACCAAATTAATCGATCCTTTTCCGCAAAGGCATTCAATGAATCAAGCAGGACTTGTTATTAGTAGATAGCAAGTTTCTGGCACATGCAGTATAGTATCACAGTGTCGCCGATGCAATATAGCATTACAGTATCGCTGATGCAATATAGTATTACAGTGCCGTCAACGGTCCAAATCCAGTTTTTTCATAATTTTCTTTTTCAACTTCTTCAAATTGATCTCCCATCATTTTTTTAGCTGAATAATCTCTAACTTTTTACCATACCCTTCATACGTCACTCCATAAGTCACATTACTGCGATGCTCCTTACTATAATATAGATATAAATCAATTGCACTCATTACAAGCATATTCGAAGTCAAAAAAATTCACTAAAAGTTAGTGACAAATATAACACTTTTATCCGATATGAACTATAAAATATTGTCTCCAAGCAAATATAAAAATAACATTGTATGGTCCACCAAAGAATTATAAATAATTGAAATTCTATTATCTCCAAGCAAATATAAAATATAACATTGTATGGTCTGCCAAGTGAAAACCACATAACAATTATAAATAATTAAAATTCTACCATCTCCAAGCAAATATAAAATATAAAATATAACATCGTATGGTCCACCAAAAATAACACTGGAGATAATATTTTCGAAATTTTCAAGCAAATTTTTATAAAGATAATATTGTATGATTAACCAAGCAAATATAAAATATTGTCTTGCAGCAAATATAAATATTCCAATTTTTATACTCAAGCATATTTTTATATGGTCACTAATCTTTAAAAAGTAAAACTCGTTACACCTTACAAATAACGACTCATTACAAATAACAACATATTGCAAATAATAACAATAGGTTACCCATACACATTACAAATAACAACCCATTACATAGAAAAACCCATTACACATTGCAAAGAACAACCCATTACAAAGAACTAATTACACATTACTCATAAACACCATAAAAGTAGTATGTGTATATATATCTACCAAATGAAAACTTATATTAGCCAGAGCCAAATTATTATTATTTTTTTTGAAAAATGTGTAGATATTTACCTACAAATTGAAGAAGAAGGAAGCTTTTAATTTTGTAGAACGATCAATAGAAGTTGCTGGGTGTGAAGTAAACAAAGAGAGTTTGGGCGTGTGAGAGTTGGGACAGGTGAGAGCAAGTGAGGGAGACAAAGTGTGATCTGTGAAATGTATGTAATCTGTGAGTTATGAAAACTGAGATAGATGGGACAGGTGCTGAAATTAATTGGAACTCGAGTTTAACAAATGCAAGTTCCCTTTTTTCTCATATTTTTCTCCAAGAAAAATGAGGGGGGTATTTATAGAGATCCTAAAAAGATGAGAGTTTGTCTTTTTTTCCTATTTCTTCAAACTTTATATTTCTAAAAAGCTCTGAATGTCTAGTTTCCAATGGTCCTAACCTTGCAAGATTTGGAGCTACGGTCGTTGAGATATCGTGTTCGAAATGAAGGTGATGCAGTGTTGAAAATTTTGTGACGTTTTTCCTTAAAAAAATTCGTATCTTCCAAACTATGGCAGATCTCATTGAGCCCTTTTTATGGAGGAAGTCTAGACCTTGTTCTTCAAGTTGGTTTAGTCAGATCGCTCAAGTTCTTGTCCAATCAGGACAGTTTATTGCACAAATTTGGCCAAAAAATCGCTCTTTTTTTTTTCCTTAAAAAAAAGGTGAAGATTTTATTAGAGTTTTTGGTACTTTGATGATATCTAATATGTTTTAACTTTGATTTTGGACTGCAAACTATCATTTTGAAGAGAAAAATATGCCCTACGAGACAATTCAAAATTCAACTCGATTTGACAGTTGGATCAAAAAGTAAATTTTTTTACCATAACCGATTAGGGTTTTGGTCTTAATTGCTATTAAAAGGGCTTTTAAATGTTGTGATCCTTTGATCCACTATCCAATCATGTTGTATTTAACTTTTTTTTTTTTATCCCTTTTTGGCCTTTGAACTTGCAATTTGCACATTTTCTCAACTTTTGTAGATTTTTGGCATCTGTTTTGATAGCATGAATTAGGGTCGTAAAAAATTGGGTATTGACAACGTGCATATTTGTCTCCAACCATAATAACATTCACATTGTCCCCCTCATAAGGATACACAATTCTAGTACATAGTTCTAATACAACAACAATGACATACATAGTTCTAATACATAGTTAAGAAAACATAGTTCTAGAATGCATCAATGGTGACCATATGTTCTCCTGAATTATGCGGTGCCTTCTCCAACAACATGCAATCGTGCCACAAACACGATTACTCTTCATCCAACATCTCCAAGTCCAACTGATAAATGTCTCCTACAAGAAGTGATTGCATGTATCGTACTTGATCGTACAACTTACACTCCACTAATTCACTAATCTTGGCTTGGGTCCGATATCAATTAAGACTTATCTTCATTCAATTATTTTCTTCTCTTGTGCGGTCCAATGCTCTACGAAGTCCATCTATAGTGTCTTTTGGCGTCTGCGATGCATGCTGACGAGGCACTAGTAACTTATAATCAACCAACTCCTTATAAAACATCCCATGTTCATGGATTAACCAAACCCACCCCTGCCTCATGGTATTGTGAACTCATGCACTATTTTGCAGATTGAGATCAATTGGATAATTGAACTCATCTTCCAATACCCAACAATGACCCATCATTGTGAACACATCGCTTGGCCTGTAAATTGAATATTCCATTCACTCTGGCTGCAAAAACATCTATTGCATTATTAACAATGTGCATCAATTGTTGGTAAATGATGTAAAGCTGCATAAGATGGTACAAGACAAAGACATTCATAAATTAATGTTATAGTACATGCATTAAATTAAATGCTAATATTCACATGTGGTAAATAACGTAAATATATGAATAATCATACCCTGATGCATAATGCATAGCCTTATGTCAATGAAAGATGTGGCTCTATTGAAGTACGCTGCAACTATGTCGATATAATTGACTTAAAAGTGACTTGACATGACCATGTACAAACTCATAACTGCTGCACACAAGGTGAAATATCACTATAACATTGGGAACATGGGTACTCCTGTTCACTTGATAACTCATATATTTGATAATGCTTGGATCATGAACTAAGGTTTTAAATGCGCCACAATATTAAATGGTTTATTTCTAACCCCATCGGAATCCATCGGAATCTTAGATTGAATAAGATAGGAGTTGCAGCGCCTCAAAATCAAATCGTACTGTGAGAAACAAGTTTGGATCTACTTCTACATGTGCATCATCAGAAATTTCAATAGAGCAACAACTACAAAGATACACAGACCATTATGGAGTGAAATGGGTTGGAAAGAAAAGAGATTTCATTAATGTTCCAATATACTCGTACAAGAATCTTGGGAGTGTTGAACACATTATGGTTGGCAAACCTAGACAACTGAGTACGGATACCAACACAATAGAATTCACCACAGAAGAACTATTGTGGTCAACGCTATATGAGAAAAGGTGTGAGTTGGAGGTGTATTGTAGATGACATGGGTTAAGAATTCCTAAGGCATGTTCTGCCAAGTTACCTTAAGACAAACCTACCAAGGTACTTGCTCATCTCTAAAGAGAGAACAATTAAATGCAAAGACGACTAGACCGTTTTCATGCAATCCAAAAAGCTAGGAAACATCTATAGAGGAAGGTACTAGAGCGAGCCCCTAAGTCCGTTAATGAAATTACTCTATTAGATGATGATAAAGATATTTCAAACTTCTCAGATTCAAGTAACGATGATTTCCAAAAAATTTTACCTAAAAACATTAGGCATTGTTGTTAATGTCTAATAATGGTGAATATATACATTCAACTTAATAAGAACTTGTACTTACTACATACACCTTTTGTTACATAATGAATTTTTTTTTTTTTTTTTTTTTGTTTCTTTCTTTTTTTCAACTTTTGGTGTCAGAAAAACAAAAAGGTATCTCCTTCATCTGTCTCATCAAATGCATTTAAGACTGATATGTGAGTTCCACAGGCTATGGACGCATATTTAAAAAAAAAAAAAAAAAGCCAAAAACTGCATACTTTTTCATAGTCAAATTGAATTCACTTTGACCACTTTTCTTGCCCTTAGGAGGACATTTGTTAATACAAGTTTTCTAGTATTAACAACAATAATAAATTACATCAACAGTTCCAAAAAAAATTTGGTGTCCCTTAAATTTATCATAATATTAGACTAATTGTTCATAATATTGTCAAAACCAACTAGTTCTAGTTTTGATTAGGGGTAAAAAGAGTTTTCCTTTTCCCATTTTAATTTTGTATTTTTTTTTCTTCTTGGGCTTCATTATTGTATTACATTCCAATGTCCAAGGTAGAAGTCCTTATTATACACAATATGATGGTGGGGGTAGACCTGATTACTATCAAAATATTATAAAGTTAAAAAGAAACTCAAGGAACATGCAAAAGAAAAATAATGGTTTCAATTGTTAAGCTATCTCATCACATGATTAAGTTCTTGTCATATATACTAGATATTGCCTCAAACGAGGAAAAAAGAAGAAGGTAAATTGCAAAGTACACTCCTGAAGTTTGGGGTAGCTCAGATTTTATACCCTGAAGTTTGAGAATTTTGATTTTCATTGTATTACATTCCAATGTCCAAGGTAGAAGTCCTTATTATACACGGTATGACGGTGGGGGTAGACCTGATTACTATCCAAATATTATAAAGTTAAAAAGAAACTCAAGGAACATGCAAAAGAAAAATAATGGTTTCAATTGTTAAGCTATCTCATCACATGATTAAGTACTTGTCATATATACTAGATATTGCCTTAAACGAGGTAAAAAAAAAGAAGGTAAATTGCAAAGTACACTCCTGAAGCCTGGGGTAGCTCAGATTTTATATCCTAAAGTTTGAGAATTTTGATTTTTGATCATGAAGTTTAGTTTCGTTAGCAAAATCACACCCTTAGTTAGTTTTGATTGTTAAGTGACACGTTGGCACACTGATATGATTATTTTTTTGCCAAATCAACTATACAAAATGACGCCGTTTCACTTAAGAGAGAGAAATGTTGGCAGCTTCGAAATGGCGCCATTTTGCCCAAGTAGAAACACAAAACACGATTAAACCAACGACACAGTTTCACATCACAATTCTTCTCCAAACTCAACCACAACAAACAAACCCAAAATCCAGATTTTCTTGAACCCAGCCCGACAAACCCAAAACCCAGCAGGCAGCAGCTTATCGTGAATGTGAACCCATCATATCCAAGGCAGTGGTGATGCCGATGGTGAGTTCTCTTTTTCTTCTCTCCAACTCTCTTTCTCTCTGTTTTTGCTTTTTCCTGCCAGGGTTTTTTTATTTTTATTTATTATTATTATTTTTTTTAAGCCTCAACTGTGTATTCATGTTGTTTATAACCTCTTCAACCACCTCTCACAGTTTTGACCTTTTTGCCTTGGCTGCCGTATGTGATTCACTTTTCTACGTGTCCCGGTATTCGTGACTTAATTAAGTTGCTATGGACAAAATATATTTGTCCAAAATCCAATACCATACTGTGCCTTAAAATTATGGCATCCAGTGGTCAAGTATTTATTTATTTATTTTTAGAAAGACTTTTGAGTGAATCTTTCTCTGTGCAAAACCCTGAAAAAAAGAAGAAAAACTTTTGAAGATTTCCTGATGATGTGGTTGAGTTTGGGAATTGTGATGCGAAACAGTGTGATTGTGTTTTGCGTTTCTTCTTGGGCAAAATGGTGCTGTTTTGATATAGCTGATTTGGCAAAAAAATAACCACGGCTGCATGCTAACATGTCACTTAATAGTCAAAACTATGAAGGTAGTTTTTGCGCTTCAGAGTATAAAATTCAAACAATCTCAAATTTTAAAGGTGTACTTTGCAATTTACAATTAAAAAAAAATGTCGACATTCTAGGTCACGTGATAATAAGCAAGACCCAGCCAATAAAAATAATTCAGAATCAAGGTCCACAATTACAAGAAAATGAGGATAAGTGAATGTGAGTGTTGTGAAGGCATTAAAGATGCTATCTTTACAAGTGAATATATAATGGCATTGCCAAATCAATTTCTATCTCAACGATCATGATGAATGCCTTAAAGGATTTCTCTCCTTCCGTAGCTTCATATGGTCTTTTAACCTGTGATGCTCATTTGTTGGCAGGTTTGTTTACTAGTTAGTAAACAAACCTGATACTGTAGTATCAGTTTTCAACATGTTGGTAGGGATGGTAATTATGCAATTCACAATCTAGCTAGACATGCAAGTCATGTTATTGGTTTTTCTATTTTGATGGAGGATATTCCAATCTAGACAATTGCAGCTTATCAGGTAGATTTGCCTATTTCTTACTAAAATTCAAGGCCTTCTTTCTAAAAAATAATAATAATAATAAATAAATAAATAAAAGAAATCTTTCTTTGTGCTATAATTCGCTTTCGTGCCTTCTTAAGAAGTGAATATATAATTGCATAAACAAATATTTCCATTACATTCCTATCATGATGCTATAATTCGCTCATCTAATCTAAAAGCCTAAAAATTTCTTTTTATAATCTAAAAGCCTAAATATAATTTAGAAAATATTCTTATAGTTACCCCCAAAAACTTTGAAGAATAGAGAAACACCATCATTAGGTTTAGATGTGTTATGGCCAAAAGAATCATTGTGAGATAAAAATGCAGGGGAATTTATAAGAGAGCAAGATGTTTCGACCAAAAGATGATAAATGGTTCTGGATTTTGGAGAATGACATGTGCATGGACTGTGGCACGAATACAATTTGTTATATAAAGCCTGCCACAGGACCAGCTAGCCTCTCCATAATCAATTTTGGGGGCAAAATTGCCATGTAGGGTATAGAGTATAGACAAGAGTATCTTAGCTATAATAATTGTGAGTGCAGACAATGCAATGAGGTGACCACATCACCACACTACTTGGTATTGACATTTAGTTACTAAACGTGATAAATATGCTGTGTTTCGATCCATTCAAGCTGCCAAATTAGATTTCAGACTGCAAAATTTCTAGATATGTTTTAATGGTAAAGGCCATAACAAGAGTCACTAGTAAAGTAATTTCATTCATTTTCCTAGAAGTTCACCTACACTATTAATCACAATTTTAAAAAAATCTCAGCCAAATAGGATCTATAGTCCATTGCTTCTTGCAAATCTAAAGATCAATATTTTTCTTACTTCAAATTTGCAACTCCAAAGAACTAATATCCATCCAATGTACTCACATAATGCTGAAACAATCAATTATTCAACGCACAAACAATACCTTCTCTTAGGTTCTAAGACTTTAGGAACTAATGTATTAGAACTTCAATTTGTATTATGTTGGCAAACCATGATCAAAACATTGAGTCTAGGTTTAGGCTTGCTCAAAGTAAATTTATTTGTAAAATTGGAATCGAGTGATTGTAAAATTTATTGGACTAAATCTGCAAGGCTCGATAGATTAAAAATTAGACTCGATCGATCGAACCACGTGCAGATTTATTTTTCTGCAGAATTCCAGTTTAGCCCAAACTCTACTAAACATATTGGGTTTCAAGTAAAACACTCTTAGTATATAAAGGAAACCCTAAAACGTTTTTAAGTGATTTTTAGAGAGATTAGAGTGCCTCTTATGACTCTTTTTGTATTTAGGGTTTTGTACCCTAAAGCTATCTAAGGTTGCTCTACTTGCTGTGTGTGTGAATCTCTTGTGAGATCTGAGAGGTGATTGCCTTCACACATGCTTAGGATTATCAAAAAGGAGATTTCATTGAGAGCTTGATGATTATTCAGTTGCTGCACTAAAGAGTTTAAAGATACACAAGCGGGTGTGCTTGTACTTGCTGGAGAATCCAAGAAAGAAGAAGTCCTTGGTCTCGGAGTTTGCACGTGGTCGTGTCAGTAAGTTTTCTACTGGTGGATAGCAATAGGATGTTAATGGTCTAAGTCGCTATTGTAAAACTTCGATTCTTTCATTAGTGAATTCAGTTTTACCTTGAGGATAACTAGATTAAATCCTCCCCAGGTTTTTTACCGGTTTGGTTTTCCTGGGTCATCATATCTTCGTGTTCTTTATTTTCTGCACTTTACATTGATATGATAAAGTTGTGTTAACCTAGATTTAATAATTTGACTAAGTTAATCACTTGGCTAATTAACTAGGTTAATCTGGTTGTGTTTTAAGGGGTCTAAAAACAAACACATTTCATACAATGCAACATATCAAATGCAAGTGTCTTTCTAGGATTAAAACACTTTCCTAATATGAAAATAAATTTTATCAAATAGACTTTTGCAATTTCTAAAACTATTTCTCACCTACTTTAGAAATTTTTCTATGTGCATCAAATAATGATATGTGTTTTGTACATGTGATGATAGGGAGATGATCAATAGAGAGTGAACGCCAAATCCAGGGTTGTACAACAGAGGATCACTAGATGTGGCACAACCTGTTCGGGCATCAGAACACCCAAAGTGCCTTTTTCAGCTAAAATGACCAAAATGCCCCTAATCAACCCTAGGTTTAACCGAAGCTCAAACAAATTCAAAACTCTCACAAAACAACATTTTTCATAGTTTTACATCAAACCCGAGCTTCTTGGGGAATTTTAACAATTTTGACCAAGTTTGACTTGAAGTCAATCCCGAGTGGGCCCAAAAACTCTAATTTTGATCCAACTGTCAGAACGGGTTGAAACCAATGCCATTGTGAAGATTATAAAATTATCATTCTAACGACTATTCATGGGCCGAAATCGGAGTTAGAATGGCCGAGATATCACGAAAACCGGGATGACACACCGATCGATGCACCGCTAATTTTCGAGAGCCATAACTTTTGATCCGATCGTTGGATTTTCAAGATCCATACCTTTTCAGAAACATGAATTCAAAATATTTCCAGGGGTTTCAAGATCACCCACTTTTTAGGCCTTTTGAGGCCGGGGGTCCTTGAAGGGCCGCCACCTCAAAACACGTGCCAGGGCTATAAATTGCCCTAGGCACCTCTCAGACTAGGGGAGGAACACATTTTCCAAATTTTTGCTCTCTGCCTGGTTTTCCTACACGTTTTTCTCTCTTCCAAATACCAAAAAATACCCAAAAAACACATCAAAGCTTCTCAATTCTTCTCTCTTCACCAAAAACATAAGGTATTGTTCTTATACCCAATCTTCCTTTCCTTGGTTCTACACTTTTGGATTTGGGGTTTAGGGGTGTGGATGTAGCTTTTATAGCTATCATCCACACCTCTAACCTTCTAAATCTTTTTCTAGCATTGGTCTTGCTATTTTTGCTTGCATAACATGATTTATTACTTTCTTTAGCATGTTTCTTGCTTTATTTGTGTTTCTAGCTTAAATTTCTTGGTTGTTATGTCTTATGCCATGTTTCACGCCTGAATCTATGTTTCCACATGCTTTTATGTTTAGATCTACACGCTTAGGGTTTTATGCCATGTTTTCCTTTGTTTCATTCCTCTTTTTGCTCTATTATGATTAGGGTTACATGTTCACATGTTTGCTTGATGTCATTGTTATGCCTTGCTTGGATCTATGCATTTACGTGTTTATTTCTATGCTATATGTTTAGATCTACATCCGTACATGTCTATGTGCTTGGATTCATGTTTTACCATGTCCATGTGCTAAATTTCTACATGTTTACATGCATGTTTTTGCACCTACATGACTAGATCTATGTTTTCACATGCCTAAATGCCCGGATCTATGTTCTCTACATGCTCTATACTATCTTCCATGTGCTTGTGCACTCCATGCCATGTTTGTGTGCGTAGACCTAAGCTATGTTTGTCATTCCAAGTGCTATTGTAGCAATTTTGTTCCTTTTATCGCATTTTCTTATGTTTTGGCCTATTGGTTTGGACCCGATCTAGACCCTATGGTCTTTGTCACTATCCGTACACCTTGGCCCATATCAAAGGGTTTGGATCACCCTATTTGCAAGTCTATGCTTACTTGCTTGCTTCTATGCTTTATGCTTGTGTTAGCCTCTCTAGTTCTAGGCTTTGCCAAGCTTGATACCCTAAGCGGGTTTGTGGTTGTGTGGTTACATTCGACGCCCACAAGGCCTTGTTTAGGTGTAACCACTTCGGATGCATCTCTGGATGCCGAGTTGCTCCGTGCGTACTCCTCCCTTTTCCGCTTCATGCGATGATATGCTTACCATGCTTGTTTGTGCCATCCATTGGCTTTATATGTATCTTTACACGCTTGCTTATATGTCCATGCATGAGTCTTGCTTGCTATTATGTTGTCCATACTTCAACACAATGAAGCTATGGACTCCCGATCCAAACCTACATTTGTCCCTTGCAGACACCACATTTTGTTTGCTTTCTTTCTTGTTTGTCTTTTTGCTTGTTTGCTTGCTTTCTGGTTTCTTTGCTTGCCATGCCTATCATGCTTATCTGCTTTATGCCTTTTCATATGCTCCTTGCACTTGTTCCTTCCATTGCTTGTCTGCTAGTTTCTTGTCTCTACATTTGCATCTACACACATGGAGCAAGGACGCATGGAGCTAGGGCACGGTCTCCCAGGTGCCAACAAAAAAGGGCACAGACGCAAGCATGTTGATGTGAGCCAAGCAACAGCATTTGGTAGATTTAGGAGTTTAGCCTTTCCCTTTTAGTTTTGTACTCTTTTAAACCCCCTCCTTCCTCCTCCATTTCTCTCTTAGATGAGTTGTATTAGGTATATCATGTCGTGTACCATTCGTCCTCATCTCTAGAGTATGGCGACCCCTGTTTACTTTTTTGCACTTATATTTTGGGCCATGCTCTATGGATGTTGGCATTTACTTTCCGGCTCTGTGTGCTTGCATTGTGCATAATGTATGTATATATATACCTGATCGCCCCCTTTCAGTGCGATTGTCATAGTCTGTGTCACCTAAGGCAAGCAATGCCTAATTTCCACCGTGGAAATCTGGTACATTACTCGAATGCTTTAGGAAAGCATAGATTAGGACCACACCCATTCCAAAATGAAACCTTAAAGCCCCCATGCATGCAAAGCCCCAAAAGTCAATGCCGAAATCATGTTTTTACTGCCAATTTCCAAAAATTAAGGTTTTATCAAAACAAATGGCTGTCCTTGGACAAGCGTTGTGGGGTGCCTAACACCTTCCCCACACGTAACCAAACTTCTGGACCTAAGAATCAAGATTTTTTTCCATCCACATTAGATTAGGAAAAATGTCATTTTTCTTAACCTAGGATTGGTAATAAAATCAACTAAAAACAGGTGACCAATCATACCTTAGAAAAACCCAATGATTGGTGGCGACTCCACTTACCTTTGGTAATCCCTTAAAATTTGGCCCAGATTCCTGCCATAACGCCAAAGGTAGACCTACCTTCCTCCACCGAGAGAGAAAGAGCACCTGAAGCTCCGCACGAACCACAACACCCACCATTTCGAGAGGGGCCCTCCAATGGGGCCACGCGCGTGCAGGAGTTGTCGGCAAGACGAGTGGTCAAATAAAGGCCCGTGACGACAGCGGCGGTTTTTCCGCCCCGTTCCGATCAACCTAAGTGTCGACAATATATATATATATATACACACACACACACACTTTAAGTAATGTTATACCACCTTATATTTTTTAATTAGAAGTGAATTTTGATAAATACACCGCTGGATTACATTATTTTCATATATTCTCCATGCTTACAAAATTTAAATGTGATCAAAGGTCAATAACTATGTCATCAATCAATTCTTTAAATTCAAGTTTTTATAGCTTAAAATAATGAATAAAAAATGAGTTTATGGATCGAATGGTAAATTACATCCTATTGGTATGAAAATTGGCATGCATGTTAAGAACAAATAGAACATGTAATTCAATGATTGGATTTTCAAAATATAAATTCAATAACAAGTTGTTGGATGGTGTAACCAGGGGTGAAGCTAGGGGGTTTGGAGGGGGGGGGGGGGGGAATTACTACACTTGGCCTGCCCAAAATTTACTAAGGGCTTTACTTATTTGTCATATTTCCTAGTGAGTTTGGTACCTCCAATCATATGCCTACACCAAATAACAAGCTCATGAGAAAATAGAGCTTAAAAGTAATAACTATTTTGTGAGTTTAAAGGTTTTTTTTTTTTTTTTTTGTCCTTTTATCAACTTGTTCCCTCCCCTTCACATTGTTGGCCTCAACTTAATTGTTGTATTTCATTTTTTTTATTCTGTTTGCAGGATTTGCTTTTACATATATTTTTTTTTTCATTTGTAAAATTACCATTGGACTATTATTTTTATATGAAAACTTCATTAAATATAAAAGAAAAAATAAAAAATCGTTCATAATGTATAAATAATGTGTTTTAATGTTCAAAATATATAAAAAGAAAAAGCAAACATAATAATAATAATAATAATAATAATAATAATAATAATAATAATAATAATAATAAGTAAAGAAGCACAAGTTTTAATTGAAAAGATTGAAAAAGAATATCATTATTGCCTTTGAAGTGATAAAAATGATAAAAGAAAAATCAATTTCTGATGTAATAATTTATTCTTCTTTTATTAGTGTAAGCAATAAAATGTAAAGATAATTATATAATAAATTCTAGAGCTCAATACTATTTTCATGTTAAACTTTGAATTTTCAAGTGTTTATAAGTTCACAATTTCGTTTTTAAAATATTACAATTTGTTCACTAAAATATCATATTCATACGATTTGCACTTGAGTATCCAGCTACTAAAATCTTTTATGAGAATTGTAAATGGAATTTTTAATTAAAAAAATTATTCATGTGTAAATAAATTCCTAATAGAAAAATATAGTATAGCAAACATATTAGTTATTTTTTGGGTGTGTGCCTCTATGCATTGCTTATAAATTTTGCCCTCCTTAAACTCAAATCTTGGCTCTGCAACTAGGTGTAACATTGCTTAGAGTACACCAAATACTACTCCAAACCATGTTTATTTTTGCTATAAGTACATATTTTATTTCATTCTTTTAATATATGCCATATGGCCCATATTTTGATTTTATTTTTGCGCCAAATAGGATTTTCATGATTGATGTCTTGAAGTAATAATCAACGAATCCTTATCAAGTTAAAAGTTAGAAGTTAGAACAATTACTTGTGGAGATGACTTTAATTTGAGCAATATATTATGTTTACTATGACTTCAGACTTTGATTAAGCTCCATGCATCGTACATGCATGGCACAGTCGCTCGTCCTGCATGGCCACCTTTGTCAGAGCTATATAAATGAACGTGCTTAAATGAATAATAATCCGAATTTAGGAGTCTAGACAATTTCTTTATTTATAACCATTAAATTGAAGAATTTGTTAAGAAGCCAAATTTTTGGTAACTTTAGCCACAAATAATTACAAATTAAAAATATATTTGTATTTTATTATTTAAAATTTTAAATAACGTAAATACAGCCTTAAATAGTGTAAATACAGCACAGGCATGTATGATCATCTTTACATGCAACTGAAATTTCAGTCCAAGCGGGGTACAACACTTTTGCACCCTGGCTTTGCACTTTGACCTTTTTGCCACCACCATGGCACCTTGCACAGCATTATGTTGGTATATGCTTTTGCAGCAAAAATTTTGACTGTTTTCGCAATTCGCAGCTCTTGTTCATGCCCACTTCTTCCATATACACATCCCTAGAAATTGATTTCATATTGCGTGGCACCTATAGCGTTGTTTCAAATCAGTTTCCAACCCCACTTGCACGGATTGCGTGCTTATTTAAGCCCCAAGGCATTAATTCCTCATCAGAATATTCATCACTACTCTAAGAAAAAGATGGGTCTTATAATTAAATATGCTTTTCGTAGTCATAGTAGTGCAGGTGCTTTTTCTTATGTGCATGCCAGCACAAGAAGCTAGGAGAATTCTCTTTGCGGAAAACAAAAATGTGATGAAAAATTACAAGGACAAGTTGTTTTGGGCAGTACAGCAAGGCGAAGCCTCTCTAAATGCGCCCAATCTGGCAACAGCCGGCGATATCTCTTCTTCAATGATCAGCCAAAAGGCCTTATTTGCCACTGATCACAATATTGATGTCTCTCCTTTAACATGCTAATTGCTGCTCAATGGTTATGTCCCTCCATCCCTAGGTTCAAAGCAAAAAAGTCCATCTTCCTCTATGCTTAAGGGTAGCACCTCCATTCCGTAGGTTAAAGCAAAGAACTCAAATTAACAATACAAAAAACTGGACTTATAGTGGCGTTTTCTATAAACGTTACTATAGGCATATCTATAATTATGTTTGGAATTTCCAATAGTAGCGTCGTTTCCAACGACCTATAATGACGTTTTTAAAACGCTATTATAGGCCCTGGTCTTACAAGGGCCTATAGTGGCGTTTGATAAACGCCACTATAGACACTTTCTAAAAAAAAAAAATTTCGGTTGGGTAGGTTGTAGGGCCTATAGTGGCATTTCACACCTGTAGTGGTGTTTGTGAATCGCCACTATAGCCCACCCCACACACACACACAACCCTTAAGAAAAATAATCCAGCGCCAAAAAAAAAAAAAAAAAAAAATTTAAAATAGGAGACTTATAGTGGCATTTGGAATAGGACTCATAGTGGTAAACGTCATTATAGGTCCAAAAAGTAGTGCATGTTCTACAATATTCTTAAAAAAAAAAAAAAAAAAACCAAAAACAAAAACAAAACTAAAACTGAATGAGTTTCAACTGGAAAGAAAACTATGGAATATGCTTAGAATAATATTTGGCATATTTCAAAATATTTGAATATAATATAAATAAATATATTTATTTATTTAAATGTATATATTATTATATATTTATATAAATGCGAGATGTTATGTCCACAATATTTTCACAGTAAATCATAGGTGGTTAGTTGTTATTGGTTCAAATTTGAACCTAACAATAAGATTACTTTTTGCCTTAACAATAACAACCAGTAACAACCTGTCAGTTAAAATTTGTTGTAAAAATGTTGTTGACATATCATTTCTCTTTATATATATATATATATATATATATATTTTTTTTTTTTTTATGTATGAGAGATGCTACGTCTACAATATTTTCACAACAAATCATAGGTGGTTAGTTGTTATTGGTTCAAATTTGAACCTAACACTAAGCTTAATTTTTTACCTTAACAATAACAACCAGTAATAACCTGTCACTAATTTTTTTTTTTAAATATTGTGGATATATATATATACACACAATTACATACTTATCATTTCTCTTTATATATATATATATATATATATATATATATATATAAAAACATTAAAACCCCCCCACCCACCCCCACCTACCCCCACTCTGCCATATCTCTCCCTTATCTTCACGCCAATTCAAGCCTAGACTTCCTTAATTTCTCTTTTGGTGTTTTTTGTCTTTTTTCCTTTCTTTCTTTTTCCCTCTTATCTCTCCACGCCAAGTGTCAGACTTCCTTTCTCATTTTTTTTTTTTCTCCCTTGTCTCCACTCCTCCATCTTTCTTCTTTTCTTTTTCTTTCACTCTTCTTTCACTTCACACCTAAATTGATACTTTTCTCTTCCTCTCCATTTTGATTTTATTTCTTTTGTTTTATTTGTGCTGGTGTTAATGTTTGTGAGTTTTGGATTTGCAGATAGTGTTGCAGCTTATTGATTTTGTTCAAATTTGTAGATGGTGTTTGAAGCCATTGGTTGTATAGTTGCAGGTAAGCATTTTTTTTTTTTTTTTTAATTTTATGATTGTTTTGGACGTGAGCATTTTGTGTTTGATTTTGAATTTTTTTAGGTGGGTTTGTGTTTTCATTTTGAATTTGCTGAGATAGCTATAGTGTTTGCATTTGGAGTTGCTATTTTTTTTCTTTTTAAATTTTTGGGTGTGAGCGTGTTGGGTTTGATTTTGAATTTTTTTAGGTGGGTTTGTGTTTCATTTTGAATTTGCTGGGATAGCTATTGTGTTTATATTTTGTTTTATTTATGTATTTTGTTTTGATTTGTATCTTTTAATTTAATTAAAATAGTAATATTAATTTAATTACAATCTTAATTCAATTAAATAAAAATTTTTCACGTAAAAAAAAAAATTCTTTTTGTAGGGGCTAAAAATGTAATGGGCCCTTGACAATAAAATTTGTAGAGAGATGGGTCTAAGGGTTTGGCCTCACCGAAGTAAACAACGGCTGGTGTAAAGTCTATAACAAAATAATGGATGACATGAACTTCCTAGGAATCTTCGGAATTTGGCTAAGTGCTTGCGATGGGTATTTGTCCTCGGCTTCGGCCAAGGATCTGTTTTTCTTTTCCCTTTCGGTCCTCCCCCTTTATGCTGGGAATCCTCTTTGTTATATAGTATTCTTTTAGTTAATCTTAACCGTCCATTTGTCGGTTATCTGAACTTTGTGTATAAGGGTTTGTCCCATCATCTGCTTTTGCAGGCTTTCTATTAGTTGAAGTGATCGAGGTATCTGGGTTTGCTGGTCACTTCACCATTAAAGTAGTCAGAATATTGGTGAGATATATTCGAAGGATATGAGATATTTTCCCTTTAGTGAAGTCGGTGCGCCGAGGATGTGTCATCCTCGGCGCGGGCCTTGGGACGTTCTGGGTTCTTTCCCATTGTCCTCGGTCTCAGCACCATCCTCGGCGCGGGCCTTGGGCCGCATGTAGTGGGCCAGCGTAATGAGCGTGATAGAGCCCCACAATAGCCCCTCAAAACCCTGCTGCACGTCCCCTTGGGCGGGGAGGAGGATTTTGACCTCCTCGGCGTTTTTCCTCAGCCTATTGGCTCTACTTTGTCGTCAGTGCTATCGCTTTTGTAGCCGTTCTTTACAGTTTTCTTTTCGCGTAGAGTATCACCCGAGGATGGTAGGGCTTGGGTTGTTTGCACTATGGTACTCAATTTCTCACGATTTTCTGTCTCTGACAGGATTTGTTTATTCGGTGCCTAAAAAGGGAATTGGCTTTGCCTCAGTTTTTAGCTCATGACCCGTACGAGAGCCCTGGTTTTGATCAACGTTTGCGCGGCTTCATAACGACCGATTTCCATAGAGGTTTAGGTCCGGAATTCGTACAAGACCTCGCTTTTCCTCAGTGTTTATTTTTTACGGGGAGATTTCCTTCCCGCTGACCTGAGGTCTTTGACCATGCAATGCGTTTGAGCTTTACTTTGTGCTCGGTTTTCTCATTTTACGCTCGGTTCTCTCTGGGGCTTGGATCCGAGGACCATGCGATGCCTTGGTTTTGCTTATAGTTTAGCTTTCATGATGACGTGTTTTTCTTGCTAGAAGTATCGAGTTTCTTGATCTCATTTAGCTATCTGAAGTATCTGGTTTCCCCATGAGGCCTGGGTCCGAGGACCATGCAGTGCCTTGGTTCTGTCCAGTACCTAGTTTTCCATTTTTATCATCTGAAGTATCTGGTTTCCCCATGAGGCCTGGGTCCGAGGACCATGCAGTGCCTTGGTTCTGTCCAGTACCTAGTTTTCCATTTTTATCATCTGAAGTATCTGGTTTCCCCATGAGGCCTGGGTCCGAGGACCATGCAGTGCCTTGGTTCTGTCCAGTACCTAGTTTTCCATTTTTATCATCTGAAGTATCTGGTTTCCCCATGAGGCCTGGGTCCGAGGACCATGCAGTGCCTTGGTTCTGTCCAGTACCTAGTTTTCCATTTTTATCATCTGAAGTATCTGGTTTCCCCATGAGGCCTGGGTCCGAGGACCATGCAGTGCCTTGGTTCTGTCCAGTACCTAGTTTTCCATTTTTATCATCTGAAGTATCTGGTTTCCCCATGAGGCCTGGGTCCGAGGACCATGCAGTGCCTTGGTTCTGTCCAGTACCTAGTTTTCCATTTTTAATCATCGATTTTACCTAGGTATCCGTAGCCGTTTTAATTCTTGCCGCGTTTTACACTAAGCATTAAATAATTACAATTTTCAAGCAGAATAATAATAACAATAAATGCTGAAGTTGGTAGAGGATAAGACCTTGCCGTGTTTTGCCTCTTCGTTTGGTGGGATTCTTCAGATAACGAGGCGTCTTTTGGGCTGTCCGGGTGAGGCGTTCTGACGCTTCGGTGTCTTCCCGTTTAATGAGGCGTCCCCTCATTAATACTGACCATGGATTGATGAGGATCTAACGGTTGGCAAGCCCCTTGGAAATTGGGGCGGCATCATTGCCTCCGGAAATCTTTCCCTGGGATTCATTGTGGATTGGCCCTCATCAATGTTCCTCCCACTATAAAAGGCGTTCCTAGGGCGAAACTCCCCTTCACACTTGACAAACACTCGTTCTGAAACTTCCCCAAAAACACATCGCCAAAAATTCTTCAAGGCGCAATCATTCGAGCCCCTTCGCATGAACTGGCCCTGGAAAAGGGCGCTCCAGAGAATGCACAGCCCCCATCAGGAGCCGAGGATGGCATTCCGACTCTGGCCGCCACGCTGGTGTGGAGGTAGGGGAGATCCGAAGATTCTCCTTCTTTTCAACCTAACCGGGAACACAGCCCTCCTTACCACCTGGAGGAGGATCCGGACAGAACGTAACCTCCCTCTCTTGGGTATGGGTCTTTGACCCCCCAAGCATGCTACAGTGGGGGTCGGAGAGAAACCAGGCGGAACCCAAGAGCGCAACCGTCGGGTTCCGCGGCCTCTTCCACCCCTTAATGTAGCTTTCCTATCTTCCCCGCCCTTCTCCCTTCTCACGTCTTCTCTCTTCTCACTTCCGCTTTCTTCCTTCCTCCTCTCGTCCTCCACTTCTTTTTCTGATATTTGTTCTTCATCTCTTCTTTTCTTCATCTCTTCCTCTACTCTCCTTTTCTATCTTCTGTTCTTCTGCCATTGTTGCTCTCCACCCTTTGCTCCTCAGTCAGCTTCGTCATGTGTATGCTTTTGTATTTAGCTTTAGAACAAGCCCCCTGGGCATTACTTGTAAGAGATGTAGTTTCACTTCATACTTGAATAAAAGAAGTAGATTTGTTTCACTTGTTGTCTTTCTTTTTCTTTCTTTTTCGTATATTCTTATTCTTGTGATTGTTGACCTCTGAATCATTGTTGTTGTAGTAGATTGTATCGTTTTTCGTATATTATTTTGGAAAGTGCTGCTCTTAATTTCTTTACACCGACCACCGCACTTGCCGGCGCACAAATCCTCCCCACAGACGGCGCCAATTGTAGGGGCTAAAAATGTAATAGGCCCTTGACAATAAAATTTGTAGAGAGATGGGTCTAAGGGTTTGGCCTCACCGAAGTAAACAACGGCTGGTGTAAAGTCTATAACAAAATAATGGATGACATGAACTTCCTAGGAATCTTCGGAATTTGGCTAAGTGCTTGCGATGGGTATTTGTCCTCGGCTTCGGCCAAGGATCTGTTTTTCTTTTCCCTTTCGGTCCTCCCCCTTTATGCTGGGAATCCTCTTTGTTATATAGTATTCTTTTAGTTAATCTTAACCGTTCATTTGTCGGTTATCTGAACTTTGTGTATAAGGGTTTGTCCCATCATCTGCTTTTGCAGGCTTTCTATTAGTTGAAGTGATCGAGGTATCTGGGTTTGCTGGTCACTTCACCATTAAAGTAGTCAGAATATTGGTGAGATATATTCGAAGGATATGAGATATTTTCCCTTTAGTGAAGTCGGTGCGCCGAGGATGTGTCATCCTCGGCGCGGGCCTTGGGACGTTCTGGGTTCTTTCCCATTGTCCTCGGTCTCAGCACCATCCTCGGCGCGGGCCTTGGGCCGCATGTAGTGGGCCAGCGTAATGAGCGTGATAGAGCCCCACACTTTTGATTATCAAAAATTAAATTTTGGTAATCAAAAAAATTTTTTTGTGGTTTTTTGGTTATAGTGGTGTTTATAGAGTCTATATTGGCGTTTCACAAACGGCACTATTGTACCATCACTATAGACCAAACGCCACTATAGATCTTTTGTTTTTTTAATAGGCTATAGTGGCGTTTAAAAATGGTCTATAGTGGCACATAGGGCAGTCCTATAGTGGCGTTTTACAAAAATGCCACTATAGGTCTATAATAGCGGTACAATAGTGGTGTTTGTAAATGCCACTATAGCCAAAATGGGCCTATAGTGGCGTTTTTAGTACCTATAGTTATTTATTTATTTATTATTATTATTTTAGGTAGGTGTTCAAAGCTCTTCAAGCGACTAATTATTCTTTCGTGTATGTAAGTCCCATCTAGTTTATACTACATTCTTAATGATTTGAAACGTAAATAGAAATTATAATTATTTCTCAATAATAGCTTTTCCTTTTTTTTTTTATAAGATAGAATTTCTAGTCTCACCTAATCTAAGTGTATATGTGTGTGAAATTTTCTTTTGAAAACTTGAACCTCCGGCCCTTACCCCCTACACCCTATAAGCACTTATACTTGTGAAGTGGCCACTGCATCAATAGTATGCATTGGTAATAACTCTTCCGTTTAAATGCTCATGACTTTGTACGTGTATTAAGAAACTAATTGCTAATCTACAAAGCGACTGCATATTACTTCAATGCTCATCGGTGTGACTTGTTACACTTCTAGCTTTACTTCAGCCTTCATATTAATGTGGAATACGACTTAGCGTTGCTGTTCTGCATCTTCATTTTCCACTAAGTAAGCTTGCCCCATGAGATTATTGATGCATTTCATTCCTCTTTCTTTCTTCAACTCTGCAGAGATATTGCAGCCAGCCATGAAAGTTGAAACCGTATCCAATATGCATATTATTAACCAACATTCTTACGCATTTCTTTTTTTGTTTTATTTTTTATTTTTAATTTCATTAGAAAAAACATTGTAAAGCATAAAAAGAAGTAGAAGTAGAAACATCGTAAAGCAAGATTTTTGAGCTAGATTTTTTCCCTCATATTTAAATATTAATTAAATGATATTTATTTAACTTTTGATAATAAATATTGGATTTCAATAATAATTTTTTTGAAAACACTATTAATTTAATTTTAATTTTGATAGAGAAATAAAGGAACGATTAGTTTACTTTTAAGTATTTGGTAAGCTAAATTCTTTGCTCTCTTAAACTACCACACAGAGTAGAATGCATTCGAAAAGAGAATAATTTTATATATTAAAAAAAAATTGTTGATTAAAACCTTTGGGCCTTAATTACAATGTTTACACTTTGAGAGAAATAGATAATACATCCTATCTATATATTATTATATATATATTAAGAGTTAAAGCAGAAACAAAATCCAATTTGAATTCTTAATTGGATTCCAATTTTGCACCACATGTGCGTTCTATTTAATTTTTTTAAAAAAATTTATTCCAAATAAGTTAATTACGTGCAAAAAAACGAGGAGTCTACTAGAAATTAGCCATAAAAAAAGCCAAACATAACTGTTATCCTCCACGTACATAACCCTCACCAAAGTCACATTATGTTCTTTGAAATTAAATGAGAAAATTGGGAGTTACTAACTTAAGTTTGTATATTCCAATGGGGCAAACGTGATGTGGGTGGGTTACAGCTGGTACGTTCTTGAAACCAATCTCTCCTATTTTCTTTGTTTATTAGTTTTAAAACGATGATATACAAGGCCACCCATGCACACCACTTAATTTGTAGTATATGCTTACAAAGGGGCTAAATACTTTTGTTTTTCAATTAATAAACAAAGAGAGAACATAAGAGCTAGATACTATTGTTCTTTAATTTGTGAATAAAGAGAGAACATGATTGATGAAGCAGAATATAAATAAAATCATGAATAGCATTAATTTTTTGAGGGATTACAGTTAACACTTGATCAATTGAATCGCATGATCAATGGGATTGGCAAATAATGTAAGGAAAGACAGCAAAATTGAGAGATGATAGGAGGGAATCATATACTGATTAAAGCTAAAGAAAAGGACATCTTATGAATTGTGCATGGACAATCCGAACTAAATGGTAGGGTGAAATTGAAACCAATTCAATTTTAGTTTGATTTAATTATTTCTTAAGAATTTTTGTGTAAACAAGTTCTGAAGTTTTAGTAATTTTGTTTGCATATGGTGGGTTGAAACTATGGGCGTTTTTTTTTTTTTTTTTCTAAAGTTGTGATTTGTAGATATTGTTTGCTTTTGATTAGACCCTAAATCATTTTACATACGCCAAGTTATTTTTTCAATGTAATTTTGCTATTCAACTGGTTAAACATAAGTGTATGGTTATTTTAAGTGGAATTTTGTAGTGTTGTACGTATTTGAATTTGCAGATGGTATAGTTGATATTTTAGGTATTATGTGCTTTAGACGTTTTTTTTTTTTTTTTCCTAGTTTTAGCTCTCTTTATGAAATAAAAAAAGAAAAAAGCACATTCTGTTAGTACATAACTAGAGCCTTTTGTTTCTTTGAGTGCGAAACCAATTGAAAAGGGAAATTGAGAATTCATATAAGTGGAACAAAATTTTAATTGGGAGAAAGAGTTAAAAATTTGTAGTGTCATGAAATAGAAAAATCGAAGATCTGCAAATTGTACTAAAGTTAATGAATGGTAGGGTGAAATATGGGTTGAAAAAAATAGGTGCCTAGAATCAACTTTGTTTTACAAATATCAAGAAAGTTGTTTAACATCCCAAGCTTAACATCAATAACATCACTATAATTGTGCACAGATTACATACTAGTTGGACAGTAAAGAGAGCCTTTTTTTTTTTTTTTTTTCCAGTTGAAGGGCATTGACTTCTTGTGTTTGCATTATAATCAAGATAGATAAATATGATACATCATTTGTTATAAAGGGCCTTAGGTCATTGCAGGGCCATCCCTAGGCCTAGGCTACTTAGGCCAAAGTCTAAGCACCCCACCACAAAAAGTTTCTACCCATAGTTAAAAATATTGGATATACACAAATGAGTGAAGTCCTATGAGAAGAATAAGTTGTTAATATAATATATTTAAGTTCATGCTCATTGAGATTAGGCATTTTGGTTTAAGTGGTATTTTTAGATGTTATATTAATTACTCAATGAGTCTTTCCAAGGTATTTATCTCGATCCCTAAAAAAAAAAAAACTTATCCCTCATTATAAAATGCCCAAAATTTTATAATAATTATAAACCCCCCTTGCTATTTTAGAAACTGACCATCTAAAAAACAGCTTTAATCGGGTATGCATACGTAAAATATTTTAGCATTTGTGTAAGCCATTATATTTACAACTTACTGTTCATGAGTTTCTAAACTCAAATACTATATTTTATTCACTTCTCTCTCTCTCTCTCTCTCTCTCTCTCTCTCTCATGTGTAGTTTTATATTTATTTTATTGGGTTGTGTATAAAAATAAGAACTGAGATGTTACGTGTATTATAAAATAAGTTGATAAAATAGGTAAAATAATATTTGATGATGCGAAATAGGTATTTTTTTAATACCTAAATGTGAATGGTATGAGAGCAACAAAAGTCTACAGAGCACCTTACCAAAACATGAAAACCAATTAATTTGTCCCTAAGCACCAAGGGATCTTACGTGCATGTGCATGCATGGAATTTATAGAAGGGACCACCACTTTCTTGAAGTCCCAAACACACGTATATGGTCCTTTGATAATGACCCAAAGTTCATTGGTATAATTGATATTTGGTTAATGTAGCTTTAATTAATTATTATGGATATTATAAAAATTAAGAGATGGGTAGAAATTTATTTTCTTTAATTATTAAGATCAGTTAAAAAAAATTATAATTTAGAGAGAAATGAATGAATTGCCTTCTCTTTTTCTTCTTTAAAAAAAAAAAAAAAAAAGTTCACAAACTCACAAGAAAAAAATAAGTCAAGCAAGTTTGATTTTCAAAAATTTTAAGTTACTGGTAGTTCTATTTATTCCATCTTACGGTGAAATGAGGTCCATCAAAAAATATTGATAATGTAATTTATTTAGAAAATCAACCTAGTTATTTCGAAATCTTTTTCTATCTCTCTTGGTCATCTCCTTGAACGTGGTTTAAGATATTGTGACATTTTAGTATTTTACACTCTTAAGTGCCACTATGCCACGCATAGGGCGGACTAGTTAGGGACCTATTCGATACATCCAACTAGTAGTGAAGTTAAGATTTTAGTTCGGGGGGCCAAAATTTAAAGATAATATAAAAAATAAAACCAAATATATTAATTTATAGTAATAACAAATTAAATAAACAATTGTAATTGTCATACAAAATCTAATATAAACTTAAACTATAATTTATATTTTTTCATATGTAGCCTAATTTAATTAAAGTAAGAAATTAGTCTAAATATATAAAGGTTAGACATCTAGTTCCAATTTGATTCCTTAACATAAATTAAGATAATAAATCAATCTAAAAGTTTTAAAAATTGATAGTATAGTGGTATACCTACAAAATTATATACAAGCCCCACTGCCTTAATTGCTTAAAAAAAATGTAGAATCCAAGATTTCTTTCTTTATTCTTCAATGTATTTAAAATTTTATTTTATAACAAAAACCCAAACTTTGAAGCTGAAAAGTCAAAAGGAGGAGGAAAAAATACAGTAAAGGCTCTAGGGTTTTAGTATCATACAAGGTATCGGGTAGTTTTTTTTTTTTTTAATAATTATATAGTGTAAAATATAATTAATGTCTCTTTTTCACCAGGTGGAATGCAACATTATCCTCCTCATGTTCAGGTTCCATGATGGATGAGTTGGTCTTTATTTTACTATATAATGCAAGTAATCATGTAATTTATGAATTTAAAGGGCAATATATTGTGGGTTTGTTTCATATGTTATAATTTAAAACACAATTTCAAATAATACATATTGAATTTCTAAAAATATACATTCTATGTTATATTAATTCAATAATATTCCAATAAAAAGTAATTATATTAAATTTTCATGCGACTAGTTTTTTATAATTTATAACACGTTACCAATACCAGCCTCTATAAAATTTCTAAAAGAAAGTTTTGCCCTTAAAAAAAAACTATTTAGGTAACACTCTCAATTCATTGTAAGTCTATTCTATATACCATGTATGTCTATGTCTCCATTCATTTTGTATGCTTTCACTTTATCATATAATATAAAATGACATCTTGTTTTGAAACGGCACTTTATCATGTTAAAAACATATATATGATATAAAAGTTGTGTTCAAATATATATCATTTCTGACCAAAATCTTTCAAATTTTATCATTGACGCAAATGATGTATAACTGTCTAAGAATACTTCCTTTAAAAAAAGAAAAAAAAAATATATATATATATATATATATATATCTAAAACTATCTAAGAATATTTCTAGAAGTGAGCCCCAAGGAAGGCAGCACAAACTAACAAATTATTGGCTAAAATATTAACCTCTCTTTGGACAATTCTCTCTCTCCTGTGTAGTCATTTATAATATTTTATTGAATTGTAAATAAAAATAAAAATTGAAATGTTAGATGTATTAGAAAATCAGTTGGTAAAATAGATAAAATATTATTGGGAAATGCAAAATAGGTATTCTTTTATTGCTACAACGTGAATGCTATGAGAGCAACAAGAGCCTAGGGAGCACCTAATTAAGCACTGAGAGATCTTACATGCATGTGCATGCAAGGAACTTATAGGGACCACCGCTTTCTTCAAGTCCCAAACACACTTACTTCATTGGTATGATTGATATTTGGTTAATGTAGCTATAATTAATTATTATGGATATTATAAAAATTAAGAGATGGATAGAAATCTATTTTATTTGATTATTATGTATAATTACAGATTACCCACCTGTGGTTTAGTCTGAATTTAACTCACCTACTCTTAGTTTTATTTTTGACACTTTACCTACCTGTGCTTCTCTCCGTTACTACTCCGTAACCCACCTCCCTTTGAGACGTTATTATAACACATTTTTTTATCAAAAACAAAACCTAAAACAGATCAAACACTCCTCTCTTTCCCAAAACACACTTACATTCACACGTACAAATTTTTAGCATTTTAAGCTTGTTACAAGCTTAAAATCAAACAGATGATGTATTATGGTTGCTACAATGGCTACGGCACTGTCCCGCTATTTTTTGCTATATTTTTCTTCTTCTTTATTTATTTGATTTAGGGATTGGGTTTCTTTTGGTTGTTGGGGTTTGAAAAATGGGATTTGAGGCATGATGTTAGGACATATGTGATTCAATGTTAGGAACATATGTCACTATTTTATGTAATTGGCTAATTCTTTGACAAAACACATTTTACTTGTAATTGGGTAGATCTAGAATATGTTTAATGCTTCAAGAAATAAGGTTTCAAGTTCAAGTATTAAAGTCATGCAAGTCTGTCCAAGAATCAAGTAATGAAGTGCTGGATTTTAAAACTTGACAGCTAGCATCTATCGAGGTTTAAAAGCTACTGAAGCCCGTGGCTCGACAGCTAGCTCGATAAATGGCTATCTATAGAGGTTTATAAAACTCAGTTTTTCAGAACTGTTTTTCATCCAATCCGTGAGTATGTGTTTGGGTTTTCTTTTCTCACAACCTTAAACATATAAGGATTATTTTAAGAGCCGTCGTAGCTGATACAACTTAACACAAAAGTTTTTCACAAGCATATTATGAATCGAAGATATATGCCCTAATTCATTGTTCTCTTAAAGAAGTTACTGTATTTGTACACCTTATGGTTTTGTGACTAAGCAACTTCTTGATCTTCATTGTGTGATGAACTGAAAAATTTTGCAGCCAACATCCTTCTCAAGTTGGTGATTAAATCGCGTACTGGGATCTGCGCATCTATTGGTTAGTCATGTACTGGGAGTTGTGCATTGAAAGGAGAGATTGTCACTACAAAACAAGTCTAATTGGGTATTGGGGTAAGAGTTCAACTGTTGGTTGGTATAAGGTATTGAGATTTCTTTACTTATAACCGCTTATTTTGATAATAGTGGATTCTCAGGAGTGATGACCTTAAAATCACCCGGTGGGGTTTTTACCGTGTAGGTTTTCCTTATTCGTAAACAAATCACCGTGTCAATCTATTTTTCTGCTGTATACTTAGTTTAATTGGTGATTTGTTTGTGCTACCATACACTTTGCATGTTAATTTGATTAATTAATAACCTTAGCTAATTAATCAATTAATTTATCACAAGGGGTCAATACATTCTTGGCCTATCAAGTGGTATCAGAGCGAGCACACTCTGATTAGGTTTTAGTCTTTGTGTGTAATCAATTGACTCCTGTTTGTCATGGATAGGGGACAGTATCTTATTATACCTAATTTATTTGATGACACTAACTATGCATACTGGAAAGTATGCATGAGAGTTTTCTTGCAGTTTTTAGATGAGAATGTGTGGCAAGCTTTAAAGATTGGCTAGACTAAGCCAACGGAAGCACCAGCCGATTAGGATGATGCTAAGATCAAGCTGCAAACCTTAACAGCAAGGCATTGAATGCCTTATTCAGTGCGGTCACAAATGAGGAGTTCAAAAAGATATCCTCTACTGAAATTGCTAAGGAAGCATGGACCATTCTACAGACAACCTGTGAAGGAACCAAAGCTGTCAAGGATTCAAAACTTCAGAGGCTCACTACAAGCTTTGAAGAGATCAAGATGGAGGAGGATGAGTCATTCAATGAGTTCTATGCCAAGCTCAAAGATATAGTGAACTCAGCCTTTAATCTTGGGGAAACAATTCCTGAACTCAAGATTGTGAGAAAGGTGCTCAGATCTCTACTCGAGAGATTTCATGCCAAGATCATTGCGATTGAGGAATCAAAGGACATCGACAAAATTCCTTTGACTGAGTTGGTTGGAAATTTGCAGACCTATGAGTTGGGTTTGACGAGGATAGGGAAATCAAGCAAGAGCAAGAGCATGGCTTTGAAAGCTAAGAGCAGTGATACTGATGAGTCTTCAGACGATGAAGATTCTAAAATGAAGTCCTACATTACAAAACAATTCAAGAAGTTCATGAAGAATGCTAATGGGAAGGGCTTCAACAAGGATTGTAGGCAATCCAATTCCTCACAGTTCAAGAGCCAAGATAAGGGGAAAAAAGATGCTAGGGATGGTGGTCAGTACACTGTTCCCTCAAGACCAAAGTGCTTTAGGTGTCAAGGTTTTGATCATATGAAACAAGAGTGCCCTACTTATCTCAAGACCATCGAAAAACGCAAGGCACTTGCTGCTACTTTGAGCGACACTAAGCCTGAGGATGACTCTGATAATGAGGAATATGGAATCCTAAATGCCTTCACTGCCACTGTAAATCCTACTGAGGGGATTGTTGAAGATGTGGATGACGAAGAGGAATTGGTGGAATCTAAATTTGAAAAGATGGATGAACAAGATGACATCCACGCAGCCTATGCAAAGTTATACAAGGTCTCAGAAAAGCATGAGAAGTTGTATAGGTTGGCCACCAAGAAGCTTAGTGATATGGAGCTTGAGCGAGAAGAAATCTCTACAAAGTTTGATGAAGCCAATCAAACTATTGGAGTACTGAGATTTGAGAATAATTTCTTGGCTGAGAAGACCAAGCTTGAGGCAGAACTATTCCAAGTTAGAGCTCAGTTGGAAAGGACTTCAAGTGCTAAGCTCGATGAGATGCTCAGTCTTCAAAAATTGGTTTCCGATTGAACCGGTTTAGGGTATGATTTCTCTTCTCCTAGTATTACTACTTCTAGTTCTACTATTTTTGCTCCACTTACTAATAATGTTGAAAATGAAAACAATGATGTTAAGAATGAATTAGCTAGTGAGAACATAGATAAGGGTAAATCTATCTTAGGAGCACCTCCTAAACTTGATATGAAAGAGATTAAGAACCCTCGGGCTAAGAAGGGAAATAATCAAAAGTCTAAACAGAAAAAGCAGCATTTCTGTCATCACTGTGGTGCATCTGGACATACTCGACCTAATTGCTATAAGTGGTTAGCCACTCAATAAAGCAATAGCATGATCGCATTGGGAAACCAGAATCAGCTTCCATCCTCTTTTGCTCCTCTTGAAGATCTTCTCAATGCCTTCATGTTCCTTTCAAACTTGAACGGTTTTAACTCTTCCCCCTTAATAGGCCGAGAATGTATTGACCTCTTTGTGATAAATTAATTGATTAATTAGCCAAATTTATTAATTAATCAAATCAACATGCAAAACGCGTGGTAGCACAAACAAATCATCAATTAACTAAATGCAGTGGAAATTAAATTAACACGATGATTTGTTTATGAATGGGGAAAACCTACATGGCAAAAACCTCGTCGGATGATTTTAAAGTCACCACTCTCGAAAATCCACTATTATCAAAACAAGCGGTTATAAGTAAAGGAATCCCAGTACCTTATACCAACCTACAGTTGAACTTTTACCCCAATACCCAATTGGACTTGTTCTATAGTGACAATCTCTCATTTTCAATGCACGGCTCCGAGTACGTGACTAACCAATTGCGTGGATCCCAGTATGCAACTTGATCACCAACTTGAGAAGGATGTTGGCTACAAAGTTCTTCTGTTCATCACACGATTAAGATGATGAAGTTGCTTGGTCACAAAACCCTATGGTGTACAAACACAGCAGCTTCTTGAAGAGAAAGAAGAACTAGGGCAAAATAGGTTTCCGGTTACACTATTTCACACTTGTGGAATTGTGCTCTTGTGCAATTGTACGTAATCTTTTACGGCCCTTAAAATAATCCTTATATATGTTTAGGGTTGTGAGAAAAGAAAGCCCAAACATACATTCACAGATTGGATGAAAATCTGAACTTCATAAATCTCGATAGATAGCCATCTATCGAGCTAGCTGTCGAGCCACAGGTTTCAGTAGCTTTTAAACCTCGATAGATGCTAGCTGTCGAGGTTTAAAATCTAGCACTTTTTCACTTGATTCTTGGACAGACTTGTATGGCTTTAACACTTAAGCTTAAAACCTTATTTCTTGAAGCATTAAACACATCCTAGATCTACCCAATTACAAGTAAAGTGCACTTTGTCAAAGGATTAGCCAATTACATAAAATAGTGGCATATGCTCCTATTATTAAATAAAAAATGTCTAACAATCTCCCCCCTAGCAATCCGTGACAAAATCATAACAAACAAATGAACATATGAGAGAAGTCATAAATCACTCAACTTATATTCACTTGTTGAATACAATAAAATCTATCCTAACACAAACTCTTGAAAAACTTTGTAAGAAGAGAGTTTATGGCAAGTTGACTTTAACAACCTGTATTTTTGAAACACTTTAAACAAAACTCATTAAGGCATCTTAGTGTGAAACAGAAATAAAAGATTGCATACAATATATAAGAAGCATGTGCATAAAGAAAGAAAAGAATCAACACATGTAAAGATAGGTAAAAGAACTGTAATAACAACCTCAAATGTATATATATAAACAAGTACAAGGTTTGCTATCAAAATATGATCACAAGATCTAAGGTACATGAACAATGTATCTAAAAAAAAAAAGGGTAAAGAAAAAGATACATAAAGTCCTCACTACATCCCTCAAAAATACACTCCCCCTAACAAAAATCTCCTATACTAACCCTCCCTCTATGAGTATGACTACTCTCATATCCAAAACTACTCATTCTTTTTGTCACAAGTGACAAAGGGTAAGTACATCAAGTAGACATCTCATCTGCACTATCATCCTCAGCATCAGTAGCATCAACATCACCATCATCATCCTTATCCTTAGAAGCCTTTGGAGTAGGAGGAGAAGAAGCAATGAATCCACCTATGATTGCCTGCCGTCGTGCAATACGACTAGCATTGGTGTTCACCTGACACAACTCATCACTAAGAGTGTCGAAGCAAGCATTCATGCGCACAAGCTGTGCCATGATGTCCTCGAGAGTCACACCGCTCGTGGAAGAAGAGGGAACGGATATGGATGGAGCTGTAGAAGCTAGAGGAATCGCTATCCCGGACTGCCTCGAACATAGCTGTGCCTCACTCCGTTTAACGGTAGTGGCGTCAATGGCACATATGACATGGAAATGGTCAGAAACGGGAAAGGGGACAGAAAAATAGCGTAAGATCCTCATGATAGCCGAAGGCAAGATGAGCTTATCATGGGTCACCGTATCTCTATATACATCTATGAGTGAAAGAATAAAATGAGAGGGAAAGTCTATAGTAAGATGCTCTAAAAGAGAAAATAAAAATCGAGCACGGGGCTCAGTAATAGAGTTATAGTGAGATTAAGGATGCAAAACAAAAGTCATAACCATGTTCATGAACCTAGGACCTTTAACAAAGGCCAAACAAGGAGTGAACTGACAATCACCCCAATCAGAGGGATGCTTATAAAAAGCAGATATAAGCTCATCTTTAGACACAGTCTTAAGATGCTCACAACCAGGGTAGTTAGGATGCGTTACCCTGGGGACATGGAGCACATCGGATACAATATCCAAAGTGACCACGATACGCGTACCTCGAACGTGAGTGACAAAGAGAGGTACTGAATAACCAAATACATGCATGTTGGAGTAGAACTCCTAGATAAGCGTGGATGGACAAGTGACTGAGATGTCACACAGTGACTGCTAACCCCTATTGTGAATGACAGTGGGTAGGTCAGTGTCAGAGAAGTTCGACAAAATGACTTGGCATTCCGAATGAATGCCTTATCTAGAAAAGTTCTCTGAAAAGTCCTGTCGAGCTTTATCACCACGAAACCAAACATGTGAGAGAGTAGGATCAGAAGAAGTGGATGCCTCGGAACGAAGAGGGTTCCGAGACGGAGTAGATTTACGTTTAAGTGCCATGACGCAACTAACATAAACAAGAGAGAGAGAGAGAGAGGGAGAGAGAGAGACATGCAGAAAAGCATTAATCACAATCAATATATAAGAATATAGAAAATGTAAGGTACGTATGCATGAAAATGCATGAGCATATGATATGCAATAGTAAAAACATCATGGGCTTAGCCCAATCCAATCCTACCAGCATGCAATCATTTCAACAAAGTAAACACACACCTATAATGCATGAAACATTGTTATAATGCAAATGAGATGCAATGCATGATGATTTAGAACCATTTTCACAAAGCCCATCCCAAAAATTTCATAAAAACTCCACCAATTTTGAAAAAACCCCAAAATAATTTCAAAAACCCAAAACTTATACCTAAATGCATGAAATGCATGAAGAATGAGAGATAAAAATCATACCAAATGCAAGAAAAATGATCTTGAGGCCGAAAAGCTCTTGGGAAGGGAGTTTGAAGTGAGAAAGAAAGGTTTTGGGAGGTGAAGAGTTTGTAGGAATCAAGAGAGATCGAGAGAAATGAGATCTAAATCGTGCGGATCCTATTTATAGACTCTCATAATTCTCGATAGATCGAGAGGTGTCGAGAGGTGTCGAGCTTCAAAGGCATGAAGAGATATAGCTATCGAGCAGCTATCTAGAGGTGTCCACAGCAAAACAAGGCTCGATGGATCGAGGAGCTATCAAGGAGATAGAAACTTTATTGATGGATCGAGGAGCTGTCGAGAAGCTATCAAGATTGTGATTAAAAAAAAACTAAAAAGCTCAATAGATAGCCTAGCTGTCGAGAGATGTTAAGGAGCTATCGAGATTGCTTAAAAACAGTTTTTCAAGAAGAGAAAAACACAGATATGAATGCAATCAACCATGCAACTCAACCAAGGATCCAAACAACATTTTAATCTCTCAAAAACATCTCTCAATCAAGAAAAGTGTAAGCACATAGATCCCAAAACACACACACACACACACACACTAAACAAGTCTAACCAATTTTATATTTCAAAAACAAGTTAAGACAATTTAGTGAGCATACATTAATACATGTATTCCTTGTGATGGCCAAATCACATTGTACTTCACATGTATCAAAAGTAGCAAAGAATATTGCGTGTTGTGTGTGAAAAATATCACGAGATTGCATAAGTGTCTACAAGTTATGACGATTTGAGATATGAGAAAATCACTTTAACTCACACACAATCATAACTATTTGATGAGGACTATCACCTTTGAGGTACATCCTATAACTCCCACATCTTCTAGAATACACGCTTGCAATCATATATAAAATTTTTTTTTCTTTTTGCTTTTTATTTTCTTTGCATGTTTTTCTTTTAAGCAAACCATGCATGGGCATATATAAGAGAGAAAATAAATGCCCAATGACGTTAAGCATTTGACATTTCACTTTTGCTATGCCAAAGCATTCAAATGTCATTTCATGATTGGTGGGCAACAGTGATGAGATGGTTATTTATGCCTTTCTCTTAGGATTTTTTTAGTCCTTCCCATCAAAAAGAGTGATACGAGTGCTAAGTACATGTGATTACTTAATCTTACTCACCACAAACATGAGCCACAAAGCTTACTTGCTAAGCTACAAAAGATACAAAGTTTAGAAAACTTTGTTTCAATGGCTATCCAAGGTACACAAGTACCAATATACACAGACATACACTGTTTTTGTATTTTTCTGATTTTTCAATTTTTTTTTAAATTTGTATATGAAAAACAAAATAAAGCAAAACTGAAAAGTAACAAAAAAAAAACATGTTAAACAAGACAAGGCAATGCATAAAACTAGACTAACTTAAAACTAGAAAGCAAAACACACAAGTAATGCAAAACAAAAACAAGAAGGGGAGAGAGAGAGAGAAAAAGTGACAAAATCACTTAGAGCCCTTTTCCTTCCACGCCTTGGAAGAACCTTTTTGTTTAGAGAACCCTTGATTCGGCGGTGAGGGGGAAGAGTTAAAACTGTTTAAGTTCGAAAGGAACATGAGGGCTTTGAGAAGATCACCAAGATGAGCAAAAGAGGATGGAAGCTGACTCTGATCTCCCGACGCGATCATGTTGTTGCTCTTTTGAGTGGCTAACCACTTATAGTAATTAGGTCAAGTATGTCTAGCTACGCCACAATGATGACAGAAATGCTACTTTTTCTGCTTAGGCTTTTGAGAATTTCCCTTAGCTCTAGGGTTCTTAATCTCTTTCTTATCAAGCTCAGGGGGTACTCCTAAGATAAATTTACCCTTGTCTACATTCTCACTAGCTAATTCATTCTTAACATCATTGTTCTTAGTTTCAACATTATTAACAGGAGGAACAAAAACAGTAGTACTAGTAAAAGAAATACTAGGAGAAGAGAAATCATATCCTAAACCAGTTCGATCGAAAGCAGATTTCTGAAGACTGGGCATCTCATCGAGCTTAGCACTTGAAGTCCTTTCCAAATGAGCTCTGACTTGGAATAGTTCTGGCTCAAGCTTCTTGGTCTTCTTAGCCAAGAAATTATTCTCAAATCTCAGTGCTCCAATAATCTGATTGGCTTCATCAAACTTTGTAGAGATTTTTTCTCGCTCAAGCTCCATATCCCTAAGCTTCTTGGTGGCCAACCTACACAACTTCTGATGCTTTTCTGAAATCTTGTATAACTTTGCATAGGCTGTGTAGATGTCATCTTATTCATACATCTTCTTAAACTTAGACTACACCAATTCCTCTTCTTCATCCATATCTTCAATAAACCCTTTAGTAGGATTTATGGTGGCAGTAAAGGCATTTAGGATTCCATCATCCTCATTATCGAAGTCATCCTCAGACTCGATGTCGCTTAAGGTAGCAGCAAGTGCCTTACTTTTTCCGATGGTCTTGAGATAAGTAGGGCACTCTTGTTTCATATGACTGAAACCTTGACACCCAAAGCATTTTGTTCCTGAGGGAACAGTGTACTGACCTCCATCTCTAGCATCCTTCTTCCTTTTGTCTTGGCTCTTAGACTGAGAAGAACTCAACTGTCTACTGTCCTTGTCAAAGTCCTTTGCATTGGCATTCTTTATGAACTTCTTGAATTGCCTGGTGATGTAGAATTTCATCTTAGAATCTTCATCATCAAAAGACTCATCAGTATCACTACTCTTGGCCTTCAATGCCATGCTCTTGCTCTTGCTCGATTTCCCGATCCTTGTCAAACCCAACTAATAGGTCTGCAAATTGCCAACCAGCTCAGTCAAAGGAATTTTGTCGATATCCTTTGATTCCTCAATGGCAGTGATATTGGCATGGAATCTCTCGGGTAGAGATCCATTGCCTCCTTGAGCTTGGCATAGAACTCATCGAACGACTCATCCTCCTCCACCTTAATCTCTTCAAAGCTTGTAGTGAGCCTTTGAAGTTTTGAATTCTTGAAAGCCTTGGTTCCTTCATAGGTTTTTGAAGAATAGCCCATGCTTCCTTAGCAGTTTCAATAGAGGATATATTCTTGAATTCCTCATTCGTAACTGCACTAAATAGAGCATTCAATTCCCTGCTGTTGAAGTTTGCCGCCTTGATCTTTGCATCATCCTAGTCAGCTGGCGCTTCCGTAGGCTTAGTCCAGCCTATCTCCACAGCTTGCCACACTTTCTCATCTAAAGACTGCAAGAAATCTCTCATGCGTACTTTCTAGTATGCATAAAAGAGGTATAATAAGAGACTATTCTCTATCCATGACAACCAAGGGTCAATGGATCAAATAGTAAAGATTAAAACCTAATCAGAGTGTGTCTGCTCTGATACCACTTGATAGGCCAAGAATGTATTGACCCCTTATGATGAATTAATTGATTAATTAGCCAAGTTTATTAATTAATCAAATTAACATGCAAAACGCGTGGTAGCATAAACAAATCACAAATTAACTAAATGCAGTGGAAATTAAATTGACACAGTGATTTGTTTACGAATGGAAAAAACCTACATGGCAAAAACCACACCGAGTGATTTTAAGGTCACCATTTATGAGAATCCACTATTATCAAAACAAGCGATTACAAGTAAAGGAATCTCAGCACCTTATACCAACATACAGTTGAACCCTTACCCCAATACCCAATTGGACTTGTTCTATAGTGACAATCTCTCATTTTCAATGCACGGCTCCCAATACGTGACTAACCAATTGCGCGGATCCTAGTACGTGACTTGATCACCAACTTGAGAAGAATGTTGGTTGCAAAGTTCTTTTGTTCATTACATGATGAAGATCATGAAGTTACTTGGTCACAAAACCCTATGGTATATAAACATAGCAGCTTCTTGAAGAGAAAGAAGAACTAGGGCAAACTAGGTTTCTGGTTACACTACTTCACACTTGTGGAATTGTGCTCTTATGCAACTGTGCGTAACCTTTTACGGCCCTTAAAATAATCCTTATATGTGTTTAGGGTTGTGAGAAAAGAAAGCCCAAACATACATTCACGGATTGGATGAAAATCAGAACTGAAAATCAAAACTTCATAAATCTCGATAGATAACCATCTATTAAGCTAGCTGTTGAGCCACGAGTTTCAGCAGCTTTTAACCCTTGATAGATGCTAGCTATCAAGTTTTAAAATTCAGCACTTTCTCACTTGATTCTTGGATAGACTTGCATGGCTTTAATACTTGAACTTGAAACCTTGTTTCTTGAAATAAAGTGTGTTTTGTCAAAGAATTAGCCAATTATATAAAATAGTGACATATGTTCCTATCATTAAATCACATATATCCTAACACCCCTTACCGCTGGATCAAGGGTTTGCTAAACGGAAAGGTTCTTCCAAGGTGTGGAAGGAAAAGGGCTCTAAGTGATTCTATTTTTTTTTCTCTCTCCCTTTCTTGTTTTTGTTTTTGCATCACTTGTGTGTTTTGCTTTCGTGTTTTGAGTTAGTCTAGTTTTATGAAATACTTTGTTTAACATGTTTTTGTTTGGTTATTTTTCAGTGTTACTTTATTTTTTTTTCATATAAAAATAAAAAAAAATTTTGAAAAATTGAAAAATACAAAAACAGTGTGTGTATGTGTACATTTGTACTTTTGTACATTGGATGGCCATTGAAACAAATTTTTCTAAATTTTGTATCTTTTGTAGCTTAGATGAGCATCTCCATGCACAACTAAGCAAGTGAGCTTTATGGCTCGTGTTTGTGATAAGTAAGGTTAAGTGATCTCTTGTACTTAAAACTCGTATCATTCTTTTTAAGGGGAAGGACTACAAAATCATAAAAGAAAGGCATAAATAATCATCTCACCCCTGTAGCCCGCCAATCATGAAATGACATTTGTATGCTTCAGTATAGCAAAAGTGGAATGTCAAATGCTTAACGTCATTGGGTATTTCTTTTCTCTCTTTTATATGCCCATGCATGGTTTGCTTAAAAGAAAAATATACAAAGAAAAATAAAAGCAAAAAGATCAAAATGCTTTATATATGATTGCAAGCATATATTCTAGGAGATGTGGAAGCTATAGGATGTACTTCGATGGTGATAGTCCCCATCAAATAGTTCCCATCAAATAGTTATGATTGTGTGTGAGTTAAAGTGATTTTCTCATATCTCAAATCATCATAACATGTAGACACTTATGCAATCTTGCAATGTTTTTCACACATAACACGCAATATTATTTGCTACTCTTGATACATGTGCAGGTATAATATGATTTGGCCATCACAAGGAATATTGTGTTAATGTATGCTCACTAAATTGTCTTGACTTGTTATTGAAATATAAAATTGGTTAGACTTGTTTAGTGTGTGTGTATGTGTTTTGGATCTCAATGCTTATCATTTTTATTGTTGAGAGATGATTTAAGAGCTTAAAATGTTGTTTGGATATTTGGTTGAGTAGCATACTTTATTGCATTCATATCTGTATTTTTCTCTTCTTTGAAAAACTATTTTTAAGTAATCTCGATAGCTTCTCGATAGCTCTCGACAGCTTCTCGATAGCTCTCGATAGCTAGGCTATCTATTAAGACCCTTCAGCTTCTTTTTATTGCAATCTCAATAGCTAGTTCAATTAATCAAGAAACTTTCTGTCTCTTCGATAGCTTCTCAATAGCTACCTCGATTCATCGAGCTTTATTATGTTGAAAACCTCTGGTTAGATCCTTGATAGCTGGTTTGACAACTGAAACACGTCTTTTTAAAACTCGACAGCTCTCGATCGCTCTCGATCGATTGAGCTTTATAAAGTTTCTATATAAAGAGGCATCGCGATTTCAGATCTCATTCCCTCGATCTCTCTTAATACTTTCAGCCTCTTCACCTCCCAAAGCACTTCTCAAGCACTCCAAACTTCTTCCTCACTTCATTTTCGGTCTCAAGATCTTTGTTTCTCATCTGATATGATACTTTCTTCATCTTTATCATGCATTTTCATGATCTTTGACCTAACTTTTGGGGTTTTTGAAATTTTTTGAGATTTTTCAAAACTTTTGAGTTTTTGTTAAAATTTTGGGATGGGTTTTTGTTAAAATGATCTTTAAACTTCATGCATTGCAACACATGTGCATTATAACAATGTTTCATGCATTTTAGATGTGTGTTTACCTTGTTGCTATGTTGTGTGCTGGTAGGTTTGGATTGGGCTGAGCCCATGATGAATTTATATCTGCATGTCACATGTTCATGCATTCTGATGCATGCGTACCTTCAATTCTATATATTTTGATATATTTGTTGTTTGCTACTTTTCTGATTGTCTCCCTCTTTTTCTCTCTTTCTCTCTCTTATGTTAGTTGTGCCATGGCACCTAAACGTAAATCCATTCCGTCCCGGAACCCTCTTCGTTCGGGGGCATCTTCTTCTTCTTCTCTATCTGACCCCACTCCATCTCACATCCGGTTCCATGATGAGAAAGCCAAATCAGACTTCTCGGAGAAATTTTCACGACATGGCATTCATTCGGAACGCCAAGTCATTCTGTTAGATTTTTCTGACATTGACCTACCCACTGTCATCTACAGTAGGGGTTGGAAGTCACTATGTGGCATCCTCGTCACGTGCCCTTTCGTGATCATACATGAGTTCTACTCTAATATGCATGGATTTGATTACTCTATACCCCAGTTTGTCACTCGCATTCGGGGTATACGCATGCTAGTTACTCTAGGTATTGTATCAGAGGTACTACATGTGCCTAAGGTAGCGCATCTTGACTACCCTGGCTGTGAGTGTCTGAGGACAGTGTTCAAAGACGAACTATTGTCTCTATTCTGTGAGACACCTTCTTTATGAGGTGACCGTCAAAACACCTCATGCTTGGCTTTTGCTAAAGGTCCGAAAATCCTAAACATGGTGATGACATTCGTTCTTCATCCATTGTCTCACTATAACATTATCATAGAGCCTCGTGCTCGGTTTTTGTTATCCCTCATTAAGGGATTTACTATTGACTTTCCCTTTCACTTCATACTCTCCCTTATAGATGTCTATAAGGATACGGCGATCTGTGATAAGCTCATTTTTCCTTTGGCTATCACGCGGCTCCTTCGCCATTTTTCTATCTCCTATCCCGTGTCTCCCCACTTCACATTTATGTGTGCCATTAACGCCGCTACCGTTAAGCGAAGTCTTGCACAGTTGCTCCTCCAGCTTCTACCACTCCATCCACCTCCGCTCCTTTTTCTTCAGCGGGTGAAGTGACACTTGAGGCCATCATGGCACAACTTGTGTGCATGGATGCTCGCCTTGACACTCTCAGCGATGAATTGTGTCAAGTGAACACTCGTGTTGGTCGTATCGCATGACAATAGGCTGTGATGGATGGTTTCACAGTGGCTTCCTCTCCTTCTCCCAAGGCTTCTGAGGATGAGAGTGACGATGGCCCTGGCAGTGCTGATGATGTTGATGAGGATGATGATGATGGCTCGCCTAGTGATGATGAGATGTCTACTTGATTTACTTGCCCTTTGTCACTAGTGACAAAAAATGGGGAAGAGTTTTGAGATGAGAGTAGTCATACTCATAGGGGGAGGGTTAGTATAAGAGATAGGAGAAGTGTATATTGAGGGATGTAGTGAGGATTTTTGTATCTTTTCTTTTCTTTCTATTTTAGATACATTATATCTTGTATATTGGTCTTGTGACCACTTGACATACATTGTATTTATATTTGATTTATATATATTTTGATGTATGTTCTTTCACCTATCTCTCCATGTGTTATTTCTTTTCTATCTTTATACACATGTTTCTTAGATATTGTATGCAATCTTATATTTTTTGTTTCATACTAAGTATGTGTTTGGATAGCCCTCAAAGTTGCGTTGCGTTTTTAGTTTTTTTTATTTTTTTATTTTTTATTTTTTTTTGTGGCTAGATTTCTTGACTTTTTAGAGACAAAAATTACTGTTCATGAACAGTGTGTGCACTGTTCACGCACTGTTCATGTACTGTTCACGATTAAAAAATATTAAAAATGGGTCCCACGGTATTATTCATACATTTAAAAATTATTTTGCTACAGTGTTTTCAATTTTCAGCAACTTTCAACAATAACAAGTTGTATCCAAACAGACCCTAAGATGCCGTGATGAGTTTTGTTTAAAGTGTTTCAGAAATACAGATTGTCAAAGTCTTCTTGCCATAAACTCTCTTCTTGCTAAGTTTTTCAAGAGTTTGTGTTAAGATAAATTTTATTGTATCCAACAAGTAAGTATGAGTTGAGTGATTTATGACTTCTCTCATATGTTCATTTGTTTGTTGTGGTTTTGTCATGAATTTCCAAAGGGGGAGATTGTTAGGACATATGTGATTCAATGTTAGGAACATATGTCACTATTTCATGTAATTGGCTAATCCTTTGACAAAACACACTTTACTTGTAATTGGGTATATCTATGATGTGTTTAATGCTTCAAGAAACAAGGTTTCAAGTTCAATTATTAAAGCCATGCAAATCTGTCCAAGAATCAAGTAACGAAGTGTTGGAATTTAAAGCTCGACAGCTAGCTCGATAGATGGCTATCTATCGATGTTTATGAAACTCAGTTTTTCAGAGCTGTTTTTCATCCAATCCATGAGCATGTGTTTGGGTTTTCTTTTTTTCACAATCCTAAACATATATAAAGATTATTTTAAGGACCGTCGTAGCTAATGCAACTTAATGCAAAAGTTTTTCACAAACATATTGTGAACCGGAGACATATGCCCTAGTTTATCTTTCTCTTGAAGAAGCTGCCGTGTTTGTACACCCTAGGATTTTGTGACCAAGCAATTTCTTGATCTTCATTGTGTGATGAATTGAAGAACTTTGCAGCTAACATCCTTCTTAAGTTAGTGATTAAGTCGCATATTGGGATCCACACATCTATTGATTAGTCACATACTGAGAGCCGTGCATTGAAAGGAGAGATTGTCACTACAGAACAAGTCCAATTAGGTATTAGGGTAAGGGTTCAACTATTGGTTGGTATAAGGTACTGAGATTCCTTTACTTGTAACTGCTTGTTTTGATAATAGTGAATTCTCAAGAGTGGTGACCTTAAAATCATCTAGTGGGGTTTTTGCCTTGTAGGTTTTCCTCATTCATAAACAAATCACTGTGTCAATTTATTTTTCGCTGCATGCTTAGTTTAATTGGTGATTTGTTTGTGCTACCATGCACTTTGCATATTAATTTGATTAATTAATAAACTTGGCTAATTAATCAATTAATTCTTCATAAGGGGTCAATACATTCTTGGCCTATCACATGGTTACTGATGGATCTGTGGATTTGGATGTGTGTGGGTGTGTTGAAAAATGAGATTGATGTTATGTATAAAAGTTGCATGTTAGTTGTAGCGTCTGCTAAATTTATTGATTGGATTTGATTGCCTGGATTTTTTTTGAATGATGCAGGATATGGATGAAATGAACTTAGATCAGATAGTCGATGTTCCTGATACACCTGATAGGTTAGCTACCCATCATATTATTGGTAAGGAAAGTGCTGGAAGAGAAAGCAATTCATCATTAGCTGGTCATTTGAGGAATCCTGATTTTGTGGGTGATAAATGTATGAATGGATTGAGGGGCAGGGGTAGGCTGGCCAATGATAATTTCTAGAATAAAAGATTGGTTATTCAATCTCGGAAGAATCTCAGCAATGATGAACCTAAGGGTTGCAACAGCCCCATTATTGTTTCCCCACCACAGAACTCATATGCCTCCTAGAATGCTCACTTATTTAGGAGACCGGCAATAGACAAAAGCTTTAGTCATAGCAGTAGACATTCCATTTGGGGTTTCGGGGTTGTATTTTGATAGATTTGTGATTTGTACTTTGATGGTATTGCTTGATTTGATTTGTATTAGTTTTTTGCGTGTATGTTCTTCATGTTTATGTATATTGTTCATGTTTGTGAATTGTGAGAAACTAATACCATATTTTAATCTTGTTTTTCTTTTTCTTTTTTTCTTGTTTTGGGAGGAGAGACATAAAATGGGTGTAAAAAGACTTATTTACCCCCTCTTTTTTAGCAGAGGTGGGTAACAGAGACTAAACGGAAGTAACCTTAGGTGGGTAAAGTGTAAAAAATGAAATCACAGGTGGGTAAGTTAAATTCGGGCTAAACCACAGGTGGGTAATCTGTAATTATCCCTAATTATTAAGATTAATAAACAAATGATAATTTAGAGAGAAATGATGAATTGATTCTTCTTCTTCTTCTTCTTTTTTTTAAATGTTCACAAACTCACAAGAAGAAAATTTTAAGTTGCTGAGAGTTTTAAGTTGTGAGTTACATAAGCCAAACAAGTTTGATTTTCCTAAAATTTTAAGTTGCTGAGAGTTTTATTTATTCCATCTTATGGCGGAATGAGGTCCATCAAAAAATATTGATAATGTAATTTATTTAGAAAATCAACCTAGTTATTTTGAAATCTTTTTCTATCTCTCTGGGCTATCTCTTCGAACATGGTTTAAGATATTGTGACATTTTAGTATTTTACTCTCTTTAGTGCCACTGTGCTGCAATATAGATTTCCAATTAATTTCTCTCAAACATCCATGATTTTTCATTCTATAACTCAAAATCCTCCAAGGTAAACTTCTAGGGTCACAATTTTACAAAGAATCCTTCTTCTCTCTTTTTTTTTTTTCTTTAAACAACTAGAAATGTTTTAGAGTATCTTTTAACAGGTGAAAAAGTTCACTGAATAATCTTGAAAAGCTAAAGAAATTTAATTGCATCTTTTAAAAAACAATTGTCTCCTTGAATATCATGCAATTATTTTCAGACTCCATTTTCCAGTGAGTTTAAACATTTTCAAAAACTAAAATAGTCAAATAAAATCCAAAATGAAACACATGTATACACACACATATATATATGTCAAAATTCAGAATTTGCAAGAGTGTTGATGATACAGTGGCTTAAGTTACTTTTTCAACAGCATCATTGAAGTCCTTGAAAAACCATAAGAACATATCTTCATCATCTCACAGGATTGGAAAGTGTCTTTGAGGTGAGTTTTTTTCTTTTCTTTTTTCCTCTTATCTTCTTTGGTTTTTCCTGGGAAATTTTGATAGTTTGTGGTTGATTTTGATTTGTGGTCAGGTATCTCTCTCTCTCTCTCTTGTTTTGAATTATGGTACTATTTTTAATAGAGACTATTGATCAATTTGTTATGCTAAACGTGACATTATTTATAGATGAAATAAACGTGACATTAATTTTCATACATTCTGCATAAGGATAGTTTATAATTTTCACAGAATTTTAAGAGTAAACAACAAGAAGTGATAGATCCTTATAATCAATGGGGGCAACCAAAAAAAAAATTAACCATCCATTATCGTATAAGTTGTTGAGGTTCAAAAAAATCACAATGTTATACCAAGGCCCAAAACAAAGCAAAGAATTGAAACCTAGGAAAAATAAAGCATTTGGGCTTCCAATAAGAAAGAAGAAAGGTCCAAACCCATTAAGGGTCTATAAGGAGTCCATAAGAAGGGACCCAAATCCATGAATGGGCAAGTTTTGGGCCCCATAAAATAAAGGAAGGAAAAAGACCCAGCCTAGCCCTCAATGGTAAGAAAAATCGATGGAGAGCCCGGGAAAATAACTGGGCCAAGACACCTGGGAATTCCCAAGAGCTTGGGATCCTCGGGACATACAGCAAAGCTAGGTTGGGATTGAGGCAGTTCGAGGGGGCATACCAAGAAACATAAAGAACAAGAACAGATATGTCCCTATCAACCACATAATGATGTAGAAAAGGGATCAGAGGGCTTGGGAACCAATAATTCATGAACAATAGGTTGGTACCTCGAGGAACCCAGAAAGAAGAACCATGAAGGAAGGTGGCTGGGAAACTTTCAACCTGGCAGGAAGGAATCAGCTCACTTGGGAAAAATGACAAAGGGAAAAGCAGCCAAAATTTGGGTCTGAAAAGGTGGAATCTAAAAGCCTTTAAAGAAGAAAAACCAAAGGTCAACCCTCTAGGACACTCTAGAATGGGAAGGTCAGCTGGGGTCTTTCGAAGATAAAATCTCAAAAGAAGGAAATAATGAAGAATGAGGAAGGGGCCAGCCACCAATGTTGTTGACACAACATTGGTTCTGGTACCTAGAAGAGCAAATAGAGGGAATTAGTGGTACCCTGGAAACCCTAGGATGGCACTATAAAAGGGGAAGCAGCCAACAGTGAAAGACATTCAGTAATAGTGAATTAGAGTAAAAATCATTAAGAAAGCTCTGTCAGAATTCAAAAAAAAAAAAAAAAAAAAAGAGAAAAATGAGAGAAATAATGTCCGGCATCCTCAAACAGCCACTAGAGAACACACCTGAATTCAAAGGAATTCAAACTTTGTAAGTCTTAGAGGCTTGAAGAGCCATCTAAGTCTGTGATTTTTGAACTTATTTGGACCTTGTAACACATCCTAGTGAGCATAGTGTATTACACAATTAGGAAAGTAATAAAGTACTTTGCATTATCTCGAGGATCTCTAATTCTTTATTTTATGCTCTTTCTTTATCATTTCATTCCTTTGCTGTTTCCTGCTGTTCAATACATATATTTCTTGTATGTTAGCATGTATGTGTTGTAGGATTCGTGCTCTGTGTACCACCTGGTTTGAAATCAGCCCAATTAGCTGCAATGAACCAAGCCCAATTCCTTAAAACAATAAGTATTGGGCCTAGGATATTTCTTTCTACTTGGGCCTGTGTGCTAAAAAAAAAAAAAAAAAAAAAAAAAAAGAACCCACACATAAGCTAATAAATTATGAAATTGAGTATGTCATATATTTATTTTATTGCTATGTGGTGGGTGATGTGGCACTTACCAATTCCAGTAAGTTTTACTAGATTAAGTTAGTGATGTGAGTCATTAAACTAGTGGTTCTTTTCCAATCATACATTGACTATCAAACCAAATATCCAATCGTTGAATGCATGGTATCTAAAAAAGTGATTTCAATATGAATGCATTGTAATTGGTTGCCCGGATTACTAATGATTTCAATCTTAACTTACACCATGTCTCTCTTATTATAGACTGCAAGACCCTTATCAGTCGAATTCCTCATATGAAGACGAAGAATTGTTTATGTGAAGCCAACAAGTGTGCGGATGTGATCGCTAGAAAAGGTCTATCAACCCCCAAGACTTTACTGTTTTTAATATTCCGCCTATGGACATTTGCATATTGCTGTACTATGATAATTTGGGCATGTATTATGAGAGGACCTGTCCTCAAACAACTCTTGCTGCTGCTTAGTTTAAGAATTTAGCCTTTTCACTAAAAAAATAAATGATGCTAATGTATTATAGTCTAGTATTGTAGTAGGAACTTGGGAAAGATGAATGAGAGGCCGACTAGAGATCGGAAACTATAAAATAATGTGACTATTAATTGTCACGTTATCAGTGATTGACGTTATTTATAGGATTTTGATTTTGTTAATCAGGCAGCGTCTTAAATAATCATAAACCAAAAATTCCAAGAACATATAAAATGCCAAAATTTTGGCACCAATTGTACACATAGCCAACTGTGAGTAGTAGAGAAAAAATGACAAGTCCATATGAAAATAACTGGCAACTAATTATAGTCTGTCACGTTACTAGAGGTGAAAATGGTGAATTAAAATGCAAAGTGATTTGAGTGTATGTGTGAAGGACAAAGAGACTTGAAACATTAAACCAAAGGATACAAAGAATATTTATTTTTTAATTAGAAAAATCTTGAAACATTGAACCAAATGAAGCAAAAAGTCAATATTTTTTTTCCTATATCTGTTGTGGCGCTTGAGAATATTTCAATTCCTTTTGCATAAAATGCGCCACTTGACAAAACCTCATGCTTACTGACATGAGGTCTTCGCTTATATATATATATATATATCGACTAATGATTCTATAAAAGCCACTTTATTTTGGTTTCTAATATTTAGATTTGCATGTCTAAGTGCATTGTCATTTATTTTTTGGGTGTTTTATCCATGCAATTATTAATTGCCACAATGTTTATTTTTATAAAATTAGAAAATCTAGGTAGATTTTTGCTAAACCTAAAGTTATGGTGTTTCATTTTTTGAAACCACACGAGAAGTGTATTGGATAAAGCCCCGCATCAAAATCCCTATGCTATTTATTTTTTTTCCTAAAGAAATAATTTTCATACACACTAATTTGGGATTGTTGCATTATCTAATCACCAAAATTCTTAGGACAGTGATGAGATGAAGCATGCAAAATTTATTTCATTCACAAACACATAAATCTCATCACACTCCTAGGAATTTTGGTAACTAGATAATGCAACAATCCCAAATTAGCATATATGAAAATTTTATTTTAGGAAAAAATAAATAGAAGAGCCTTTGAGAATGCACAACTTGCATGCATAGAGGCTAGTTTTAATTTGGACTTCTTGTGACGTGAGAATTTTTTTTTTTAATAATAAAAAAAGGAAAGATAAATGTGATATATATATATATATATATATATATATTTCAAACAAGTAAAAATGATAAACTTTAGATATAAGCAATAATTGTAATTTATTTTTTGAATGTGATGTCTTGGAAGCTACAAGGAAACAAACACATCACTTTCTGAATGGAAAAAGAAACTAAACACATTAGCTTTTGAATGAAAACCTTGAATCCACGAGGGGTTCCTTGAACTCACAAGGTGATAGGGTTCTGGAATCCACCAGATAGAAATAGATAAAGCATTTTTTTTTTTTTTTTTTTTACAAATCTGAAAACTAAATTACCCTAGAGGCTACAATATGTTTAAATATTAAAAAAAAAAAAAAAAAAAAAACCTAGGGCGGCTAGGGCAATGCCTAGAAACCCTAATTCATGCTAATCACATAATTAGGTGGCAAAATAGTGATTTTTTTCAAAAATAGAAAAATTGAAATAATTGCAAAAATAAAAAATACTATTTCTAAGAGACATCCCAAAACAAATGAGACCTTATTCTAAATTTTAAAATAAAAGTTATTAAGGAAAAACAAATATTACTATAAATAGCAAAAACACTGTTTTCAAGGCCTTAATAAAGGAATTTGGCTAAATTTAGGCAACACTCGAGGCAGCTATCTTGAGTCTGGATTAGAATGTCGTTTTCCTTCAACCTACCAAATTTTATGTAATTCTGACATTGTCACCCTGATGGCCTCTATTTGCAGCTCCCCTTAATCTTGCGTTGTGACTTCTGGTCTCCTTGTTGCTTTAGGAAGGCCTATGCTGTTTGTTCTACATCAGAATGTGTATTTGAAAGTGTGTACTGGGGCCTCTACAATAATAATAAAAGTGATGTAGGAAAAATTGGGATAATAATAAGTAGCTTTTTTTTAATGAGTAGTATGTTTTTTTTTCTTTTTAACTGGAGGTGTTTTATTTCAAATAAAAAGGAAAACAAAGGGCTAAATTTTAGAGGGAAAAAAATCAATGTGGAGGTATTTTATTTGGATGAAAAGGGAATAAAGAAAGATAAATTTTAGGAAAACTAAGATGAATTTAAGGGGAAAGAAGCCTAAATTTGAGGAGTCTCTTAGTTTTTTTTTTTTTTTTTTTTTTAATAAATTAACTGGAGGTGTTTTATTATGAATGAAAAATGGCCAAATTTTAGGGGGGGGGGGGGGGGGAAGATGAAGATGAAGGGAAAAAAAAAAAAGCCTAAATTTTAGAAGTTTTCTTTTTGAATTCAAAACGATTTGTTATTTGACATTGTTGTCCCTGTCTCCCAAGAGATGTCATTGTTTATTAATAAGGGTATTTTTTAAATCGCATAAGAGTCTAGTTTAATAGAGGGATTTTTAGGGGAATAGTGTGATGTATTAACCCTATTCCTAAAACATTTGTAAGAGAAGTAATTAGATACTGGATAGGGATATTTTTTACCATAAAAAAATCCAGTTCAAGGAGGAAAATCCTCTTATAATTAGTATAGATAAGACAAAGGAGAGTCTAGGGTTTGAATAGGCACATGAAATTCCCCAAATTAAAATTCTAATCAATAGTAACCAGAATTATTTATGATTCCTCCTCTTTTTCATTCATGTGTCATTTTTTTTTTTTTTTTATAAAACATTCATGTTTCATGTTGATTAGGTTTTGTGCATAAAATAAATTTCATGTAGTTTGAACTACTCTCTTTTTTTTTCTTTTTTCTTTTTTGATAAGAAATGCGTTAGTTTTATTAATATGAGGAAAGATACAAAGCATCCTAAGTCACAAAGGACTCAATAAAAGATGGAGATTCTTCTATCCATGTTACAAAGTTATCGATTCCTTTGGCATGGTGTGCCAAGGTATAAGCTGGTTTGTTTCCTTCACGTCGAACATGTTGCACTCATGATTGTCTGAAGTTTTGCAGCTTAAGGTGAATGCCTCATATGTAGTTTTCGATAGTAATCGATACCGTGGACATGTCTGTAAGAGCACCTGAGAGAGCCAAGGAGTCTGTCTCAAAGATGGCCTCCTATAATCCAATGTCAGTGGCGAAAAAGAGTGCTTCCTCCATTGCTTTGGCTTCAGCTTCAAGTGGTCCCAACGGTAGTGGCAGACGCTTGCTTAAGGCAGCAAGCACTGCCTAACTTTCAAATCTATATAATATAATAATAAACTAATCTAATATTATATATAATAGAAGAAGCCTTTAAGGTGGTGTTGCCAAATTAGAAAAAAATGCCACTTAAAATGCTACCACGTTCACAATTAAGAAGCAATAAATTATATTGCTTGGCAACCTCAACACCGTTTGATAGTCTTTGGGAATATAAAAAAAAAAGGTTTAAAAAAAAAAAGAAAAAAAGAAATAAAAGAAAAGAAGGCTTGCAACTAAAAAAACACGAGCGATATAGAGAAAGGGAAGAAAAGAAAAAAAAAGCTTGCAAGTTGCGATACAGGGGAGAGACAGAGTTTGTATTGGTGGCCATCACCATCCCTTGCCAAACTTAGACCACTGGACCCGGCACCGGTAACCTAAAGGTGCATGCCGGTATTGAGATACGGAGATAGAGAGAACTACCACCGGTAATTTTTTTCCCTTTCTTTCTTAGATCTGGGTATGAAATATGAATTAGTTTTGAGAAATTTGGTTGGATTGATTTTTATTTAGGTATTTGGCTTACATTTGGTTTCGATTTTAAAAGAGAAGAGAGAAATTACTAAAAGGATGTGTTGTTAATAGTGATGCATTGTTAAGGCACAGGGAAGAAAGACATCTCAAGCCCGGTACTACCTTCGGCCTCTAACCACAAGGAAACTTTATTTCTTCTGCCGTCGTACTGCCAGAGCCATTATTAGGTAGGTTCCTTTGACTCTCTGTTGATTTATTTCAAGCATAGATTCACTATGCGATCTCAACTACACTCTTTGTTTATGTTTCTTTATTTATTTCTGGGTTTGTAGGTGGAAAGGCCAAGCCTTTGAGGCAACCCAAAGTCGAAGAAGAATGGGTACGGTTAGGTCTATTTTTTCCCTTTATTGAAATCTCTTTCAATTTGTGTTTCAAAGTTTGTAGTTTTAATGGATTGGTACTTTGGGTATTTCCTTTTAAAAACACTGAACAAACAATTGAATCTTTCAGTTTTGCCTATTAAGTTTCACGATCTCCTAACCGGTTGGCATAAGTTATATATTAGAACAAAAAAAAAAAAAAAAAACTGCCAGAGAGATATAAGCGTACATATATCAATCGAGATTAGAGAGCATCTGTAAGACACAAAGACAGAAATATGATAAGATGCAGAGACAATTGGAGAAAGAGATCTAAGGAAGCCATCTTCACTATCAGACCGGTCTCCCTCCATCTTCTGGTTCCACACAGTTGTCGATAAATTTTATTTTCTTAAAATCTTGTTTATCTGAATTGGGTTTGGTTTAGGCTTAGGTTTGGGCATGTGATTTTTGCACCTCATTGTAATTTCTTTTATTCTTTCATTGGATTGCAGAATTGCCGCACAATACATAACATAAGCACGTTTAGGGCTCATTACTCAATCTCACCGACTATTGTTTGACAAATCCTCTTCTTTCTCCTCAGTCTCATTAAACACTTAACTCCCTCTGGCCTTTCACTAATTCACTTCATGGTCGATTCAAGCCTTTGCACAGCCAAATTATTGTCCAACCTCCTGCCAGCGTCAGACCCCTGAATGTCTTCAAATTTTTTTTTTTCCAAGATATATTTTTTTGGTGGAATACTTGAAATGAATAACAGGAACCAATAGGCTGTAATAGTTCTTCATCACATGAGAAGAGAATAGAGGCAACCCCATTACCCTCAAAGTGCTAAAGTATAATCTTTAATCAATTCTTTTTTCTTTTTCTTTTTTTGGTTATGTGATAACAAAATTATGATTTTAATTATCAAATATAAAAGTTGAATGCTTCTATTAACTGTATATGATGGCTTAGATTGATTTTATTTGATATGCATTATTTTGTTTAAAGGGTAGTGTAAGGAGAATTTTTGTTCAACCCTGCATCTAATTGTTGTACCATCACTCACGCATGAGTGATGGTACACTACCCAAGCTCCAGAAGTGTTATAAAGGGTAGTGGGGCGCTCTTTCTATCCGATGTGGGATTCAAGCCAAAGCTTGGTGCCTTGCGCAAGTAGCAAGCCCATGGCCTCTTGGTCTCGCATTCGGTGCGAAGGCAAAAGACGCATCGCGCCTGGCACCGCGTCGTACAACAATTAGATACAGGGTTGAACAAAAATTCTCCCTACAAAAAGTGCTTTTTGGAGGTAAGGAGTGTAAGGACTCCGCCCCCATCTAATTGTTATACGACGCGGTGCCAGGCGCGATGCGTCTTTTGCCTTCGTACCGAATGCGAGACCAAGAGGCCATGGGCTTGCTACTTGCGCAAGGCACCAAGCTTTGGCTTGAATCCCACATCGGATAGAAAGAGCGCCCCACTACCCTTTATAACACTTCTGGAGCTTGGGTAGTGTACCATCACTCACGCGTGAGTGATGGTACACTACCCAAGCTCCAGAAGTGTTATAAAGGGTAGTGGGGCGCTCTTTCTATCCGATGTGGGATTCAAGCCAAAGCTTGGTGCCTTGCGCAAGTAGCAAGCCCATGGCCTCTTGGTCTCGCATTCGGTGCAAAGGCAAAAGACGCATCGCGCCTGGCACCGCGTCGTACAACAATTAGATGCAGGGTTGAACAAAAATTCTCCCTACAGGTAGTATTTGTAGTTTTTTGGGGGGGGGGGGGGGGTAAATAGAGAGATATTATTACTAGAAAAAAATGTCCATGTTTCCCCATAACTTATAACATTCTACTGTAGTGGTGGCTATCACAATTAGATTGCAAAACTAAATTATTACTAGTGCTGGGTCTAAGTAGATGGAATCCACCACCTGCTATATGATTTAAAGTATACTGGGTTGTTCATTTTCTGCAAAATACTGATGTTGTTGGTTTAGGAATTGTTATAAAGGGTAGCTTTGTGCAAATAATTGCAGGTCCTTTTAAAAAATGTTAGGGCTATTAGTTGTGTCCTAATTTGATCTTAATGTTGGCATTTTTTATGTTATTTTTGAAATAAAGTTTAGCAAGTGATCTTTGGTGATCTGGAGCTCCTCAGGCAAGTTACTAAGCAGTTTGCAAGTAATTTCAATTCAGAGCAGACCCATATATATATATATATATATTGATAAAACAAACATATAATTTGATTGTTAGGCTGCAGCAAAATGTCATAAGGACTGAACCATTGAAAAATATTGTTTTGTTCTTTTCAAATTAGTTGAGCAAGTCCATCTCTTCCTACTAAAATACACTAGGCAATTTATGTGTTTGTTGCAATTTGAACTATTTTATGTTTTAGAAACTATATTTGTCTATACTTTGAACATAGTGAAATAACGGATTTGATAAACAATTTAATAAGGTGATTTGCATTATGATGGAAAGGCGTAATTCTATGTTAAATATAGTTTTTCTTATGTTCTTTATATTTTCCCTATTTACATGTATTGTGGTTTGCTTCCAACAATTTTATTCTCTAATTGTAAACATTAGAAAGCAAGGTAAATGTGTTTCATTTATTTTCTCTTTTGTGTATATTATTCACATATTTCAATTAGGTAGTCAAAAGAAATTTGGCTGGTATTAAAGGTATTGTTCTTTACTACCAAATATTTGTTTGAATTGGATGCCTTAAGGAAAAATTTTTATGAACAAGGAACCCTCATTTTTTTGGTATATTTTAAGTTCACTTTCTCTAACTATGCAGGTAGCCTATAAACTGATGGTTATGCAAGAAGGATGTTTGGAAGGGAAGTTTCAGTCTATTGAAAGACTAAGGGAAACCACTCAACAGAAAGTTGTTGTTCATCATGTCAGACAGGTGATTATAAGTAGAAATCTTGCCTTGAATCATTTATGCTCCTTAAAGAGGTTTTGAGGGTCCTATGGTTCAGATTTTTGACAGTTATGTGGAAATACGATATTGTTTTCTCTGCAAGATTCCAGAAATTATCATGTAGCTTTCTATTTCTATTGTTGCACTTGATGTGATTAATCAGTGCTTAACTTTGGAACCCTAATGAGTGTTGTTGCATTGTTATCCTTCATCTCTATATTTTGTGTATATATATATATATATATATATATCAATTTATAGTAAATTCATTATTTTTTTTTTTTTTTTGGTTGGTTGTAATTTCAACACTCTTTTTGCTATAACATACAGCTATTTAATCAATTAAATCATTTGGTTTCCTTACATGTTCTGTGTTGATTTCTTACTTTATGTAGTTACTTCTTTTCATTTATAACATGACTTAATAATGCAGTCACAAGAGCAACCATATTCAGGTCCTTATTCATGTGATCAATGCTGCTTTGTTGTTGCTTTCCTACTTCTTAATGTTGCATATTGAAAAAAAAATTTGAGAATGTAATTGAGTGAACTTCTATTATAACTTACATTAAAAAAGAAAATTATAAAAGAAAAAGAAGGAAGAAAAATTAAACAAAAGGGAGATCCAGAAGTGGATGAACCTTATAAATGTTGGCTAATTTTGTTTTAATTAGATTTTTTTTTTTGGTTGGGGAAATGTAGTAGCGATTGGGTTCTAGGTGGGTTATTAAAATGAGTACTAGGTGTTCGATGAAATCCTGCAAAGAACTTGGGATAGAAAAGGTTATGTTTGGGTTATTCTAAAAAAAAATTAAAAGGAAATGGATTGGGTTATTCTCCACCAATTTGCTTCCAAGGAAGGATGATCACACCATTCTCTTTAGCTAGATTATTTTTTTTTTCAATTGCTAGAAATATTTCTCTCTCCATCATAGTGGATGTTACAGTTTTAGTTGTTTAGAATAGGCTTAAAAGAAAATCTATTTGTAAGACAACACATATTGATGGATAGCATACTGAGTGTTATATACATTTTAAATTTGAAATTCATACCAAGCGTTATTTTTTAAAATTTATAAATTCAATTGCATTAGCTACATACTTATTTAATTAAATTTATTTAAGTACAACTTTGAAACAAAATGTTTCTCCAAATATTTACCTAAAATTATTTGAATATATTTGCTTTCTCGGATTCTAATTATTTCTATGTACAAAAATTTATTTGTGGACTCTTACAAAATTTGCATTATTTTTATTTCTATTTTGTTGAAAATAGATGTATTTTTTTTCCCCCAAGAACCCAAAAATACATGTACTTATGTAATTCCCGTGCATTTGCATGGGTTTAAAAGCTAGTAACAATAATAGGTGAAGCTGAGAGAAACTCAAATTAAAATTCCAAATTAGAGTTCCAATTTTCATGTGTCATAAATTATTTATTCTTAAAGATTTTTATTTCTTAATTTTAGAATCAAATGTGATACCACATCATAAATATTTATCTAAGTGAGTTATTAAATACAAAAACCAAAGAGTCTAAAATAAATTAATAGTAAAAAAAACAAGAAGTGCTTCACAATAATAATAATAATAATAAATAAATAAATAAAGATAGACAATTTACATTTTATACCTAATAATAACCTTACAAAATTTTTTAAAGAGTTAACAAAATATAAAAATGACTATCAATAGTATTTAAATTATATATGTAGGAATTATATTATACATCTTATTGTATATCTTTAAATGTATCCATGCATATGCATGCGGTTACAAGCTAATTTGTTTATAAAAGGAGTTATTGCTATTTTGAGATCTTCATTCTTCTTCTTTTTTAGGTAATTTAGTTTATTTCATGAAATTCATGCTTTGTGAATATAACTGTGCATCGCACAAGAATAATACTATTGTCTTCATTAATCTTAGACATATCCTTCAGCATCTGAGACATGTCCCCATGTGGCACACGCCAAATGGGTCCATTATTTTGCAATCTCTTTCAAGAAAATTCAAAGCTCTTGAGAATTATGGTAGGTATCACGAAAAAAAAAATTAAGTGGCTCCCAATTTTGGAACCCCCTTTGCCCAAAGCATATTTTGAAGAATTTAAGGTTCACATTCAAATAAGATCTCTCACATTTTTTCGTGAAATTGAAATTAGGACATGATATATGTTGAAAATTGGAACATGTTTCACTTATTTTCCAAGACAAAATTAAAAGGTTGAAATTTGGTATCTATTCAATGTATTTATGATTATTATAAACTCACCGCACCGTGATTAAAATTACCCTCTATGTATATATTTAATAACTTCACTGTGGGTTCCAGTTAGCTTAACTGGTAAAGTTTTTAACGATTGAATAAGAGATCTGGGGTTTAATTCTTGCCTACACAAAAAACTAATTTGTGTATTGGTTTAATGATAAAGAGATCATCAAAAGCAAATGCCATAGGTTGAAACTATCTCAAAAAAAAAAAATTACTTTTTTTTCCCTATTTAATCATCATATACCTTCTCAAAAAAAAAAAAAAAAAAAAAAATCATCATCATCATCATTTTGTAAGTTGTTTTGATAATTTAGTGAGTCATGTGATTAAAATATACATATACCTAAACCTTCTGGATTACGATGTAATGAGTTTATTTGAGGGAAACCTTATCCTTGTCATTACTTTATCAATATATTCACTTAATTTCATTTAGGGAAATGTTAGCCAATGCCCTTAGGGCTTTATTTTAGGAAGTATTTTTAGAAACATTTTATTGGAAGAATGACAAAACAATAAATATTGTTGACAACTTTTTATATTTTCCATGAAATTAGTGTCAAAACTTTTCTATTATTGTTTATTAATGATTGCCCTAATAACATCTGTTAACATGACCCATTTATAAGAGATTAGAGACTATAAAAAGTATGGAAATTCTTGGTGCACATCCGAAAATGCACATGGCGTGCATGTATTGATGTGTAAAAGCACAATTAGTGCCAGCGGAATTAAGAATCAGCCATGTCAATTATACCAATAAAGGTGAGTGATAAGGTAATTTAATGAGCTGGATGCACGAAAAATTACATCCACGTAAATACGTGCACTATATATGCATTTCCATATGTGCGCCTAGCAAAGCTCTAAAAAGTAATGTCAAAACAATCCATAAAAATGAAATGGTCATGTTAACGGATGCCCTTAGGGCAATTGTTAATAAACCATAATAGGAACGTTTTGACACTACTTTTTTAGAAAATATAAAATGCAATCAACAACATTTATTGTTTTATTATTCTCCCAATAAAATATTTCTAAAAATAGTTCCTAAACTAATATCCAAAGGGCATTGGCTAACATTTCCCTAAATTAAATTAAGTGAATATATTGACAAAGTAATGACAAGGATAAGGTTTCCCACAAATAAATTCATTTCCGCTGGCACTAACTATGCTTTTACACATCAGTATGTGCACACCGTGTGCATTTTTGGATGTGCACCAAGAATTTCCCTACTTTTTATAGTCTCTAATCTCTTATAAATATACTAGCCTTATCACACGCGCTTTGCGAATGCGATGGGGTTTTCTTTTTTTTCTTTTTTTCCTTTTCTAGTGTCATAATTTTCCTTTTTTTAATTAAATTTTTGGATAAGTCTGTTTTAAAAACATGGATTAGTAAGAGAATATCTTATTTTGTAGGCATTTTAAGATAAGTTGGAAATATATTTTTCTGGATTGTCCTCAAGTTTTTTCCATGTTAAACATAAAGTTTTGGGATATTTCTAAACCACATGAAAGTCCATTCCAAAGAGAGGAATCCTTTTCTAAATAGTATAGAATAGATATTGACACCAGACAAACTCAAGTGCTGAGGATCCATGGCATTCAAAGAGTTTGTTGTTTTTTTTGTCTTAATATGTATTGCGTCCTCCCTTGATGGAGGCATAGTAAAAGAGAATGATCTCAATGATTTTATTTCAAAAAAACAGATTGAACCACGCATCAAAAGTATTCAGGTATGTTCGGTTGTATGCTTGGTAAAGTAATTTTTCATTATTCCATGTCAACTTAGTGCAAAAGCAATTGCAATTTTCATTTCAAACAAAGTCCTGGCATTTATAATAGCTTGAGATTTAATCTAACAATTACAATATTTTTGCAGACTAAAAATGGAGAAATCTATGATTGCGTGGATATTTATGAGCAACCAAGCATAAAGCACCCTTCACTCAAGAATCATAAATTTGAGGTTCATATTTTTTTTTACGTATTTTTTGTTTAATTTCTCATTAAAATTTAAATTTTATTATGGTGTTTGGCATGAGAGGTTGTTTTTCATGATAATCAATGGTGTTTCTAAGCATTCTTAGGACACAACATGTTGTAAGACTAGTTTCTCTCTTTCTTACTTTTTTTTTTTTTTGGATAAGATTTAGTTTCTCTTTTTTCACCACTCTCTATAGATTTTTCCCTCCTAATATTACTTTGTACTCTTAATATCTCTTTTTTCATCTCTCTCTATAGATCTTCTCCTCCTTATCAGTGTTATTAAACACAGCCCGACCCAGCCAGTCGAATTAGTGACCTGGTGACCCGGCACATCAATCGGGCCAGGTAATCAATTAGATCGGAAAAGTATATGACTTGGTCAAAACTAGTGCAACCCGTGTGACTTGGTTGGGTTTTGTTAACCCGGCCAGATTTGTTAATTGTGTAAAATTACATTAATAGATCAACTTTATTGACTCTTTTATTATTTAAATGTGTGATAATATAGTAATTTAAACAAGAGAAAACCTAAAAAATATAAAAACATTTTTTTTTCACTTTTCAGTTTTTACAATTCTTAAATCCTACTGCTACAGGCTGCTACTATGCATAAATTTTTTTATGCTTTAAAGTCTGAACAGATGTACTTGGCCAACAATTAGCATGCAAGTATGACCATATAACTCTATGCCACCAACTATCTTCTATTGTTTAGTTTTTTTTTTTTTTTTTTTAATTTTTTTTATTTATATACTTTATTTCTTGATTGCTTTTTAGTTTAAGCATCTTTTGTTTTGTTGTTGTTGTTGTTGTTGTTGTTGTTTTTTTTTTTTTTTTTTTTTTTTTTTTTTTTTGGTCATGTATAGTGTGAGTGTGTGAGAATTTGAGAATTTCCTTTTTATTTCTTTAATATACATAATTTTTAGACATGTAATAAGATTTTCTTTAGCAAAGACTTTGTTGCAATTTTATGACATTTGTTTATTTTCCTTGTGAATTTTATAGAATTTCTAATGCTATTGCTTATGAAACATTGATTTTGAATTATAATGGTGAGTTTAATTTGGGCATAAGCCTTTTTTTTTTTTTTTAATTACATATTCAGGTTATGATTTCTCAAACTTAATTATATATATATATATATATATATATATATATATATATAATTTTTAAAATCTTGTTAATTGACCCTGCGGTTTGACTAATGACCCACTAGTTGAACCAGTGATCTAGTAACCTAGCTTATAAACCAGGTCAACGTCTAGTTCAGGTTTAATAACTATGCTCCTAAATCCTAATATTACTTTATACTCTGAATGGAGAAAGTGAATTATGGGTATGTTTGGTATGCTAAAGCTTGTAATAATTCCAGTAAGCTTTTCAAAATCATCTCTCCCTAGTTATCAAAAAAAAAAAAAAAAAAATTTCATCTCTCTATAGACTTTGTCCTCCTAATATTACTTTATATTCTTGGAGCATTCATAGTGATAAAGCTAAAAAATTTAACTTTTAGTAACTCAAAAACCTACTTTATCTATTTTAACAACTCATTTTATAATACACTCAGCATCAAAGCTTATACTTTTAACATTCAACCCATTAAAATAATATAAAAAATACAATAAAATAATATATCCCATAAACAACCGTTACCCACATCTTGCAAATCAGAACCCTAAAAACTACCATCACTAACCTACCATCACCGACCCATGAACCACCATCATCGATCCACAAACCACCATCACCGACCTATGAACCCCACGCACCCTCCTCCTCCTCCTAGACTTTGATTCTAGATTAGCACCACCACCATCGCCATGCCTTCATCACCCAAGTTGTTCCACACCCAAAACCGCCCTTCGCTAGCCTCCCCATGCAAATCAACGGTACTTATCCTCGCTAGCTACCTTCTCACCGGCTTCATCTTTAGACTTGATGCGCTTCTCAGCATGCCACAATATTGCATGAACACTAGGCTAAGATTGATCCGAGTCGTCTGGGAGTGTGTTTGAGATGGAGTCATCAGCAATGGCAATGGAATTGGCATAGATTCGAATATGAAGACAAGGAGGCAGAAAGTGATGGGTTTTGTGGGCATTTAGACCAGGTTCAAGTTTGTGGGATGTCATGATCTATGAAATTAACCCAGACCCATGGAGTAAAAAGGGGAGACGAAGAGGCAGAGAGAAAAGAGAAGGATAGAGAGACGGCTGGACGGAGAGAGGGTAGGAGCTATGGTGGCTTGTCTACATGTGATAGTGAGATATAGTGATTTAAGGAAGTTGAGGTTTACCTATGTGTGGGGGGAATAAAAAATTATTTTTTCTTTTAACATCCAACTATAGTGAACTACTATCTCTAGTAGTTTACTGTAGCAGACAGTCAAGATTTTTTAACTTTACCTTCTTAGTTGTTAGACTTGGGATCCCCAAGTTTAATGACAACATACTGGCACACTAACCAACAGGCTAATCTCTTTTGATGTAACATTCTTAGATTCAATATTTTATTTATTTTGAGTTTGGATTATGGTTTTTCAATTTATCATATTATCCCATCTCAATCTATTATTATTTTATAGTCTTATTAGTGGTTCAAGTAATTATGCTTTTTGCATGTGAATATAAAATTTATTAATTTATGTTGAAAATGATTTTATTTTAAACTATTTTTTTTATTTATTTGAAAGATTACTAAACACACATTTTTTTACACTTTTTTATGCTTTATTATTTTCTATTAAACTTATAAAAATGGTAAAAATTCATTTGAAAGTTGTTTAATATTTTTCAGACATAATTTTAGTAAACTTTTGTTAATATTTGCCATTTTAATACATTTATTTGTATTTTATTATTATTAATTTAATTATGACATTATTACGGTTCAATTTCAGTTGAACCTTTGTCTGATCTTAAAAACCTTGAACCTCTTCCTTTTTCGATTCGTTGAACAGTTCTAGTCTGAAAACCATAATATTTACACAAGATTTTTAACATTGAGCCCCAAAATATATACATGCTCCCCTACCCAAAATTATACAAACTAACCCAAGAAATACAAGTTATGGATCGAACTGGGTTGCAAAGATCTCTTGTAAATGATTTGGTCTAGCAATTTGAAACAAGAAAATGATGGATCTAAATAGACTTGTTGTGAAAAGTAAATGTCAATAAAAAATAGAGATAATATCACTGAGGTTTCAGGAAAGAGAAATAGAGAGGAGAAGATTATGTTATTAAGAAAAAAATATTTAAATACTGTGTTGTTTTGGTTTTTGGTTTTCATGATTAATATTCCTAATTTAATTTTTGATTCTTTATTTTTGGGAATAGAAAATATTGTAAGATTTTAATGTTGACACTTTCTTCTCAAAAAACAAATTGTAATTGAATGGTTTTCTTTGGTTGTAGAAAATATTTCCATATTGACAATAATTTTATGTTGACACTTTATTCTCAAAAAAAAAAAATTTAATTTTCCTAATTTAGTCTTCATTTAGTTTGCTAAACTTGCCCTAAGATTGTTTCTCAAAAAAAAAAAAAAAAAAAAACCCTTGCCCTAAGATTTCATTTCAGTGATGCCTCAGTCATGCACCTTGTTTCTAACAAGCAAGCATTGTGGGACTTCTGTTGTTTTCTCTCTGTAAGGTGGTATAATTTCTTCTATGATTCAATTACAAATCTAAGGTGAATTTAGTGCCATATCATTTAGAATTGTAAACGATCTGGCACTTTGCACATTATAAGATCTGGGAAATCACATCTTGACTGTCAAATGAACCCTCTCTAATTTAAGTAGAATTAAGAGGCTCTTGCTCCATGTAGTTTGTCTCTGAACTTGTGGAAATTCCATATCTAATTCTCTTTTTCTCTTGTTGGAAAACATTGTTCCATAACATATGTGCCATAAAGGAACATACAGACAAAAAAATTTAATAAAAAAAAAAAAGTCAAGCCTGATAAAAGTGTCAACATTAAAAGAAAAAATGGTGTTCGTTGGTTGTATCTATGCTAGATAATGGAAGAGAGTGTAGTTGAGAAGAAAGAGCACAAATTGATTTGAATAAAAAAAAAATTGATGCTACTCTAACAGCTAGATTCTTCTTTTATAATATTTCTTATGTCATGATATTTTTATTTGCTGAAGTATATAAAATATTGAACAGATGAGACCTAGCAATAAAGTAAGAGAAATATTAGCCCAAATACATTCCAAGAAGCTGCCGCCTAATTTTCGTTATGCAAAGATTGAGTTAGATGAGGAGTGTCCACAAGGGACTATCCCGATTGTGAGGGTCACATACAATGAAATACCTGAGAATGTGTCAAATTTAAATAAGCCTCAATTTTCTCCGCTTCAATCGAATGGTAGTTTGGCAGTAAGTGATTTATGGCTTTCTTTGTTTAATATTAGTAGTGCATTTTTATTTCCCTACTCATTTTTGTTTTGGTAATACAACTTGAGTCCTTTAACCTTGGATGGAATTTATCCTCATAGTTTGCAGGGCTGCTTACAAAAACAACCCCAGACAAAATGTATCATTCAAATATAGCAAGTATTAGTGTATATAATCCTCAAGTTGGACCTCACCAATATAGTTCGGCTTCAGTAGCAGTTGAAGCAGGAGATGGACCTAACTTCAATCAAATACAAGTGGGGTGGATTGTAAGTCTTAGGAAAGAGAAAAAGTATTTAAACTTTATTCAGCTAGCTTTACTTTTTATTTGAGGATATCTAATATCTTAACTTCTTGTATAGTTTAATTTCAACATATGCTTTCAACTTATCATTGTGAATGCTGTGATTTGGAGTTAGTGAAAGCAAATTCACACAAACAAAAATAAAAAATAAAAATAAAAAAACCATATAAGACAACAATATTTAAGGTGGTTTGACCAACTTGAAGCCTACTTTCATAGGCAACGCCAACCAAAGTCCACTATTAATGATATTGATTAAGTACATTCAAAACTTCACGAGTTTGGTTTACTTCCAATACTTTTTTAATTAGAATTTTCTTTTATTTTAATGAGAAACTGCCACATCACCCATTAACTAAATAAAATGTATATATTAAAACCCACTGCCACTTCTCATTGTATATATAAAATAAAAGGAGACTTTCAGTTAAAAAAGTACTGGAGGTAAGTTAAGCCTAAACTTCACAAGCCAAACTCACATACTTACACTCACAACACTCGTGAACCTCAAAAATATAAACAAAACCTCTTAAGAATATCACAAACAAGCTCATAATGCGAAAGCCTCAATTCAACAAATAAGTCTCTCACACAAACAAACTCTCAACACACATACTTAAGTATCTTTCAACCCCAAAAATCTACTAAACTACTTTTCAAATAAACTCACTCATGTTTCTTGAGCAAAAGCAACCAAGCACTTTACAACAATGCTTATTTATAGGGCTCAAATTCTATTCCTAGTGAACAAGGAATACCTAATTAGTTCTTCAATAAGGAACTTTCCTTCCAAAACAAGGAGTATCTTTTTCCTCCGATCCACACCAAGGAAAACCCTTTCCTTACACTCCAAGAAAGACAAAATCAATTCAAATTAGGAATTCAAGGTAACTTTTAATAGTGAAAAACTTGTTTAAATCCTTAGCGAGTTCAAATTTTCTGTTCCACTTTTCCTGCTCTACTCTATATTTCACAAATAAAAACTTGCCACATGTTTACCTAATTAATTAAATACTATCATTAATTATAATGATAGTATTTATTTAATTAATTAGGTAAACATGTGACAAGTTTTTATTGGTGGAGTGGGAAAAATGGGACAGAAGATTTGGACTCATCCTTAGCTTGGTTAATTAAGCAATGGATTAATCGACTAATTTCCGAATAGGATGATTTAGCGAACCACCCTTATGATAATTTAAGTACAAACACATCAAGTATCAAATCTGTAAAATGAAGAAAGAAAGAAAAAGTAGATACACACAAATTTTGTGACAAAGTGAAAAAACAAAGGAGAACTACTTCAAATAAGGAAAAAACACTCAAAGGGCAACACACTCCAAATAAGGCAATCCACTACTCAAATGACATTCTAAAATTGGTCATGAACTCCGACCAACTCCAATAACCCTCATTAAAGGTTTGATTACCACAGCTTGGTATGCACGTTCAACCTCCAACATCCTTGAATAGTTGAGTTCTAACGTGCCTTATATAAATGACGTGGGTAGGGTATGAATTCCATTGCAGCCAACATTAAATAAAACACGTCATTTAATTTTGCAATGTTCAGTCGATTGAGATGCGATTGAATGGCTGTCAAAATCATAATTTTGATCAATTGATCATCAATTGAAATTTTGTCGAATCCATGAATGTCAATCTATCAACCTTCAATCAAGTGGCAGTCAAGTCCTTCATAGACAGACTTCTTTGAACTAGTTCTTAACAAATTGTTCATGAATACCACAATAACAGTTACCAACTAAATAGATATAAGGTTATTACATTTTCTTGGAATTTAGCCAATTTAAAACCTAACACAATAGTTACACGCATGACACAATAAATTCCTGCTACCTTAAAAGAAACTAGTCAAAATGACTTATTATTTCTTTCAATTTTAGGAAAGACTTTTTATATATAGAAATTTCCCAAGAAAGCTAAATTGAAAACGTTAATTTATTCTGTGAGGGTAGTGGCATCTGAATTTAAAATTAATAACATATAGTCGGATTTGGGATAATTGCAGTTAATCCACTTGTGGTTTGGCCAGTTTTAACTAAGCCTACCAGTAGTTTAAAAAGTGTCACTTAACCCACCTAAGGTGCCCTCCGTTAGATATCTATAACCCACTCATCAGTTTCACCGTTAAAAACAGAAAAAACATAACAAAAACAAACAAATTAAGATCTAAAATTAGGTTTTGAGGCAAGGAAGGAGAGGGAAAAGAGTTTAGAGATCTAGAACTCATGCTTGATCTGAGAGAGTTGGAAATTCCTCTTCACAAATCCAATCTTCATGCCCCATCATTCTTAACATCATTGATCTTTGATTATTAAAAAAAATCACTGATATGAAAGGTTAAAGAGAGGAGGTTTTGGAATTTGGGTTTTCCGCAAGGAAGGAGAGGACAAAGGCGATGGAGGCTTTGACAAATCAGTGCCATAGTAGTCTCATAGTGGCGCGATTTGGTGTTATCTAACGAGTTATCAGTGAAGGCACCTTGGGTTTGGGTGGTTTTTGCAGGAATTGTTGTTAGATTTCTGGGTTTTGTGGTTTGGTTGATTTGAAATATATATGGCTATCTATTTGTAGAAATTGTTATTAGATTTCTGGTTTTCTATAACAGCTCATGTATTTGATATTGCATCTGTGATATTTCCATTTTTTGCTTTATGGGTTTTGTATAAATGATTATTTAGATTTTTGAGTTGTGTGGTTGATGAGATATGGTTTATCAAAAATGAATTTGGATGTGGAATTTGCCATGGTGTGGATATATTGAGGTGCAAAAGTAATTGTCCTTGAGTATATTGAGATGCAAGAGCAATAATGGTAGTGAGTCTTGCAATGAACATCAATCCTCTTGCCATTGAGGTGGAGAGGAATTTTTCCACCAGTAGATACTAGAACAAATCTTCAAACGATGATAGGGGATTATTCATAGTTATGGATGGGTTTGTGAAATTTTGATCTTGAGAATGTTAGTATTAATGGCTTTTTTTGTTTTTGTTTTTTGTTTTGTTTTGAAGTTATGGATTCAAAGGAGGAGAGAGATATAAAATATTATTGAAAATATATTTTTACCCTTGCTTTTCTAATGAAAAATGGTGAGGTAGGTTGTGGATGTCTAACGGGAGGCACCTCAGGTGGGTTAAGTGATACTTTTTAAACCACGGGTAGGCTTAGTTAAAACTAGTCAAACCGCAGGTGGTTTAATTTTAATTTCCCCTTGGGATTTTATATCCTCACTTACATGAATTTTTTTTTTTTTAATTAATGAAAATTTGGAATTGATAAATTATTTGTGATATTCTTCAGGTGAACCCAGACTTATATGGTGATACACGCACCCATTGGTTTATGCAATGGACCGTAAGTACTTTTAGCTTCAAACAAATTTAAGGTCTTGAGAGGATTTTATATATGGACAAAACTTATGTACAGTACCTTAGGTGCTGTACATAAGGTTCACCTCTTAAGATTCTATCATGTGTCTACTTAACTTAAAAAATACACTTCCTTTCATGAAAAAAAAAGTTGCGTGGCAGAATCTTAAGAGAGAAACCTAAGAAACAGCATCTAAGTATTATACCTAAGTCTTGCTCTCTCTCTTCATATATATTTTACGAATGTATAGAGTACCAACTTAATTTGAATTTCATGTCATGCATGGAAAAGAGCGACGTTCGCAATATTACAGGATGTTTTAATCTTAATTGTGGGGGTTTCATACAAACTAATACCCAAGTTCCTGTTGGTGGTGCTATCGATGAGGCCTCTGTTTACAGTTCTGAAGACCAAGTGATTCTAAGATTCGGCCTTATTCAAGTAATAATTCCCCTTTTGTTTTTGTTTTTAACATGATATTTTGAATGTTGGATCAAAATGTTAGATATATGCACTGGCAGCGAATCGAAAAAACACTTGACCACTCTAGAAAAAAGAACTTGACCACCCTAAAAAAAACACTTGAATAGCCTTAATAACAATTGAGCCCATTAAAAATAAAATTCAACCTCTCCAAAAAAAAATTCCCATTGAATGTTGAAAAAAATTTGCAAGAAATGCTATGTTCACAACATTTTCGCAATATTTTCGTAACAAATCCTAAATAACATATTGTTATTGATGAATAGAAAATAATTTCAGTTTCAAATTAGGACCAATAAAAACTTACAACTTAGGTTTTGTTGAGAAATTGTTACAAAATTATTGTGAACATAACATTTCTTAAAAATTGCTCAAACAAACATATTAGCCTAAAATCTCAAATCAAATGTTTAATTGTGATTTTTTAAATTGTGTTTCAACTGGCATATTTTAAAGTGGCTATTTTTTTATATATAAAAAATGCACACTTTTCAAATAGCTAGTCTATTAGTATTTGCTTTAATCTTTAGTTGAATTTGTTAGACTTATGTGATATATTTTTTCAAAAAGATAATGTATTTTGTTTATATTAGCACTTATTTAGGCAATATGTTAGTAATTAAATAGGAGATCAATAACTTAATAATTGTTTGGTTGTGTATATTGAAAAAGATGTAGCTGATAATATTAATAGTAAAACTATCATATCACACAACAATTTTAAAATATGAAAACTTGTGGAAGAAAATTTTAAAACTTTATGTATTTGAATATGTTTTTATTTTACGATGTTAATATATTCAAGTTCTATTATTATTAAAAAAATTTAAATTAAGTGTTTTTAATGATCACCCTGAAAAAACTTTCTAGAGCTGCCACTGGAAATATGTAGTTAAATAATTAAATATACCATATTCCAAGATCATAAGTTTTTAGAGAATCGGTAATTTAATATATAAAGTATCAAAGCAGAATATCCTAAGTTTGATTTTGTCTTCTCCACTCTACCTCTATTTAAAATCTCACGTGTTAGACATCACTTATTAAAAGGGAGTTTGAGCCCGCACATGATAGGGAGTGTTAGAAGTATATAGTTATATAATTAAATTTATCATATCCTAATAATTAAGTATTTGGGAGAATCAGTAATTTAACAAACAATTAAAAATTATCAAAAAATATTTTGCAGAATGTCTGATCCTTCATTTAATTTGTTTTTCCTTTTTAACAATAGGATCCAGTCGACAAAGGTGGAAATTGGTGGGTGGTTTATAATGATAATATTGATCCAATTGGGTATTGGCCACCCACAGAATTTAAAGAGTTAGTTGAAGGAGCAGACACATTGAAATGGGGAGGCTATGTTTTCACTCCGCCGGATAATAATACTTGCCTTCCTATGGGCAGTGGACATTTTGAAGATGGTATATATGATCGGACTTGTTTTATGAACCAACTTCAATATACGGATTCCAACTATGATTTGCAGTCTCCAACTGATGTTCAAACCTTAATGTCTAGTTGCTACTTTGAAGGAGATAATTCATACAAAGACGACTCACAGGGTTATAGCTTTTATTTTGGCGGACCACTGGCACCGAAAATGATTGTAACTACTTAAAAAAAAAAAAGTTAATAAATACTTTTGGGTAATACAAGGGTGGCATTATGATCAAGCTAGGGGGGTTAGAAATTTTTCAATAATGTTTTTTTTTTTTTTCCTGGTTTAGTGTTATAATATTTAAAAGTGATATATAAATAACTGTGTGTGTTTATTTTTTTTAAAAGAGATAAAATAATGTGAAATAATGTTTAAAAATGAGATAGAGAATCGTAAGAAGTTAAAACCCAGTGAGACATTTGAATTTATTGATTGAGTAAGAATTGTAATAGGTAAAAAATTTTGAGATTGAATTGACTGAAGAGAATGTCAACTCATGAGAGAAGCACTGATGAAGAGGATACATTGGAACGAAGCACCAAAAAGTTCAAGGATATCCATTCTAAGGGTGATGATTCGGGGAACGGTCTGGATAAGAATGATAGGTTTGCTCACCACGCAGGGAGTTACAAGGAACGACTAGTGGAGCCATCTCGGGTGCTTATGCTTAAGCATTTGGGTTTGAATTGGCCATGGAAGAGGAAATAGAGTCTGATGAGGAAGATGATGTACTTTGTGAGGGTATCACTGCACTAAAGCTCTCGAAGGAGGAAAAATGCAGAATCCGTGAACCTTGGGGCTAGTCCATCATCGTGAAAACGTTTGGGAGGAATGTGGGTTACATGCACCTGTCTTCCAGGCTGCGAACCATGTGGAAACCTGTGGGCAGAATGGACACCATTGATCTTGAACATGATCACTTTCTGATCAAGTTTGGGCTTAAATCCAACCTTGACGAGGTGTTGAAGGGTGGCCCATGGTTTGTGTTCCTCTGTTGCTGTTTGGATCAGATTGCCCGAATTACCTATTGAATTTTATGAACCCACCATGCTTAAAAAGCTTGGAAGCACCATTGGTCCTGTGCTTAGGATTGACTTACATACGATCAATGAAGAGAGGGGGCGGTTCGCCAAAATTTGTGTCCAAATTAACGTGGATAAACCGCTAATCAAAACTGTAAAGTTGTAATTTACAACTATGTTTTTGTTGGCTTTTATTCCGTGCCAAATTTGATTGTAATTATGTTCAATCGTTTAAACCCTGTATTTGTTGTGGGATTTGTTGTAAGGGTTGTGTGATAGAGAGAGGGTGTGAAGACTCAAGCATTTGAAGGCTGAAGAATTCTCGCGGGTATGTCGCGACCTAGCTTCCCGCGAAGTGAGCCATGTGAGAAGCATGTGCTGGAAGCTGAAGAGTCATGCCAGGCTGTAGTTTTCGCGAGTGTCTCGCTGGTAAGGCATTGAAAGCTCGAAAATGTGTTGAAAACACACGAGCGGTTTAGACCCCCAAATTTAAATTACGGCTTGGTTGATTTTACACTAACTTAAAGATAAGTGCGGAATAGTGTAAACACAAGCGTATAAGCAATACAACTACTCTAATCCAAATTTAAAGCAACACAGCAGTAAAAATGAAATGAACAAGAGTAGGGAAGAAAGATGCAAACACAGATAACACCGAGACGTGTTATCGAAGAGGAAACCGAAGAACTCGGCGAAAAACCTCTCCGCCGCCCTCCAAGCGGAAATCGATCCACTAGACAATCAGTTGGGATACATGAGTTAGCAAGAGACCCTCCAAGCCTAATCTACCCGATGCACCTAAGCCCTCCAAGCTCCTACTCCAACAAGGTTTCTCGGAACCGTGTCTTGTCTAGCTCTCCGGATCCCGCAACAAGCTCCATGTTGCATTTGCCATCCTTGGCTTCTTCCAATGCTTCCCAATAGCTCCAAAACACTCTCTACACTCTGAATATGTGTGGGTTGTGTTTGGGTATAAATCTCCTCTCTAGGTATGATAATGGGAGAGGGATGGAGAAGAGGCTACAATGATTTCTCACTAAGGAGGAGTAGCTCACTCTCAAAAGATGGGTGGGTGAGTTATATAAAACCTATCTAGGGTTTTTCTCTCTGAATAGCCACACCAACATATGTGGGTAATGAGGGTATATATAGTATGGGTGAAGGGTAAGAAAGTCACTCATTAAAAATCCTCCAGGCAGAATGTTTCGCGACTGTCTCGCGGGAAGGCCTTACCAGCGAGACACTCGCGAAAACTACAGCCTGGCATGACTCTTCAGCTTCCAGCACATGCTTCTCACATGGCTCACTTCGCGGGAAGCTAGGTCGCGACATACCCGCGAGAATTCTTCAGCCTTCAAATGCTTGAGTCTTCACACCCTCTCTCTATCACACAACCCTTACAACAAATCCCACAACAAATACAGGGTTTAAACGATTGAACATAATTACAATCAAATTTGGCACGGAATAAAAGCCAACAAAAACATAGTTGTAAATTACAACTTTACAAAAACCATGAAGATTGGTAAGATGATCCAAGCAGTGATGTATGAAGGCATTAATGATATTTTCTTTGCATGTGGCCGCATCGAACATAGGAAAGATGGATGTCCGACGGTTATCAAGAGGCCGGAACCTCCCTCTGTTGATTCCGTGCAACAGCAGGAACCTGGAAATTATCTGGGTGGGTCCCAAGAAGGCGAGCAGAGAGACGTTAGGGTGTTAGGAAGGGCTGGGGCGGATGAGTATGGTGATTGGATGGTTGTGAGAAGGAAGCAAAAGGCTAAGGTTTACAGAGGTAGTCCAAGCATGTATTCCTCTGATGCTATGGATAGGAGTGAGGCTGTTACTCACTAGAACACGTAAAGAAGGCCCCGAGACATACGTGCTAACACAGGAAAAGATGGGAAGAGAAAGTCTCATGATGAGGGTGGACTTAGGGAGATACGGCTAGTCCATTCCCAACAAACCCAATCCCATTCAAACTATTCTAAGTCTAAAAGTACAAAGGAAGAACTGGGTTTATCTAAGAGTGGGCCCAAGTAGCTAACCCAGGGTAGGATTTCACTAAACCAAGGTAAAGTGGATAGCATCAACGGTGGGGGCTTTGACACATGCCCCACTCACTTCGGGTCCAACCCATCTGATGGTAAGGTGCCTCCTTTGAGCCAAAACTTCCATTTCAGAGCTGGGTTCGAAGGAAATGGAGACAGCAGTGGAAAAATAGGCGATTTTTCTCAAAGGGATAGTCATCGCAATAGGCGACAAAACAATAGAAGGAATTCAGAAAGATCGAACAAACATCATGGGCTGGTACGAGGTGGAAGCCATGGAGGCATGGAAAAACATTTTTCCATTCATAGAGGTGAGTGCTCGATTGGAGTATCTACCGATGGAGGACGAAGCTTGGATCACCACGCCAAACCCTTACTGGCACTTCCTCATGGACAAGTCGAAATTTCAAACTCTAGTAAGCACTCCGCCCACGCAACAAGGGAAGTGATCCTAGATGCACCTCTGCGAAAAATCACTGAGTGCTTTGGAAAAGATTCATCTAGAACTAGTGATTACACAGAGGAAAATTCTTCTGGAGCAACCAATCGAGATGGTGGCAATTGGAAACGTATCTGTGCTCAAACTCCTCCAGTTCTCGATGCCGACCATAGCATGTACACTGAACATTCTGAGCAACCAGGCTCAATTTGGGATTTTGAAGCATGCCGTGAACCTCTTTCCGAGGGTGCTCAAGGAGAGGAACGAGCTGAGGCAAGTATGGATGTCGAGGGAGACAGCGGAGGAGCTGTCTCAGACATGCTTTGATTCTTGTTTAACCCCCAATCCAATCATGAATATGTTAATTTGGAACTACAAAAGGGCTATGAGGCCCATATTCAGGAAGACAGTTATGGATTTGGTTGAATGGCACCAACCAGTGATTTTTGTGATTACGGAGACCAAAATTGATGGTCCTAGGGTGGATGAGATCATTCGAAGGCTGACTTTTGATGGTGCTTATTCCACTGAAACCATCAGTCACGCTGGCGGGATTTGGCTTCTGTGGCGTTCTGATTTTGTTTCCATGGACGTTCTATTGGCGACGGAGTAGGAAATTCATGCCATTGTCCAGGTTAGTTTCCATGCTCAACCCTGGCTTTTAAGTTCTGTTTATGGTAGTCCTTGGTTTAGAGAGCGATGCTTACTGTGGACAATTTAAAAGTTCTGGCAGATAGACATAATCTTCCTTGGGCTGTTATGGGGGACTTTAATGACGTTGTTTATGGTGAGGAGAAATGGGGTTGTAATGGGGTTTGTAGAAGGAGGGTGGAGGAATATACAGGCTATATGAACTACTGTAATTTAATTGATTTGGGGTTCACGGGTCCGAAGTTTACATGGACCAATAAGAGAGACCTTCCTGGTTTAATTCAAGGTAAATTGGATAGGGTTTGGGCAAATACAGACTGTAAGTATTGCTTTCCTGAAGCTCATGTCAAGCACCTGGCGCATATTAACTCTAATCATTGTCCTTTGCTCTTAGCCTTGGATAACCTTCCTCTTAGAACTAGCGAGCGGCCCTTTCGGTTCCAGCCGATTTGGTTAAGCCACGAAAGCTTCCCTACCATTGTCCGTGATGCTTGGGAAGGAAATCAACAAAAGGTTAGCTGTGCAATCAGTAACTTTACCTTGAAAGCTAGAAACTGGAGCAAGGTGGAGTTTGGTAACCTTTTTTGGAAGAAAAGAAATCTGTCGGCTAGGTTAGGTAGGGTGGAGAAAACCTTAGCTCAAAAACCTAGTCAGAGATTGATCAACTTACACACTTGGTTGTCTAAAGAGCTTGAAAAAATCATGTCTTTGGAAGAAGAGCTTTAGGGGATTAAAGCAAGAACTAACTGGTTAATCCAAGGGGAGAGAAACACCACTTTTTTCCACCTTTCTACCTTGATTCATAGAAGCCATAATAGGATTAATCGAATTATGAAAGCTGATGGGGATTAGGAAGAAGATATTGCTAGGGTTAAAGAGATCTTTGTTAAGAGAGATTATACAAAACTGATCGGGAGGCCTGCCTTTCTATCCTTAACCGTATCTCTGTTTGGGGGAATTGCTTGTCTGAGTCAAAAGCCCGGAACTTGGCTGTTTCCCCTTCTGATGCTGAAATCCTTTTTGCTCTAAAATCCATCAAAGCCTTTAAAGCTCTGGGACCGGATGATTTCCATGCCGGTTTCTTCCAAAGGTTTTGGTTGATTGTGGGAGAGTCCATAAAATTCAAAATCAAAAAAAAAAATTCTTCAAAGAAAATCCTGAGCATCTTAATAAGACTTTGATTGTTCTCATCCCAAAGATACTTGGGCAAGAAACCTTAAGCCACTTCAAGCCGATCAGCCTATGCAACACAATTTACAAAATCGTGACTAACATTCTAGTAAATCGGCTAAAACATCTCATGCCCACACTGGTTTCCCCCTCGCAAACAACCTTTATCTCAGGGAGAAGAGGCACCGACAACGTGATCATAGCTCAAGAATTAGTCTATACAATTAAGCGGAAAAAAGGGAAGGAAGTATTCATGATTATCAAAATAGACCTTGAGAAGTGATCGATTGGAATGGAGTTTTGTGAGGAGTATGCTTGTAAGCTTGGGGTTTCACTCGGACACAATTGAGCTTATCCTAAGTTGTATCTCTACTACCTCGGCAGCATTGCTTTTTAATAGGGATCAGATTGGGGAAATTTGCCCCTCCCTATGGCTTGAGACAAGGTGATCCGATATCGCCTTATATATTCATCCTTTGTATGGAGTACTTGAGTACCTTAATTAATTTGAAGTGCGAAGAGGGGGAATTGGAAGAAGATCAAGGCTTCTCGTAGCGATCCCGGATTCTCCCATATTTTTTTTGCTGATGATCTCCTATTGTTTGCCAAGACTGATGATAGTAATATAGAGGCTGTAGTGGAGGTGTTGGATGTTTTTTGCAATCTTTTCAATTTGAAAATTAGTAAAGAGAAATCCAAAATCTTCTTCTCGCCTAATGTAACCGCGGAGGATAAGCTGGATATTGTGAACCTTACCGGGATTGGTGAAACCCGCTGCCTTGGTAAATACCTTGGATTTCCTATAATTCATAAGGGAAGGAGACGTAATGAATTTCAATTTGTTGTGGAAAAAGTCCAAGTTAAGTTAGATGGATGGAAATCCAAATGCCTTTCGCCGGCAGGGCGACTTGTGCTCATTAAGGCAACGGTAACTTCCATATATACCCGAGTATATCATGCAGTGTCAGAAACTACCTGTTAGGGTATGTGAAGAGGTGAATAAATTGGTGAGAGACTTTCTTTGGGGTTCTACTGTGGATAAGAAGAAAATGCATCTTGTTGGGTGGCACAAGGTCACAAACCCAACTAATATGGGAGGGCTTGGGATTTTTGACATGAAAGCAAGGAATGCAGCCCTCTTGGTGAAGCTTTGTTGGCGGATTGCTTTAAGCCCGGATATGCCGTGGGCTCAAATGCTCACATGTAAATACCTCACCCCGCATCGCCTGAGGGGTAACTCTAGGAACCAATCTGCCTCTCGGACCTAGAAAGCTTGCAAGGTGGGTGGGGTGATCTTTAACAAGGGTCTAAGATGGTCCATTGCCAACGGAGAGAGTTTGAGTGCTTGGGATGACTTCTGGCTCCCTTCTTGTAACAACCCAAGGAAAAGCGCTAGCCATATCTGCGCTATACCTCAAAATGACTAGTCATAATTAAGGCTCCTTGTAGTTGTTAATAAAGCCCAGTTCAACCTAGTAAATACCCAATGTGGGACTCATCACACACCCACACATATCACACAATTAATCAAATTGGGGCATCACACTTCTGGTCCACTCAGGCAGCAAATTGAAGGTCCTTTGAATGTGGGGGAAGATCAGCTCTCAGCTAAGAGCTTGTTGGACAATGCGGAGTGTATCTCTTTCGCCCTCCCTGACAAAATCCTCCAAGAAATTAAGGGTATCCCTATTGCAGCAAATCCTTCCAATGAAGACTTGTTTATTTGGGCTTTTTCTAAAGATGGCTCCTTCTCCCTTAAATCTGCATATCTCATTGCTAAAGGGTTTAATCTTTTGAATCTTGACACTAACACACATCATTGGGTGTGGAAAGCCCATACATCCCCTAGAATCAAAAAATTTTTTTCTGGTTATGCTCTCATCGCAATGTGCCTACGAAGGAAGTGCTTTGTTCTAGAGGGTTAAATCTTGACCCGATGTGTGAGTTATGCGGTGAAGGGATGGAATCTATCATTCATACACTTAGAGACTGTAAAGTGTCTAAGGTGGTGTGGAGTGAGGAGAATAACCAGGAGCTTTTTGGTTTGAATTTGGAAGAGTGGCTGAACAAGTTTTATGGGACTTCCACTAGCTACCCCAGACCCCATGTGCCATGGAAAATTCTGTTTCCTCAAGCAATTTGGGCCATTTGGTTGCAGAGAAATAAGGCTTTGTTTCAGACGGGCAGAATAGATGAACGTACGAGCTCTCTATGCCTTAAAAGAGGTGTGGAATACTATGCTAGTGTCCCAAATGAGTCTAACAAGCCGAGTAGAGTGCAGATCCAAGTAAAATGGAACAAGCCTTCTAGGTTGGGTTAAACTTAATACTGATGGGACAATGTATGGAAACCCAGTTAAGGTGGGTGGAGGTGGGGTGTTGAGAAGTAGTGGTGACTGGTTAGGCGGGTTTGTGAGGAAGTTGGGCAACACTTCGAGCACGGTGGTTGAGCTTTAGGCCTTGAAGGACAGGCTCACCATGGCTAAGAAAATGGGGTTTGGAAACATATGTATTGAAATGGATGCTGAGTTTATTGTTCAGCTTGTTTCAAGGCCTTCAATGGTTAATCTAATGCTTGAACCCCTCTTATCTGAATGTAGGAACCTGATCCAGAAGTTCCCTAATTCCTTGGTGGTGCACGTGTTCAGGGAAGCGAATGGGTGTGTAGACCGGCTTGCAAGGGTAGGGGCTAAACTTGATGTAACTGATTTTCTTTTTTTGTTTGACCCATCGAATGTGGTGGTTGAGATGTTGGCTAGTGAGATAAAGCTGGCCTTATCTGTTGTAATAGACTTGTTGTTCGTTAGTTTTATTCCAAGCGTCGTTTACCAAAATTTTTTTTTTTTTGAGATTTGAACAAAAGAAAGATGATATACGTCAGTGTAGATAGATGGGATTTGTGATAACTGTATAGAATTTGGATAACAAAAATTTTGGAATGTTTTAAAGAATTTTTTTTAAAAAAATCATAGAAATTTCGAGATAAAAATGAGTAGTTTTTCAGTGAGGTAATGAGTTTTTTTTTTTTTTTTTTTTGAGGAAATAACTTCGTATTTTTTTTAATAAAAATAATTGAAGTTTGAATCCAAATAGATAACAAATACAGATAGGAATCAAATATTTGAATACAAATGTGTGGTGAGATTAACGGTTTTTTTTTTTTTTTTTCCTTTTGTATGTGAGATAGTATAATTGTATTAAACTTTTTTGCTTTTTTGTAGGAAAAAAATTAAACTAAAGGGTATGTTATTTCAAAATTTGTATGAGCATATTTTGGTACGCAAAAAATTGAAGATGGAACAAGGAAATTCTCTTATTAATAGTATAGATAATTTAAAAAAAAAATGTTTTAACCCCCTAAAATAAAAATTTAGACACCCTGACCCTAAATTTTACTTAAACCCAACTAAAATAAATTTGAATATAATCATCTTAATGCTATTTTCACAATATTTTCACAATAAGTATTATATGGCAAGTTGTAACTAGTTTTTATTTAGACCCACAATTGACATCACTTTTTTACCTACCTTTAAGAACTTGTCACCTAGATTTTGTTATAATTTTTTTGTAAAAAGTATTGTGTATTGAATTTATAAAAAAAAAAAAAAAAAAAATTTAAAAAGTTTCAAAATTTTTCTCCTTCATTAAAAAATTAAAAAATAAATAAATCTTCTCTTCGGGACACTGGCTTACTTTACAGTTGACAGCGAAATGAAGTAGTTTTTCCCTGCATTTTTCTTCTTCATAAGCAAAACATTACACCACTGTTACAACCAATAGATTTCTATCTACATATGTGATTCTTTCCTCATTCTCCTTATTTCTCTTTTTCTCTTCTATATTTTCTTAGTTTTTCTCTTTGTTTGATCAAATAGTTTGATAAATGCTTTATATATTTCCAAGTCCAAGAAGTCTTTTAATATTTGCTCAAATTCCAAGAGAAAGACCACGAGTATGATTAAAAAGCCATACACTTCAAAAGCAAAAACTTATATTAGTTACTACTTTCTTAGTTTCACATTTACTCCTATTCCTACTCCTAGGTGTGTCACAATTTTTCGTTATCATATATTTTTATTTAATTGATGCTACATATAAATATAATAAGTTATTATTAATTTAACAAAAATGTATTATTAATTATTTAATTATATTTGTTTATGCATTCAATGGATGTTGTATTACTGATCTTTAAACTATTAATAACTTTTTTAGACTATTGTACAATATAGTTGTATTTTATACCAAATTGTATTTAGAATGCTATTTTAGATTATTGTATATAACGTGGAAGTTGTATGTACAGGAAAAAAAAATCATTATTTTATTTTTTAGTTGCCCCCCATGACATATGTCTAGCTTTGCCATTGCTGACCCCCCTAGAAAAAAATCCTACAGTCACCACTAGGGTAATATGTTATCCAAATTGTTTCATATTAAATAAAAGAAGTGCTATGTCCACAACATTTCACAACAAATCCTAGTTTGTAGTTTGTTAAAGATTTTTAATTTAAATTTACAACTTAAATTATTTTTTTGCCCACTAATAACAGCAAGTAATAACTTGCCACATAAGATTTATTGTGAAAATGTTGTGAACATATCATCTCTCTTAAAATAATGGCAAAAAATTACGCTTTGCAACCCTATATTTATAGGTTGTTTTAAATTTGGGCCTTGTTCTCTGGTTTTTTTTTTTTTTTTTGGGTACTATTTTCGTTTATGGGGGCAATGGTTGGAACCGGAGGTGGGGTAGAGTAATGCGGCAACAAGGAAATGGAAGCGGCAGTTGTGGGTGGAAGGGAGTTTGGGTTTGAGAGAGAGAGTGTGAGGATTGAAAAGTAAACGCTGATTTTGGGAAACAGAGAGAGTAAGGGGCCGTTTGGTAACATTGTTATAGTAACGTTGTTTGTATTTTTTGGAAATATGTGTGAATGAAAAAGTGTGTGAAAAAGTATGTAATATTGTTTAAAAACTAAAAACATGTGTTTAAACTCCTATACCAAATAGCTCCTAAAAGGGTGGGCCAGCTTCGAAAAATTTTCAAGGGTAATATTGTCTTTTAATTTGTGTTAGTGGAGTAACCTGATGGGTCTCTTCTGAACATGTGTCAGTCATTTATTGGCTGAAACACCAAAACAACTATTGATTTTGTACTACTGAAACATGACGGTACTTCTTTTTAAAACAAAGAGAAAAGCATTGTTTTTGATAAAAACAGAGAGAGAAGAACGAGTCAACTAGGTGGAGAGAGAGAAATGTGAGAAATCAAACAAAAACTACATATACCTATACCCCATAGTTTCCTATTGTCTTCTTTATTCTTAAAAGAACACCCCACCCTTGCCATCCTTCCTCATCACCTTCTTCTTATTCCTAATGGCCTCCATTTCCACTTGCTTAATGGACTCCATTATGGTATCAAATTTAACTACCTGAGTAGCATATCCTGCTTTCAACGCCGTTGACTTTAGAGTCGAGTTCTGAAAATGTGTGTTGAAATTGCTAGCAACATGTCGAAGGCAATATCTATGAAATACCCATGTTCTTCCATCATCCCCTCTAGGCCAGTTCGCAATGGTGTTTTTTATACCAAGATGTCGGTCAGAAATTATGCAAATGCCTTCGTTAGGTATCACATGGCCAATCGTATCTCTGAGGCATTGTAAAAGCCACCTCCAACTGGACCCTGACTCATAATCCACAACAGCAAAGGCGAGAGGAAATACCTTGTTGTTAGCGTCGGTTGCCATTGCAACCAATAACTTTCCTTGATATTTACCATACAGATAGGTCCCATAAATACTGATAACTGGCTTGCAATATTTGAATCCATCAATGCTTGCACCGAAAGACCAAAACACATAATTCAAAAATACGATGTCATCTTCATTAGTGGATGTGGTACGATAGAACACCTGGGTAGTCGGATCTTGATCAATATATGCCCTAAGCAACTTTTGCAACCTTTGGTAAGACTCTTCCTAATTCCCACACATCTTCCCAATCGTCTTTTGTTTCGCATCCCATACCTTGTAGTAAAAAGGCTTATAGCCCTCATATTTCGACTCTATCATAGATCTGAGATGTTTAATTGGGGTAGTGTGATCCTCACATAACTTCTTAAGGATGCCTGATGCAATAAAATTACAATTCATCATTCTACCATCATTTCGCACCCCAATCCTAATTCTCACACACCTTCCCAATCGCCTTTTGTTTCGCATCTCATACCTTGTAGTAAGAAGGCTTATAGCCCTCATATTTCGATTCTATCATAGATCTGAGATGCTTAATTGGGGTAGTGTGATCCTCACATAACTTCTTAAGGATGCCTGATGCAATAAAATTACAATTCATCATTCTAACATCATTTCACACCCTAATCCGTATACACATGTGAGGACCCACATACACGGTGACCATCCATAGTCCTTGGAGATTGGGCCTCTTGATTGCACAGACATACCACTTGCATGACTCATCCACGCATTTCGCACAAAGTTTTTTCGTGGTCGACCTACTGATCATAAAATGTTTGTTTTCCTTGAGAGCACATTTTGTTAATATGCGTTGCACCTCCACTTTATTGGCAAAAGTCAACCCTTTTCATAAATTCATCCCCTCTCTCCAAGTAGACACAAATGGTGTCTCAATATGTGAAGGATCAACCATATTTTCCCAAGTATTTGTAGAAAATGACAAGGCAAGAGGTGCGTAGGCAGGGATTGTGTTCGTAATGTTTTAGACACTAATAACATTGTCTGCATCAGGTTCACTACCGTCTAATGTCTCATCATCGTCAATGTCCCTCTCAAAGTCCCCAAAATCCCTTTGTTCAATCCTCTCTTCAAACTCATCTCTATCAATGAAATCTTCACTGTCAATGGTAGTGCTCTCATCAAAATAGTCGTCATCATCATCGTCATCCTCATCCTCATCATCATCATCATCATCGGCATGAACATCATCATGCTCTACATGTGTAAAATACTCATATTAAGCATTCGGAACTGTAACCTGTAAACTTGTTTGTGTTTGTTGGATTTCCTCAATACCAACTTCTGCACGTGGCTCCAACTGTTCGTACAACTCAATGTTAGTTACTTCAGGTATTCTCTCCAACTTGTCAAACATGATCTTCACATGTTTGTCTATTTCTATCGCCATATACTTGTAATTAATCCGATGCTTTAGGATTTCATTTGGCATACGATAAGTAATTTGTATGTTGTGCACAGCAGGATTCTCACACAACTCTTCCATAACCATCATCTTCAATTTGTCAAGGGTCTTCAACCTACGATCAATTTGGGTCTAATAGCTCTTTATACCCGGCCCTTCAAATGGCAATCCCTTGTTCCAATTGGCATTCTTCAGCAGACAACCGTTATATAGGATTATATCAATTTCAGGCATTGTGAACCTGTTAAAGTCAAGTTACTGTGTTAGTTAAAAAAACATTTTATCTAGTCAAATTACACAAAGTACAAATTCCAATTCATTCCAAGGGTATGAATTTCATTACACATTCCTTACACAATTCATACCCAAATCCTTTTTCCATCATGCTAAGATAGCCCGTTTCATACCCAATACAAAAAAAAAAAAAACAAAAACAAAAAAAAAAAAAACAAACAAACAAACAAAATCCTTGTAAAAATATACAACATTTTATCTAATTACATACCCATAACATTTATATACCCATTTCATACCCAATACAAAAAAAAAAAAAGTCATTTCATTACACATTCAAAGGGCATGAATTGCATACCCATTTCATTACATACCTATTTCATACCCATTCAAAGGGCATGATTACATACCCATGTCATACCCATTCATTACAATTCATTCACTACCCATTTCGTACCTAAAACAATGATGAATAAAGTCAAAAAACTTGTAAGATCATCATAAAAATAAGAGCCTAGAAATAATTAATAAAATTTTGATAACAAAAACCATGCAAACAAATAATTTAAAAATTAACACTAACAAAACAAAGTTCTATAATTCACAATATTGGTATCTTAACTAAGTTATGTTAACTATCTACAAAATAATTACTTAAACTCTTTAACGCACACCCCTACACAACTAATACCCAACTACAATAACAATCAAATCAAAAAGCCCTTACTTGAGCTATGAAATTGTTGAGACGGAAGAGCAGTGAGAGAGGCAGTGTGGTGAGTGAGAGTGAGAGGCAATGTGGTGTGAGAGTCATGGGTGAGTGAGAGTTAGTGAGGCTGAGTGTATGGGTGAGAGTTAGTGAGGATGCTCTGTTTTTGGGTGAGAGGCTGAGTGTTTGTGTTTATAAAATTTTGTAGACTGCGTGTTTATAAAATTTTTCTCAACAAAAATCGAGTCTATAAGACTCAAGTTCTATTCAAATTTTAATTAATCCCTTCTTAAACCTCAAGTCTTAAAGACTCAGTTTTTGCTATGTAAAAATCGAGTCTTTAAGACTCGAGATCTACGTAGACCATTTTAAGCCAAGTCAGAAATTCAAAGCAAGGGCAAAGCGAGTTTATAAAACTCGATTTTTAATTAGATCTCGAGTTTTAGAAACTTGAGATGCTATTTTTCTTAAATATTTGAAATGTTGCCTAACTTACTACATAAAAGCCCCTCACACAACTACTCTGCAAATTCCCTCCCCCCAAGCCCTCTTGAATGAGTTCTACTATAGAAGCTTATAACGTACACCCGGGGACAAATCTTTCACTCATTGAGAAGTGAAAACCTGCGACTAGATCGTCTTGAAGATGGATGCGACGGGAAGAAGTGGGATTTGGAAGTGTTGCTGACTTAATATTTAGGTTTCAACATAACAAAGAAAAAAGAGAACCATCTCTCCCAGTTATGACCTTTTCTGTTTTTGATTTTTCCAAAAAAAGAAGCTGAAGAAGGAGGAAGATGAAGCCGACTAAAAGGAGTTCTCTCTGACTTTTTGATTAACAACGTCTCCGATGAGTTCCTATTCTTTCTCTGACTTGAATTAGTTTTGTTATATGTTTTCCACTTATACAATTGTGGTTAGATTTTGGTCCCAAAAATTAGGTTAAGGAAAATTGGAATTATGTGTGACTATTTTTATTAAATATTTTCAGTAATGGGTTTGTTTGAATTCTTCTCTTTTGGATTTAAATCATTCAATTTCTTTTTCTATAGAAATGAAGTGGAATCTTTCTACAATCTAGAGTCTCTAATTTAATCAAAGCAAATGTACTAATTTCTTTTCCTAATATTCTCTTCTATTATTGTTTGCTGTCAATTTAGGAATTTGGATTTATAACCATTTTCCTCTCTTTTTGTTCATTTTTTTTGTAAAGGGGAAAATCCTACCTTAGTTTTAATGGCCCTGTTCTGCTCTTTTTTTTTTTTTTTAAGGGGGAGTGAAATTGTGGGATTTTGAAATCTGATAGTATAACTTTCTTTATACTAAGTTTATTACTTTGTAGATTTTAGTCAATTTTTTTGTTTTTAAAAAAAGAAACTTTTAAGTCTTGATTTTGTTGTTTTTATGTTGGGTTTTTATGGGTTTAAAATGTGAAATCTGAAAGTATAATAGTAAAAGGAATTGCAGCCAGTTCTAAAGTTTTTTTTTTTTTTTTTCAAATTTTAGTTGCGTTTGTTAGTTTACTTTGCTAATTGTGGATTGCTTCTAATATTTAAATACCATGAAATTTCAGTAAGTTGAGGAGACAACTAGAGAATCTTTCATGTAGCCGAAATTGCTACAGGTAATGGTTTTTTTTATTCGTTTTTAAATTACGCCATAACTTGTTTTTTATGTTTAGTCATTTGGTTGGATAGATAGGTTTGGATTTATGTATTTGAGTTAGATTTGGATTTGGCTATAGTAATTGGGTTGGAAGTTTTTTCTATTTAGCTTATTTGTTTTAGATTGATTTTGGTAATTTTTCACAGGGAGTATTTTGAATTCCTGTCTTTTGGAAATCTGAATTCTAATTTGTGATTTCTTTGATTGATTTTTTTTTTTTTTTTTTTTTGGTAATGAGAATTTTTAAAATCTTGTCTTTGGTTTTTTGTTAAATTCCTTATTCAAAATCTTGGTTTCTCTATTTATGTTTTCCTTTTGTCGAAGCCTCTGGACTGTGTGGAATTATAAGGGTGAGGACATCGGTTATTTTAAATTGGTATAGACCTATTAATGTTCCTTGAGTTTTTTTTTTTTTTTTGATACCTCATCAGTTCGTTCTTTGTTTTAGAGTTATGATTGAATTTCAACCTATGGTGTTTATTGTTTATGTGTTATTAGATGACAAACTTTTTGCTTGTGTTTTTAATATTTCAATCTATGCAGAGAGCAAAGAGTAGGGAGGCAATGAGACATGAGAGAATTAGAAGCGTTACCAACAAAGGATGCAATTTCAACATGATTGGTAGACCCAATGCTGCTGGATAATCTTCTTCGCGGGATACCCCTTACTGTCTTCAACAATCTGTCACTAACACAGGTTTTAAACTTCTAATTCTTCTTCACCTTTCTTATATGACACACTAATGCAGGACCGTTTAAAAAATTCAGCACTATACTAAGTTTCTTGATGAATTCTTGAATAAGGATTGATGTTTAAGAGTTTAGGTTAGAAAAGAATGAATGTTGATAGCTATTTGGGGCTGAAACAGGGGATAAACAGAAAATAACATAAATAAAACACTAGGCAATCACACCTAGGTCTTCCTAAGCATCACATCAAGGGTTTCTTGGCATCAAACCTTGGAGAAGTTTGCATCACACAAACAAAGCTTAAAATAAGCTACTGAATTTTATTAATCAATCACAATAAGACTCATGGGCCTTTGGTACGACCAAGGACAGGCCATTCCAGATTTCTAGAAATTACCAAATTGCCTTTATTCTAATAGAACTTAATTAAAATTGATTTAGCAGCTTCTCAACCTAAAAGACTCAATACTAATGACTAAAATGACCTATCAAAGGTGCAAAGAAGGTCTGACATCAAAACTAGACCACAATTCTTGAATCTTTGTGTATTTAATCTTCTTTTTCCTTAAGCTCTTCCTTGTCTTCATCACACACTTTGAACTTCTTTCTATTTGTTTATAGGACTTCTATTATTTTTGTTAATTGTTTCCTCAAACTTATCTTATTTTAAAATGTTATTTTATTTCATATTTTTATTGCATATTGATATTGGCATGATCAGCGTGAAGATCTATTGAGTTTTTCTGATGCCTGTTAGAAGTGTTAAACATCCACTCTTAATATTAGTGCTTCTCCACCAAAAGTCTAAACATATGCACATTCTCATAAATTCCTTAATGTATGCTTGTACCACTTTGCCCAGTTTTAAAATTCATAGAAATATAAAGGACAAAATAGGGGTATAGTAAAGTTGTTGGTGAGGGGTATTGTCTATATTCCCATGTTTTTTTTTTTTTTTTTTTTTAAAATTCCTTTGGCACTTAAATGTGAAGAGAAAAAAATAGAAGTGCAACAATTTTTGTTGAACATTCTACTTGACAAAAGGCAATTAATCCTAACCATGAAGAATTGATGATCATTGTACAAATACATATTATCATTTCTTAAAAAATGAATTTTGGATGGCTGTTGGTAATATTTTGAATATTATAATCCACCTTTAATCTTATGTAATGAAAATTATCATAAATAGAGGGGTTATATGTCTAGTAAACTTTGGTACTTGGTCTTACTACAGTTTGACAATGTCTGTTTTTGTTTCGTACTTCCAGTTGTGCTATATTGATCCCGAAGTTTCCAGTGGGGAGGAGATAGAACTGCTGAAGAGAATACATAGCACACAATTATAAAGTAATTTATTCTTTTTTAGTGCATCATTTAGGTACTACTTAACTACTTCATTATGTTATTTACCTCATTTAATGCCTTTTCTATTGTAACGTATGACAAACAATATTCCAAAGTTATTATATGAAGACCAAAAGAAAATTATAGTTGTATGGTTGTTTTTAATTTTGTTGAGCAAGTCAATGTAGTTAAGTTTTGTTATAGGTGATCTGCAAGTTATTATATGGCAGTTTTTGTTTTATTTTTTCAGGTCAGAGAAAATAGTGTTATAACTTATAAGTTAATATATTGGAAACAAAATTTAGAGTTAGGAACTTAAAATGGAAGTTTAAGACCTAGGGTAAAAGTGTTTGTGAACATGTGCAGGGAGAGAAGCCTGTAATTGCTAGATAAGAACAATGGCTTAAGAGTTACAAAAAGGTTATTGTTTACTCTCTTTTTTTATCAAATTTATTAGTGCCTCTCACTTTGTCTGCATAATTACCAAGGTTAGGTACTATAAACTTTTGTTTTAATGGTGGACAATTGCAGACAATGTGTTTTGTTGTTGTAGCTTTGTGGTTGCTGGTGTGTGAATTGCGTTAACAAAACAATGAGCGTGGTTGCTGTTAAGTTGGTAGGTTTTGCATGTAATTCATTTAGTAGACCATGTTTGGCTGGAGGACGCCTCCTATTCTTTCAGTTTCACACCATAGAATACATTCAAAGATCTTAATAAAAAATTTCTAATAGTTTACATTAAAAAAACTGCAAAGATGCTCTATTTATGTACTTTACTTATTTTCTACAAAATAGGTACAATATGATTCTAATAATTATTTTTTACTTGTCCCTTAAGCTCATTGGCATATCCACGTGAATCCCAATGAGCCAGGAAATTGTATTCCTAACAGCTTTGAAGTTGTGGTAGCCTTCGCTGCTAGAAGGACCGTGATATTATTTGAGATAGTTATGGATGTAGTGCCACCACCACTGTAGAGCCAGCTTTTAGCCAATGTCCAATTTCCTACCACTTTCATACGGCCAAAATTGCAAAGAGAAACCCCATAAGGTAGAGAGAGAGAGAGAGAAATCTTAAGATCGCATCCAGCCACACTCTCCATTGTTAGGTTTTAAGGTCTTAGGATTTTATGTATTTAAAACTCTAATTTGTAATGTTGGCAAACCATGATCAAAACAATGTATTTAGTCTTGTTTAGGCTTGCTCAAAGTTGGTTCATTATTGTAAAGTTGGAATCGAGTGGCTACAGAAGTACTTGGGACTTTCGGCCTGGCTCGATCGATCGAAGGATAGGCTCGATCGATCGAAAATCGCACAGGTTGATTTTTCTGCAGAATTTCCAACTTAGCCCTACTTCATTAAACGTTTAGGGTTTTATGTTTTTACCCTAGGTATATAAACTAAACCCTAGCCATGTTTTTTATGGTGCTCCATATTGTATTGTTGCTCATATTTTCTGTTTTGTGTGAATCTCTTGTGAGATCTTAGAAGAGCTTTCCTTTACACAAAACTTAGGGTTTTCAAGGTAGAGATGATTTCAACATCTTGAAGATCATTATAGTTGCAACCATTGGAACTTAAAGATAAACAAGCGGGGAGCTTGTAGCTGATTGAGGAATTCAAGAAAGAAGTAGTCTGAACGGTTTAGACCCCTTAAACTTTAACCAGATTGCGTAGCCTAGATTAATTAGCCAAGTTGTTACTTAGTCAAATTATGTAATTCTAGGTTAAAACAATCACAAGATCATATCATGCATATAAAACAAATAAAGCAGCGGAAAATAAATAACACAGTGATGGATCACCCAGGAAACCACACCGGAAAAACCTAGGGAGGATTTTACCCACCGATCCTCAAGGCAAAACGGAATCCACTAAGAAAGAATTGAAGTTCTTACAAAAGGACTTACAAGCTCCCCGCTTGACTTCCTAATGCTACACACCAGTAGTAACTTCCTGACACGACCACGCGCAGGCTCCGAATCCACGGACTACTTCTTTCTTTGAACTCCTTCTTCAAGTACAAGCTCCTCACTTGTTTTTCTCTTTAAGCTTTAATGGCTGCAACCTAGTTGATCATCAAGATGTTGAAGTGATCTCAATCTTGAAAACCCTAAGCTTTGTGTAAAGGAAAGCTCCTCTAGATCTCACAAGAGATTTACACAAAACCGCAATGTATGAGCAACAATACAACTTGTGCAACTCTGAAAAACGTGGCTAGGGTTTGCCTTATATACCTAGGGCAAAAACATAAAAACCTAGACGTTTAAAGAGTTAGGGCTGAGTTGGAAATCTGCAGAAAAACGCATCTGGGCCGACTTTCGATCAATCGAGTCTAACCTTCGATCGATCGAGCCAGGCCGAGAAGCCCCAATGCTTCTGCAGTCACTCGATTCCAATCTTTACAATATTAAACCAACTTTGAGCAAACTTAAACAAGACTAAATACATTGTTTTGATCATGGTTTGCCAACATTACAAATTAGAGTTCTAAATACATAAAATCCTAAGACCTTAGAACCTAACATAGTCCATGGATTCGGAGCCTGCACGTGGTCGTGACAGGAAGTTCTACTGGTGGGTAGCATTAGGAAGTCGAGCGGGGAGCTTGTAGTCCTTTTGTAAGAACTTCAATTCTTTCATAGTGAATTCTGGTTTGCCTTGAGGATCGGTGGGTCAAATCCTCCCCAGGTTTTTCTGTGTGGTTTCTTGGGTGATCATATCTTGTGTTCTTTATTATTTCTGCTGCTTTATATGTTTTATATGCATGATATGATTATTTAATTGTTTTAACCTAGAATTGTTTAATTTGACTAAGTAACAACTTGGCTAATTAATCTAGGCTACGCAATCTGGTTGTTTTTAAGGGGTCTAAATCCGTACATTCATTACTTGGCTCCTTCTCTCCCTAGCAATCCTAAACGTTACTTATGTCGATTATATTCTTATATAAGGTTAGTTTTTCTCTGCTTATATTTTTTGATAAGTAATAAGTTTATTGATATCGAAAAAGGAACACCCTAGTACACAGAGAGTGTACAAGGGGTCAAACAATTCAAGAACAAAAATTACAAGAATCTAGGAAATCAAGAAAAGAAAAAAAGTATTGGTTCCGCAAAGCAGCCAACCAATCCATTAAATTTCTAAAGAAAAATTGTTTCAAGTCTGATATGGATCTCTCCTTATCCTCAAAACACCTACTAATTGTCTCCCTCCAATGACACCACGATAAGCAATGGGGAACAATCAACCATATATACCCATTTCGATGACGACCAAAACTGCCTTGCCAACATGCTAGAAGCCCCACTACAGATTGTGGTATAACCCAACTCACTCTAAACAAACCAAACACCATAGCTCACGGATCCATAACAACCAGACAATGAAGAAAAAGATGATCAACCAATTCACCATTACACTTGCACATGTAGCACAAATCCAAAATCCAAACCTTCATTTTTCGTAAATTGTCAATCGTTAAGCATTTCTCTAAAGCAGCAGCTCAAACAAAGAAAGCAACTTGAGAAGGAATCTTCTGTTTCCAAATACTTTTCCAAGGAAAGTAATAGTCATTAGAGCCCGCTAAAAGACTATAATAATCCTTAACCATGAAGCCCTTCTCTCTATTAGGTTTCTAGCACATCTTATCCTCACTAAAGCCCTTCACCGGAGCACCAAATATGATGGTATCCATGAAACTAGCTAATGCCTCTAATTCCTGAGCATGCATACCCCTAAAGAAACTTACATCCTAAAACATGACTCCATTATCAAACTTCATAAGTTTAGCCACACTAGCCTCCTTATCTCGACAAAATCTAAATAATTCAGGACAGCTGACTGCAAGAGATGTCTCACTGCACCAACGGTCTTGCCAAAATTTCACCCTAGACCCATCCCCAATATCATATAGAATGTGGTGAGAAAAAGAAGGCCATCCCAACTAATATTTTTCCACAAGCCAACACCATATGGACCATTAACAAGCTAGTACACTAGCCACCCCATCCACAGCCATATTTCACCTCTATCACTTGCCTCCAAAGGGTAGCCTTCTCCATCCCAAATTTCTATAGCCACTTCCCAAGCAAAACTTCATTAAAAAGTCTTACCTTCCTTATCCCCAAGCCACCCGAAGAAATGGGAGTACAAATAGTAGCCCATTTAACCAAATGGAGTTTTTGTCTGATTATTATTATTATTATTATTTTAAACATTTTTCCAATGGTTTTATTCTGGTTTGTGGTTGGAATACTTTGGGTAGTTGTGGATTTGTGTTTGGGTGTTGGGACATTTTTTTGTTGTGGATGATATGAGCATTTTAGGGATTTGCTGGCGTTTCAGTTCACTAAAAAATTATATATCTTTGTGTATCCTATTCATTTGACAAAATGCTTTGGAAATCAGTTACATCAATATAGGCTAACTGTGTGAATTCAACATTTTTTGTAACAAAATTTTTTAAAATTTCGTTGGGTCAGCAAAGTTCACCAGGCCAGGTATCTCTAATGTTTCCTAATTTGTAAAATAAATAATGCAATTAAAATCATGATAAAATTTGGGGAATTTAAAACATGATAATTTACTGTTTGTTAGATTAAAAATAATGAGTGTTTTTATTTTTATTTTTTTATTAGACTTCCAATTCTATGTATTTTCTGAAATATCTTTCAATTGCCTCCTCTAAGTGGGCAAGAAAATGAGTACAAGCTACATTGAATGCTTAACCTAAAAATAATTGTTTTTTCCTTAAGCTCATAGCGCAAGTTACAATAGTATAAATGCCCAATTGAATTCTCCAACTTACATTGGCTAGATTTTCTTCTAGATTGCAGATTGATATTAAAATTGTTGAAGTCATTTAATTCTCCTTTGTATTACATCACTACCACAAATGATTGACAATTTATTATTATTATTATTATTAATTTTTTTTAATGGTAGTAGGTAGACGCCTTACAATTGGTAAACAACTGAACATACATATACATTAGCCTTATCAATTTTAGTATCTTCTACTTGGGTTTTTACCAAAATTTTCTTTTGTCTACTCTTAATCTTTCATTTAACAAACTAAGAACAAGAGTAGAAGTAGAATTATTGATAATCTCCATGGAAATTCGGCAACATCTTATTAAAAGACAAGAAAAATATGATTATATTCTAATTGATACTTTCCTATGTTTTTTTTTTATTGGGCTTTTTTTTATAAGTAAAAATTTGATTTAGAAATTTTTATTAGACATGTTTAAAGGAAAAAGAAATGATAAGCTATCTAACAATCATTCATGTGATTTAGATTTTAGATGGTAGAACTAATTTCACATTTGTAGGTGTTCTTCATTTGGAATCAATTTAACATTAACATTTTGTTTTGAATCTTCTAATATGTCCAGGTATGCAAAAAAAAAAAATCCTCAATGGCTTGGTTGCTTACAACATTAGACCAATAAGACTTTAAACAAAGAAAGCATGAAGTCCATAAACAAAGGGTTTAAACTATTTGACTTTTGGTTTATTTTAGGATTATAAATATTATTTTAAGCCATGAATCTAAGGTTATGTTTGGTAACCGTCTTTGTTTTCTACTTTTAAAAACTTGTTTTTGGGAATATAAAGAAAAAACAATTTTCTTATATTTTTTAAATCAAAAACATGTTTGGATAGTTGAAATTAAAAAGATAGTTTTTTGAAGAAAAAAATAGAAAATACTAAAATATGTTGTTACTAGGATTTGAACTCTAATAATAACTCATTAAATGAGATAAATTCATTAAATTAAATACATGTTTTCATTGACTTTTGAAAATGAACCCTTCTTCAAACGCACGAATAAGATGGTAAGAAACCCTGAAAAGCACAACCACAACCTCTACTGTCAATACCATCAGGACCACGGGCACACCACCGAGGACTGCAGAAGTCTGTGTGATCATCTGGACCAACTTGTCCGTGAGGGCAAGCTGAAGCAATTCCTGCACCACCCCGATGGTAAGGGGGGTCAATCAAATTCAGGGCGTCAGAGGGAGAATCCCTCGAGACCCCCCTTGGGCACGATAAACGTTATTTTCGCTGCACTAGGAAGAACAGGGTCTTGCCCATCAAAGGTAATGTCTGTTGCACGACTGCCACTTGACGACTATGGCCGGGAGCCAAAAAGGGCTAAGAATGAGATGCAACCAATGTTAGGCTTCTCAGACGAAGAAAAAATTGGAACCATCCAGCCCCATGACGATGCCTTTGTGATTACCCTCAGGATCGGAGGGTATGATGTAAGAAGGGTAATGGTAGACCAAGGCAGCGGTACTGAAATAATGTATCCTGACCTCTACAAGGGGCTAAACCTGTCGCCCGAGGATCTGACGCCCTACAGCTCCCCCTTGGTGAGCTTTGATGGAAAATCGGTCACTCCGAAAGGCCAAATTAGGTTGCCTGTGCAAATTGGCCAGGAAGTGGTGGAAATGGATTTTATTGTGGTAGACTCATACTCGCCCTACACCGCCATCGTGGCCAGACCTTGGCTTCATACACTAGGGGCTGTTTCCTCCACCCTTCACCAGAAAATCAAGTATCCGTCCGAGGGTGAGGTTAAGGAAATTTTGGGAGACCAATCGATGGCCAGGCAATGCTTGGTGGGCGCGATTCAACATACACCTAGAGCCGAGCCTTAGGCTCCTAAGGAAGGGAGCTTATAGCAGTTAAAATCCTCGGTGCCAAGTACCGAGGACCTAGCCGAGGTGGCAGAATGCGAAAACTTAACAAGAATCGTTATTGGCGATGAACCAGAGAAGTTTTTTCAAGTCGGATCCCAGCTGCCTCCCTAAGAGAAGGAAGAACTGACGGAATTCCTCAGATCAAACATTGACGTATTTGCGTGGGACCCCGTAGAGGCCCCCGGGGTGAGCCCAGAGTTCATTTGCCATCGCCTAAACATCAACCTAGCCGTCACCCGTAAGAAGCAGCCACTCCGATGCCCATCTAGGGAGCATGCAGACACAGTCAGAGAGGAGATGGCGAAGCTTAAGCGATTCGGAGCAATTAAATAGGTTTTTTACCCCGAGTGGTTGGCCAACACTATGGTTGTAAAGAAAAAGACCGGCAAATGGCGAGTTTGCGTGGATTTCACCGATCTGAATAAGGCTTGCCCAAAGGATCCATTTTCCATGCCAAAAATTGACCAGTTAATAGATGCAACAGTCGGCCACCCTCGAATGAGCTTCCTGGATGCCTTTCAGGCGTACCACCAGATACCGCTGGCCTAGGGTGATTAGGAGAAAACCGCTTTCGTCACGCCAATTGGGAACTACCACTATAAAGTAATGCCATTCGGATTAAAGATTGCCGGTGCAACCTACCAAAGGATGATGACGAGGATGTTTGAGTCTCAATTGGGTAAAAGCGTGGAAGTTTACATTGACGATATGGTGGTGAAGAGCAAGGTCACGTCTGAGCATATTGGGGACCACGAAAGCGTTTTTGGAATCCTCAGAGAGCATAATCTGCGTTTGAATGACTCTAAGTGCACATTTGGGGTGGGATCAGGCAAGTTTTTGGGCTACATGGTCACTTACAGAGGAATTGAGGTGAACCCTGATCAAATCAAAGCAATTAATGACTTGAAGCCCCCTCGGAATCCCAAGGAAGTCCAAAAGCTGACTGGAATGGCTGCGGCCCTAAATCGCTTCATTTCCCGCTCTGCAGACAGGTGCCGACCATTCTTCCAATTGCTAAATAAATGGAAGGGGTTCGAGTGGACTGAGGAGTGCGCCTTGGCCTTCCAACAACTAAAAGAGTACCTCTCTCGGCCCCCTATAATGTCCAGCCCTGAGAGAGACGAGGTCCTATTCGCCTACATTGCTATTGTCCCTTATGCCGTGAGACTAGTGCTGATACGGGTCGATGACAGGGTACAACGACCTATTTACTATGTGAGCAAGTCACTACACAAGGCCAAGATTCGGTATCTACCCTTAGAAAAAGCCATTCTGGCTATGGTACACGCTACAAAGAAGTTACCCCAGTACTTTCAAGCACATACGGTTGTCGTCCTCACCCAACTTCCATTTAGAGCCATACTCAAAAGTGCCGATTACACGGGAAGGATCGCCAAATGGGGAACAATTCTAAGTTCCTTTGACATTAAATACATGCCCTGCGCCTCAATTAGGGGTTAAGTCTTGGCAGATCTGGTGGCCGAGTTTACAGAACCTTCTATAGAAGAGGTAATTCCACTACACGGCATGGATAGAAAATTGGTTGGCCTGATCGCTCAGCGCAACCCATCGCCCTGGGAGGTGTACGTCAATGGCGCAGCAAATCACAGGGGCTCTGGTGTGGGGCTAGTGCTCATGTCCCCAGAAAGGATCATTATTGAAAAGTCGTTAAGGTTAGATTTTACGGCAACAAATAACGAGGCTAAATATGAAGCTCTATTGACGGGTATGGCTATGGTTAGGAAAATGTGGGGAAAAAAGGATAGAGTTGTTCTTGGATTCTAGACTGGTGGTCAGTTAGGTGAAGGGGGAATTCGAGGCGAGAGATGAAAGAATGCGAGAGTACTTGAAGCAAGTCAGGCGCCTGCAATCGGAGTTCGAATCTTTCAGTCTGCTACACGTCTCCAGAAGCAGTAATTCCCATGATGACTCCCTTGCCACCCTGGCAACCGCCTCGGCCCAATGCCTTCCTCGGGTTATTTTGGTCGAATATTTGAACAGGCCCACTGAGCCTCTAGGAGAAGTGGTCTAGGTTCACCAAGTGAGAGCAGAGCCCAGTTGGATGGACCGAGTGGCGCTGTTCTTGAAAGAGGACAAACTATCGGAAGAAAAGTCCGAAGCTGACAAAGTACAAAGGAAGGCAACGCAGTTCTGGTTGTCCGAGGACTAGAAATTGTATAAACGGTGCTTCTCGGGGCCATATTTACTATGCGTACATCCTAAAGCAACCGAATCACTCCTTGAAAAGCTCCATAAGGGAATTTGCAGAAGTCATACAGGCGGAAGATCCCTGGCACACCGTGCTATCACTCAAGGATATTGGTGGCCGAATATGCAAAGGGAGGCCCAGGAGTATGTGAAGAAATGTGATCAATGCCAACGATTCACCCCAAACATACATCAACCTGGAGGAGTCCTCAACCCACTTTCCAGCCCTTGGCCATTCGCCCAATGGGGATTAGATATTGTGGGTCCATTCCCCAGAGCGGCCGGAAACATAAGATATTTACTGGTTGGCACGGGCTATTTCACCAAATGGGTGGAAGCTGAACCCTTAGCAAACATCCAAGACGTGGACGCCAAGAGATTTGTCTAGAAAAACATCGTGACTCGGTTCGGGGTCCCTCGGACCCTAATCTCGGACAATGGCTTACAGTTCGACAGCAGGGAATTTAGAAGATACTGCGGCGAGTTGGGAATTACGAACCGATACTCTACTACCGCTTACCCCCAAGGCAATGGATAGGCAAAGGCTGTCAACAAGGTCATAGTAAATGGACTAAAGAAGAGGTTAGACGATGCAAAAGGCAAATGGGTGGAAGAGCTGCCGCATGTCCTTTGGACGTATCGCACCACCCTTCGTAGGTCCACTGGGGAAACCCCATTCTCAATGACATATGGAGTCGAAGCTGTCATCCCCTTAGAAACCGGTCTTCTGACGTTGAGAACCAATTCATTCTGTCCGGACACGAACAACGGCTTGTTAGAGAAAAATCTAGACCTAATCGAAGAGAAGAGGGAAAACGCGATGGTCCAACTTGCATACTATCAGTACAAGCTCAAAAGGGGATATGACACTAATGTCAAAGCGCGGCCTCTAGCTCTTGGGGACTTGGTGTTGAGGAAGGTTATTGGCACCGCGAAGAACCCAGCTTGGGGCAAGCTGGGACCCAATTGGGAGGGGCCATATCATATCACCTCGGTAGCCGGCATTGGGGTGTACTTCTTGGTGGATCTAGACGAGCATGTAATACCACGGCCGTGGAATGTAAATAACTTAAAGAGATATTATTATTAATGAATTTTCTATTGGTGTTTCCCGGTTAACTGTATATCTTAATTATCTTAAGTGTTTAAACCGACCCCCCATCAGGCCTGTAGTCCTTGGACCAGCTGATATGGGGAAGTTAATACCATTTCTTAATTATCTTAAGTGTTTAAACCGACCCTCCATCAGGCCTGTAGTCCTCAGACCAGCTGATATGGGGAAGTTAACATCATTTCTTAATTATCTAAGTGTTTAAACCGACCCCCCATCAGGCCTATAGTCCTCGGACCAGCTGATATGGGGAAGTTAACACCATTTCTTAATTATCTTAAGTGTTTAAACCGACCCTCCATCAGGCCTGTAGTCCTCGAACCAGCTGATATGGGGAAGTTAACACTATCTTAATTATCCCAAGTGTCTAAACCGACCCCCCATCAGGCCTGTAGTCCTCGGACCAGCTGATATGGGGAAGTTAACGCTAATTTCCTAATTATCCCAAGTGTTTTAAACGAAATCATTATTGTTCGCAAAATTTTCTCTAGTTTTTATAAGATCCAGGTAGGCGACAAGGCGTGTACATGCACATAGAAAAGAAACAAGACGAAAGAGAAGAAAGTTTCATTCATTGATCAAAAGATGGGTTACAGCGCCAAAAAAAAAAAAAAAAAAAAAAAAAAAAGGATGACAGCAACAATAAGTTAGACTTTCGCCTTTTGAGGGTCCGCGCTTTGGCTCGGCTGAAAGGTAACACTATCCTTAGCCTTGGCAATCTCTGCAGCTGGCCCCCCCCCCCCCCCCCCCCCCAATCTCAGCTTCATTGTTCTTCTCAGCCTCTTGGGTCTCTGAGGGTTGCTCGTCCTTTTGGGCAGGGTCAACAACAGAAGGGGCACTCTCTAGGGTCTCTCAGATCTCAGGATTGTAATAAATACTCCCAAGTTGCCTCCAAGCTGAATCCGCAGGGACGCTTGCCATATCAAGGGCCTTACCCTATGATATTGCGCAGCAATCCCTACACAACTCAGCGAACTCTTCTATGAGCCTTGCTTGCGTCTCCTCTACACCGAGCGCGTAGGAAGCCTTCTTCTCAGCCTCTAGAGCCTCTTTCGCTAGCTGCGCAACCTCGTGCGCTTTCTTCAGTTTGGCCTTGAGGTCTAGCACCTGTTGCTTTTCAGTGGCCAGGTCTATTTCAATAATGTGCAATTTCTTGCGCTAGTCCTTAGCTTGTGCTTCAGTGCTTTTCAGACCGGCCACGGCGCTGTTCCGCTCTCTCTCCAAAATAATGAACTTCTTATTGAGCTCAGCATGCTCCTCTTTGAGTGCACCCAAAGCCTTCTCAATCTCGTCACGAGATTCATACCCTGCGCGAGCTTGATTGCTTTTGGTTTAGACCCACTCCTCAGCTATGAAAACTTGTTGGGTAATCTGCACGAATGAATCCGAGGGATCCGAGTCAAAGCCAAGAGAATAACAAACCAAGTATTTTTGGTAAACGGATTAGCTAAGGATTGAATTTATACTTGACCTTAAAAGGCTTACCATAGCTAAGTCCCTCTTTAGGAATAAGAAAAGGTCCGGCTGCCTAAAGCACCTATACGCCTCCATTTCCGTTGGCAAGAGAAGGGGTTGCTTCAGGGCTTCAGCAATATAGCCTGCCTGCCCCCCCTGATAACTCCGGATCGAGGCGTCCGGGAGGATGGGAACGCCGTCTACTTCTAAGGTAGGGGCCCAAATCAGGGGTGGCCGACACACATTGGTGCCTTAAGAACCCTCTCTGCTATCCACAGAGGATGCCTGCTTGTCCCTGCCTCGCCGGGGCTTCCTAGCCTCCCTCGGCGGGATCACTTCACCCTCCTCCACCTCTCGCACCTCTGTTTCCTTCCGCTTCTTTTTTATATCAGCGATTGTCTGCTGGTTTGTCGAGGCCGTAGGAGGTGGAGGTGGAGGAGGGAACTTGGTGATGGTCTGGGTCTTAGGGGCGTCCTTTGAGGAGCCACCTTTGCCCCTCGATGCCATCAGCACCTGCAGAGCAGTGCCACCTTTGTTCGGCGCCATCTCTTCTTCCTCCTCGGAGTCCTCTAGGCGTGAAATTAACAGAAAGGGAGCTTAGACACTGGAATGCTGGTCTGGCTCGTCCTCGGTATCCGATAATGAAATCACTTTCTTCCCTCGGCCTTTCTCTTCGAATTGAAACTTGTCGATCTCCTTGTCAAGCGAACGGTTTGAAGAGGCAGTCCCCTCTCCGACTGCAGGAGCTTCGGCGGGAAGGTGGTAGGTCGGCTAGACAGTCGAAGGGGCACTTAGGGGGATAGGATGCGCTACTGGGGGAAGGTCGTGGTCGGCTAAGAAGTTTGGCCGAGATATGTATATACGATGGATGCGGCGGTCCTTCGCCCTTATGGCATTACCGATGTCCAAGAACGCGTCCGATATGGGCTTGAAGTCCAAAATCAGGTGGACAGCCCGTAGTTGTCCGTCCTCGCTCACGAAGATCTCGGATCGCCGCAAATAGTTGAGAGCTTGGACGTTGGTCAAGCTGAGCCGAGGAGCTACGTGCATTCTATCTGCAAAAACCGCCGAGCAAAAGAAAAAGGTTAGACACCACAAAAAAAAAAAAAAAAATATATATATATATATATATATATATATATATATATATATATTATTATCCTTCATGGGGTGGGGAACGGCACAAGGTCAGGAATGGGTAGCTCAGATCTATCGCTAAAAGGCCTAAAGCGTCCCACCTGGTTCCCCGCTCGGACTGGACAATGAACGCCATCATGCCACACTCCTAAAGCTATGAGGAAATCATCCTTCATACCCTTATTTGACTTGGGCAAACACGATATCATCCTTACTACGTCCGAGCGGGACCTTAGGTAATATCCAGCGAAATTTTGGGAATGGCACTCGTACATATGTACCACGTCGTGCCAGGTTAGCCGCAGACCCAGATGCTCGTTGAGAGCATCAACGCTACCTAAAACTTTGAATAAGTTAGGCGCGCACTGGTGGGGGCACAGTCTATGATTAAATAGGTAATCCCTAGTTACTGAGCCCATGGGGAGGGTCATCCCTCCCTCTATAAAGGCAATCATGGGGATGACCACTTCCCCCACTTTTCGGTCGAACTCTATTTGTTTCGTTGAACAGTAGCGTAGGTTGACCCCTGGGGTATGTGATATCTTCTCTTGAAGGCCTTTATTTTCACACGAGAGTTCACTAAGCTCTCGAATCTACCCATTTTCTTAGCAAACTAAAAAAGGGAGAATCACGATCCGAGTGGACTTGGTGATAGGGAAATAGTAAATTAGAAGAACTTTTGACTTACGCAGGCTAAGATGAAAGGGGATCCACGAGATCCTGCAAAAAGGAATTCTAAAGGTTCCTGAGATAGAGGTAGCAAGGCGTGTGGCGATGTGTTCAATCGGAGAATCTGAAGCACTAGTAATCGCTCAAGAGTCTGGGAGTTTCTAAGATAAGAAGAAAAGAAAATGAATCCCTCTGGCGCTTCATATAGGAGGCAAAAAGTTGGGGGGAGTTATCCCGCCCAAACTTCAGGGAAAACATCAGCCGTTGGATCAGTGCCACACCAACAGATGTCAGAGACATAGCGCCGCCTAGAGCAATTAATGAAGCCTTGCGAATTCCAAAGCAATTAATTGCGATTACGACACGCACAGAACCACGCCCTCCACGTGTAAGTTCAAAGGCCCACGACTCTCCCATTGGTCAATTTCAGAAATCAAAATCTCTCATTTTCCCCTCGGATGCGAGAAAAAAGCCAGAAATTTTGAGGGGCTATTGTGAGGGGTGGAAGCCCATAATACTTGCTGGGCCTTGGGCCATATCTTAATCATGAAGCGTCCGAAGGGGGATTCCATGCCCAAGTTGGGTCGGCTTGATTATGGTCTGAGGGTAACTCACCCTCGAATACTATTAGACACCAGTCGGCACTATTCCTCGCAGTACAGACGACTAGTCAGAAGGCTTTGGTTTTGACAAGAAAGACCTGCAATCGTGGAAAAGATAAGCCCAGAAACGTCCAATCGAAAGGCTACTGCCTCCACATTAAATGCTCACCAACCACTTTTCTGGCCGCATTTATGTGGAAGAGACCCCTAAATAGTGTTGCATTGGCAACAGCAACTCACAGAGGGCCAAAAAAGGTGGCTGATGGAACGAGTACTCAAGTGGCACCCCCGATGGCCGACAGGTGGATGATCAAGATGGCTTAAGTGTAGATATAAAATGTAAACAACCCCCCCCCCCCTTTTGCAGGGAGGTGAAAGGAAGGAGAGGAGAGAGAGAGAGAAGACATTCTGTAAAAAAGGCCCTGCTCGGTTTAAAGAGGGGACTGCTTTCATGTGTAGTGGACTTGGATGTTTGAGTAAGAAATCATTTTATTCGTTAGTAATCTTGTCTATTCCCCGCTGTTCGACCCGCTCTCTATAAATTTATTGGATCGGGCTCTTTGGATCTGGACCCAACTCCTCATTGGGCTTGGGCTCCAAATTGTAACCGTACAATGATAATGATGATGATTTTTTTTTTTTTTTTTTGAGAAGGTACATGATGATTAAATAAGTAAAAAAAAAAAAAAAAAAATTTGAGATAATTTTAACTTATGGCGTTCACTCGTGATGATCACTTTATCATTAGACCAATACACCAATCGGTTTTTTGTGTAGGTGATGATTGAACCCCAGATCTCTTATTCAATCATTAGAAACTTTACCAGTTAAGCTAACTGGAACCCACAGTGAAGTTATTAAAGATATACATAGATGGTAATTTTAATCACGGTGCGGTGAGTTTATAGAATTTTCCCCTAAAAGTATAATAATCATAAATACATTGAATAGACACCAAATTTCAACCTCTTAATTTTGTCTTAGAAAATAAGTGAAACATGTTTCAATTTTCAACATATATCTTGTCCTAATTTCAATTTCAAGAAAAAATGTGTGAGTTCTTATTTGAATGTGGACCTTAAATTCTTCAAAATATGCTTTGGGCAAAGGGGGTTCCAAAATTAGGAGCCATTTAATTTTCTTTTTCGTGAAACCTACCATAATTCACAAGAGCTTTGAATTTTCTTGAAAAAGACTGCAAAATAATGGACCCATTTGACTTGTGCCACATGGCGACATGTCTCAGATGCTGAAAGATATGTCTAAGATTAATGAATACAATAGTATTATTCTTGTGCGATGCACAGTTATATAAACAAAGCATGAATTGCACAAAATAAACTAAATTACCTAAAGAAGAAGAAGAAGAATGAAGATCTCAAAATAGCAATAACTCCTTTTATAAACAAACTAGTTTGTAACCCCATGCATATGCTTGGATACATTTAAAGATATACAATAAGATGCATAATATAATTCCTACATATATAATTTAAATACTATTGATAATCATTTTTATATTTTGTAAACTCTTTAAAATTTTTTGTAAGGATATTATTAGGTATAAAATGTAAATTGTCTATTTTTTTTTTTTTTTTTTATTGTGAAGCACTTTTTGTTTTTTGTGTTATGATTCATTTATTCTAGATTCTTTGGTTTTTATACTTAATAACTCACTTGAATGAATATTTACAATGTGGTATCACATTTGATTCTAAAATTAAGAAATAAAACTCTTTAAGAATAAATAATTTATGACACATGAAAATTGGAGCTCTAATTTGGAATTTTAATTTGAGTTTCTCTTAGCTTCACCCATTATTATTATTATTATTATTATAATATTTGAAAGTTAAGCCAAAGAGAGTAGTTCGAACTACATGAAATTTATTTTATGCACAAAACCTAATCAACATGACACATGAATGAAAAAAGGGGGAATCATAAATAATTCTGGTTGCTATTGATTAGAATTTTAATTTGGGGAATTTCATGTGCCCATTCAAACCCTAGACTCTCCCTTGTCTTATCTATACTATCTATAAGAGGATTTTCCTCCTTAAACTGGATTTTTTTATGGTGAAAAATATCCTCATCCAGCATCTAATTACTTCTCTTACAAATGTTTTAGGAATACGGTCAATAACGTCACACTATTCCCCAAAAAAATCCCTCTATTAAACTAGACTTTTATGCAATTTAAAAATACCTTTATTAATAAACAATGACTTCTCTTAGAGACAGGGACAACAATGTCAAATAACAAATCGTTTTGAATTCAAAAAGAAAACTTCTAAAATTTAGGCTTTTTTTTTTCCTTCATCTTCATCTTTTTCCCCCCTAAAATTTAGCCATTTTTCATTCATAATAAAACACCTCCGGTTAATTAAAAAAAGAAAAGAAAACTAAGAGAACTCCTCAAATTTAGGCTTCTTTCCCCTTAAGTTCATCTTAGTTTTCCTAAAATTTAGCTTTCTTTATTCCCTTTTCATCCAAATAAAATACCTCCACATTTATTTTTTTTCCCTCTAAAATTTAGCCCTTTGTTTTCCTTTTTATTTGAAATAAAACACCTCCAGTTAAAAAGAAAAAAAAAATACTACTCATTAAAAGATAACATTTATATTAAATGAAAAATCTAATGCATCTTAAATTGCAGCAACCGTATACTATACTAAAAAAAGAGGTCTAATGTATCTTAAATTGCAGCAACATATACTACACTAAATCAAAAGGCTTAATGCATCTTAAATTGTAGTAGCCGTATACTACACTAAATCAAACGGTCTAATGCGTCTTAAATTGTAGCAACTATATACTATACTAAAAAAAAGAGGTCCAATGTATTTTAAATTATAGCAACTTATATTACACTAAATCAAAAGGTCTAATGCATCTTAAATTGTTGCAATCATATATTACACTAAAAAAAAGAGGTTTAATGCATCTTAAATTGCAGTAACGTATACTGCACTAAATCAAAATGTCTAATACATCTTAAATTGTAGCAATATTTATAGAATATTTTAAATATATATATATAATTAAATTACAATTTTACTACTAAAGAACTTTTAGAAATTTAAAACTTGCCATAATTTTTAATAATATTTTATAATATACTTTTTTGCAAAAAAAAAAAAAAAAAAACTTACATAATATACATTTTCCATGAACTTAATTTTTAAAAATATTTTTACTATTTTATTTGTTATTAGATTTGATTATATTATCCAAAAATATATTTTGTAAAATTTATATATAATTTTTGGATTCAGATCCTCTAGATTTCTTAGGGTACTCTACGAGTAAATTTCCTTAAATCCTAACCACTCTTTAATGATTTAATGGTTAAGATTCTGCCATGTCAGTATTCCACTAACAATATTCTTAAAATAATAAAATAATGTTGCAAACAAAACAATTAAGATTATTGTTAGTGGAATGCTGACATGGCAAAATCTAGACCATTAAATCATTAAAGAGTGGTTAAGATTTAAGGAAATCTAGGTGGTAGAGTACCCTAGGAAATCTAGAGGATCTGAATCCATAATTTTTTTATTAAGTCGTACATCGTACAGGCATAATACTAGTGATTTGTGTGTCTATATATATATATATATATATATATATATCATTCTCCCAATTTGTGCTGTCTCATTAATCTTTCCATATTATTGTTAAAATGTCTAGGTCTTTGTTTTGTAATAATATTAATAATCATTGTTTAGCTTGTATTTTTGTTTAGTATTAAATTGAAGGATTCCCAGCAAAAAAATGTTTAAAAAAAATAAGGGTATTTGGTAATGTGGATGTTTCCGATTTTTTCAATCTTTTGGTAGAGAGGAGTGAGGAGCAAAGTACGGCTGGCATTGGAACAGCTTTTGGACTTTATCCATTATTATGTATTATACTGAACGGGATTATTGTAATCTCGTGTCTATTGGTCACAAAGAGGAGCTAGCTGTATATTTTTCCAGATATATGTTTGTATCATCTTATTTTTGTTTGCTATAATTGGTCTTTAATATATATATATATATATATATATATATAGAGGGGCAGAGCCAGGGGGACCTCCCCCCTGGCCTACCCAAAAAAACCCCTAAGTTTACCGCTAATACTTATTTAAAAAACCAAATCTAATTTTTTTTCTTTTGATAGAAATAGCAATCTAGATCAAAGTAATACATAAATTTGGACTATTTTGCTTGTTCTGTGAGAAATTTCATCTAACCAATAACTCTATTCACCCACACTTAATGATAATTTAGCCAAATAAAATTTCACTTTGTTTCTTTAGTCTTGAAACAGAGCATAATTCTACCGAATAATAAGTAACCACAAGTTCTCCACTAGCATGCCTCCCACATAAGTTTTAGTATTTCTAATATTATTTTGATCATGAAAGATGAAGGAGTCCAATGAATCGTCTAGAGTTTAGAGATTTTTTTTATTCAAAATATCTACTAGGCATTAGTATCGGGGTAGAATGTCAAGTGAGTTATGATAAAATAGATGAGATAACTTTTATAGTGTAAAATGACAAATGTTTTAAGAATCCGAACACTGGTGCTCTTATACGTGTGGGCCAAAGAAGAGAAGATAGGAAGAAAGGGATTGTAGCCCACCTACCTTATGCTCCTCAAAACCTAAAACTGAAGAATTAGCCCACATATTGCAATTGTAGATATTTCCCAACTTCTGCATGTAAGATCTGTCTTACATCATACATTCATATATGTAGCAATACTAAAACTGATCTATTATGAATAAAGATGCATTGATCATAAAAACAAGCATTTCATGCTGCTGAATCTGTTTACAAATTAATGTATTAAAATCAAATCTGTTCTAGATTATACCAGAAACGAAGTGTAAGAACGTGTATTTTACTTCTAAAGGTTTCACATACTCCGCATGGCATTTTGAATTCAAAATTCAACTTGACAGAATATATTGCCTCTTCTTAATGAAGCGACCCCAACACTTTTTAATGTCCTATAGAGTAGGAAAAAAGTATATTTACAAGAGAATTTTCAAGAAAACAGTATTTATTTTTATCCTAGAAATAAGTATTTATACCTTCAATCTTTCAACCTCTGCTGCCAACAACTCAACCCTATGTGTATCTTGTATTATAGCATCTATATTGTAAATATATGGTGGAAGCAGAGTAACAAAAGATAATCCTGATATTGGAAAACAATAAATGCTTAACTGTCAATACAACATTTCTCCCTCAGCACTATCACAGATCTTGATGCCTTCATTTGTATTTGAAACCTGAAGTCCAAGCCTATATGGCCATATGTGGTAAATCCCTCAATCCTAACAAGCCCATATATGATTAGTCTCCCCATCCTCTTGGAAAGCATCAATTTAAAGCTTGCCAAGACATCTTTCTAAATTTAAAGTTTCACTTGAGCACTGCATGTAAAAATCAATACCCATATCAACACAAGCCAATTTTACAATCAAGGTAAAAGTGATAAATAGACCATTAATATGAGTTTGTATAGTATTAAACATTCTTGAAGTAAATGTGAAAATTTTATGGAGTCTATCAAAGCGAGATTTTATTAATGTTATTGTTGTAATTACAGAGGAAGTTATGGTTGCACGTGGAATATGTATATATAACATACATTCGGTCAACTTGAAACCAAGAGTGTGAAGATAAATAAAATAGAAAAGAGTCTTTTTCCTCTTCATTCTGTATGTATAGCCTATCAAGAGAGAGTTTCAAGCGAGCTCTCTTTTCCATGCAACCCTCCAAGCAACTGTTTTTTTAGTTAAGAAGAGGGCAAAGGTCAGTAAAAAAGAAAAAAGAGATGAGAAAAAGATGAATTCAGGGGGGACACAAGGAGGAAAGTAGATAATTAAAAAATAAAAAGAGATACAAAGGACTAGGGAGGAAGACACAAGGAAGGAGAAAAAGGAAGAGGGATTCATCAAAAAAAAAAAAGAATATAAAATGGTGTACTGCAATGATTTTCCAGGTGGAAAAACTTTCTAAAACTGATTACATCAATTTGGTTACATCAGCAATGTTGGGGAGACAACACCTTTAGAACTTCACTTACGCTTGTATAGCAAGAAGCAAACTAATTACCAACCATCATCTTTTTTTCCCCCCTAAAATTTTTGGCAATTTTCGTGTGGGCTTATAGCTATTGTATTTAATTATATATATATAAAAAAATCTATTGTTATAAAACTGATATTTTTATTGACATTAATCTAAATATACCATTTCAATGGTTATAAAAAAAATATGTGAAAAACTTTGTATATTTAGACTTATTGTTTTATAAATAACTTCAAAAAAGAAGAAGCAAAAGGACAATATTTGGAGTAAGCTTGATGTCTCTCATATTTTTCTATAATTTATTAGTTGAAATGTGGGATAAATTAAAATAAGTTCAATTATTTATTTATTTTTAAGTGAATTTATAAAGCAAAAGGCTTAAAGCTAAAGGAAAAAATGTTACCAAATAGACACAGTTCGGATTTGGACGTATCAAAATTCATAAAATTCACACCTCAAGAGTAAGGTCGGATATGCGTTAAATTCAACAAGAATTCATATATAGAAACAAAAACGACCTAAACTAATTAACGCATAAAGTAGTAAATTAAATTTAACTAGCAGTTGAAACATAAAATTTCATGAAGTAGAATGAATTATTGCATGAGAACAATTTTTTTCAATTTTAAATATAATGGTAGTCATTAGTCAATGTTCTTTTCTTCCTCATATTTTGTTTTCATTTTTATATGTTTTGAAACTTAAAAGACAGTGATAGATACGAAACAATTTCTTCCTTTTTTTTCTTAATAAAGTTTGAGACAGAATATTTGTACGAATATCACTTTGGAATTTGACATTTCAATTTGAATAATTAACTCACAGATATTAGGCACGTGAAAAATTAAATCAAACCTTTTGTTAAAAATTTTTACTCAAGCCAAATGGGTTTTATTAGGCACATGCTTCTTATTAAAACATTAACAATTTTGAAACATCATTATTATTATCATATAACAAATCTCTGTTGAGAAACAAAGTTGCTAAAGAAATGCCCCCACATGCCCCCAAAAGTTTTGGTGAAATAAAAATTACATTTACATTCTTGTAACTTTTAGGGGTGACTTATTCGTTTCCCTAAAGCAAAGCCTACAAGAAGTACAAAATATTAACAGGGTGTAATCAGTTTGGTTTAGTTGATTTTGAGTGTGTTTTTTTAGACCAAACTAAATTGATTGGTGTTTAAAAATCTCAACTGAAATGGTTGTAATCCCAATTGATTTTGGGTATATCGGTTTCAGTCAGTTTTCGGTTTTTGCCCTTAATTTTAGAAAAATAAAAAATATTGTTTGGTGGATTTGTCAAGCATATAGAGTTTAAGAAAAATGTAATCCAATAGTAGATTTGGCAAAATTTACATCCAATAAAATTATATTGAGTAGAATTGTAGTCATTGGTTATATAACCAAATTTTTAATAAAACTTTATTAATTTCAAAATGCACATTTTTTTTTAAGGTTAGTAGAAGTGTATGCATAAAAGAAAAATTAACTTACACCCATATGGACATAATAAAAAATAAAAAATAAAAAAAAAAACCTTACTTGCACCCATATGTTTCTAATTATTTCAGGAAAAAAAATTATAATCACTACTAAAAAAAAAAACTTAAACCAGATATAAGTAATGTTGAATGCTTCCCACTAATTTTCCAAAGACAAGTATATAATATCACCATGCACGTGGAAAAAAAAATTATCACATCTCCCAATCCTATTAAAATTTAAATAAATAAATAAAAAACTGATGATATCTTTTTTCTTTTTTTGCGAGGAAAAATATATGATGAGAAGTGAGAGAAATACGAAAGGTTAGTGGTTTTGTCAAACTTTTTAAAAATATAACTTTTGTAAACGTCTACGCATTTACCTTTATTGACTTGGCCCTCTGAGGAACGAATAAATTCTCCTATAAAAGTGGACTCTACAGATAAATTTAATATACTTTTTTTTTTTTTGAAAAAATTAAATAAACACTTATTGAATGCTCTTAGAGTATCTATTAATTGGACCTTATCTTTTAGATTAAGTTTATTTACGAGATAAGTTAGTATAGAATAAAACATGAATTTTGTAATAAATGTGGAAAGTTTATGGAGTCTAAAAAATAAAGTAAGAATTTATCGTGATGTTATCTATAATAAGTTATGTTTGGTATGTGATTCCAAATAACAGTTTTCAGTATTTAAATACTGAAAACTATGGTTCTAAAAAAAAACATGTTTGGTAAAAGTGTTTTTTTAGGAGTGTTTGAGTTATGTTGCTCATTTTAGGGTGTTTAAACACTGAATTTGAAAAACTCATCTTATTAGTTTTCAGATTTCAAACAATGTTATTTAATGGCACTTTTGTAAATATTTTGAAAAACATAGAGCTCACTTGATTAGACAACACATAAAGATTCATTCTTCAATTCCAACCAAAGGGCTGACTTGTCAGTTTTTCTATAAAAAAAAACACACACACATATACTAAACACACAATTATGTTTTTTCACACTGAAATATGTTATTTGAAACATGGTAAGAAACACTTTTTTTTTGCTTTATGATTATTGCAAACATGTGTTTTCACACCACTTTTTAAAATACAATTTTCTCATTATTTTAAACAACGATACTAGAAATCTCCAATGAAACAGCCCCTAATAACTAAAAAGGAAATTATAGTTGCATGTAGAGTAGATAGGGTTTGGCTTACCTCTAATGCATTTTCAACTTGATATCGCTTTTTGTTTTAAGTATACAATGATAAGTGGTAGTGTATTTTAATCTCCACATTTTATTTAGTTAGTGTATGATGTGGAAATTTCTCACTAAAACAATTGGAGATTCCGATTAAAAAATATATATATTGGAGATAAGCCAAACCTGAGTAGATATATATACTACGTGCATCCACCAATGTGAAACCTCTAGTGTAAGAAGATAAATAAAATGGGGAAGTGTAATTTTTTTTTTTTTTTTTTTGGTAAACCAAAGATGATATAAATTAACTACAAATAAGTCTATTACAAAAAAAGCTCGGCTTTATCAAAAGCCAGCAAGTCCTCCACCATATATTAACATAGTTAGAAGATAGGGTGGTTCTAAACTTAGCCAATGCATCAACACATTGATTCGATTCATTCTCTACTTTCCTTCTTTTTGTTAGCTGTGAGTTTGAGCGTGTGTATCCACTATCCAACCAACTTCAAACAGAAAATTTATTATTTGAGAGAAAACTAATTAGTGTGTGTATCATGAAAATTCTAATAATTAACGAGAGAGAGACCCCTCCAGCCAGCCAAGCTCTCTTTTCCACACAACCCTCAAAGTGGACTTTCCTAAAGTAGGAGAGGTTTTAAAAATTCGTGAGGGCTTATATCTACTGTATTTAAAAAAAATAATAATAATAATTGAACCAAAATTTTTTTATAATTTTTTCACGCTGAAAACTATATCCATAACATTTTTACAACTAAATCTTGTCGTAGACTTAATGTTTAATAGTTAATTATATATTGGTAAAATAAAATTTAATTATTAAAAATGCAAAGTCTAAGGTTATATAAAATTGATACTCAAAGTCCAATTCACAGTGATATTTGTTTTTAAAAAAATCAAATTATAGGAAAGAATTTTTTTTTTTTTTTTTTTAAAAAGCAATCAAATTATAAGAATGGTGTAGATTTCTTGTTAGGAAGGAGGGGCAGTGAGCACTAGTGCAAAGGATTATTATCCTAATACTAGTACTCTCTTTTTTTGGAGGGTCCCAGGAGGAAATTTCTAAGTAACCTAATTAGCATTGACTTGCGTGTTTAATCCCTGTGCCTAGTGCAAAGGATTATTATCCTAATACTAGTACAAAAGGAGCAATCAATCGAGCAAGATCTTGAAGCACATCCAAACACAACAGAACAAATCTCTGTTGAGAAACATATATATAGTTCGCTCAAGACCAAACTATAGTAGAGATACAAGGTTCTTAGTAATTATTACGTGTTTTCACTATTATGCATCAATTTGAGTAGTATAATCCTTTAAAAAAAATGTCATCGGGATAAGATAAACTCTAATCTTAAATTCTTGTATTTAGTTTAAGAAATGAATTTAAAATAAATTTCTATGACTAAATACATATTTCTATAAAATCCATAATAACAAACATTATTTAAAAAAAAAACATTATTCATATTGACATAACAACAAACATATATGACTTTATTTTGATCTTAAAAAATTAAATTTATGGAACGATTATAAAATGAGATCATTATTTTTAAGCTCCTTCTTTTCGTATATCAATTTCATTCAAAGTGCAAATATTTCCATGCTTACCTACTTGCGAATAAGAGGGAGGTGTTGAATTTGATAGAAAATGTCTTCATTTTTTTGTTTTTAATAATTCAAAAATTGAGGAAGGGGGATTAAATCTTGAACATGTCAATTGAATATTGATATATTAGGGAGTACCGTTAAGCTAAAGGCTCTGAAATAAAATTTCTTAATTAAAATTTTTTCATAAATCTTTGTAAACTCAATGCACATTGCCATGATAAGACCATAACAAACTTTATTTTTGACGTTTCTATGCTGCTCCTAGAGTCATTGTCATTTTATCATTTTATTTGTGGTTTAAAATAGGGAAGAGTTAGTAAAAATCTAACCAACCCACTGCACAAACAAAAGATTGAAAAGAAGGAAAACAAATGATTTGACATTGTTAAACCTTCCTTTTCAATTTATTTCATATGCAGATATTTGTGGCCATGCATATCTGCATATGCGAGAATACAAAACGCAACATAACATAATTTAAAAAACGATTGACCAAGGCTTGGGTTGATCATGTTTGCTAAACGCACCATAACAAAAAGCACTATAGTAATTTCATAAGTTGTGTATAGGACTCTCTCTCTCTCTCTCTCTCTCTCTCTCTCTCTCTCTCTCTCTCTCTCTCTCTCTCTCTCTCTCTATATATATATATATATATATAGCGCACCATAATATAATTTACAAAAAGATTGACCACCTAAAAAAGAAATAATATCAATCAAACACACCCAAAATAATAAAATGACACTAGTTAATAGTAAAAGCCACCGCCAAATATTCATATTGTAAATAATCATTAAAGACTCTTCATCTATAAGCTCAAAATAAAAATAATTCACAAAGATCTTCACTAGCGCTGTTTCATTAGGTTTCCTTCAAAAGAAGAAATGCATTTTTTTGACAAAATAGAGACATATCATAACAAAATCGTAGCAGTTGAAGAATCTACTAGAGTTCTTGGTGGGGAAGACAAGAAGGGCTTGGGAGGCAGTTGCAAGAAATCAAGGCTTCCTTCCAACATATCCACTACTTTACTCATTGATGGTCGGTCTGAGGGATCAATTTGTATGCACCACAAACTCACTATTGTCATCTTTCTTGCACTTTCTTCATCCTCTTTGATAATGAGGCCTTGCAATCCTAATTCTTCATCTAGTTCAAGACGTTTGTAAACCCAGTGTGGAAAATATATTTCACTAATACGATCAACGCTAACATCAATATTCTTTTTTCCCCCAATCATTTCTAAAACCATCATTCCATAACTGTAGACATCTGACTTGTGAGAGACCCCTCCAAAATTTCTACAAAATAGTTCTGGAGTTATATATCCTATAGTCCCTCTTGCTCCCGCCATTGATATGATGCTCTCTTCTCTAGAGCATATTTTTGCAAGGCCAAAATCAAAAACCTTTGGGCAAAAGTTCTCATCCAAAAGAATGTTGTGAGGCTTTATATCAAAATGCAAGATTCGTGTGTTGCAACCTCTATGCAAGTATTCTAATCCTCAAGCAATACCAACTGCAATCTTGTATGATGTTTCCCACGCCAATTGACAATCAACATTTGTGGAAAAATCTTTATATATGAACTTTTCAAGAGATCCATTTGGCATAAACTCATAGATCAGAGCTCTATTAGAATATTCAAAGCAAAAGCCCATAAGAGTGACAATGTTAACATGAGAGGTTCTACTAATGCTTGCAACCTCGTTTTGGAATTCCTCTCCATTACCTTTTGATTCTTTCAAAACTTTCACAGTCACAAATGACCATCTTTTAACTTCCCCTTGTATACACCACCATAGCCCCCTTGCCCCAGTTTATATTTGAAGTGTTGGTCATTTTCTTTATATCTGAATAACTGTATCTTCTAATATCAAGTGGACCATGATTCCTTATAAAGGCCTTACACTCTGATAGGTTAGAGTTTGCTTTTTCCAAAGGCAAATAATTTTAGTAAATGAGAGATATCCCTAGAAGTAGCAAATTATGACCACCAGAACTCCAATTCCAACAAATGAAGTGACTGTAATCAAAGAATATATATCACAAAGTTATATGGTGCATAAAATAGAGTAGCTCAAATTACTGGTTGAGAATCTCTTGAACTTTTAAAATTTGCATTCAATTGTGGTAACACCAAACTAGTAATGAAGAAAAAAATATGTAAGAATTACTTGGCATTGGAGTTAGGTTTGGTTTGATTGGAGAAGAAATCATGAACATTAAAAGATTATCTACTATTGGTCAACAAAGACGAATCATTAATTGCGATTGAAAATTTGAAGACATCTCTTTTAAAATCTTCTAATGGATTCTCTGAACGAAAGCTAATAGAGTAATTTGAAAACTTTTTATTGCATGAAAAATATATTTTGGTACATACTCTAAAGCTTTGATTATTGGCCATACTCAAGAAGAAAATCATGATAGCTTGTATTTGGCACTTACTACGTGTTGAAAAATAAAATATGTTACTTGTAAGATGGAATAATTTAATTTCCTTACAAAGTTGAATATATATTGCAACAAGATATCTAATTGAAGAGGCATCTTACCTAATGCTATCACTAGTACTACCCTGCTTTTATTATTCCCTGCACAACAAAAATTGTGTGTGTTAGACAGGGAAGATCAAAAGGACGCAACTACGAATATGATTGAAGAGGCATGCTTTGAAATCTTAGCAGCTTTACATGAACTATTAAAAACAGCTCCTACGTATCTTATAACCTAAATTTGAAACTAATTCGAATCAGGTAAAGCTACTTCTGTAAGGAGTGGATTACGGCACGTAGCATAAATAGCAGCACATGTATAAGAAATATAACTACAACCAAAAAATATAAAGAAATTGGTGTTCTTTTTCATGAATATATGTCAGTGTTTATCCAAAGATTTTTGCATTACTCCTATACCCATAACTTTCGTACCTTTGCTACAATAATATTCTCCCTTTTTTTTTCTTTTTTCTTTTTTTTCTTTTTTTTTGCTAGCAATAATATTCTCCTTTGTTGTCAGTCTTACATTAACCTCGTTTGATATAACACTGGCGACAATCTTCAGTCACATGTATATCAAGCAAAATCCCAGCAGATAACAATCTAGACAGGTCCGTGGCGACTGTAGGATTTTTTCTAGGAGGGTCAGCAATGGCAAAGCTAGACAAATGTCATGGGGGGCAGCAAAAAAATAAAATGATAACTTTTTTTTTTTGCTGTATATACAACTTCCATATTATATACAATAATCTAAAATAGTATTCTAAATACAATTTAGTATAAAATACAACTATATTATACAATAGTCTAAAAAGGTTATTAATAGTTTAAAAATCGGTAATACAACAACCATTGAATGCATAAACAAATATAATTAAATAATTAATCATACATTTTTGTTAAATTAATAATAACTTATTATATTTATATAATATCAATTAAATAAAAATATATGATAAAGAAAAATTGTGACACACCTAGGAGAAGGACTAGGAGTAAATGTCAAACTAAGAAAGTAGTAATTAATATAAGTTTTTGCGTTTAAAGTGTATGGCTTTTTAATCATACTCATGGTCTTTCTCCTGGAATTTGAGCAAATTAAACATTAAAAGACTTCTTGGACTTGGAAATATATAAAGCATTTATCAAACGATTTGATCAAACAAAGAGAAAAACTAAGAAAATATAGAAGAGAAAAAGAGAAATATGGAGAATGAGGAAAGAATCACATATGTAGATAGAGATCTGTTGGTTGTAACAGTTGTGTAATTTTTTGCTTATGAAGAAGAAAAATGCAGGGAAAAACAGCTTCATTTCACAATCAATTGTAAAGTAAGCTAGAGTCCTAGAGAGAAGATTTTTTTTTTTTAATGAAGGAGAAAATTTTTGAAACTTTTTTATTTTTATTTTTTAATAAATTCAATACACAATACTTTTACAAAAAAGTTATAACAAAATTTAGGTGGCAAGTTCTTAAAGGTAGGTAAAAAGTGATGTCAATTGTGGGTCTAAATAAAAATTAGTTACAACTTGCTATATAACATTTATTGTGAAAATATTGTAAAAATAGCATTAAGATGATTATATTCAAATTTATTTTAGTTGGGTTTAAGTAAAATTTAAGGTCAGGGTGTTTAAATTTTTATTTTAGGGGGTCAAAACAAATTTTTTTTTTTTAAATTTATCTATACTATTGTAGGGACCCGTTTCGAGCAACCCCCGTACAATAAATTTGTAAAGAGTGGATAGAAGGACTAGGCACTAGCAAAAGATACAACAGTCGGTGTGGGTTTACAAGATCAACAACCGGAATTTGGCTAAGTGTTCTAAGGGGAAGTTCGTCCTCAGCCCAGTCCGAGGAGCCCTTCCCTTAGAGCTAATGAATACAAGGGTTGCCCCAGAATACCCTGAAAATCCCTTCACTCTTTCTACCCTCCAGGGCCAACCTCCTCAACTTTGGAGGTTCCATCTATTATATAGTCTTGTTCAGGTGATCTCTGCCGTCCACTTGTCGGCCATCTGGACTTATGTTTGAGGGCTCGTCCCATCAGCCGCCTTTGCAGGCCTTCTGTTAGTTGTAGTAACCAAGGCATCACTGTTCGCTGGTCAATTCACCATTAATGCGGCCAGAGTGTTGGTGGCGTATACTTGACGGGTGGATGACAGCTTTCTTTCTTCAATGTCGGAGTGCTAAGGACGTGGGCATCCTCGGCGAAATTCCTTGATGGCTTGGACCTCTCCTACTCATCCTCGGATCCTGTGCCCTCCTCGGTATGGGCTTTGGGCCCGATATGGAGTGGGCCGGGGTTACCAAATATTTGGGCCTCACAATAGCCCCTCAAAATTCTACTATCCGTCCTCTCGGGCGGGGAGGAGGATTTTGATGCTCTTGGGCTCTTGTCTAGGCCTGGCTGGCCTTGTCTTTCTGTCAGTGTCACAATCCTTTCAACTACCTAGGAGACGTTCCTGACGTTTCGGAATTTGGAGCGCGCCTTCATTAAATTTCGGCAGCTCTGTGTTCTCCACGTTCAACGGTGTGATGATGAATGGACGGTGGGGATGCTTCTGGCTCATTGGGCGGGAAAGTCCGTGCGGTTATTTTTAATTAGGGGTATATATATCCAGTTGAACTGATTTGGCCTTTCACCTTTGCATTCAAGAGATCTTGCGCACATACTTTGAATTTGGTCACACCTCCAACTGTACTTGCGCCTTCTTTTAGCACAAAAAGCCCACCCGAGGAGCTTTCCCTTATTTCTGTAAGTTTTCTTCTCTCTCTAGTTCGTACTGTTCGCTTGAGTTCCCTGTTAGTTCTTTAGGATGGGTAGGCTTAAGAAGTTGTCGCTGATTATAGGATCCCCGATACAGTGGGTTTGAGGTACTGTGGAGAGGGGGAATGGAGTTCGAGGAGGAAAGAGGGTGAGGTGGCGATTCCTATAATCGCCTTTCTAGAGGGTGGAATGAGGATCCCCATGGGGCCGATGATGAGGGACTATCTTAGGCACTTCAGCCTATCTCCCACTCAATATGCCACTAATGTATTTAGGATCTTAGGCTGTGTGGATGCCTTAAATGAGAAGATGGGGCTGAGGCTAACCCATCACGATGTGAACTGGTACTATAAACTCCAGCGCCTGAAGGAGAAGTCTTATTACATGAGGACGAGGGACGATAGGGTCCGGCTCATCCAGTGCCTCCCTGAGTCCAGCAAGGGTCTGAACAAAGACTTCTGTTGGGAAATTTAGACCCCGGTTGATAGAATTAACAAGTTTTAAACCCAAGTTGTTAATTAGATTTATTATCAATAAAACTTATTAAAACAAACAAACATCAATATCATGTCAAAATAATATGCAGCGAAAAAAAAAAAAAATAAGACAAGATATGATGACCCAGGAAAACCAATGAAACCAACCAGTTTCACAGTAAAAAACCTGGGGGGAAACCTTCCCGAAAAGCAATCCACTATAGAAAAGAGAAGTTTCAGATCTAGTACAAAACCTTTGTCCCTAGACTCTACAATCCCTGTAGATGAACTCACAGTAGAAACCTTCTACCGCTTCAGAACCTCTGAACTCTTCAATATATGAACGCCACCCTTTGATGTTGTTGCACGGATCCCAATACGTGACTAACTCCTTTGCACGAATCCCAGTACGTGACTCACTCACCAACTTAAGGAAGAAGAATGTTGGCTGCAAAGTTCTTCACTTCATCAACAATGAAGATCAAGAAGCACTTGGTTACAAAACCCTAAGGCGCAAAGACGCAGTAGCTTCTTTCAGAGAGAATAATCTTTTCAAATGTTTAAAACCTTGTATTCTCTTATTCTCTTATGTGACGGCCTCTAAAATAAGCCTTATATAGGTCTAGGGTTGTGAGAAAAGAAACCCTACACAAATACAAAAGCCTGGCCCAAAAATCAGATCTGAAAATCTCAATTCCCGTAAGCTCGATAGATAGCAGCTATCGAGGAGGTGTCGAGAAGGTGTCGAGATTTAATGAATCTTGAATTAAGAATAGAAGCTCGATCGATCGACAAGGTATCGAGAAGGTATCGAGGAGACAGAAACTTTCTCGATCGATCCACCAGGTATCGAGAAGCTATCGAGATTGCGATAAGAATCAGCTGAAGATCTCGACAGATAGCCAGGTGTCGAGGAGGTGTCGGGAAGCTATCGAGCTTTAATGAACACCTTTTCTTCACTTGTTTCTTGGTCCAATCTTCATGGCTTTAATACTACACTTGAACAACATGTTCCTTGAAGTATTAAACACATCCTAGATCTACCAAATTACAAGTAAAGTGCGTTTTGTCAAAGGATTAGCCAACTTACATAAAATATGACATATGTTCCTAACATGTAAACACATATGTCCTAACAATCTCCCCCTTTGGCAATCCGTGACAAAACCACAACCAACAAATGAACATATGAGAGAAGTCATAAATCACTCAACTCATACTCACTTATTGAATACAATAAAATCTATCCTAACACAAACTCTTGAAAAACTTTGCAAGAAGAGAGTTTATGGCAAGTAGACTTTGACAACCTGTTTTTCTGAAACACTTAAAACAAAACTCATCAAGGCATCTTAGTGTGAAATAGAAATAATAGGATTGCATACAAATAATAAGAAACATGTGTCTAAAGATAGAAAAGAAACAACACATGTAAAGATAGGTGAAGAAAACATACATCAGCATATAAAGAAGATAAGCACAATGTATGTAAACATGGTCACAAGACCCAAGGTACAAGAAGAAGGAAGTAAACACTCCCCCTAACAAGATGAAACACAACTCCCCCTTACAAAGGAATGTATTTCTCCCCCTAACATGTAGAATCTTAAAGAAAGAAACCACAAAGTCTCCACAATTTCTCCCCCTTTTTGTCACGATTGACAAAGAGTACAAGAAGCTAGAAAGCTTCACCCGAGAGACATAAAGATGATTAAGGATGATCATGGGGGCACAAGAAATCCATATAAATGCATGAATGTAATGAAACAAGATGCTATGGATGACAAAATAATAGAAATATGCAAAACACACACACAATCTAAACAAGTTTAACCAATTTTATTTTTCAAAAACAAGTCAAGACAGTTTAGTGAGCATACATAAGCACATGTAAACCTAGTGATGGCCAAATCACATTGTACCTGCACATGTATCAAAAGTAGCAAAGAATATTGCGTGTTGTGTGTGAAAAACATCGCAAGATTGCATATGTGTATACATGTTATGACGATCTGAGATATGAGAAAATAACTTAACTCACACACAATCATAACTGTTTGATGGGGACTATCACCTTTGAGGTACATCCTATAACTCCCACATCTCCTAGAATACACGCTTGCAACCATTTTAAAGCATTTTTAATCTTTTTGCTTTTATTTCTTTGCATATTTTCTTTTTGAACATATCATACATGGGCTTATGAGAAAGAAAAGAAATACCCATTGATATTTTGACATTTCAATTTTGCTATACCTAAGCACACAAATGTCATTGACATCACACTTTTGCTATGCCGAAACATACAGATGTCATGAATGATTGGCGGGCAACAGTGGTGAGATGGTTATTTATGCCTTTCTCTTAGGATTTTCTAGTCCTACCCGTCAAAAAGAGTGATATGAGTGTTAAGTCTAAGAAATAACCTAATCTTACTCATCACAAACACGAGCCACAAAGCTCACTTGCTTAGTTGTGCATAAAGATGCTCATCTAAGCTACAAGAGATACAAAGTATAGAAAACTTTGTTTCATTGGCCATCTAAGGTACACAAGTACCAAAGTACACAAAACACACACTGTTTTTGTATTTTTCTGATTTTTCCTTTTTATTTTTATTTTGAAAACAAAACAAAATAAAAACTAAACAACCAAACAAAAACAGACAAACAACATGAAAGCAGAAAGAAATATGCATATGCATGAAGGTATGATAGAAAGATGCAGATGCATGAAAGCATGATTTCAAAAGCAGATAAGAAATCAAGCGCAAAGAGTCCTACTTTAGATAGAAAGAATTAAAGCAGAGGACAAACAGAAAAGACAATTAAGTCTTAGGCTCCTTTCTCACCCACACAGCACGAGTCTTTGGCCGTGAAGATGAAAAGGCATGTGTCCTTGTATGTCTACTAAAGGACATAGAAGAATTAGAATTCTCCTGAAATTGAGTTAAAAAGCTCAAGACTTTTAATAACTCTCCAAACAAAGGTGTAGGTCCTTGAGAGGAAACCTGTGACCGTTTGGACAATTGCTTATGAGGATACAACCTAAAGCAATTAGGACGAATATGTCCAGCAACACCACAATGGTGACAAACATGAGGTTTAACAAAGGATTTAGATTTCATACCTTTATTACCTTTCTTAGATTGGGGCAAAAAGACAGTCATTGATCCAGAAGCTGTGGATGAGGAGGGACTGGAGGAAACATCATATCCTAAGCCAGTCTTATCAGAGGCTTCCTGAAGGGTCATCTTCTTAGGTACTTCATCATCAGAAGAATTCTCACTGTCACTAGCACTCTCCACAATCACCTTATCGGTTGTGGCAGCAAAGGCCATAACTTGACGACATTCATCCACAAACTCATCAGAAGAGTCATCATCAGTATCACTCCAGGTAGCAACCAACCCTTTCTCTTTTGGCTTTTCGGTCTTTTCCTTCATGAGGTAGTTTGGACACTCTATCCTCATATGACCAAAACCTTTGCACTCATGGCATTGAATAAGGGGTTTTTCATTCTTGCCCTTCCTAGAGGATTTAGGTTTCCTAGGAGGTTTGCCCTTATCATTTTTCCTAAACTGAAGAAGCTTGATAATCTCATCAGTTATGAAGGTTAGATCCTCATCCTCATCTTCACTTTGATCTTCATCTTCAGAATCTTCAGTCTCTTCCTCTATACCCTTAAGAGCCAAGTTTTTGCTCTTTCCACCTTTTCCCATTGAGCCTAATCCCATCTCATAGGTTTGAAGGTTCCCTACAAGCTCAGTCAAAGGAATTTGATCAATGTCCTTGACTTCTTCAATGGCAGTGATCTTGGCATGGAATCTTTCAGGTAAGGACCTAAGGATTTTTCTAACAATTTTGGATTCTGCAATACATTCTCCAAGGTTGAAAGCAGAATTCACAATATCCTTGAGTTTGGCATAGAACTCATCAAAGGTCTCATCCTCCTCCATCCTTATTTCTTCAAAACTACTAGTGAGTTGTTGAAGCTTCACAGTCTTTACTGCCCTGGTACCTTCATAGGTGGTCTCAAGAATAGTCCATGCTTCCTTGGCAACTTCAGTGGATGAAATTTTCTTGAATTCTTCATTGGTCACCCCACAAAACAAAGCATTCAAGGCCTTACTATTGAAATTTGCAGCTACAATTGTTGCATCATCCCAATCCACAGGTGCTTCCTTTGGCTTAATCCAGCCAACTTCAACAGCTTGCCATACCTGTTCACCTAGAGCCTGCAAGAACACTTTCATACGAACTTTCCAGTACGCATAATTAGTTCCATCAAATAAAGGAGGAATAAATAAAGATTGTCCTCTATCCATGACAACAGGGGTCAATGGATCACACTCAGGAAATTAATCCAATCAGAGTGAACCCGCTCTGATACCACTTGTTGGGAAATTTAGACCCCGGTTGATAGAATTAACAAGTTTTAAACCCAAGTTGTTAATTAGATTTATTATCAATAAAACTTGTTAAAACAAACAAACATCAATATCATGTCAAAATAATATGCAGCGGAAAAAAAATAAATAAGACAAGATATGATGACCCAGGAAAACCAATGAAACCAACCAGTTTCACAGTAAAAAACCTGGGGGGAAACCTTCCCGAAAAGCAATCCACTATAGAAAAGAGAAGTTTCAGATCTAGTACAAAACCTTTGTCCCTAGACTCTACAATCCCTGTAGATGAACTCACAGTAGAAACCTTCTACCGCTTCAGAACCTCTGAACTCTTCAATATATGAACGCCACCCTTTGATGTTGTTGCACGGATCCCAATACGTGACTAACTCCTTTGCACGAATCCCAGTACGTGACTCACTCACCAACTTAAGGAAGAAGAATGTTGGCTGCAAAGTTCTTCACTTCATCAACAATGAAGATCAAGAAGCACTTGGTTACAAAACCCTAAGGCGCAAAGACGCAGTAGCTTCTTTCAGAGAGAATAATCTTTTCAAATGTTTAAAACCTTGTATTCTCTTATTCTCTTATGTGACGGCCTCTAAAATAAGCCTTATATAGGTCTAGGGTTGTGAGAAAAGAAACCCTACACAAATACAAAAGCCTGGCCCAAAAATCAGATCTGAAAATCTCAATTCCCGTAAGCTCGATAGATAGCAGCTATCGAGGAGGTGTCGAGAAGGTGTCGAGATTTAATGAATCTTGAATTAAGAATAGAAGCTCGATCGATCGACAAGGTATCGAGAAGGTATCGAGGAGACAGAAACTTTCTCGATCGATCCACCAGGTATCGAGAAGCTATCGAGATTGCGATAAGAATCAGCTGAAGATCTCGACAGATAGCCAGGTGTCGAGGAGGTGTCGGGAAGCTATCGAGCTTTAATGAACACCTTTTCTTCACTTGTTTCTTGGTCCAATCTTCATGGCTTTAATACTACACTTGAACAACATGTTCCTTGAAGTATTAAACACATCCTAGATCTACCAAATTACAAGTAAAGTGCGTTTTGTCAAAGGATTAGCCAACTTACATAAAATATGACATATGTTCCTAACATGTAAACACATATGTCCTAACAACTTCCTTATTGTGTCTGGGGAATGACACGAGGGCCTTCATTGCCCAACAGATGAGGGTACACCAGGTGGGGCATCCAGACTAGGAAAGTGTTTAATTCTTTGTGCTTTCGTGTCTGCTTCGCTTGGTTTTTGGCAAGAACTTGTTTCTTTTATGCAGATCCGCGTGCTTTTGAGCTTCACTTCGGCCAGGTCAACAAAGAAGACTTGGAGAAGGTGCTGAGGTCGGAGATCTTTGTGAATAAAGACGACAACCAAGTTAGAGCCGCCCACATGGTCCTAGGGTACGACCCGATCCAAAAATCATTCTCGGCTTTGAAGCACGTGATCTGAGCTAGCGATCCTCGGCTGCGTAGCATCACCGTAGTCGAGAACGAATTTCTGATCCCCGAAAGGTCTCCCATTCTCGAGGGCATACCGTTGGCAGGTACTTCTTCATCAACACGAGTTGCCGAGGCTGAAGGGGAAAGGCTAGAGGAAGAGGAAGTTGTCGACTCTGGTCCCTCCGAGGGCGATTTTGGCATGTTCGATCAACTCCATTCGCCCGAGGACCCTTCTGGTGATTTGGGTGACCCCAGTTTAACTGAAGCTGATTTTCTGTCTGAAGAAGCCACTCCTCGGTCGAAGATGAGTTTCAAGAAGCGATCTCAGAAGAGCTTGCTGGCACTGATCGAGGGGCAGCCGGGGGGGAACGCGCCGGGGAAGTCTCTTCCCGAGCTTCCTCCTCCCCCACCCCAACAGAGTTCAACATCTGGGTCCAAGCCCACCAGTCCTCCGCAGAAGAAGGACAAAGGCAAGAGACCTAGGGGGAGAAAAGAGTCTGATCCTCCCCGAAGTGGTGGCAATGCTTGGCTGCCATCAAAACAACTGAGGATAGGGCGCCGAGGTCAAGAGAAGCAGGCCTCTATCCAGGCCGGGGCCCAGGCTTGGTTTCCTGCCCCCATGCTCCATGGGAAGCTTCTGACGGATGATGCCTCCCTAAGGAACCCTCAAGGGGGCAAGGGTGCACACGTGGCTGACGCATTGGGGAGGTCTCTGTTACTCCCTGCAGACATGGTTCAACTGGAGGCTTTGAGGAGCAAGGAGGTCTTCCTTAGCTTTAAGCAATACTTGGGCATGGTAAGCTTTCTGATTGCTTATGATTTTCTTGACTTTCCGTTCTTTGGCTCCTTATCTGCTGCACATTGGTTTCAATTGGCAGGCTATCCAAGCTACCTTCAGGTTGGAGGATATGGCCAGTAGCCAGAGCAAGGTCGCGGGCTCAGAGCGTACCAAGCTGTTGGACACCGTGCGGACTCTCAATGCTTCCAAGGCCGATCTTAAAAAGGCGATGGACCAGTTGGAGGAGATGAAGGCGGCTCGAGACATCGCTGAGTCAGCCCTTACTGCCGTAGAAAAACTGGCTCTAGATCAAACGGACAGCCTACTTAAGGCAGAGGATCAACTGAGGATAGCAGAGAGGAGATCGCGACCCTAGAGGAGAGGGTGCTTGAGGCAGATAACGCTAGAGGCGCTGCAGAGTCTGCCAGGGACAAGGCTTTGAAAGCCAAAGAGGAGGCTGAGTCTGCCAAGGCCGAGGCTGAGGCCTCCAAAGATAGGGCGACACAGGATGCCTATGAGGCAGGGGTAACTGAAACAGAGGACGACCTTAGAGGTCAAGTGCCAGGGGTGTGCAGACTTTACTGCTCCCAGCTTTGGAACGAGGCCCTTAAACAAGCTGGGATTGAAGCCTTGTCCGACCTGTGAAGGGCGAAGAACGTATATTATCCTTTTGCCATTCGTGAGACTGCCCCTCCAAGTTCTGAGACCGAGGTGGCTGTCGAGGGCGTTGGGGTTGTTTCTGATGAAGGCATCCCAACTGCCCTCACTTTGGGCGAGCCCACCAAGGAAGCTGATCCTCTTGGAAATGTTGAGGCAAGCAAGGGTCCCTTCGCTGATGCGCCTGGGGAGACTGCGGATCCCTTAGCTGATGTCCAAGCACCTCTTGTGGAGGAGGTATCCCACCCAGCTGACCCTCCCCAGGCTGCAGTCCCAAACGAAGGCCACAAGGATTCTGAGACCTCCTCTGCCTAGCCCCCTGAAGGGGGAGTTGAGATGAAGCCGAAGGAATGATCCTCAGTGTGCGTCTTTGCCTTGTTTTTCTTCCTCTCTTTTTTTTTAGCACTGTAATGGCATATTTGCCTTGTATAACCCTTTTTTAAAGACTCAGTAAAGTGCATATTTCGTTTCCCTTTATTCGTTTTGCTTGTATTATATTATGCATATATATATACATTACTTGCACGATTCTAGCTTCAATTGCGCTTCAGCCGACTACATTGATTATCGTCCCCTGCAGTGCTCACTACTAGTACCAAAGTAGTCAGCCTTGCCGTAGGTTTGGGCCCACAGTCAACACAAGACCTTGGTTCTATCCAGTGCTTAGATCCTCCTAAAGTGACTAGTTTCTTCATAGGTTTGAGTCCTTGAACCATGCAAAACCTTGGTTCTGTCTAGTACTTGGATTCTCTTGAAGCAGCTAGTTTCTCCATAGGTTTGACGCCGAGGAACACACAAGACCCTGGCTCTGCTTAACACTTAGTATTTCGTGGGAGGATGATTTCTCCATTGGCTTGGATCTTCTGAAGTGACTAGTTTCCCCATAGGCTTGGGTCCGAGGACCATGCAAGACCTTGGTTCTATCCAGCACCTAGTTCTTCTTGAGTAGTTAGTTTCCCCAAAGGCTTGAGTCTGAGGACCATGCAAGGCCTGGGTTCTGTCTAACACTTATCTTCTGAGGTAACTAGTTTCCCCATAAGCTTGAGTCCGAGGACCATGCAAGGCTTAGGTTCTGTCTAGTATCTAGTTTTTTTCGAGTAGTTAGTTTCCCCAGAGGCTTGAATTCGAGGACCATGCAAGGCCTAGGTTTTGTCTAACACTTGTCTTCTGAGGTAACTAGTTTCCCCATAGGCTTAAGTCCGAGAACCATGCAAGGCCTAGGTTCTGTCTAGTATCTAGTTCTTTTCGAGTAGTTAGTTTCCCCAAAGGCTTGAGTCCGAGGACCATGCAAGGCCTAAGTTCTGTCTAACACTTATCTTCTGAGGTAACTAGTTTCCCCATAGGCTTAAGTACGAGGACCATGCAAGGCCTAGGTTCAGTCTAGTATCTAGTTTTTTTCGAGTAATTAGTTTCCCCAGAGGCTTGAGTCCGAGAACCATGCAAGGCCTAGGTTCTGTCTAACACTTGTCTTCTAAGGTAACTAGTTTCCCCATAGGCTTGAGTCCGAGGACCATGCAAGGCCTAGGTTCTGTCTAGTACCTAGTTGTTGTTTTAGTAACTGGTTTCCCCATAGGCTTGAGTCCAAGGACCATGCAAGGCCTTAGTTCTGTCCAACACTTGTCTTTTGAGGTAGCTAGTTTCCCCATAAGATTGAATCCGAGGACCATGCAAAGCCTAGGTTCTGTCTAGTACCTAGTTCTTTTCGAGTGCTTAGAGTTAGAGGGCTCGTTCTCAGCGTTGGGGAGTCTGCCTTTGGAGTTGCAGCGGCCTCAACCCCGCTCCGCCGAGAGAGGGCTCTTCTTCGGTCTAGCTCCTTCGTCCAACGCGCCACTTCTGATAACGAGGCGTCTTTTGGGCTATTCGAGTAGCGCGCTTGATGCTTCGGTGTGCGAGGCACCTCCTCATTAATATCCTTACGGATTTACGAGGATCCAGCGGCTGATAAGCCTCTTGGAAATTGGGTGGAGTTAATATCTCCGATAACTTCTCCCTAGGATTCTCTGCGGGCTGGCTTTCACCAATTTTTGCCTTCTATATAAGGCATTTTAGGGTGACTCTTTCTCCAAACTTCACCAACACTTGAGTTTAAATCTCACAAACACCTCATTTTCTGGGCACCTCAAGAGCCTTGCCAGAACAATAACCTGTGCCTTACGAGATGAAGTGGCCCTGGGAAAGGACAGTGACCAGGAAGTCTAGCCCCTCTTAGGAGCTGAGGATGCTACTCCGACCCTGGACGACACAAAGGAGGCGGAGTAGGCGAAGGCCTAAGATCCTCCCTCTTTTCAACCTAGCCAGAGATGGGACTCCCCTTGTAGTTTGAAGGGGGATCCGAAAGGAACGTAACGTTTCTCCTCCGGGTTTGGATTTGTCAACCCTCCAAGCTGGCAGTGATTCACCAGCTCCCAGTCGTTGTAGGGCTGGGAGGGAAACCAAGTGGAACCTTGAGGTGGGACCGTCATGCGCCGCGGCCTTTTCTTCCTTCTCCTTCCTTCCGCCGCAAATGTTGGTTAGGGAGCTGTGGACGACCTTAACATAGGTTTGTCTCCTCCTCTCCCTCCAACACTGGGCTTGGCTTTAAAACAAGCCTGCCTAGGCCTCTCATCCTTTCCTTTTCTTTTAGCTTCAACACAAGCCTGTTTAGGCGTTTTTCTTTGTAGTTAGCTTTAGAACAAGCCTGCATGGGCATCTGTCTTTGTAGTTAGCTTTAGAACAAGCCTTCATGGGCATCTGCTATAAAATGTAACTTCTCTTCACATATTAATAAAGAAGTAGCCCAATTTCATCTCTTTTACTTCTTGCATCTTTTCATTTCTTGTGATGTTTGCCTTCTAAATGAATATATTGCCACTGGTTGTGTGTACTTTTTTTTTTCTTTTGAAGAAATGTTGTTGTTGATCTTTTCACACCAACCGCCGTACTTGCTAATGCACAAGTCCTTCCTACAGACAGCGCCAATTGTAGGGACCCGTTTCGGGCGACCCCCGTACAATAAATTTGTAGAGAGTGGATAGAAGGACTAGGCACTAACAAAAGATACAACAGTCGGTATGGGTTTACAAGATCAACAACCGGAATTTGGCTAAGTTTTTTAAGGGGAAGTTCGTCCTCGGCCTAGTCCGAGGAGCCCTTCCCTTAGAGCTAATGAATACAAGGGTTGCCCCAGAATACCCTGAAAATCCCTTCACTCTTTCTACCCTTCAAGGCCAACCTCCTCAACTTTGGAGGTTGCATCTATTATATAGTCTTGTTCAGGTGATCTCTGCCGTCCACTTGTCGGCCATCTGGACTTATGTTTGAGGGCTCGTCCCATCAGCCGCCTTTGCAGGCCTTCTGTTAGTTGTAGTAACCAAGGCATCACTGTTCGCTGGTCAATTCACCATTAATGCGGCCAGAGTGTTGGTGGCGTACACTTGACGGGTGGATGACAACTTTCTTTCTTCAATGTCGGAGTGCCGAGGACGTGGGCATCCTCGGCGAAGTTCCTTGATGGCTTGGGCCTCTCCTACTCATCCTCGGATCCTGTGCCCTCCTCGGCAAAGGCTTTGGGCTGATATGGAATAGGCCGGGGTTGCCAAATATTTAGGCCCCACAACTATTAATAAAAGGATTTCCTTGTTTCATCTTCAATTTTTTGTGTACCAAAATATACTCATACAAATTATGAAATAACATACCCTTTGGTTTAATTTTTTTCCCACAAAAATGCAAAAAAGTTTAATACAATTATACTATCTTATGTACAAAAAAAAAAAAAAAAAAAAAAAAAAAAAAAAAAAAAAAAAAAAAAACCCGTTAATCTCACCATTCATTTGTATTCAAATGTTTGATTCCTATCTGTATTTGTTATCTATTTGGATTCAAACTTCAATTATTTCTATAAAAAAATACAAAGTTATTTCCTCAAAAAAAAAAAAAAAAAAAAAAAAAAAAAAAACCCTCATTACCTCACTTAAAAACTACTCATTTTTATCCCAAAATTTCTATGATTTTTTTTTTTAATTCTTTAAAACATTCCAAAATTTATGTTATCCAAATTCTATTGAGTTATATCATAAATCCCCATCCATCCACACTGACATATATCATCTTTCTTTTGTTCAAATTTTTTTTACCTATTACTATTCTTACTCAATCAATAAATTCAAATGTCTCATTGGGTTTCAATTTTTTACGGCTCTCTATCTCGTTTTTAAACATTATTCAACGTTACTTTATCTCTTTAAAAAAAAAAATAAACACATAGTTATTTATATATCACTTTTAATCATTATAACACTAAAGCAAAAAAAAAAACAAAAAAAAAGTTAGAAAATACTTTTGGGTAATACAATCAATAATGCTTTTATTTATTTATTTATTTATTTTTAAGTAGTTACAATCATTTTGGTGCCAGTGGTCTGCCAAAACAAAAACTATAACCCTGTGAGTCGTCTTTGTATGAATTATCTCCTTCAAAGTAGCAACTAGACAGGTTTGAACATCAGTTGGAGAGACTGCAAATCATAGTTGGAATCCGTATATTGAAGTTGGTTCATAAAACAAGTCCGTTCATATATACCATCATCAAAATGTCCACTGCCCATAGGAGGGCAAGTATTATCATCTGGCGGAGTGAAAACATAGCCTCCCCATTTCAATGTGTCTGCTCCTTCAACTAACTCTTTAAATTCTGTGGGTGGCCAATACCCAATTGGATCAATGTTATCATTATAAACCACCCACCATTTTCCACCTTCGTTGATTGGATCCTATTGTTAAAAAGGAAAAACAAATTAAATGAAGGATCAAACATTCTGCAAAATATTTTTTTCATAATTTTTAATTGTTTGTTAAATTACTGATTTTCTCAAATACTTAATTATTGGAATACAGTAAATTTAATCATATAACTATATACTTCTAACACTCACTATCTTGTGTGGGCTCAAACTCCCTTTTAATAAATGATGTCCATGGCAACATGTGAGATTTTAAATAGAGGTAGAGTGGAGAAGACAAAAATCGAACTTAGGATATTCTGCTTTGATACTATGTATATTAAATTACCAATTCTCTAAAAACTTATGATATTGGAATATGATAAATTTAATTATTTAACTATACATATTTCCAGTGGCAGCTCCATAAAGTTTTTTCAGGGTGGTCATTAAAAACACTTAATTTAAAATTTTTTATTAATAATAAAACTTGAATATATTAACATCACAAAATTAAAAACATATTCAAATACATAAAGTTTTAAAATTTTCTTTCACAAGTTTTCATATTTTAAAATTGTTGTGTGATATGATAGTTTTACTATTAATATTATCAGCTGCATCTTTTTCAATATACACAACCAAGCAATTATTAAGCTACTGATCTCCTATTTAATTACTAACATAGTGCCTAAATAAGTACTAATATAAACAAAATACATTATCTTTTTGAAAAAATATATCACATAAATCCAATGAATTCGGCTAAAGACTAAAGCAAATATTAACAGACTAGCTATTTGAAAAGTGTGCATTTATATATATATATATATATATATATATATATATATATATATGTAAAACAGGCTAAGCTCTGATACCAAAAGGGGGGTAAGTTACAACTGCTTGAAGTAACAGGCTATTGGGGCTCTGGTACTAAGCTTTGGGTGCGGAAACGTAAATAGGTTACAAATGAAAGCCATGACTATGGCGTTACAAGAGTAAACTGGGATAGGGGAGAGAGCCATCTGATTACAACTGTTGTAAAAAGAGGGATGTATTTTGGAAATCTTCCTAAAATTAGACCTTTTAGGTAAGATTTTGACCTGCTTCAGAACTGATCTTGAGCTGCCTTATATAGACTGAAGGGAGCCTTGGATGCTGCTGAAGATTGCTGAAAATCCGGAAGGTGAAATTGCTTTAACTTAGGTGAAAAACCTTTTCAGCCAAAAGCAAATAGTAACTTCAGGATAATTTGTTGGGCACTGTTTGTGAACAGTAACTGTTACTGTTCATGAATAGTGTACTGTCCCCATACTTTTCTGGCGTACTGTTCAATCAGAGTGACTTTCACTGTGGATGAATAGTAAGCTGTCTGGAATCTGTCGGGTGCGGGTATTGTGCATGTACAGTGATCTGGACCGTAGATGAATAGTAACCGAAACTAAAAACTGTTCTGAATAGTGGTCAGAATAGTGATTGGAACTATCCAGAACACTTAGTCTTCATCCAAGTTGTAACCATCGTATGGATCTTGTGAATCCTGGAATGGGTCCATTGGACATCTGTTGACTGAAGCTTCAGATGAGGCAAGAGAAACTCTTTCTACTGACTCTAACTTCTCTGCTTGAATCTGCAATTGCTTGGCAAGATCTTTTAGTTCCTGGCTAGATTTCCCGGTGATCTGGACGAAGTCTAGGCTTGACTGAGATCTTGTATTGTAAGGAATTGCTCTCTGAACTGGAGGAGGGAAGTCTCTGTTAATCTGGTTGATGACAATTTGAAATCTAAAAGTGTCCCACCATTTAACTGAGAATTCTCTGTCTAGAAGGTTGGAATTTATCTCATAATTCCACATACTTATCCAGTGAATCTTGTATTTGATTGTCATATGCAAGATGGCTGGAAACTAGGAATCATGCCTTGAGGGTTGATATCTGGAACTAAAATACCTGAGGGCATCCTGTAAGGGTTCTGGGAAAATTTGTGGGATTGGGCCAAACATTTCCCACCATTTAAGGAACCATGAAGGTATTAAGTTACAACAGAACTTCTTGTCGAACATTATAAACCATGAATGGTCGAAATTCTTGTTCTGGTAAAAAAGGACTTTTTCAAAGGCATCCATGTAGTCATAGTAACTATAATGGAGACCTGTATCCTTGTGAACTTTGAGCAAAGAGGGATGATGTCCCCAGTCTTTGCAGCTGACGAAATCTGTGAAGATGAACTTATGATAAAGAACTTCTGAAGGGTTCGTTTTGTTCAAAATGTTTTCTATATGAGCAGAATTTTCTTGGATCAAGATGCTCTTATAGAACTTGATATTCTGTACTAGGTGCTTTGGGAGGAAGTGCCAACCTAAGGGTAAAACTTCCAAGCTAAAGCAAGGGGATCTGTTATATGAACTAGATGAGGTTCAATATAAGAGATATGCTGGACAAAAGGTTTCTTACAGTAGGAGGATGTTCCTTTTCTGGAGGAAAGCTTTTGGGGTACAATAGGGCCAAAAAGGTTCATCAACCGTGTAAGGGGTGATTGCCCTAGGAGGAGGAGCTACTAAGGCTGAACTATAGCTGGGTTGGCCATATGACGGCTTTTAGTAATTTGGTTTTGGGATTGTGGAAACCACATACCTACTGGTTAGGGATGAAGGTGAAAGGGGAACTAGCTGGTGACCAGAAGGGTTCTTTCCCTGACTGGTGCTAGTGGTGGTTTACTGTTTAGGCAACTTTGGGGGTTGGGGTTGTATGGGTCTTTTCCTGAACATCTTGATTTAGACTCTGCAAAAATTCACGTGTTAGGAAGTCAGGGATACTATTTTGAGTTCCTTGGATGAATTCAATGTCAAAGTCAAAAATTGAAAGGATGGCTTGCCATTGTGCAAAAATTTGTTTTGATGCAATGTTTTGAACATCTTTTTCTAAAACATGTTTTGCAGATTTACAATCAATCCTTAACAGAAATTTTTGGTTCAAAAGATCACTTTGAAATTTTGAAATGCATAGTACTATGGGTAATATTTCCTTTTTTATAGTACTATAATTAACCTGCGTGGGAGTCCAAATTCCTGAATGGAAACAGACAATTTGTTCCTGGGAAGTGGGACTAATACGCTAGAGGAGAATGCCACCATAACCTATGTTAGAGGCATCAGTCTGGACAATCTTGAAAGAATTGGATGAAGGAATTCCTAAACAGGGGAATGTCCTGACATGTTTCTTGATTTCTTAGACAACTGAAGTATGGGCAAGGGTCCAAGGAGATGGGCTAGTGTGAAGTCTATCAAAAAGAAGTTTGCACTGAGGCCTAAGATTTTGATAGAAATCAGACACATAATTGAGAGATCCTAGAAATCTTTGTAGTTGAGTTTTATCTAGGATTTCATCTGGAAATTTTTCTGCAAACTGGATAGATCTGTCTATGGGTTTGATAACACCATGGTGGATATCAAAACCTAGGAATCTTATACAAGTTTGGAAAAGTTTGATCTTTGGGGCTGAAACAACGAGACCATTAAGCTTGATGGTATGAAAGAATGCTCTCAGGTGTTTCCAATGTTGGTTCAGGGATTCTGAGAAAATGAGTACATCATCAATGTACACAATAGCATGGTTGGAGAATGGATTAAAAATCTCATTCATGATGTTCTGGAATTCAGAAGGTGCATTTTTCAAACCAAAAGGCATTACATTCCATTCGTAATGACCAAAGGGGGTGGTAAAGGCTGTCTTATACCTATCAAACTCTGTGATTTGTATTTGCCAAAAACCACTCTTCATGTCAAACTTGCTAAAAACTACTGCTTTACAAAGCCTAGTGACTAAGTCTTTTTTGTTGGGAATTGGATATCTTACCCATTCTAAGACTTTGTTAAGGGGCTTGTAATTGATGACTAATCTAGGGACATCTCATTCTATAGCATTTTTCTGGACATAGAAGGCTGGACAAGACCATGGTGATCTAGACTTCCTAATTATACCTTTCTTAAGGAGATCCTCTATCTCTGCTCTACAAGTATCCATGAGTTCTTGATTCATTTGGATAGGTCGAGCTTTGGTAGGGATGTCTTTTTCCTTGAAATCCTTGACATAGGGAAGAGTTACCTCATGTCTCTTTCTATGCCAAAAAGCTGTGGGTAGATCAGAGCATACTTCATGCTTAAGTTTTTCTTCAAACTCTCTGATCTCTTCTCGGATCTTTTTACAAACTAGTTGTTCCTCAACTTGTTTATACCTTAGATCATCTTTGAGGTACTTAAGGTGTTAAGTCTTGGCACAAATTAGGTTAAGGGTCTTAGAGACTGCAATTTCCTGGAGAGTACTAATGTCTCTAGGTTCAGGGCTCCTAAGAAACTTAAACTTGACTGGCTGGCCAAAGGGATGGGTAGTGATTCCTTCACTATCAGTGGTGAAAGGATACAACAGACACATGAAAGGGTTTCCTAAGATAACCTTATCTGTCATATTCTTGACTAGGATAAATGTGGTTTTGAAGCACGTATCATCCTGGCAAACATGAGCTTTGGGAATTTTGAATTCAATCTGCATTTTACCTCCACTTGCAGAAGTTAACCTTTCTTTGGTCTTTCTGAAGTACTTAGAGGGAATGATTCTTTCTTGAATGCAGTTGAGATCAGCACCTGAATCTATCAAGGCAATAACCTCAAATTCAAAATCTTTGCTGATGACAATCCTGACTTTGGAGTGCCATTTCTGGAAGTTAATCCTATTGATGGTTACTAAGAACTTGTCACTGGACTGCTGTTCCTGAACCATATCTGCAGTAGGGTTAACTGTATCTTCAACTTCTTCATCAAAAGGGTTCTGTAATGAGGTTCCTTCCTCATTGCCTTGATGAGAAGTATTTTCCAAATTTCTGACTCTTTGATCAAGGAGGTTCTGATCAACTCTGAGAATGGTTAGTTCACTCTTAAGGGTTCTAACCTCAGACTTGGTTTCTTTGATTTCCTTTTGAAGGTCGCTAACTGTAACTTCCTTCTTGGATTTGGTAAACCTATTGTAGATTTTTTCCAAATCAACTTTGGGTTCATGAAACTTAGGCTTGGGTTCACTGGTTTCCCTAACTAAGGTTCTTTTGAACTCAGTGAGTTTCTGGGCTTTGATTACTGGGTCTTCGATCTGTTCTATGAGATCTAAGAGCAGCTCTTCTTGCTTAGAAAGAACATTGATAGTCTTGTTCCTACAACAACTATCTATGCATGGAATGGGTTCATCCGCGCCACTAGAGGAACTAGAGGAGGCTCTAGAGGGTTCAGAGGATGACTGGTAGATCTGTTGGATCTTCGTGGAGTTGTCACTATTCGAGTGATCAAGTTCAAGGAGCTTAAAGATCTCTTTCTTGCTGGCTTGGTCACTAATGAGGGTATTGATAAGGGATTTGGCCTTAGCTTTACACTCTTTACTGAAATGACCTCTTTTTCCACATTTGAAGCAGTTGAGATCAGGAATGATTCTTTCTTGAATGCAGTTGAGATCAGCACCTGAATCTATCAAGGCAATAACCTCAAATTCAAAATCTTTGCTGATGACAATCCTGACTTTGGAGTGCCATTTCTGGAAGTTAATCCTATTGATGGTTACTAAGAACTTGTCACTGGACTGCTGTTCCTGAACCATATCTGCAGTAGGGTTAACTGTATCTTCAACTTCTTCATCAAAAGGGTTCTGTAATGAGGTTCCTTCCTCATTGCCTTGATGAGAAGTATTTTCCAAATTTCTGACTCTTTGATCAAGGAGGTTCTGATCAACTCTGAGAATGGTTAGTTCACTCTTAAGGGTTCTAACCTCAGACTTGGTTTCCTTGATTTCCTTTTGAAGGTCGTTAACTGTAACTTCCTTCTTGGATTTGGTAAACCTATTGTAGATTTTTTCCAAATCAACTTTGGGTTCATGAAACTTAGGCTTGGGTTCACTGGTTTCCCTAACTAAGGTTCTTTTGAACTCAGTGAGTTTCTGGGCTTTGATTACTGGGTCTTCGATCTGTTCTATGAGATCTAAGAGCAGCTCTTCTTGCTTAGAAAGAACATTGATAGTCTTGTTCCTACAACAACTATCTATGCATGGAATGGGTTCATCCGCGCCACTAGAGGAACTAGAGGAGGCTCTAGAGGGTTCAGAGGATGACTGGTAGATCTGTTGGATCTTCGTGGAGTTGTCACTATTCGAGTGATCAAGTTCAAGGAGCTTAAAGATCTCTTTCTTGCCGACTTGGTCACTAATGAGGGTATTGATAAGGGATTTGGCCTTAGCTTTACACTCTTTACTGAAATGACCTCTTTTTCCACATTTGAAGCATCTTCTTGATGCTTTAGAAATGGGTTTTCCTGTGGACTTAGATTTTCCTTTCTTATAGAAATCGTCCTTGGCGAACTTTTGTTTTCTATAGTACTTGGTTGCAGTTTTCTTCCTGTGGAAACTCGCAGAGGGTTCCTTGCCTATGTACTTTGACTTTCTTTTGGGAAGAACTGAAGGTAAGCCATACTGTGTACAGAAGTTTCCTACTTCGTACTTGGCTTTGCCTTTGCTTGCTTTGCTCTAGATTTTAAGATCTCTGCACATCTTCATTCCTTCACTCCGAATGGTGCTAGAGATGTCTCCATAGGTTAAGCTATCATAATCTATGACACCTAAGGGACTACACAGGGTTTCTTTAACCTTTTCTCCAAAAAGGGTAGGTAAACCATTGATGAACTTCTCCTTCCAAAATGGAGAGTTACAATCACTTCTATGCATGACTCTGGTAGTAAACACATCTTCGTACCACCGAAAGTCTTCAAGGGTTTTACATCTAAGGTTACTCAACTAGTCATAAATCCTAGATGTGATGTTGCTAGGTTTTCCTACGAAGTGTTTCATGATCGTATAGATCAGGGTATTGACTCCGTCAGGGATACCTCTATTTATGGTGTCGTCAAAGATGGGGAGTCCTTCCTCATCTTTTTGGACAGCATGCTTGATGTCTTCCTTAGACTCTTTTGTAAGGCAATTGTTCCACCATTATAGAAGTTTTCCTGTAAATCCTAGGGACATGAGCTCTATGATCTCAGCATGGGATTGTCCTTCACTAATGTAGTTATTGGCTACCATGGTCATGTGCTGGATTTTGTTGAGGATTTCCTGTTCTGACAAGCCATCTATGTTCCATTCATAGAGTTTACCAGAAGAGATTGAGAACTGGTTGCTAACATTCCTTTCTTCGTATTGAAGATCAGGAGGGGTAGGCTTGGGATACCAATTCTTGGTTAAGCTTGTCGGGGTTACTTTGGGGTGAAGCAGCTTGTTCACTTGTAAACCCTTAAACTGGTTTTCTAGGTGTTCTATCTCCTTTTCATTGTCTGAGGAGGTTCTGCTAGAACTGCTAGATGCTGTATGGATGTCTAAGACACTAAGCTTAGGGGTTTTCTTAGGCGAAGGGGTGGTTGGTTCCTGCTTCGTGCTAAGTTCCTTAAGCTTTTGTTCTACAACTTCTAAGGCTGTTAAATCTTTAGGTTTGTCTAAGACAACTAGGTGGGGATCAACTAGGGTTGAAGTTATAACTGGTGAAGTGGTTACTGGTTCCTTCTTCACGAGTTCTTCAAGCCTTTAGTTGACTATTTCTAAGGCTGTTTTGTCCTTAGATCTAAGGTTGGGCTGCCTATTTGTAGGGAGCTTGACTAAAGGTTTCTCTAGGGTTTGGACAGGTTTGCTAGGGCTTCCTGGTTGGAGGATGACCTTGTTTTCTATCCTGTCTTTTATCCTATCAAGCTGTTTTCCTATAACTCCTAAACACTGGTTGGTGTAGTTGTTTTGCTCTAGAACCTTCTTGACAACCTTTTTTTCAGGGTTGGTCTGGGTTTTGAAGGGAGAGGCAACTAGATCACTACCACGGTGTTTAACGGTTATGGCTTCTAAGGGTGGATGGCTAGATCTATCAATTTCTAGTTTGCTAGAACTTGAGGCATCCTTATCTGGAACTTTGGTCCAATTGGTTTTGGTGATGACACAAGACTTCTTATGCCACTCAAAGTGGTTCTCAAAATATTCAAAGAAAGGGACAATACTGAATATCTCTTTCATGAAGATTTTCCAACTTTCCAAAACTTCTTTCTTTTGTTCCAGAGTATGGTTGGCTCTATAGGCTTCTCTTTTGAGTTTGTTTTCTTCAGATTCAAACTCATTGCCTAGGGCAACTAGGTCTGGGGTGAACTCTTTCCTAATGGTCATGAGCTGTTGGTCTATTTCAGGTTCTTGCTGAAAAGGATCCTGTGGGTCATGATGATAAGGGTTCAACATATCCGTACCTGTTGGGGATGGGTTTTTCTGACTATTGTTGTCGTCATCTTGATCAACAACTGAGTCTTGTTTGGCTGTGTAGTAGGGTGTGCTAACCTGGGATCTGGTCTGGACACCTTGGAGTTCTAATCCTAAATCTCTTCTAGATCTGGGATAGGGTGCAAGGGGTCTGGATGAGCTACACTGTGATGCAGGTCTATCTCTAAGAGGGATAGGTGTCTGCTTAACGGGTTGGCGTAGATCAAATGGAGATCTAAACCTAGATTCATCAAAACCTAATGGTGAATCTACTGGTGTTCTAAACCTAGACTGGTCAAAGCTCAATCTAATCGATCCATCGGCTAATTGTTGGACAAAGTCTAAGTCTGGATTCTGGGCTGGGTTTTGGATCTGCAAATGATGGTTTTCATTTTCCAAAAGCCAATTATCAGGGAAAGTAACCTCAGTCCATATCAGGGTCTTGGGAACCTGAATCTTAGAACTAGGGTCAGTTGTCTGGATAAGAGTGGTTTCTCCTATCTTCCTATGGTTTAGTGCTTGAACATTCATGTTCGTTCTGATGCACTTATAATAGATCCTGTATATCAAGGCTATTTGGTAAACTCCTTTTACCAAGAGGGTATTATGGGTTTTGATATTGAGGGTGAGAGCTTTCATGATATGCGGGTCATGTAAGCAAATTGTGAAGTTGGGGAAACAGTCGAAATGAACTGGTCCACCACTGAGACTGGATTGGATGGTGCCTAGAAGACTATCATTGAATTTGATATGTCTGGTGTCTCTAAGGGCCATGAAAATGGAACAATTCAGTCCTTCTCTAATCAAAGGTTTGATTCCAATCTGGACTAGACCTATGTGCAGGTAATTGTGTCCTGCTTTCTTATGTGCTTTCAAGGTTGGGGAAGAAACAAATAGCACGTCTCGTACTCTTTGTTAATTCCATAAACTTGTTCTATGGCTCTAACATGGTAATCTGTCTTGAACATCTTGTTCAAGGACCATGAAGACTTATAGATCTTGTTAGTGGGGAACTTAGGGATATTCCAATCTCCTAATTTTAGATCTAGGTCTGTTAACTCTAATTCTTCAGAATTGAGAATTCCACTTTCTTGAGGAATCTCAGGGAGGGATGATCTCTGGCTGGTGGTAGAGTTACTCCTGAACAATCTATTTATCATCTTAGATTAAAAGCCTAGTTAAACAACTATAACCTTAATACCTTTAACTTCTAACTTCTGGATCTATCCTTGGATCAGTAACAAAGTGTTCAACAAGACAATCGCCTAATTCTATGCACACTATAACCTCTTATTGCCACAATCCTTTCCATAGTGTAAACACACCCTAAACGCCTGACACACGGCTAAAGTGGGCTGACCAACACTGACAGGAGCGGATACCGGGTCTTACTGGGCTATAAACAACACAAATTCGGTCTTACAAGTCTCAACAGTACACATCTACAACAGACTTTCTAGATAAAGGCAAAAACAAGAAGAAGCAGATATTTGGGAAATAATTGAACAACAAGAGCAATTAAACACAAAATAATAAACAAAGGGTTAGAAGGAGGCTCAGCCTACCATAAAAGATAACCATCAATGACAAGAAAGAATAATGAATGAATGAGAGTGTTATCAGAAAATAGATGTAAAACATAACCATATGTCTAGGAGATAGCATAATGAAAATAATGAAAATAATTTGATAATGCTCAAAGTAATTTGATAACTATGGCGGTAAAACCTGCCAACTTGATTGAAAAACAAAGTAACTTACAACTATATATATATATATATATTATATAAAGTCGCTTTAAAATATGCCAGTTGAAACACAATTTAAATAATTACAATTAAACAATTGATTTGAGATTTTAGGCTAATATGTTTGTTTGAGCAATTTTTTAGAAATGTTATGTTCACAACATTTTTGTAACAATTTCTCAACAAAACCTAAGTTGTAAGTTTTTACTGGTTCTAATTTGAACTTATTACTGAAATTAGTTTCTATTCATCAATAATGGCCTGTTATTTAGGATTTGTTACAAAAATATTGTGAAAATATTATGAACATAACATTTCTTGCAATTTTTTTTCAACATTCAACGGAAATTTTTTTTGGAGAGGTTGAATTCTATTTTTAATGGGCTCAATTATTATTAAGGGTGTTCAAGTGTTTTTTTTAGGGTGGTCAAGTTTTTTTTTCTAGAGTGGTCAAGTGTTTTTCCAATTCGCTGCCAGTGCATATATCTAACATTTTGATCCAACATTCAAAATATCATGTTAAAAACAAAAACAAAAAAAAAGGGGAAATTATTACTTGAATAAGGCCGAATCTTAGAATCACTTGGTCTTCAGTACTGTAAATAGAGACCTTATCGATAGCACCGCCAACAGGAACTTGGGTATTAGTTTTTACGAAACCCCCACAATTAAGATTAAAACATCCTGTAATATTGCGGACATCGCGCTTTTCCATGCATGACATGAAAATCAAATTAAGTTAGTACTTTATATATTCGTAAATATATATATATATATAGAGAGAGAGAGAGAGAGAGAGAGAGAGAGCAAGACTTAGGTACAATACTTAGGTGCTGTTTCTTAGATTTCTCTCTTAAGATTCTGCCACGTGACTTTTTTTTCATAGATGAAAGTGTATTTTTTAAGTTAAGTAGCCACATAGTAAAATCTTAAGAGGGGAACTTAAAGAACAGTACCTAAGGTACTATATATAAGTTTTGTCCATATATAAAATCCTCTCAAGACCTTAAATTTGTTTGAAGCTGAAAGTACTTACAGTCCATTGCATAAACCAATGGGTGTGTGTATCACCATATAAGTCTGGGTTCACCTGAAGAATATCACAAATAATTTATCGATTCCAAAATTTCATTAATTAAAAAACAAATTTCATGTAAGTGAGGATATAAAATCCCAAGGGGAAATTACAAATAACCCACCTGCAGTTTGACCAGTTTTAACTAAGCATACCCGTGATTTAAAAAGTGTCACTTAACCCACTTGAGGTGCCCCCCGTTAGACATCCATAACCCATCTCACCATTTTTCATTAGAAAAATAAGGGTAAAAATATATTTTCAATAATATTTTATATCTCTCTCCTCCATCTCCTCCTTTGAATCCATAACTTCAAAACAAAACCCATTAATACTAACATTCTCAAGATCAAAATTTCACAAACCCATCCATAACTATGAATAATCCCCTATCATCATTTGAAGTTTTGTTCTAGTATCTACTAGTGGAAAAATTCCTCTCTACCTCAATGGCAAGAGGATTGATGTTCATTGCAAGACTCACAGCCATTATTGCTCTTGCATCTCAATATACTCAAGGACAATTACTTTTGCACCTCAATATATCCACACCATAGCAAATTCCACATCTAAATCCATTTTTCATAAACCATGTCTCGTCAACCACAAAACTCAAAAATCTAAATAATCATTTCTACAAAACCCATAAAGCAAAAAATGGAAATATCACAAATGCAATATCAAACACATGAGCTGTTACAGAAAACCCAGAAATCTAATAACAATTTCTACAAGTAGATAGCCATATATATTTCAAATCAACCAAACCACAAAACCCATAAATCTAACAACAATTCCTGCAAAAACCACCCAAACCCAAGGTGCCTTTACTGATATCTCGTTAAATAGCACTAAATCGTGCCACTACGAGACTACTATGGCGTTGATTTGTCAAAGCCTCCATCACCTTTGTCCACTCCTTCCTTGCCAAAAACCCAAATTCCAAAACCTCCTCTCTTTGACCTTTCATATCAGTGATTTTTTTAATAATCAAAGATCAATGATGTTAAGAATGATGGGGCATGAAGGTTAGATTTGTGAAGAGGAATTTCCAAGTCTCTCAGATCGAGTGTGAGTTCTAGATCTCTAAACTCTTTTCTCTCTCCTTCCTTGCCTCAAAACCTAATTTTAGATCTTAATTTGTTTGTTTTTGTTATTTTTTTTTTCCTGTTTTTAATGGTGAAACTGATGAGATGGGTTATAGATATCTAAAGGAGGGCACCTCAGGTGGGCTAAGTGACACTTTTTAAATTACAGGTAGGCTTAGTTAAAACCGGCCAAACCAAAGGTGGGTTAACTGCAATTACCCCAAATCCGACTGTATGTTATTACTTTTAAATTCAGATGCCACTACCCCCACAGTATAAATTAACATTTTCAATTTAGCTTTCTTGGGAAATTTCTATATATAAAAAGTCTTTCCTAAAATTGAAAGAAATAATAAGTCATTTTGACTAGTTTCTTTTAAGGTAGCAGGAATTTATTCTGTCATGCATGTAACAATTGTGTTAGGTTTTAAATTGGCTAAATTCCAAGAAAATGTAATAACCTATAACTATTTAGTTGGTAACTGTTATTGTGGTATTCAAGAACAATTTGTCAAGAACTAGTTCAAAGAAGTCTTTCTATGAAAGACTTGACTGCCACTTGATTGAGGGTTGATAGATTGACATTCATGGATTCGACAAAATTTCAATTGATGATCGATTGATCAAAATTCTGATTTTGACAGCCATTCAATCGCATCTCAATCGACTGAAAATTGCAAAATTAAATGACGTGTTTTATTTAATGTTGGTTGCAATGGAATTCATACCCTACCCACATCATTTATATAAGGCAAGTTAGAACTCAACTATTCAAGGATGTTGGAGGTTTAACGTGCATACCAAGCTGTGGTAATCAAACCTTTAATGAGGGTTATTGGAGTTGGTCGGAGTTCATGACCAATTTCAGAATGTCATTTGAGTAGTGGATTGCCTTATTTGGAGTGTGTTGCCCTTTGAGTGTTTTTTTCCTTTGAAGTAGTTCTCCTTTGTGTTTTCACTTTGTCACAAAATTTGTGTGTATCTACTTTTTCTTTCTTTCTTCATTTTACAGATTTGGTACTTAATGTGTTTATGCTTAAATTATCATAAGGGCGGTTCACTAAATCATCCTATTCAGAAATTAGTCAATTAATCCATTGCTTAATTAACCAAGCTAAGGATTCTAAACAAGTTTTTCACTATTAAAAGTTATCTTGAATTCCTAATTTGAATTGATTTCGTCTTTATTGGAGTGTAAGGAAAGGATTTTCCTTGGTGTGGATCGGAGGGAAAAGATACTCCTTGTTATGAAAGGAAAGTTCCTTATTGAAGAACTAATTAGGTATTCCTTGTTCATTAGGAATAGAATTTGAGCCCTATAAATAAGCGTTGTTGTAAAGTGTTTGGTAGCTTTTGCTCAAGAAACATGAGTGAGTTTATTCGAAAAGTAGTTCAGTAGAATTTTTGGGGTTGAAAGATACTTAAGTATGTGTGTTGAGAGTTTGTTTGTGTGAGAGACTTATTTGGTGCATTGAGGCTTTCGTATTATGAGCTTGTGTGTGATAGTCTTGAGAGGTTTTGTTTATATTTTTGAGGTTCATGAGTGTTGTGAGTGTGATTATGTGAGTTCGGCATGTGAAGTTTGGGCTTGGTTTACCTCCAGTACTTTTTTAATTGGAAGTCTCCTTTTATTTTATAGATACAATGAAAAGTGGTAGTGGGTTTTAATCTTTACATTTTATTTAGTTTATAGATGATGTGACTGTTTTTCATTAAAATAAAAGAAAATTCCAATTAAAAAAGTACTGAAAATAAACCAAATTCATGAAGTTTTAAGTGTACTTAATCAATATCATTAATAGTGGACTTTGGTTAGCGTTGCCTATGAAAGTAGGCTTCAAGTTGGTCAAACCACCTTAAATATTGTTGTCCTATATGGTTTTGTGTGTGTGTGTGTGTGAATTTGCTTTCACTAGCTCCAAATCACAGCATTCACAATGATAAGGTGAAAGCATATGTTGAAATTAAACTATACAAGAAGTTAAGATATTAGATATCCTCAAATAAAAAGTAAAGCTAGCTGAATAAAGTTTAAATACTTTTTCTCTTTCCTAAGACTTACAATCCCCCCCACTTGTATTTGATTGAAGTTAGGTCCATCTCCTGCTTCAACTGCTACTGAAGCCGAACTATATTGGTGAGGTCCAACTTGAGGATTATATACACTAATACTTGCAATATTTGAATGATACATTTTGTCTGGGGTTGTTTTTGTAAGAAGCCCTGCAGACTATGAGGATAAATTCCATCCAAGGTTAAAGGACTCAAATTGTATTACCAAAACAAAAATGAGTAGGGAAATAAAAATTCACTACTAATATTAAACAAAGAAAGCCATAAATCACTTACTCGCAAACCACCATTCGATTGAAGCGGAGAAAATTGAGGCTTATTTAAATTTGATACATTCTCAGGTATTTCATTGTATGTGACCCTCACAATCGGGATAGTCCCTTGTGGACACTCCTCATCTAACTCAATCTTTGCATAACGAAAACTAGGCGGCAGCCTCTTGGAATGTATTTGGGCTAATATTTCTCTTACTTTATTGCTAGGTCTCATCTGTTCAATATTTTCTATACTTCAGCAAATAAAAATATCGTGACATAAGAAATATTATAAAAGAAGCATCCGAGCTGTTAGAGTAGCATCAATTTTTTTTTATTCAAATCAATTTGTGCTCTTTCTTCTCAATTACACTCTCTTCCATTATCTAGCATAGATGCAACCAACGAACACCATTTTTCTTTTAATGTTGAGTTGTTGACACTTTTATCAGGCTTGACTTTTTTTTATATTAAATTTTTTTGTCTGTATGTTCCTTTATGGCACATATGTTATGGAGCAATGTTTTCCAACAAGAGAAAAAGAGAATTAGATATGGATCAGAGACAAACTACATGGAGCAAGATCCTCTTAATTCTACTTAAATTAGGGAGGGTTCATTTGACAGTCAAGATGTGATTTCTCAGATCTAATAATGTGCAAAGTGCCAGATCGTTTACAATTCTAAATGATATGGCACTAAATTCAACTTAGATTTGTAATTGAATCATAGAAGAAATTATACCAACTTAATTACAGAGAGAAATCAACAGAAGTCCCACAATGCTTGCTTGTTAGAAACAAGGTGCGTGACTGAGGCATCACTGAAATGAAATCTTAGGGCAAGTTTTTTTTTTTTTTTTTGAGAAACAATCTTAGGGCAAGTTTAGTAAATGAAGATTAAATTAGGAAAATTAATTTTTTTTTAAATGAAATGAAGATTTTTTTTTTTTTTTCTTTTTGAAGCCAAACTTTTTTTTTTTTTTTTTTTGAGAAAGTTTTGAAGCCAAACTAAATGAAGATTAAATTAGGAACATTAATTTTTTATTTTTCAAAGTGTCAACATTAAATTATTGTCAATATGGAAAATATTTCCACATTTCCAATATGGAAATATTTTCTACAACCAACGAACACCATTCAATTACAATTTGTTTTTTGAGAAGAAAGTGTCAACATTAAAATCTTACAATATTTTCTATTCCCAAAAATAAAGAATCAAAAATTAAATTAGGAATATTAATCATGAAAACCAAAAACCAAAACAACACAATAACATAATCTTCTCCTCTCTATTTCTCTTTCCTGAAACCTCAGTGATATTATCTCTATTTTTTATTGACATTTACTTTTCACAACAAGTCTATTCAGATCCATCATTTTCTTGTTTCAAATTGCTAGATCAAATCATTTACAAGAGATCTCAGCAACCCAGTTCGATCCATAACTTGTATTTCTTGGGTTAGTTTGTAAATTTTTGGGTAGGGGAGCAAGTATATATTTTGGGGCTCAATGTTAAACATCTTGTACAAATATCATGGTTTTCAGACCCGAACTGTTTAACAAATCGAAAAAGGAAAAGGTTCAAGATTTTTAAAGTCGAACTAAGGCTCAACTGAAATTGAACCGTAATAATGTCATAATTAATTTAATAATAATAAAATACAAATAAAGGTATTAAAATGGCAAATATTAACAAAAGTTTACTAAAATTATGTACTTTTATCATATACTTTTCCGATCCAATTGATCACCCGGCCTAATTGATGCGCCGGGTCACCCGGTCACTAGATTGATTGGCTGGGTCGGGCCGTGTTTAATAACACTGATAAGGAGGACAAGATCTATAGAGAGAGATGAAAAAAAAAGATATTAAGAGTATAAAGTAATATTAGGAGGGAAAAATCTATAGAGAGTGGTGAAAAAAGAGAAACTAAATCTTATCAAAAAAAAAAAAAAAAAAAAAAAGGAAGAAAGAGAGAAACTAGTCTTACAACATGTTGTGTCCTAAGAATGCTTAGAAACACCATTGATTATCATGAAAAACAACCTCTCATGCCAAACACCATAATAAAATTTAAATTTTAATGAGAAATTAAACACAAAATACGTATAAAAAATATGAACCTCAAATTTGTGATTCTTGAGTGAAGGGTGCTTTAAGCTTGGTTGCTCATATATATTCCTCTGCAAAAATATTGTAATTGTTAGATTAAATCTCAAGCTATTATAAATGCCAGGACTTTGTTTGAAATGAAAATTGCAATTGCTTTTGCACTAAGTTGACATGGAATAATGAAAAATTACTTTAACAAGCATACAACCGAATATACCTCAATACTTTTGATGTGTGGTTCAATCGGTTTTTTTGAAATAAAATCATTGAGATCATTCTCTTTTACCATGCCTCCATCAAGGGAGGATGCAATACATATTAAGACAAAAAAGACAACAAACTCTTTGAATGCCATGGATCCTCAACACTTGAGTTTGTCTGGTGTCAAAATCTATTCTATACTATTTATAAAAGGATTCCTCTCTTTGAAATTGACTTTTATGTGGTTTAGAAATACTCCAAAACTTGATGCTTAACATGGAAAAAACTTGAGGACAATCCAAGAAAATATATCTCCAACTGCTCTTAAAATGCCTACAAAATAGGACATTCTCCTACTAATTCATGTTTTCAAAATAGACTTATCCAAAAATTTTATTAAAAAAAGGAAAATTATGACACTAGCAAAGAAAAAAAAGAAAAATAGAAAGCCCCATTGCACTCACAAAACACATGTGATGAGGCTAGTATATTTATAAGAGATTAGAGACTATAAAAAGTAAGGAAATTCTTGGTGCACATCTGAAAATGAAGATGGTGTGCAGGTACTGATGTGTAAAAGCATAGTTAGTGCCAACGGAAATGAATTTATTTGAGGGAAACCTTATCCTTGTCATTACTTTGTCAATATATTCACTTAATTTCATTTAGGGAAATGTTAACCAATACCCTTAGGACATTAGTTTAGGAACTATTTTTAGAAACATTTTATTGGGAGAATGATAAAACAATAAGGCTGCGTTTGTTTCGGTGGTAAAGGAAATCAGGAAAATGTTTTACACCCTTGAGGGTGTTTGGGTGCGCATGAAAATTCTGTCAAACTGAAAATAAATTTCAGTTGACTATAAAATACTGAACTAAACGCATGAAAACCAATTACACTTTTATTTTACCTTCAAACGATTTTCGAACTCAGACACCCTAAGAGAGAGAGAGAGAAAGAGCAAGAAGACGCAGAGAAAGAGCACATCCTCGCCGGACTCACACCCAGAGAAAGAAGACCCATCCCTCAAGCCGAGCAAGGAGAGGGTACGCCGCGCGATCTCACCTTCGCCTCCGTCCACCATCTGCCACCTCTAGATCGAACCACTGATCTCGTCGCCCAAAGCCCCAAGCTCAAGCATGTCACCAATCTACAACCCATCACCCACCCCGCCATCACTGCCGCCTCTAGATTGAACCACCAATCTCGTCGCCCAAAGCCCCAAGCTCGATACCATTTCTCACGATCTTGCCACTGTCATTACCCATCACTTTCTCGCAAGCCATCTCTCTCCACCTCTCTCACGATTGGTGTTCTGTATGAGGAAGGGGGCCAATTTTTTTTGTTCTGATTTTTTTGTTTCTTTGTGTTTATATTGAGATTTTCTGAAATAATATTCGTTTGGATGTTAGGAAAATGTGAGAAACCTAATAAAAATGTATTTTCTAGAGCATTTTTAAGAATACAACAAAACATCAGAAAATATTTTTCAAAGCATTTTTTAGAATGCAACCAAACACTAGAAAATATTTTCTTTTTCCGAAAACATTTTCACCTGAAAACATTTTACACTCGGAAAATATTTTACACTGAAACAAACGCAACCTAAATGTTGTTGACAACTTTTATATTTTCCAAGAAAGTAGTTCCTAAAAATAGTTCCTAAACTATTTTATGTTTAGTTCCTAAACTATTTTATGTTCATGAACTATTTTATGTTTCTAAAAATAGTTCCTAAACTAATGTTCTAAGGGTATTAGTTAACATTTTCCTAAATGAAATTAAGTGAATATACTGACAAAGTAATGATAAGGATAAGGTTTCCCTCAAATAAACTCATTACATTATAATCCAGAGAGTTTAGGTATATGTATATTTTAATCACATGACTCACTAAATTATCAAAACAACTTACACGATGATGATGATGATGATTTTTTTTTTTTTTTTTCCTTTGAGAAGGTACATGATGATTAAATAGGTAAAAAAAAATTAATAATAAAATTTTTTTTGAGATAGTTTCAACTTATGACATCCGTTCCTAACGATCTCTTTATCATTAGACTAATACACTAATCAGTTTTTTGTGTAAGCGAGGATTGAACCCTAAATCTCATTTTCAATTATTAGAAACTTTACCAGTTAAGCTAACTAAAACCCACAGTAAAATTATTAAATATATACATAGATGATAATTTTAATCACGATGCGGTGAGTTTATAGAATTTTCCCCTAAAAGTATAATAATCATAAATACATTGAATAGATACTAAATTTCAACCTCTTAATTTTGTCTTAGAAAATAAGTGAACCATGTTTCAATTTTCAACATATATCATGTCCTAATTTCAATTTCAAGAAAAAATGTGTGAGATCTTATTTGAATGTGGACCTTAAATTCTTCAAAATATGCTTTGGGCAAAGGGGGTTCCAAAATTGGGAGCCACTTAATTTTCTTTTTCGTGAAACCTACCATAATTCTGAAGAGCTTTGAATTTTTTTGAAAAAGACTGCAAAATAATGGAACCATTTGGCTTGTGCCACATGGCGACATGTCTCAGATGCTGAAAGATATGTCTTAGATTAATGAAGACAATAGTATTATTCTTGTGCGATGCACATTTATATTCACAAAGCATGAATTGCATGAAATAAACTAAATTACCTAAAGAAGAAGAAGAAGAATGAAGATCTCAAAATAGCAATAACTCCTTTTATAAACAAACTAACTTGTAACCCCATGCATATGCATTGATACATTTAAAGATATACAATAAGATACATAATATAATTCCTACATATATAATTTAAATACTACTGGTAGTCATTTTTATATTTTGTTAACTCTTTAAAAAAATTTGTAAGGATATTATTAGGTATAAAATGTAAATTGTCTATATTTATTTTTTTATTATTATTGTGAAGCACTTTTTTTTTTTACGATTCATTTATTCTAGACTCTTTGGTTTTTGTACTTAATAACTCAATTGGATGAATATTTACAATGTGGTATCACATTTGATTCTAAAATTAAGAAATAAAACTCTTTAAGAATAAATAATTTAGGACACATGAAAATTGAAACTCCAATTTGAAATTTTAATTTGAGCTTCTCTCAGCTTCACCTATTATTATTATTATTATTATTATTAGATTTGAAAGTTAAGCCAAAGAGAGTAGTTCAAACTACATGAAATTTATTTTATGCACAAAACCTAATCAACATGACACATGAATGAAAAAGAGGGAGAATCATAAATAATTCTGGTTGCTATTGATTAGAATTTTAATTTGGGGAATTTCATGTGCCCATTCAAACCCTAGACTCTCCCTTGTCTTATCTATACTATCTATAAGATGATTTTCCACCTTGAACTGGATTTTTTTATGGTAAAAAATATCCTCATCCAGTATCTAATTACTTCTCTTACAAATGTTCTAGGAATAGGGTTAATAACGTCACACTATTCCCCAAAACAATCCCTCTATTAAACTGGACTTTTATGCGATTTAAAAAATACCCTTATTAATAAACAATGACTTCTCTTAGAGACAGGGATAGCAATGTCAAATAACAAATCGTTTTAATTCAAAAAGAAAACTTCTTAGGCTTTTTTTTCCTTCACCTTCATCTTTTCCTCCCCCTAAAATTTAGCCATTTTTCATTCATAATAAAATACCTCCGGTTAACTTAAAAAAAAAAAAAAAAAAAAAAAAAAAAAAAAAAAACTAAGAGAACTCCTCAAATTTAGGCTTCTTTCCCCTTAAGTTCATCTTAGTTTTCCTAAAATTTAGCTTTCTTTATTCCCTTTTCATCCAAATAAAATACCTCCACATTTAGCCCTTTGTTTCCCTTTTTATTTGAAACAAAACACCTCCAGTTAAAAAGAAAAAAAAATACTACTCATTAAAAGATAACATTTACATTAAAAGAAAAATCTAATGCATTTGAAATTGCAGCAACCGTATACTATACTAAAAAAAGATGTCTGATGTATCTTAAATTGCAGCAACATATACTACACTAAATCAAAAGGTTTAATGCATCTTAAATTGCAGTAGCCGTATACTACACTAAATCAAACGGTCTAATGCATCTTAAATTGCAGCAACCGTATACTACACTAAAAAAAAGAAGTCTAATGTATTTTAAATTGTAGCAACTTATACTACACTAAATCAAAAGGTCTAATATATCTTAAATTGCAGCAACCGTATATTACACTAAAAAAAAAGAGGTTAATGCATCTTAAATTGCAGCAATGTATACTGCACTAAATCAAAATGTCTAATACATCTTAAATTGCAGCAATATTTATAGAATATTTTTTAAAATATATATATATATATATATATATATATATATATATATATATATATATATAAAATTAAATTACAATTTTACTACTAAAGAACTTTTAGAAATTTAAAACTTGCCATAATTTTTTATAATATTTTATAATATACTTTTTTGCAAAAAATATATATATATATATATATACATACATAATATACATTTTCCATGTAACTTAATTTTTAAAAATATTTTTACTATTTTATTTGTTATTAGATTTGATTATATTATCAAAAAATATAATGCATGCTAAACTATTATTTTTTATTTTTTTTTGCTATCACTGGCCTTCAATATATGTATATATATATATATACACACACATATTGGGGCAGAGCTGCCAGGGGGGAGCTGCCCCCCTGGCCCACCCAAAAAAACCCCTTAGTTTATCGCTAATACTTATTAAAAACCCCAATCTAATTTTTTTCTTTTGATAGAAATAGCAATCTAGATCAAAGTAATACATAAATTTGGACTATCTTGCCTATTCTGTGAGGAATTTCATCTAACCAATAACTCTATTCACCCACACTTAATGATAATTTAGGCAAATAAAACTCCACTTTGTTTCTTTAGTCTTGAAACAGAGCATAACTCTACCTAAATTAACTAATAAGTAACCACAAGTTCTCCACTAGCATGCCTTCCACGTAAGTTTTAGTATATCTAATATTATACATTCACATGATGTGCATAAAGTGCATATATCTTATACAAGTCCCCCACCCACCCACCCCCCCCCCCCCCCCCCCACACACCAAAAAAAAAAAAAAAAAAACACTCAAGTGCATATATATATATATATATATATATATATATATATATATCAGGGAGATTTTGATCATGAAAGATGAAGGAGTCCAGTGAATCATCTAGAGTTTAGAGATTTTTTTTATTCAAAATATCTACTAAGCATTAGCATTGGGGTAGAATGTCAAGTGAGTTATGATAAAATAGATGAGATAACTTTTATAGTGTAAAATGACATGTTTTAAGAATCCGAATGCTGGTGCTCTTATACGTGTGGGCCAAAGAAGACAAGATAGGTAGAAAGGGATTGTACTCCACCTACATTATGCTCCTCAAAACCTAAAACTGAAGAATTAGCCCACATATGGCAATTGTAGATATCTCCCAACTTCTGCATGTAAGATCTGTCTTACATCATACATTCATATATGTAGCAGTACTAAAACTGATCTATTATGAATAAAGATGCATTGATCATAAAAACAATTTCATGCTGCTGAATCTGTTTACAAATTAATGTATTAAAATCAAATCTGTTCTAGATTATACCAGAAACGAAGTGTAAGAACGTGTATTTTACTTCTAAAGGTTTCACATACTCCGCATGGCATTTTGAATTCAAAATTCAACTTGACAGAATATATTGCATCTTCTTAATGAAGCGACACCAACACTTTTTAATGTCCTATAGAGTAGGAAAAAAGTATATTTACAAGAGAATTTTCAAGAAAACAGTAATTATTTTTATCCTAGAAATAGTATTTATACCTTCAATCTTTCAACCTCTGCTGCCAACAACTCAACCCTATGTGTATCTTGTATTATAGCATCTATATTGTAAATATATGGTGGAAGCAGAGTAACAAAAGATAATCCTGATATTGGAAAACAATAAACGCTTAACTGTCAATACAACATTTTTCCGTCAGCACTATCACAGATCTTGATGCCTTCATTTGTATATGAAACCTGAAGGCCAAGCCTATATGGCCATATGTGATAAATCCCTCAATGCTAAAAAGCCCACATATGATTAGTCTCCCCATCCTCTTGGAAAGCATCAATTTAAAGCTTGCCAAGACATCTTTCTAAATTTAAAGTTTCACTTGAGCACTGCATGTAAAAATCAATACCCATATCAACACAAGCCAATTTTACAATCAAGGTGAAAGTGATAAATAGACCATTAATATGAGTTTGTATAGTATTAAACATTCTTGTAGTAAATGTGAAAATTTTATGGAGTATATCAAAGCGAGATTTTATTAATGTTATTATGTTGTAACTACTGAGGAAGTTATGGTCGCACAGTTGCACGTGGAATATGTATATATAACATACATTCGGTCAACTTGAAACAAAGAGTGTGAAGATAACTAAAATAGAAACAGTTTTTTCCCTCTTCATTCTGTATGTATAGCCTATCAAGAGAGAGTTTCATGCGAGCTCTCTTTTCCATGCAACTTTTTTTAGTTAAAACAGGAATAGATATATAAGAAGAGGGCAAAGGTCAGTAAAAAAGAAAAAAAGAGGTGAGAAAAAGATGAATTCATGGGGGACACAAGGAGGAAAGTAGATAATTAAAAAATAAAAAAAGATACAAAGGACTAGGGAGGAAGACACAAGGAAGGAGAAAAAGGAATAAGAGGGATTCATCAAAAAAGAAAAAGAATATAAAATGGTGTACTGCAATGATTTTCCAGGTGGAAAAACTTTCTAAAACTGATTACATCAATTTGGTTACATTAGCAATGTTGGGGAGACAACACTTTAGAGCATCACCAACAACCTCTTCAAATTTTTGCCTGTTTGGAGAGTAAACAGTTCATTTTACCTTTTGTCTACTTACTTTTTCAAATACACTTTCCAATAGACTCTCTATCATTTTCTCTATCCCATTTAAATATTATTTCTTCATTCTTTCTTTAATATTTCTTTTTCAATCTTCTTTCATTCATCTAATTTTAATGAGAAGTGCTACATTCTTAACATTTTACAATATTTTCACAATAAATCATATGTGATAAGTTATTACTGATTTTAATTTAAACACATTACTTGATTTTTTTTTTCACCAGTATTAGTTAATAACAACCCACCATTTAAGATTTATTGTAAAAATATTGTAATAGCATTTCCCAATTTTAATTTCTTATTTTTTATTTTATTTTTCCCTTATCTTTTTTTCTCCTCCACACCTTTCCCTTATCTCTATCTTCACTTTACTTTTTTCCTTTCTTCAGCTGGAGTTCTATCTTCACTTCTCTTTTTTTTTTTTCTTTTCTTTTCTAGCATTTCGTCTCTTCACTTTTCTTTTTTCTTTTTTTCTCTAGCACTTCGTCTACTCCTGAGCATTCAAGAAGCTCTCTCTCTTTCTCTCTCTCTCTCTCACACATAAATGGGTCAGATGGGTCCCTTTTTCCTCCCCCCACCACCGCATGTCCTCCCCACCGAGGCTTAGATGGGTCAGCTTTGCTCTTTTTTTTCTTTTTTTTGGTTCTAATTTGATTAATTTTAAAATTGTGATTTGAGTTTGTATTTTGATTGAGAGCTCTGTCGATTTAGTGCTTCTACATTTTTTTTTTCCTGGTTTGATTAGTTTTATTTTATTGTTCAGATTTCATTAGGCTTATGAGAAAGCTTGTTTTTGTGTTTCAAATCTTTCTATTGGGTTTTTGTTTTGATTGTAGTATGTTTTAGTTTGTAACCACTAAGATAGAGAAGCACGAGAGAGTGAGGATTGAAGAACGAAAGAGAAAAGGGATGAGAGAGAAAGAATTATTTTTTTATTCAACCGGGTATTATTTTAAGTGTGAATATTGTTTAAATGTGCTATAGTGATTGCTACAGTGCTCTCCATGCCTAGAGAGCTACCGTGGCAATTCTAAAAAAAAAAAATGGAGATGCAGAGGCCATTGAAGGTCTTTTTTGGTGTGAACAGTGGCTTTTCTCTCCAAAAAATAGAGATAGCCAGCTTGCTGGTGATGCTCTTAGAACTTCACTTACACTTGTATAACAACAAGCAAACTAATTACCAACCATCATCTTTTTTTCCCCCCTAAAATTTTTGGCACTTTTCGTGTGGGCTTATAGCTATTGTATTTAATTATATAAAAAAAATCTATTGTTATAAAACTGATATTTTTTATTGACATTAATCTAAATATATCATTTCAATGGTTATAAAAAAAATATGTGAAAAACTTTGTATATTTAGACTTATTGTTTAATAAATAACTTCAAAAAAGAAGAAGAAAAAGGACAATATTTGGAGTAAGCTTGATGTCTCTTGTATTTTGCTATAATTTATTTGTTGAAATGTGAGATAAATTAAAATAAGTTCAATTATTTATTTATTTTTAAGTGAATTTATAAAGCAAAAGGCTTAAAGCTAAAGGAAAAAATGTTACCAAATAGACAGATTCGGATTTGGACGTAGCAAAATTCATAAAAATCACACCTCAAGAGTAAGGTCGGATATGCGTTAAATTCAACAAGAATTCATATATAGAAACAAAAACGACCTAAACTAATTAACACATAAGTAGTAAATTAAATTTAACTAGCAGTTGAAACATAAAATTTCATGAAGTAGAATGAATTATTGCATGAGAACAATTTATTTCAATTTTAAATATAATGGTAGTCAATGTTCTTTTATATTGTATTTTTCTTCTCTTGGATTAAACATTTTTTTTTTTAATTTTCTTTTCTTTTCTTTTCTTCCTTAATTATATTTTGTTTTCATTTTTATATGTTTTGAAACTTAAAAGACAGTGATAGACTACGAAACATTTTCTTCCCTTTTTTTCTTAATAAAGTTTGAGACAGAATATTTGTACGAATATCACTTTGGAATTGGACATTTCAATTTGAATAATTAACTAACAGATATTAGGCACGTGATAAATTAAATCAAACCTTTTGTTAATATTTTTTACTCGAGGAATGATATGTCTACAATATTTTTACAACATTTTTACAACAAATTCTAAGTGGCAGGTTGTTACTGGTTGTTATTGTTGGAGCAAAAAAGTAATCTTAGTGTTAATTTCAAATTTGAACTAATAACAACTAATCACTTGTAATTTATTGTAAAAATGTTATAAAATTATTGTAGACGTAGCATTTCTCTTTTTACTCAAGCCAAGTGGATTTTATTACGTGAAGTGCACATGCTTTTTATTAAAACGTTAACAATTTTGAAACATCATTATTATTATCATATAACAAATCTCTGTTGTGAAACAAAGTTGCTAAAGAAATGCCCCATATGCCCCCAAAAGTTTCGGTGAAATGAAAATTACATTTATATTCTTGTAACTTTTAGGGGCGACTTATTCGTCTCCCTAAAGCAAAGCCTACAAGAAGTACAAAATAGGAAAGCACGGTCAAAAAAAATAAAAAAGGAGATATGAAAAGAGAATAATTCATATCAGCGGGAGGCGTCCGTCAAAAAAGACAGACAATGGTGTCCTCCAACGATTTTCACGTGGACAAATTATCTATAAGTATAGACTATACTCATATCAGCAAAAATGCAAATTAACCGAAATTTCGTGTGGGCTTATATCTACCATATTTTAAAAAAAAAATTAATAATAAAACCGAATTTTTTTTATAATTTTTTCACGCTGAAAACTATGTCCATAACATTTTTATAATAAATTTTTGTCATAATCTTAATGTCCAATAGTTAATTATTTATTGATAAAATTTAATTTAATTATTACAAATGAAAAGTCTAAGGATATATAAAATTGATACTCAAAGTCCAATTCACAGTGATATTTGTTTTTAAAAAATCAAATTATAAGAAAGAATAAAAAAGTAAGCAATCAAATTATAAGAATGGTTTAGATTTCTTGTTAGGAAGGAGGGGCAGTCAGCACCCAGTACTCTCTTTTTTTGGAGGGTCCCAGGAGGAAATTTCTAATTAACCTAAGCATCGACTTGGGTGTTTAATCCCTGTGCCAAGTGCAAAGGATTATTATCCTAATACTAGTACAAAAGGAGCAATCAATCGAGCAAGATCTTGAAGCACATCCAAACACAATAGAATAAATCTCTGTTGAGAAACATATGTATAGTTCGCTCAAGACTAAACTATAGTAGAGATACAAGGTTATTAGTAATTATTACGTATTTTCACTATCATGCATCAATTTGAGTAGTATAAGCCTTTAAATAAAATGTCATCGGGATAAGATAAACTCTAATCTTAAATTCTTGTATTTAGTTTAAGAAATAAATTTAAAATAAATTTATGTGACTAAATACATATTTCTATAATATCCATAATAACAAACATTATTTAAAAAAAAAAAAAAAAAACATTATTCATATTGACATAACAACAAACATATTTGACTTTAATTAGATCTTAAAACAATTAAATTTATAGAACGATTATAAAATGAGATCATTAGTTTTAAGCTCCTTCTTTTCGTATATCAATTTCATTCAAAGTGCAAATATTTCCATGCTTACCTACTTGCGAATAAGAGGGAGGTGTTGATTTTGATAGAAAATGTCTTCATTTTTTTGTTTTTAATAATTCAATAATTGAGGAAGGGGGATTAAACCTTGAACATGTCTATTGAATATTGATATAATAGGGAGTACCGTTAAGCTGAGGCTCTGAAATAAAATTTCTTAATTAAAAATTTTTCATAAATCTTTGTAAACTCAATGCACATTTCCATGATAAGACCATAACAAACTTTATCTTTGACGTTTCTATCCCGCTCTTTGAGTCATTGTCATTTTATCATTTTAATTGTGGTTTAAAATGGGGGAGAGTTAGTAAAATTTAACTGACCCATTGGACAAACAAAAGATTGAAAAGAAGGAAAACAAATTATTTGACATTGTTAAACCTTCTTTTTCAATTCATTTCATATGCATATATTTGTGGCCAGGCATATATGCATATGCGAGAATACAAAACGCAACATAACATAATTTAGAAAAAGATTGACCAATGCTTGGGTTGATCATGTTTGCTAGACGCACCATAACAAAATGCACTATAGTAATTTCATAATTTGGTGTATAGGATTCTCTCTCTCTCTCTCTCTCTCTCTCTCTCTCTCTCTCTCTCTCTCCATATATATATATATATATATAACGCACCATAACATAATTTAGAAAAAGATTGACCACCTAAAAAAGAAATAATATCAATCAAACACACCCAAAATAATAAGATGACACTAGTTAATAGTAAAAGCCACCATGCCAAATATTCATATTGTAAACAATCATTAAATGCTCTTCATCTATAAGCTCAAAATAAAAATAATTCACAAAGATCTTCATTAGCAATGTTTCATTAGGTTTCCTTCAAAAGAAGAAATGCATTTTTGGACAAAATAGGGACATATCATAACAAAATCATTGCAGTTGAAGAATCTACTAGAGTTCTTGGTGGGGAAGACAAGAAAGGCTTGGGAGGCATTTGCAAGAAATCAAGGCTTCCTTCCAACATATCCACCACTTTACTCATTGATGGTCAGTTTGAGGGATCAGTCTGTATGCATCATAAACTCATTATTATCATCTTCCTTGCACTTTCTTCATCCTCTTTATTAATGAGGCCTTGTAATCCTAGTTCTTCATCTAGTTCAAGATGTTTGTAAATCCAGTGTGGAAAATATATTTCACTAGTATGATCAATGCTAACATCAATATTCTTTCTTCCCCCAATCATTTCTAAAACCATCATTTCATAACTGTAAACATCTGACTTGTGAGAGACCCCTCCAAAATTTCTACAAAATAGTTCTGGAGCTATATATCCTATAGTCCCTCTTGCTCCCACCATTGATATGATGCTGTCTTCTCTAAAGCATATTTTTGCAAGGCCAAAATCAGAAATCTTTGGGCAAAAGTTTTCATCCAAAAGAATGTTGTTAGGCTTTATATCAAAATGCAAGATTCGTGTGTTGCAACCTCTATGCAAGTATTCTAATCCCCGAGCAATACCAATTGCAATCTTGTATGATGTTTCCCACGCCAATTGACGATTAACATTTGTGGAAAAATCTTTATATATGAACTTTTCAAGAGATCCATTTGGCATAAACTCATAGATCAGAGCTCTATTAGAATATTCAAAGCAAAAGCCCATAAGAGTGACAATATTAACATGAGAGGTTCTACTAATGCTTGCAACCTCGTTTAGGAATTCCTCTCCATTACCTTTTGATTCTTTCAAAACTTTCACAGCCACAAAACGACCATCTTTTAACTTCCCCTTGTATACACCACCATAGTCCCCTTGCCCTAGTTTATATTTGAAAGTGTTGGTCATTTTCTTTATATTTGAATAATTGTATCTTCTAATACCAAGTGGACCGTGATTCCTTATAAAGGCCTTACACTCTGATAGGTTATAGTTTGCTTTTTCCAAAGTCAAATAATTTTAGTAAATGACAGATATCCCAAGAAGTAGCAAATTATGACCACCAGAACTCCAATCCCAGCAAATGAAGTGACTGTAATCAAAGAATATATATCACAAAGTTATATGGTGCATAAAATAGTGTAGCTCAAATTATTGGCTCAGAATCTCTTGAACTTTTAAACTTTGCATTCAATTGTGGTAACACCAGACTAGCAATGAAGAAAAAAAATATGTAAGAATTACTTGGCATTGGAGTCAGGTTTGGTTTGATTGGGGAAGAAATCATGAACATTAAAAGATTATCTATTGTTGGTCAATAGAGATGCATCATTAATTGTGATTGAAAATTTGAAGACATCTCTTTTAAAATCTTCTAATGGATTCTTTGAACAAAATATAATAGAGTAACTTGAAAACTTATCATTGCATGTTAAATATATTTTGGTACATACTGTAAAGCTTTGATTATTAGCCATACTCAAGAAGAAAATCATGATAGCTTGTATTTGGCACTTAATATGTGTTGAAAAATAAAATATATCACTTGTAAGATGGAATAATTTAATTTCCTTGCAAACTCGAATATATATTGCAACAAGATATCTGATTGAAGAGGCATCTTACCTAATGCTATCACTAGTACTACCCTGCTTCTATTATTCCCGACATGACAAAAATTGTGTTAGTTAGACAGGGAAGATCAAAAGGACGCAGCAACGAATATGATTGAAGAGGCATGCTTTGAAATCTTAGCAGCTTTACACGAACTATTAAAAACAGCTCCTATGTATCTTATAACCTAAATTTGAAACTAATTCGAATCATGTAAAGCTCCTTCTGTAAAGAGTGGATTACGGCATGGAGCCGAAATAGCAGCACATGTATAAGAAATATAACTACAACCAAAAAATATAAAGAAATTGGTGTGCTTTTTCATGAATATATGTCAGTGTATATCCAAACATTTTTGCATTACTCCTATACCCATAACTTTCGTACCTTTGCTACAATAATATTTTCCTTTGTTGTCAGTCTTACATTGACCTCCTATGATATAACACTGGCGACAATCTTCAGTCACACGCACTTCAAGAATAATCTCAGCAGATAACAATCTAAACAGGTCATTATTTTTATTTTGCCAGTTCAATGGGAGCTGAATGATTGGACATTTAGGTGGAGAGAGCGTGAAATTATAATGTGGAGGACTATAATAGATGTCATAGTTACTGCAATTTGTTCTATTATAACCCGTAGGGGGAGGAATATTGAGAGCGCGGTTGCATTTAAACAGGGTCAGGTTGCCTGGGACTCGTTGAAAAGAGATGAATGGAGAGCTGGGAAGAGTCCAATTTTTTAAGGATTCGCAACGATTGGAATGCAACAGAGACTGCAATTGTGGGTCCTTGATTTGTATGGTATCAGCCTGAGAGATGGTTTCAACATCGTAGAGTAGTGTTCTATTCCTCTCCAGTTTGATCTTCGGGGTTTTCATTTGATGTGGAACTCCGCAATCATGTAAGATGAGCAAACCGCATTCTGGCCTTTTGTCATTGGGGAATGAAAAACGAATCTTGCCGACTTTTCTGCAAACAAAGGGTGGACAGCCTGGGGGGTATATCTCTTTTTCTACGGCCGAATAAAGAAACACAAGGTGGGAGAGAAAAAAGAAAACAAACAGAAAGACAGAAGCCATTCCCAGATTCCAATCACTACCAAGAATAATCTCTTTACTCCAAATTATTACCAAGTTCTCTTGACACGACGTAGGGATGGCCATGGGTAGGGTATGGATCGGGTATACCCATACCCTACCCGAAATGTTTTCCCATGGATACCTGGATACCAATATCCATTATTATCCATACCCAATTCTTACCCGAATTTATTATCCATGGATATCCATAACCTACCCAAAACCCATTTAATTTTTTCTTTTTAAAATCCACAAACGTTTTAACTTAAAAACTAACCAATAACTTTATCTTAAAAAAGAAAAAACTAATGAATAATTTTGAAATCAAATGTATCTACTTCTTCTTCTTTTTTTTTTAAGATAGAGATCAGAGTGAAGATATCCTTCTTCGACAAGCTCTTGTACCTCTCCGGCGGCATCAAATCGAGCAGATCTTGATAGTTCGCCAATAACTTCACCTCCCACACCGAGTCCGACAATGCGGCGCCGTGAAATGCGCGGTTCAGCCTCACGAGGTTGCAAATCTCCTGCGAAGTCAAGTAGAGAAACACGTAGGCCACGCAACTCTCCGGTATGTCCCCTAGACCTGGACCCGAATCCAAACCCGACGACCTATCCACCAAGTTCGACAGTGACGCCCCCATCGACTCTTAGTCTCTCTGACTCTGACTCTGACTCTGACTCTGAGCATACAAGTGAAAAACCGTCTTTCAAGTCATGGTTTTTAGAAGTAAAGACAGACCAAGGTTTTGTACAGAGAGAAAGTTCAAATCCAAGGATTAGAGAGAGTTGGTTCGAAGATGGAGAAGACCACCGTAGTGGTGGTGCTGGTGATCGGAGTGATGAGTTCAAGGTACTGGGCCATGGAGGCTCAGGTGAGAGAAACAGAGAGAGTAACGGTGAGGATGGAGGATCAGGTGAGAGAGTGTGTGTGAGTGAAAGTGAGAGAGTTAGGGTTTTATATATATATATATATATATATATATATATATATATATATATATATATATATATATATATATATATATATATACGTGTTGGGTATGGATAATATCCATAACCTACCCGATTAGGTTCTACCCATGAAGAACCGGGTATTACCCAAAACATTTGGATCGGGTAGAGTAGGATATCCATTACCCAATGGGTATGGCCATCCCTAGACACGAGGTGAGAGAAAAAAAAAAAAAAAAAAAAAAAAAAAAAAAAAAAAAAAAAAAAAAGAGGAAACAGAGGCCATATGTTAATTTTTTAAGTTCCCTTATCTCCAAAATACTTTTTGTCACTTCTTTTCTCCCACTATTTAATGACTTGGAAAAGGTATTTATGTGGAAACGGGCAGGAAATCATAGTTAACTACCCAATAGGAAAAAACTTGGAAGTTTCTCTGACCCTTCTAGTCTTCTCTTCTCTGTAGTGGTCAAGAAGACTTTTGTGGAAGTTTGTAGTTTGCTTGAAACGTCAAGATGATGGTATCCCTTATCTACAGCATGGACCACAACTAATGATAGAGCACATGATTAATTTTTCAATTGAGTGAGTCAGTTTTTTTTTTTTTTTTTTTTTTTTTTTTTTTTTTTTTTTTAAGGTTAGTAGAAGTGTATGCATAAAAGACAAATTAACTTACACCCATATTTTCTAATTATTTCAGGAAAAAAAAAATTCTAATCACTACTAAAATAAACTTAAACCAGATATAAGTAATGTTGAATGCTTCCCACTAATTTTCCAAAGACAAGTATATAAAATCACCATGCACGTGGACACAAATACCGGAGGGAAAAAAAAGCATCACATCTCCCAATCCTATTAAAAAAATTATATATATATATATATAAATAAAAAATAAATAAAACCTAATGATATCTGTGGGTACCATAGGCATGCATGCAACATCCTAGGTATGCATGCAACGTCCTAGGCCATTCTCAACATGTTTTGCAACGTCCTAGGCATAAATGACAACATCCTAGGCATGCTTGGCAACATCCTCGGACGGGGTCCTAGGAGTCCCACGTCGAAGAGAAACCCCCCCCCCCACTTGCTGCTTTATAAACTGTGAAGTCAAGGGAGTAGTGTACCATCAATTTATAGTTATTTGAATAACTATAAACTAATGGTACGCCACTCCCTTGGCTTCATAGCTTATAAGGCAATAAGTGAAGGGGTTTCTCTTCGATGTGGGACTCATAGGACCCCGTTCGAGGACGGCCTAGGACGTTGCATGCATGCAACGTCCTAGGCATGCATGCAACATCCTAGGCCATCCTTGGACGGGATCCTAGGAGTCCCACATCGAAGAGAAATCCCCCCCACTCGAATAACTAAACTGATGATACATTACTCCCTTGGCTTCACAATTTATAAGGCAGCAAGTGGGGGGGTTTCTCTTCGATGTGGGACTCCTAGGACCCCATCCGAGGACGTTGCCAAGCATGCTTAGGACGTTGCCATGCATGCCTAGAACATTGCAAAACATGCCGAGGATGGCCTAGGACGTTGCATGCATGCCTAGGACATTGCCATGCATGCCTAGGACGTTGCATGCATGCCTATGGTACCCACAATAGAAGAGCCCTTTTATTGTGGGTACCATAGGCATGCATGCAACATCCTAGGCCGTCCTCGGCATGTTTTGCAACGTCCTAAGCATGCATGGCAACGTCCTAGGCATGCTTGGCAACGTCCTCAGACGGGTCCTAGGAGTCCCCTTTTATTGTGGATACCATAGGCATGCATGCAACGTCCTAGGCCGTCCTCGGCATGTTTTGCAACGTCCTAAGCATGCATGGCAACGTCCTAGGCGTGCTTGGCAACGTCCTCAGACAGGGTCCTAGGAGTCCCACATCGAAGAGAAACCCCCCCACTTGCTGCCTTATAAGCTGTGAAGCCAAGGGAGTAGTGTACCATTAGTTTAGTTATTCTAGGACCCCGTCCGAGGACGTTGCCAAGCATGCCTAGGACGTTGCAAAACATGCCGAGGACGGCCTAAGATGTTGCATTCATGCCTAGGACGTTGCATGCATGCCTATGGTACCCACAATATCATTTTTCTTTTTTTGTGAGGAAAAATATATGATGAGAAATGAGAGAAATACTTTTGTCAAGCTTTTTAAAATTTTAACCTTTGTAAACGTTTATGCATTTTCTTATATTGACTTGGTTTTCAAAGAATGAATAATTATCCTATAAAGGTGGACTCTACAGATAAATTTAATACACTCTTTTTTTTCTTTGGTGAAAAAATTTAATAAACTCTTATTGAATATTTTTAAAGTATCTATTAATTGAACCTTATGTTTTAGATAAAGTTTATTTACAAGATAAGTTAGTATAGAATAAAACATTAATTTTGTAATAAATGTGGAAATTATAGTTGCATGCAGAGTAGATAGGGTTTGGCTTATCTCCAGTGCATTTTCAACTCAATATATATATATATATATATTGGAGAAAATCTTGCTTCTTTTTGTTTTAAGTATACAATAATAAGTGATAGTGTATTTTAATCTCTACCTTTTATTTAGTTAGTGTAAATGTTTTAGTTTCTCATTAAAATAATAGAAAATTCTAATTAAAAAAATATATATATAGACACACACTATGTGCATCTATCAATGTGATCGAAACCTCTAGTGTAAGAAGATAAATAAAATTGAGAAGTGTCCTCTTTTTTTCTTTTTCTTTTTCTTTTTGATAAACCAGTGCTGATATAAATTAACTACGAATAAGTCTATTATAAAAAAGTTTGGCTTTAACATAGTCAGAAGATAAGATAGTTCCAAACTTAACCAATGCATCAACACATTGATTCAATTCATTTTCTACTTTCCCTCTTTTTGTTAGCTGTGAGTTTGAGCGTGTGTATACACCAATTAACTTCAAACAGAAAATTTATTATTTGAGAAAAAACTAATGAGTGTGTGTATCATGAAAAATCTAATAATTAACGAGAGGGAGACCCTTCCAGCCAGCCAAGCTCTCTCTTCCACGCAACCCTCAAAGTGGACTTTCCTAAAGTAGCAGAGATTTTTAAAAAGTCTGGACAAGAGAGGAAAGCACGGTCAAAAAAAAAAAAAAAAAGGAGATATGAAAAGAGAATAATTCAGGAGACACAATCCCACAAAGAAACAGCGGGAGGCGTCCGTCAAAAAAGACAGACAATGGTGTCCTCTAACGATTTTCACGCGGACAAATTATCTAAACTCATACGCCAGTTTGGTTACATCAGCAAAAATGCAAATTAACAAAAAATCATGTGGGCTTATATCTACTATATTTTCTAAAAAAATTAATAATTGAACCAAAAAAAATTTTATAATTTTTTCATGCTGAAAACTATGCCCACAACATTTTTACAACAAAACTTGTGTTAAATTTAATGTCCAATAGTTAATTATTTATTAATAAAATAAAATTTAATTATTAAAAATGAAAAGTCTAAGGATATTAAAAATTGATACTCAAAGTCCAATTCACAGTGATATTTGTTTTTAAATCAAATTATAAGAAAGAATAAAAAAGTAAGCAATCAAATTATAAGAATGGCGTAGATTTCTTGATAGGAAGGAGGGGCAGTGAGCACTCAGTACTCTCTTTTTTTGGACGGTCGCAGGAGAAAATTTTTAAGTAACCTAAGCATTGACTTGGGTGTTTAATCCCTGTGCCTAGTGCAAAGGATTATTATCCTAATACTAGTACAAAAGGAGCAATCAATCGAGCAAGATCTTGAAGCACATTCAAACACAACAGAATAAATCTCTGTTGAGAAACATATATATAGTTCACTCAAGACCAAACTATAGTAGAGATACAAGGTTCTTAGTAATTATCTATTGTTGGTCAACAAAGACACATCATTAATTGCGATTGAAAATTTGAAGATATCTCTTTTAAAATCTTCTAATGGATTCTCTGAACGAAAGATAATAGAGTAATTTGAAAACTTATCATTGCATGAAAAAATATTTTGGTACATACGGTAAAGCTTTGATTATTAGCCATACTCAAGAAGAAAATCATGATAGCTTGCATTTGGCACTTAATATGTATTGAAAAATAAAATATAATACTTGTAAGATGGAATAATTTAATTTCCTTGCAAACTCGAATATTTATTGCAACAAGATATCTGATTGAAGAGGCATCTTACCTAATGCTGTCACTAGTACTAGACGTGGCAAAACGGGTGGGTCGGGTCGGGTCGGGTTCAAGTCGGGTTAATCGGGTTGCAGGTTGGGTCAGGTTGACCCGTATTTTTCAAAGTTTTTTTTTTTCAATTATAAAAACAAATTAATGACAACCTGTTTAGAGAGAATGAATAAAATCAATTAAACAAATGAATTGCACTTAATGCTACTTGTTAATATCCTTCCAATTCTAACAGTTTTGACTTTTGGGCATGACAAAAATTATTTATAGTCATAAATTCATGATGGAAAAAGTCTTCAATGTTAATAGTTCATTGTCAAAATGCATGTAATTACAAGTTTACAACTTCAAAAAGAGATAGATCTTAAAACAAACAAAACAAGTAAGCCAACAAAATAGCAAGTTATTGGTCTTCTTAAGTGCACATGTTCCTGTTGCATTTAAAATAATAGTAAAATTAGATTACTTAGAAAGATAAACTATACAAAAAAATATTTAAAAATAAACATAACATATTAAGTAAAGAAGAATAAGTAAAAATTTTATAAGAATTACACCTCAATCTCAATCTACTCAACGTTGGTAGCAGATTCAGCACTACAAATATTCATACTTATAAATTGTAGCTCAAGTTGGCCAATTTCATCAGCATCTTCATCTACAATACAATATTTTAATATAAATTAATATATCATTTTGACATTTTGTGCTTTGGCTTTGCCGCTTTGTATAAAGTATAAATAATTGATTGTATTGTGTTTTGACATTTTGTGCTTTGGTTTTGCCGCTTTGTACAATGGAGTGAACCGAGTGGACTACAGCTAGCAAGCAAGCATTGAATGAGAATATTTTTTTTTTTTTAATGGTTGTGAGTCACGGCCTTGGCCCTTGTGTAGTGACAGTAGTATTGTGATTTGTGATCTCTTGTTACTGTCAAGCACAATAGCACTAAACCTCTTGGTTGTGATAAATATTGAATACATTATTACTAGTTTTGGTACTTTGTGATTTATGCACGTTGTATCAGGACGTAATTAAAAAAAAAAAATTAGCGATTTTTTTTTTTTAACGGGTCGGGTCATGGGTTATTCGGGTCGGATCGGGTTGACTCGCAAAAAAAATCAGGTCGGATCACAGGTCAACCTGTTTTTGCTTCGGGTCAAAAAATCGGGTTCGGATCAGGTCGGGTCAGAAAATTCTGCCCTATATTGCCATGTCTAACTAGTACTACCCTGCTTCTATTATTCCCTACATAACAAAAATTGTGTTAGTTAAACAGGGAAGATCAAGAGGACGCAGCTATATACGAATATGATTGAAGAGGCATGCTTTGAAATCTTAGCAGCTTTACACGAACTATTAAAAACAGCTCTTATGTATCTTATAACCTAAATTTGAAACTAATTCGAATCAGGTAAAGCTACTACTGTAAAGAGTGGATTACGGCATGGAGCAGAAATAGCAGCACACGTATAAGAAATAAAACTACAACCAAAAAATATAAAGAAACATATGTGCTTTTTCCTGAACATATTTCAGTGCATATCCAAACATTTTTGCATTATTCCTGTACCCATACCTTTCGTTCCTCTGGTACAATAAAATTTTCCTTTGTTGTTAGTCTTACAATGACCCCCTTTGATAAAACACTGGCGACAATCTTCGATCACACGCACTTCAAGCAAAATCTCAGCAGATAACAATCTAAACAGGTCATTACCTTTATTTTGGCAGTTCAATGGGAGCTGAATGATTGGACATTTAGGTGGAGAGAGCGTGAAATTATAATGTGGAGGACTGTAATAGAAGTCATAGTTACTGCAATTTGTTCTATTAAAACCTGTAGGCGGAGGAATATTGAGAGCGCGGTTGCATTTGAACAGGGTCAGGTTGCCTGGGACTCGTTGAAAAGAGATGAATGGAGAGCTGGGTCTGGGAAGAGTCCAATTTTTTAAGGATTCGCAACGATTGGAAACCAACATAGACTGCAATTGTGGGTCCTTAATTTGTATGGTATTAGCCTGAGAGATGGTTTCAACATCGTACAGCAGTGTTCCATTCCTCTCCAGTTTGATCTCCGGGGTTTTCATTATTTGATGTGGATCTCCGCAATCATGTAAGAGGAGCAAACCGCATTCTGGGCTAGTGTCATTGGCGAATGGAAAACCAATCTTGCCGAGTTTTCCGCACACAAAGGGTGGACAGCCTGGGGGGTATATCTCTTCTTCTTCAGCCGAATAAAGCAACACAATGTGCGAGAGAAAAAAGAAAATAAACAGAAAGACAGAAGCCATTTCAAGATTCCACTCACCACCAAGAATAATCTCTTTACTCTAAATTAAAACCAAGTTCTCCTATCACGAGGTGAGAGAAAATTAAGATCAGAAAAAAAAAAAAAAAAAAAAAAAGGAGGAAGTCCATTACTGAGAGAAGTGGTGATCCCGTCTTGCTTACTGGGAAAGATGAAGCTTCCGGACCACCTTTCCCTGCCAGATAGCGTGCGATCACTCAGCAGTGAACACTAACTGAAAGCGGCCGAAAGGAAACAGAGGCCATTCTATTTTCACAATGCTTTTTGACTTGGCAATGGTATTCTTGTGGAAACGGGCAGGAAATCATAGTGAACTATCCAATAGCATAAAACTTGGAAGTTTCTTCGACTCTTCTCTTCTCTGTAGTAGACAAGAATAAAGAAAAAGCTTTTCACTTGTAACAATTAAAGAGCACTTGCCTCTAATACCTTTTCTTTGCCGGTTTCCACTCTCGAAGCAAGTGACAACTCTCCAGCAATAGAGAAACACTTGACCGCTTCAATGCATGCCTTTCACGAAGGATTTATTGAGCACCGTCAAAAAAGACACGGTGTCCAACGATTTTCACGTGGACAAATTATCTAAACTTATGAGCGAAGAATATAAGCTTTCTACCTATGTTTGTCACTAATTGAATTATAATCAAATTGCCTTGTCAGTAATTGACGATTATATATGATCAAAAAAAAAAAATAATTGACGATTATACAATTCAGACAATTTTAAATTCACTTAAAATAAAATAAAATAAAATAAAGAATTTGGTTATATCAGCAAAAATGCAAATTAACCAAAAATCATGTGGGCTATATGTACTATTTTTTTTTTAAATTAATAAATTGAACGAAAATATTTTTATAATCTTTTCACTCTGAAAAATGTTATATTCACAATATTTTCACAACAAATCTTGTCATAAACCTAATGTCCAATAGTTAATTATTCATTGATAAAATAAAATTTAATTATTAAAAATGAAAAGTCTAAGGATATATAAAATTGATAATCAAAGTCCAATTCACAGTTATATATATCTTTTTTAATCAAATTATAAGAAAGATTAAAAAAGTAAGCAATCAAATTATAAGAATGGTGCAGATTTCTTGTTAGGAAGGAGGGGCAGTAAGCACTCAGTACTTTCTTTTTAGGGTCCCAGGAGGAAATTTCTAAGTAAACTAAGCATTGACTTGGGTGTTTTATCCCTGTGCCTAGTGCAAAGGATCATGATCCTAATACTAGTACAAAAGTAGCAATCAAGCAAGATCTTGAAGCATATCCAAACACAACAGAATAAATCTCTGTTGAGAAACATATATATAGTTTGCTCAAGACTACATGCCTCATTTGCGCAAGTTTCAAAATATAGAAATTCCATTTTCCATTCTTGTAACTTCCCCCACTCATCATCACTCGCCTCCCTAGCAAAGAAAAGCCTACAAAAAAAGGTACAAAGTGTTGGAATTCATGTACACATCAAGCTTCATCAATGGCGTGAACAGATCAGAGATGAAGAACAGAGAGAAATATAAGGCACAACTCCTCTAACTCCTAACTAACTCCTCAACGTAGTAAACTACATGTAGCCTAGTAACTTACTAATACATAAATGACTTGTAGTTCAGCTTTATGTACAAACATACAGTACTTGATTTACACTACAGATTACACTAATGAATTACAAACTATCATCTAACACAAAGTTACTTAATTCAACGCAAAAATGTGTTATAGCCGTAATGCACAAGGTACTATTGCAATAGGCAACTGGCATATAAGGCACTACTCTTCACATTGATCTTACTATGGACAACAGAAGCAGCTAGCGGTTGTTTAGGATGAGCTGCCTTCGAAAAATTGTAGTGATATTGACCAGACCTGTGGCAGCCTCAATATTCCATTACCCATTTGGCACAAGGGCAGGATGTTCCATGAATGAAGATTTCCTCATCACTGGCAATCGCTCCCTCAGCGTTTTTGCGTAAGAGCAATATAAATGTGACACACATATGGCTTTGGGTGAATTGCGTGTCTTTCTCTTCGATCCATTTGTCCAAATTCCCCATCTCCAGCACTCGAAACAAGTTCACGGCCATTGGTTGTGACACATATATATGCTTTGATAAAAGGTTCTAGTGGGACAGCATACACGACTGGGTGCATGTCTCTATGTTCTAAAATCAGTGACGTGGTTGAGGGGTCTTGCTCTGGCATTGGTTGTTGCCAGACTGCTATTCCAAAGGGAGTCATGGATTATAGAATCGATGTCGGTAGCTATTCCAACCACACAAATGTAAGTGAATTCAATCCTTGCAGCTATGCTTTTGTACGTAGCAGAAGAAGAAATTACAATTTTTCTTCAAAAGATCTGCAAGATTTTACATGAGAAGACCCAGATGGTGCTCAATTGGTAAATAGGGAATCAAACTTTTTTTTTTTTGAGAAAGAAATAGGGAATCAAACTTGTAGTGAGGCTAAAAAAGATCATCCTCAAAAGTTCGCATGCAAAAATAACAGTGATTGTCATGACTCAGACAGTGGTCCAGGGTATTGGTGCAATTGTTCTAAGGGTTTCGAAGGCAACCCTCACGTACCTTCCACATGGCAGCCAAGGTTACTGCACCAATTTCAATATACAATGTTTTATTGTCTATAGAATACCATTGTTTTTTTCAATGGATTGCTGACTTTTTTATCCTGATTTTTAAAATCTATTTCTACATATTTTTACAGATATTAATGAGTGCGAGCTAAATCCCAACCTTTGCGACAAAAATTAGGGGTGTAAAATGGATGGGTTTGGGTGGGCATAATTAGGTTGGGTATATAAAACTCATTTATCTATTAAAACTCATTTAATTAATTACTTCTAACCCAATCCAATTATTATAAGTAAATCCCAACTCACCCAATTACCCAATTATCAAAATTACCAAAATGCTTGGATTCCCTTTTCCACTCTCTCTAATTTCCATTCGTGGGATTAAAAAATTCCACATAAGCATATCCACATCAGCAATTATATTAAAAATCCAAATAAAAAAAAAAATTCTTTTCTATTTTCTCTCACTTTCTTGGCAACCAAATAGTGCAACAAATACAAAGAAATGTCATTTCAAGCTCAAAACTTTCCCGGGAAAAAGAAAAAACAAAGAAAAAACTTTTCTTTACAATGGCCTCAGTTGGATACGAAGAAGAGAAGAGGAGATTGTGGATTGAGGCTTGGGATGACAGAAGCTTGAGAAGCTTAGCGTTAGCGAGGGGGAGCTCAGCGTTCTCGTGGCGGAGAGACTCAGTCTCAGAGAAGATCAATGAGGCTAGCTCGGCAGAGATCGTAGTGGTCGTTGAGTTCTTGGTACTAGAGGATCAATCGAGCTTGGTTGAGGCGGTTCTGAGTGGACGAAACAGCGTCGTCGATGGAGGAGGAACACGTGGAAGGGCTGCTCATGAGGGAGATCGAGGTGGTGATGGTGGTTAGTAATGGTGATTTTGGCGAGAAAATAGAGTGGTGGTCGTGCAGGTGGTTGATGGAGGAGATGCGTCGTTCTCCATTTTTGTCTAAAATTTTCCCGAGAAACAAACAGGAAAAAGAAAGTGAAGGGGTCTCTTTCTTTTCTTTTTCTTTTTTTATTTATTTTTATTTTTTATGGGAAGGGCTGGATTAAATTTGGGTAAATTGTTTTTGGGTTAAATGGGTCTAATTGGGTTGATGCCCGTTTAACCCAACTAATAATTGGGTGGGTTTGGGTTCAATTAGAGTAGGTGGGTTTGGGCTTACTTTGCCACCCCTAACAAAAATTCAACATGCATCAATTTAAATGGTACTTATAGGTGTTCCTGTCGGCCAGGATATGAAGATGATGGCAAAAGCAGTGATGGATCGGGCTGCAAACCCATACCACCACCACCCATACCAAAGTCTCAGAGTTTTCCCTTGATGAATAGGATTGTGCTAAGTAAGAAACAATATTGATCACTTCATAATCATATGTTACATATAATATATATCTTCCCAAAAAAATACATTACATATATAAATTTGCATATTTTTTCTACAGTTGTGATGTCCCTGAGATCAACGCAAATAAAAGCCAATATGTTGAATGCTCCCATTTTTTTTTCTTCTTTTGATATTTAAAATATAAGTGCTCTACAACATTTTCACAATAAATCATAGGCTCTAAGTTGTTATTGGTTCTAATTTGAACCCACCACTTTAATTACTTTTTTACCCACCAATTACAGCTAGTAATAATGTCACAATGTATCACTTAAGATTTGTTCTAAAAGTGTTGTGAACATAGCATCTCTATCTAAAATGACCTATTCACAAAACTTTAGTTTTCTGGTTGAGAAGCTTCAATTTGTTACATGTATGTGTAGGTTTAAGTGTTAGCCTCTTACTGCTACTTTTGGGCATTTCTTGGTTATACTTTTGACTCTTTCAAAGAAAGCACATCAAACTCAAATAGAAGTTTTTGAACAAAATGGTGGCTTTATGCTACAGCAACAACTTTCCAGGCACAAAGAATTTGTTGAAACAACTTGAATATTTACAGCTAAAGAACTCATGAAGGCAACAAACAATTACCATGAAAATATAATCCTAGGCCAGGGAGGCCAAGGAACTATGTACAAAGGAATATTATCAAAGAATAGAATATATAGTTGCCATTAAGAAGTCCAAAACATTAGATCGGAGTCAAATTGAACAATCATTAATGAAGTGATTGTGCTTTACCAAGTGAACCACAAGAATGTGGTAAAACTATTGGGATGTTGTTTGGAGACTCAAGTTCCCATGTTGGTATATGAATTTGTTACCAATGGTACCCTTTTCAACCATATACACCAGACAGACCATTCTTTCACGCTTCAATGGCAATTACGATTGCAAATAGCTACAGAGACTGCTAGGGCGCTTTCTTATCTGCATTTTGCTGCTTCCACTCCAATCATTCATAGAGATATCAAGAGCACTAATGTACTCTCGATTAGATGATAATTACATAGCTAAGGTATCCGATTTTGGAGCTTTGAGGTTGATTCCTTTGGATCAAACTTAGTTAACCACATTAGTGCAAGGGACGCTTGGATACTTGGATCTTAAATTCTTGCAATCAAGCCAGTTACCTGAAAAGAGTAATGTTTACAGTTTTGGAGTTCTCCTTGCAGAGTTAGTTAGTAACTGGAAAGAAAGCACTTTCTTTTGATAGGCCCGAAGCAAAGAGAAACTTAGCCATGCATTTTGTCTTAGCAACGAAAGAGAGACACTTGTTTGAAATTCTTGACTGCAAAGTGTTGAATGAGGGAAATGCTAAGCAGGTTATGGAGGTTGCCATGTTAGTGAAGAGATGCTTAAGCTTGAAGGGAGAAGAGAGGCCTACCATGAAAGAAGTTGCATTGGAACTTGAGGGCTTGAAAGCAATGGAGAAACCTCCACGTGTTAAAGGCAATATGGGTTCAGAAGAGACTGAGTACTTACTCAGTAAACCAAATGATGATTGTCTCAGTGTCAGTAGTGCTAATAGTGATTTAGCATGTTATGATAGCATAAATAGCCAGGTTAAAATATCGATACTTGATGATGGGAGATAATTATTTAGTGTGTTAAAGAATCATACAAGGCTTGAGTCTATCATTATTATTGTATTATCATTCGCTTTTATTTTCTTTTCAAGCTCTATTTGTAGGAAGTGTTGTTGTTTCTTAATGAAATCCCTAATTCATTAAAGAAGAGAGATGAATCCGCACTGCACTGACACTAATTGTCCCAGTGTACCCCTGTTTTGTTATCATCGATTCATATCTATTTACGAAAATTTGTAATTTCCCTCTATTTATTTATAGAATCTGTGGATGATTTGGTTGCATCGCATAAAGACATGTCTTAGCGCACAAGTTTTGATTTTTAGTGTATGTGCTAACTCGTGTCTTCAGATTATTCATTAATTGATAACATTGGATTAATATTAATCCATAGGTATAAATCTGTAGATCATAACTAAAAACTACTCTTCTATTGCTAGAACACTACTCTGTGAATCCGTTTGAAAAAAAAAACCCAAGTTTGTCATTTTGTTTAAAATGCCCAATAATTGTATATGGTTGTAGCTTTAATGCTTTTCTTACTCCTTTTTTTGCTCCTTTGGGGGTGGTGTGGGTCTCATGTGTTGTGAGATAACTAGGTGTATACATCCGAAACATTATATATCCTCTCAGGTGAGAAGGTCTATGTTCTGTACAGTGCCACATTGTTTAAAAGAAATTTCCTGGTTTTATAGAAGGGCCAAGGGGAATAAAAGAATTTTCTAATTGAAAGCCATGGCAGTCCAGAATATTCAAATCATAAGGAAGAAGAAGAAGAAGATGAAGTTCCAACGGCTAATTCTACCAAAACGATGTCGTGTATAAGGCTGGGAAAGCATAAAGGCAAGTTAAAACAAAACGTCACCGTTTCTCATTAAAAGGAACGGTGCCGTTTTGTGTATGGTGTAGAAATTTCCTCATAAAAGGAAACGATGTCGTTTTGCAGTGTGCATATGTAATGTTATTAACTGTCAGGTTGTTAGCAGTTTGTTAGCTTTAGGAGTGCACATGTATAAGTCTGTTAGAGCACGTGTGAGGTGGTTATTAATCTCCATCGTGCTCTCTCTCTCTCACTCTCTCTATGAGTTTTGTATAAATATGGGTTGTAGCCTCCATTGTTAAATTATATTGTGAAATATATTCAGTGAGATATTTCTTGAGAATTTTCTGTTCAAGCTTCTCTCTCTATCTCTATTTTCTTTTCTTTTCTCTGTTTTGTGTTTCAAAATTTTAGTGAGAGGTATTGTAGATTTGAGATAATCTTTCATGGTATCAGAGCTTTGATCCATTTCAATGGCTTCTGCTCCTTCTGGTTCATCTTCTTCAGCGTCTGCTTCAACTACTCTGCCAGCTATGGCTACTGGAAATATACCAGTGAACACTTCACTGTTGCTATTATCAAACATGTCATCCATGATGACTGTGAAGCTTGACTATGGAAACTATATTGTGTGGAAACATCAAATCGAGGTAATTCTTGATACCTATTCAATGATTGATGTTCTAGATGATTCAATCATTGCTCCAGATAGGTTTCTTAAAGATTCATCTGGTAATTTCACTATTGAGATCAATCCAGCCTTCATAGCTTAGAGGAATCGTGAACAAGCAATGTTCACTTTCTTGAATTCTACACTCTCTCCTGCAATTCTTGCCATTACAGTTAGGCAAAAATCTGCTAGAGGAGTTTGGAAAGTGTTAGAGAAAAGATTTGCATCTGTCTCAAGGTCTCATGTGATGAGCCTAAGAAATGAGTTAAATGCAATTAAGAAAGGTGTTAATTCCATTGATGGATATTTTCAGAAAATTAAGCAAGCCAGAGATAGATTGGCTGCTGTTTCTGTGTTTGTGGATGATGAAGAGCTTCTCCACATCATTCTTGATGGTCTTCCTTCTGAATATGATTCTTTTAGTTCAGAAATTAGAACTAGAAGTGATGTATTGTCAGTTGAAGAGTTGAATGTTTTGCTCAATGCTGAAGAAAGAGTAATTAAAAAGAGGTCTAATACAGTTGATTCAGCCTCTATGGCTATGGTTGCAAAGTTTCATTCTCAAGGTTTTCAACAAGGAAGAGGAGGTAGGAATAATAATCAGAGAGGAAGAGGTCGAGGTAATAATCATAACTCTGGGGGATCTCATTATGGTGGTGGTTATTCCAATCCTAATCAGTTTTAGAATTTCAATTCAAGCAATTTCAACCCAGGCATTTCAAGGTTTTCTCCTCAGTTTCAGAACTTTAATCACTCTAAGCAGTCATCTAACCAGAATCCAAGTCAATTAAGCAGGCCTATGTGTCAGATCTGTGGCAAGAATGGTCACTCAGCCCTTGATTGTTACCATAGAATGGATTTCACATATCAAGGGAGGCATCCACCTGCAAAACTAGCTTCTATGGTGGCTAATACTGCTCAAGTACAAGCTTCCAATGGTTGACTCACTGACACAAGTTGCTCAGACCATGTGACTCCTAACTTGTCACAACTCTCTCTCATGCAGCAACCAGTTCAAGGCTCAGAGACTGTCACAGTTGGCAATGGTCAAAAGCTGCCAGTCACTCACATTGGTAATGGTGAGCTTCGAACCTTAACTCATAACTTTAGGCTTGATAACATCTTTAGAGTGCCTGACTTTACCTCAAATATTTTATCTGTTCATAAACTTTGCCTTCAAAATAATACTTTCTGTTATTTTGATGCACGTAAGTTCTTAATTCAGGATTTACCCACGAGGAAGATCCTATACGCAGGATTGAGTAACGATGGAGTTTACCCTATTCCATCTAATCCTACTCTGTCTTCAACTTCCTGCTTCAATTCTATTCAGAATCCTGCATTTGTCTCTGTTAAACCACATCATATTCTGCCATGGCATCACAGACTTGGGCATCCAAGCTCTAAGATTTTATTTTCTGCCTTAAAACCTGTATTTCCTTCCATTTCTTTGTCTCAGATTGATGATGTTTGTTCATCTTGTGAATACTGTATAAGTGCAAAAATGCACAAGTTTCATTTGAATAAAACACCTCTTGTTTCCACTTCACTCCTTGAACTTGTGCATAGTGATGTTTGGGGTCCTTCTCCACTCACTTCTTTACTTGGTTTCAATTACTATGTGATTTTTGTTGATGATTACTCTCATTTTACTTGGTTATTTCTTCTCAAACATAAAAATGGGGTGCTTTTTGTTTTCAAACATTTCAAGTCCATGGTTGAAACTCAATTCAGTTCTAAACTTAAAGTTTTAAGAACTGATAATGGTTCTGAGTACATTAACAATGATTTTAAGTCCTTTTGTTCAACCTCTGGTATTCTCCACCAGTCTTCATGTCCTCATACTCCTGAGCAAAATGGGGTTTTAGAGAGAAAACACAGGCACATTGTTGAAACTAGTCTTACTCTTCTATACCAGTCTCATCTTCCACTCAATTATTGGTCCTATGCTTTCTCTGCTGCAACTTATCTTATCAATAGAATGCCTTCCTCAGTCTTAGGTTTTCATTCACCTTGGGAAAGGGTTTAATCTAAATCACCTTCTCTTCTTGCTCTTAAAGCTTTTGGCTGTGCCTGCTCCCAATACCTCAGGCCCTTTAACCAAAATAAGTTGCAGCCCAAATCTAAACCTTGTATTTTTCTAGGCTATCCCCCACTATCTAAAGGTTATATATGCCTTGATCCAACTTCAAATAGAATCTACATTGCCTGTCATGTCTTGTTCAATGAATCTCTCTTCCCTTTTGCTCATGATTCTAGCTTCACTGATCCTCATATTCCATTCTCATCATCTCTCTCTAATTGGTTTTCTCAACCTTCAACACTTGTTGATGAGTCTATTCCTAAGTTCCCCACTGAGTCTACTACTGTTTCCACACCTCCTGATCTTACTTCTTCCCTTCTTCCTTCCTTTCTTTCTCCACATATGCCTATTCCTGTTGTTCCTCCACCATTGGCTGTTCCTTCATCTATTCCTACTATTTCTACTCCTGTACATTCTTCATCTGTCTCACAACCTACCCCTACTGTGTCTAATTCTAATACCATTGTTCCTGTCTCCACTAATTCTCATCCAATGCTCACAAGGTCAAAGCATGGTATCTATAAGCCTAGAGTTATGCAGGTTCAAGTTGATTACACCATCACAAAACCCCCTTCTTTCACTATTGCCTCTAAACATCCTCAATGGGTAGCTGCTATGGATGCTGAGTTTCAGTCTTTACAGAAGTAGAATACCTGGTCCTTGGTTCCTCTTCCTCCCCATAAAAATGTGGTCACTTGCAAATGGGTTTATAAGTTGAAAAGGCACAGTGATAGCTCTATAGCAAGATATAAAGCCAGGTTAGTTGCAAGGGGGTATCTTCAGCAATATGGCATGGATTATGATGAGACTTTCAGCCCTATGGTGAAGCTTGCTACTGTTAGGATTCTTCTAGCTTTGGCTGTACAGTTTGGTTGGGAATTGAGGCAATTAGATGTCAATAATGCATTTTTGCATGGGGTTCTTAGAAAAGAAGTTTATTTGGCTCAACCTCAAGGCTATGTTGATCCTGCCTTCCCTAAGCATATCTGTCTGCTTCACAAGGCCCTTTATGGTCTCAAACAAGCCCCTAGAGCTTGGTTTGAGAGATTTACATCTCAATTGTTGCACATTGGCTTTTGTGCTTCTGCTGCAGATAGCAATCTTTTCGTTTTAAGGCATGGTTCTTCAATTGTCTTTCTGTTGCTCTATGTGGATGATATAATCATCACAGGCAACAAATCCAGCTTTGTCTCTTCTATCATCAAGCTGTTAGAGGTGGACTTTGATCTCCAGGATCTTGGCTTACTTCATTACTTCCTTGGCCTGCAAATTGATTATACTCCTTCTGGACTATTTGTTCATTAGGTCAAATATGCCTCTAATCTCCTTAAAAAGTTTGGAATGACTTATTGTAAGCCATGTAAAACTCCTTCCTCACCTAATTCTCATCTTCTTCCTAATGACAATCCATTATTACTTGACCCTACATCTTATAGAAGCTTGGTTGGTGCCTTACAGTATTTAACCTTTACAAGACCAGATTTCTCATTTGCTGTTCAACAAGCTTGTCAACATGAGTGCTCCCACACAGAATCATCTTCAGGCGGCCAAACGTATTCTAAGATATCTTCAAGGCACATTACATTTTGGTATTTCCTTCACTCCTGGTCCTATTTCCTTATCTGCTTATAGTGATTCTGATTGGGCTGGGGACCCTATGGATAGGTGTTCCATCACTAGTATGGTCCTTTTCTTTGGTAATTCTCCTATCTCATGGTCTGCCAAGTAACAAGGCACTGTTTCTCGTTCATCAACTGAGGCTGAATACCGTGCCTTGGCTTCCACCACTGCTGAGTTGTATTGGATTAGAATGCTTCTTCACGATTTTGGCCTTTGTCTTCCTCATTCTCCCCTTCTCTAATGTGATAATGTTAGTGCTCTAGCCATTGCCACTAATCCTGTATTTCATGCTCATACCAAGCACATTGAAGTTGACTACCATTTTGTTCGTGAGAAGGTCCTCAGGCGTGATGTGCTGCTTAAGTTCATCTCTACCCATGATTAGTTAGCTGATCTGTTTACTAAAGGCCTTCCTTCTCCTCGGTTCAACTAGCTTACCTCCAAACTCATGTGAAAATTTCCCATTCGTTTGAGGGGGGAAGAAAGCCATGGCAGTCCAGAATATTCAAATCATGAGAAAGAAGAAGAAGATGAAGCTCCAACAGCTAATTCTACCAAAACAGTGTCGTGTATAAGGCTGGGAAAGCATAAAGGCAAGTTAAAACAAAACGTCACCGTTTCTCATTAAAAGGAATGGTGCCGTTTTGTGTATGGTGTAGAAATTTCCTCATTAAAGGAAACGATGTCGTTTTGCAGTGTGTATATGTAATGTTATTAACTGTCAGGTTGTTAGCAGTTTGTTAGCTTTAGGAGTGCACGTGTATGAGTCTGTTAGAGCACGTGTGAGGTGGTTATTAATCTCCATCGTGCTCTCACTCTCTCTATGAGTTTTGTATAAATATGGGTTGTAGCTTCCATTGTTAAATTGTATTGTGAAATATATTCAGTGAGATATTTCTTAAGAATTTTCTGTTCAAGCTTCTCTCTCTATCTCTGTTTTCTTTTCTTTTCTCTGTTTTGTGTTTCAAAGTTTCAGTGAGAGGTATTATAGATCTGAGAGAATCTTTCACTAATAAGTAATTAAATGAGGGAAAGAAAAGGGCAGGGGAGGGAGGGAGCAATTTTTTAAAAATTTCTCCCTATTTTGTGGAAAAATATTGGAGTTCTAAAAAATTGGGAAACTTCATTTTAAGTGAAAACAAAATTTGATGTATTTAAGCTAAAAAGGTTAGGGAAAAATTCTACAAGAAAAAGCAGGAAAATGAATACCGTTTAAAGGTGGGAAAATTGAGTACTAACCTAGCCTCTTCGAATGTCGATCAATATATAGAAGAGCCAACTCGTTACTTTAAGGCCTAGTTAAAGTACCAATGGATACTCAAAATGAGTCTTCTAAATTTCTAATTTCTTACTCCTTATCTGATTTTATTTCTAATTGTTTAAATGGATATTGATGAGTCCAAAAAATAACGGCTTCGTCATTGTATAATGACAAACCCAAGATACATTACACATTTATAACAAGAATTTATGCCAAGGAGTAACGAACAGAGCAACAGGAAAGAATACATTACACAAGTCAAAGCACCAATCTGTAACGTCTCAACCGTTACAAATGAGAATGAATGTAAAGATCCATTACTCATTAAAGACAAAGATGGCTATAAAGCCAGAGAAGAACAACACCAAAAGGTATACACAATTCTCATCCCAAAAACTACTCCTAAGTTGAATTCTCTTGCAATACACTTCAACTGAATTCCATTCTAATTGAATCATTGAAGGGTGTTTGGCAAACACCACACCAATGTATTTCGTTTTCTCTATTTCAAATATGTTGCAAGTTTGTCCCTGGACGAATCCATTACCATCGTCCATCCACACAAAAGAAGATCTCAACTGTTGATTTTTTGCGTCGTCATCAGTTTGGCACCATCTATGAAAAATGCTAATCATTCAAGCCATTTCCCCAATTGACAAAAGAGGTTTTCATAGTGCAAGATGGACCCTGAACAAGTTGCACACCAGATTCAGGCTCTCACAGCCAATATAGTATAATTGACTCGCCAAAATGAAAAACTACGAAGAGCAGCTGAATCCCAAAACGAGGAACGACTACGGACTACCAAAAATCAGAATGAAGAAGAACAACCTCGAAGAATTGAAGGAAACAATAATGAAGAGGAGTCGGATAGTCAGATTAACAGAAGAACAAGGGTGTCAAAAGAAAATTCATCCAAGATGGAAAATGAACTCCATAGTATGAAGAGAGAAATTAATGAACTCAGGAATGCAGTAAAAGACAAAGCCATAGAGAATTTGGACGCCGTTCACCATTGAGGTGTTGAACCATCCTCTTCCACCAAAGTTTCGCCTTCCTCAACTCAAGTCATATGATAGTTCGAAAGATCCTTTGGACCACATCAAATTGTTTAAAACCTTGATGCACCTGCAAATGACTCTAGATGAAGTAATGTGTAGAACTTTTCCAACAACACTGAAGGGCATAGCCAGAGTTTGGTTCAGCAAAATACCCTCGGGTACTATTGCAACTTTGAGCAACTCAGCAAGGGCTTTGTTTGTCATTTCATTGGAGAACAGAGACATAAGCTGGGATGCACAGACGCGGCAAAACGGCCACCGCACCTTCGTCCGAAGTGGCCCGATGCGGCGACGTGTGAGCGATGCCGCTGCCTGTGCATCGGTGCCGCTTCGGAATTTTTTTTTTTTTTTTCATTTCCTAACTCACGCCGACTCGGCTCAGACTTGGGCCGATTCGCGTAGACTCGGGCCGATTCGCGCCGACTCAGGTGAATATCGGTGTGTTTCGGCCGGAAAAAGGAAATCGGCCAGTAAGAATTCGTGTCGAACCCCTTTCTTCTTCTTCTTCTTCTTCTTCTTCTTCTTCTTCGCTTCTTTTGATGGGCAGCTCTCTCTTTCTTTCTTTCTCTCTCTGTCTCTTTCTTTTAATGGGTAGTTTCTGGCTCTTTTTGCCCCATGTGCACACTGAGCCCCACATTTGCCTCTGGATAGAGACTAGGAAACGACAATGTAACAAAAAAGCGATGGCCACGATTTAACTCTTCTATAATAATTTTCTTTTTTACTATATTTATTACCCAATATCCTCAATTCACGAGCCACAAGTTTTTTAATCTTATCTTTGATTTTTTTTTTTTTTAATGGGTAAAAAAATAATCTCCAATTTTTAAACCATAGCTTTTCTTTATTTTTTATTAAATAATAAAATTAAAATTAAAGGTTAATTTTTTTATATATTGCTAAATATAAAATATATAAATAAAAATATTTTTAATAAGTTTTTAATCACTGCACCCGCATCCCATTTTTTCAAAAATTGCCAAGCCCCGCACCCGAATCTAAAAACGCACCCATGCTTCATAGGATATAAGAAGCCAACTTGTCATCTTCTCAACATTCGTCAAGCAAAAGGAGAATCGTTGAGGCAGTATGTAACTCATTTCAATAAAGAGTTATTACAGGTGGACGAAGCAGAAGATCAAGTCATCTTGACGACCTTCTAGGCAGGATTGTTACCTGGGGACTTTTTCTTTTCGATTACAAAATGACCTCCAAAGATAGTAGCAGAACTACTCCACAAGGCCCAAAAATATATGAATGTAGAAGATGCGGTAGTCGCGAAGGAAATAACCGATAAAAGGAAGAGAGACGAAGAAACAAGTCATCACCCCGAGAAGAAAAAGGAGACGCGAAGCACAAGGCAAATCTTAGACAGGAAGAAAAACATCCCAGATCAAAGGTACACAACTGGCACCCCCCCCCCCCCCCCCCCCCCCCCCCCCAAAGTTGAAGACTTATGAGAGGCAAGGGAAAGTAGGTTCAAGCATCAACTGGAGATGTTTTGGATGATGGAAAGCTTTCTTAGGACCTTCTAGGACAGGAATTAGCAATTGCCTATGTAAAGGCTTTTTGTGGTCACTAACATTCAAAGTGAGATTGGTTTTAATGAAATTCCAATAGCTTATTTTAAACTTTGAGGGTGATTGCCTTCTCTTACCTAAATGTGATTGCTTAGGAAAACCTATGTGAGATTGTCTAGTATTTATTTTTCTTTATTTCTCATTCTACTCACCGTTTTCATACCAAAATAACCATCAAATATCTTCAAGATCACATTAATTAATCTAATTTAGTGCTAAATTCCTAACGATCATACCTCAATTTCTACCTTTAACATATAAGACACTTACTGAGGTAACAGCCATTGCTGCAATTCTTATGCCTAACAATTTATGTTAGCAGTATAGTTAGTTGGCAAATTCTAAAGACCAGTCATGGAACCTCAATAATCATGGCAAAATGCATAACCAGGTTTTCATGCTAGAAACTTAAAAAAAAGAAGAATTTCGGATCTTTTAATTTTCTTTTTTTCTTTTTTTTTTTTGGTTGGTATCCCAGCTTGTCTTCCCATGATTTTTTAATTTCTAAAAGAAATAAGGGCTGTTACCTAAAATCTTGCAAGTTGGAATGAAATACCAATCTGCTACGTACTTGCCGTTAAACTCAGACCCATAGAAAATTAAAAATCAAGCACTTTTGCTCCAATCAAATCCGCCTTTCACAAAAGTCCAATCGGTTTGGAAGATTGAGTTGATACCCACAAACACAAGAGTCCAATCTTCTTACCTTCATTGTGTTCTGTACAGAGGCCTTGGTGGGTTTGGTTGGGCTTTTTGTGCAACTTATGGTGTAGTGGTGGTGGAGGTTTTAATTTTAACTTTTAATTCATTGTCTTCTGTTTGGGCCTTGGTGGGTGTGGGCTGTGTGGCTACGGCAGAGGTGGAGGAGGACTGAGAAAGTCAATTGGTTTTCTCTTGGGAAGTTAAAGAAAGGGGTTAAAGTGTCCAAGGGAGTGAAAGCCCATTGGGTTCCATATATGGCATGGCATATTCACGGGCCTTCAATGACTAAATGACACTCATGTTGTTGGGTTTTATTTATATTTATTTTGGAAGTAACAAAAGTTTCAACCAAGAAAGCTATTAAGAATTTGAAATTAAAAAAAAAAAAAAAAAAAAATCTTGTATTTTTAAGATTTTGATACTTAGTCGAAATTTATTAGTTTGATTTGCTTTAGTATTTTTTTAAGACTTAATTAATAAAATTTTAATGAAATTGAAATATGAGATCAATGTACAATTTGCGTACATTTGCATGTTATTTGCAGAACTAGAATTAACTGGCCAACCATCCAACTCATAGAAGGGTGTATATTGCCATAAAGTGAGGTGCATTACTGTTGAACCATTAAAACCTGACTGCATCATTATCCTGTTTGGCTATTTTTGTGTTTGGGTTGACTCTGTTCTTATTTGGTTGTTATGCCATATCACTCGAAGTGAATTGACTCACTATGCGTAAATCAAACCTGGCCATTTCTACTTGTATGCACTATTAAATAAAATCCTTAAAAAACTAGAGCCACGTGGTTTGGTAACATTTTCTAAATCAAATAATATAAATGGGTGTTGTAATGTGTCCAGGCAAAATCTTTTAGATCAAGATGGACAAGAGTTAGAAATTAAAGGCTGGTTACATAAAATAGTAAGCAGATTAAGAAATAAATCATTTATGAAATACAAAGTACTTATAAATGCAAACCTTCCATGCTCTCCAGGTTGGATACAAAGCATTACATCTTTGTCTGCAAGCACTGCACTTACAGGTATCACTCCACCACCCAAAGCTTTTCCAAGTATCTGGAAAAGAAAATTAAAAAGTTATTATACGTATTGTATCACATTGGAGCAGTCAATAAGATTGTTAAGTTAGTTTAAACAAAAAAGGCCTCCCAAGCATAAGAAAGAGTAATGAAGATACTGTGCAAATTGCAGCTTGCAGCTTGCAGCTTGCAATTTGCATTTCACATCTCTCAAACTTAGCCTCTATGACAAGATATTCAGACATGACATATCTTTTTCATCATGCAAGACACATTAGGAATACAGTGCAAAGAGGCAAGAATTTTCTCAGGCAGGGAAAACAAAGAATACAAATGTTAGGTTAACTTCAAAAAAGTATACACTCCATTCTATTGCGAATCCTGTTAAAATTTAAAAAGTATGTTTTTCTTGTTTCAAGTACAAGTCCATAGTTCTGGAAAGAATTAATTCCCAGAATTTTAAAACTTTGCTTTCAAAGCTGTCTTACTCAGTCTTGTGTGACTATTTATGGAATCTCATAATAAGATATTGGTTATGGGTGGACAAGAAGAAGTTTCTCAGAATTTTTAAGTTTGTTCTTTTCTTTTCTTTTTTTATTGATAAGTTATGCATGCACTTAGTGGGCATTGAACCTGCAACCTTACCTTCCATCCCATTATCATGGGAGGATTAAGTGTTATTTGATCTAGAGTTCATTGGCTTTAGACAATTCATAACTATAACAAAGTCTTCTTATGTGGTATTGTCTGATCAAATTGGGTGGATAAACATAATTCCATTACAAATTCATAGCTATGATAAATGACCAAATGGTGGTATAAAAATCTTCTACAAATAGACAATGCAATTATCAGAGTTTTGAATAGAGAGTGAAACCTTCATAGTCAAATTTCACTTTCAAGTACAAGTCCAATAGATGCGAATTTTGGCCTTCTGAAAACAACCTAGTTCCTGAGGTTTTAAAACTTTTATTTCAGAGTCTTCGTGAGTGATCTTGTATGAAACCTTCATAGTCCCACACGCACACAGAGAGCCGTCATTTCGTAAGGTGTAGGCCTCCCATTTCAACCCCTAAAGATGTAACTGGATACTTAAATTTAAATATTTGATATGGATACTGAATTGTGGGCAATACATCAATACTAAGCAACCCAGCTTTGTACAGATATTTGAACAGGATATCACAATGTATCCAAAATGGAGAAAATGACCATTTGAGTGTCATGTCCTCTTGACAAATTAAAGGGATGCTACATGGGTAATTTTCCTGGTGTAACTTGCAATCATATTGTAGTTTAATGGTTCAAGTAAGCATCATTATCCAAAATGTTTCTACGTTCACATCCAAGACTTGGCAAAAGTCAGGAAAATTATAAAGAATCTGGAGAGAGAGATTTTGGAGGGGATGGGGGTTGCTCACCACTACATCTGGGCGCACTTCTTCCCAATCACAAGCCAGCATTTTTCCTGATCGTGCTAAGCCAGATTGCACCTCATCTGCAATCATTAAAACATTATATTTTGAGCACAGATCTCTGACAGATTTTAAATAACCATCTGGAGGAATTACAACCTACCAACAAATAAAGAAATATTTTTCTCAGGAAAACAAAGAATTCAGAATTTGGAGGGATGGAATCTTGATTCCCCTCAAAAAAGAGAAGGAAAAACATATTAAGAAAAGGATCAGATTCAGTACGTACAGCTTAGACAAAAAATCAAGATGTTCGATTACTCCATCATTTTAACCGAACAGCTTTGACAAAAAGAAATTGGAGTGATCGAACATCAGCCATGTCCTAGTTCTATGATTTAGAAAATAGACAGATCTAAAACTCAGGCACAACCTTGCACCAATGGATAAATCCAAGTCCCTGTAACACATCTCATGACCCTAAAGTGAGCAAATATTCATTTCCAAAATACATACCCCAGCCTCTCCTTGAATGGGCTCAAAAAGAAATCCTGCTATTCAATCACCATTTTCTGCAATAATGAATAACAGAAACATGCTATAATCAATACACTTTCCACTACAGTTTTGATGCAGTTCAGATGGATTACAAAAGAATGTATGAAGCATGCGATGAATTATACAAATAAGATAATTTATCTCAATATTGGGGTACAGTACAAGATCAATAATTTAATCATAAATTTTAGTGAATCTAAACCTTTGAAGATTTTCTCAAGGGCAACTGCATCACTAAAATCAACTTTAATATGGCCAGGCAACAACAGTCCAAAACCACGGATTGCATCATTGTCACAAGACTCATAACTCATGGAGATGACAGCCAATGTACGACCATGGAAGCAGCCAGAACAAGAGGCAATAATTGCCTGCATATGGTTCACTTGAGTAAAACGTCCGAAATGGTAAACTCAACTGGTCCATATAATTGATGATGCGGAAAAGCAAGAAGATTTTTATTTAGTATTATTTATGTTTGTAAGTCAATTGTATTTTTAAGTTTTAGGTCCTAGTAGTTTATTATACTACTAATATTATAATTTGGAAGTAAGGTTATTTTTGTAATAAGGCAATTAGAGTTTCCTAGCCAATTAGAACTAAAGTTTTGTAATCCTTTATAAGCAACCTATTGTACTCATTAAGGAGATAATGGATATTTTGATGAATGAAAAAAATGGTCATTTGGTTTCTTTTGGTCTGGTACTGACTCCAGGTCTACCTTAGTGTTGACTACTAGTGGTTTCCCCACTTAGTACTAACTCCAAGCAAAGCCTAGATACTGACTCCTAGGTCAGATCCATTTATTTTATTGTTGTTTCAGTTTTGTTCTGGTTGTCCTGCGTCAATTTTGGTATCCAAGCAAACACCGATCTTTGAAGCCTCACCGCAAAACCAGAAAAGTAATAAAAAAACAAATAAAAAAACCACTGTCATGTTTCTCATCACATCAAATCACAATTTAGATCCATAAGAAGTCAGCGCCGCCACCAGCCTCCATCACCAGTAGCATCCCCATCACACCAGCGACTTCCAATTTCGTTGTCCAGCGCCACCACCACGACAATCCAGCCTTCAGACCGCCATCTGCTCACCTACTCCAATCGATGCCAGACCATCTCTGTCAACCCGCAAGCCCAATCTTGATCCTTGTCAGTGTTGCACCACTAGAAGCCCTACATCTCGTGCACCACTGCCAGACCAAACTTCGATGCAAATCTGACCAAAGCTCACTGTTGTTCTCGCGTGAGCCTCACCTGAGTCTACACAACCTATATTGTGTTTTGAAATTTTGTTGTTTGTGTTTATTAGTCACCTTAGGACAAGGCAGACATGTGAGTTCACTTACAAAGCTAGCCCATCAGCCCTAAGTGGGCCACACCACTTTGGGTTTTTTTTTTATTTTTTTTTATTTTTTTATTATACAAGATAAAATTCTACTCTAGCCTAATCTAAGTATATATGTGTGTGAAGCTCTCTCCTGAAGACTTGAACCCCAGCCCTTACCCCCCACACCTCACAAGCACTTATACTTGTGGAGTGACCATCGCACCAAGGGTGTGCGGTGGTCACGCCACTTTGGGTTTGAAGTTTCTTTCTTTTGGTTTAATTTGCTAGTTTGAAATATTGTCAATATATTCTTTACGTGTATACCAAAAAAAAAAAAAAAAGACTTCATTTCATAGTGAACTTAAGAATAGCTTAAGGAGGCTAAGAGTAGACTCTTTAACCCTCCTTCCTCCATTGATGACCTCCTTACTCTTCTTGATGAAGTTGAAAATTTGTTAGCATACGTAAAGCAAGTACCATCCAAATTAGTGCGAGGTGCACTTTTTCCCTCAGTAAAGGCTCTAATCAATAATAAACTTTTGAGACATGCTGAAATGGATGTAAAGGTTTCAGTTGTATCTTGCATTATTGAGATTACAAGAATAACAGCACCAGATGCCCTGTATAAGGATGAGCAAATGAAGGAAATATTTCAATTGATTGTGGTAGCATTTGAAAATATGTCTCATATGTCTACTTGCTCTTATAAGAAGGTGACTTCAATTCTTGATACCATTGCAAAGGTCAAGTTATGCTTGGTGATGTTGGATCTTGAGTGTGATGCATTGGTTGTTGAGATGTTTCAAAGTTTCTTGAAGATGATTAGGTCCAACCATCCACCTGTTGTACTTTTAGCCATGGAAACAATTATGAGTCTGGTCATAAATGAAAGTGAAGACATTTCCTTGGATCTTCTCAGTTCACTTTTTGCTATTGTAGGAAAGGCAAATCAGAATGTTTCACCTATTTCGTGGACATTAGGGGAGCAAATAATCACTAGGATTAATGCCCAGCTAGAAAAGATAATGGCACCCACTCAAAAACTACCCAGCAAGCTTGAAGGTGCACATGATGTGAAAGTTGAAGTTGTTGAACATGCTTCTGATCAACCCTCTACAGTCCTTGAAGATCTACATCTTGGTGAAGTCGAAAAGGTTAAAACCACAGTGCTTCCTATAGTTCATAAGGTTCAAGACGAGATCATGCTAATCCCACACATTGATTTTGTTATTCCAAATGAGTTTGATGTGATGGAATTCAAGGTTTTTCTTTTCCCTGTGCTCCCTAAGGTAATTCCAGACTACTTGTACGCATCCTAATCCTTCAATGCTTTAAAACTCGAGATCGAGTTTTCTCCAACTAGAGGAGAATGACGCAGGAGACGCAAAAAGATTTTTATTTAATATTATTTATGTTTGCAAGTCAATTGCATTTTTATGTTTTAGGTCCTACTAGTTTATTAGACTATTAATATTTTAATTTGGAAGCAATGTTATTTTCATAATAAGGCAATTAGGGTTTCCTAGCCAATTAGAACTAGGGTTTAGTAATCCTTTATAAGCAACCTATTGTACTCTTTGAGGAGATAATGGATATTTTGATGAATGAAAAAAATGGCCGTTTGGTCTCTTTTGGTCTGGTACTGATTCCAGGTCTACCCTAGGTGCTGACTCCTAGTGGTTTCCCCCACTTGGTGCTGGCTCCAAGTAAGGCCTAGGTGTTGACTCCTAGGTCGTATTCCTTTATTTTATTGTTGTTTCAGTTTTATTTTGGTTGTCCTGCATCAATTGATCATTTTCCAAAATAAAGAAAGTACAAGTTCTACACAATAGAAGCAAGATTAATTGCTGGCTTTACACTACATAAAAGGAGTTAGTATACCAAATTAAACAGAAAAACATACATAATTAACGATCTGAAAAGTTCGTATTTCCAACAGAAATACAAAAGGTTTTACATCAAGCTTCTTATGTTCTTTCACTATAATTTTTTTTTTTTTTAATTGGTAAGTTATTCATGCACCAGTGGATCTTAAACCCACAACCTCACCCTCCACTTTACTTTTACAAAGGGAGAAGGTACCATTTGAGCTAGAGCTCATTGGATACATTCTTTCACTAGCATTACCAAATCCAAAAGTTACCATTAACCAATGACTAGATTATTTTTATTTTTATTTTTAAAGTAAGAAAGCAATGCATTTTGTGATCCATCAAAGGTAGTGCCAATCTAGAACAAGAAAAAAGAAAGCTAAAATGTTTTTGTCAAATGGTACCACTGAAGACAGCAGCAGTAATTCACTCAAGGAGAGTGTATTGATTATTGAAGCACTCAACTATTCCATTCTGTTTCAGTTAAATCATAGAGAAATAGAGAATGAAGTGTCCATGTATAAGAATCTTTTTCTCTAAAAATCATAATCATAGGTTACAAACATATGCTAAGTTAGGCCTCATAGCCTAACTCAAGGATAAATGAAGCAATAAGCCCTCCCCAAAGCCACAATATTTTAGCCCAAATCCCATTAAAAACCTGTGGAAGTGTTTTTTTTTTTTTTTTTTTTTTTTTTTTTTTTTTTTTTTTTTTTTTCATTCACACAAAACACACACACACCCCTCCATCTCTCTCTCACCTTCACCGACCACCACTCCATTGGATAACCACCACCATCTATTTGCAACGAGATTCACCGAGGAACTTCGTAAAAATCTTTGGGCTCCTTCATCTCAAACTATTGAGGTAAAAACTCTAAATATTTTGGTGGATTTTCATGTTGTTGATCTAAGCTTTTGAAGTGATATTCACGTGATTAAGCCTTAATAGTTTTGATTTGGTGAACATATTCTGATGAAGGGCTTAGGGTTTTATTTACTTATATAAATAGTGTTCATTTGAGGTTTTCTATAGCTAAGATTTGGGGGTTTTGATGCCTTACTGTCTTGGTACATGTTTGTGATGCTAGTTTTGTGATAGATCTTTCAGGTGAAGAAATTCTTAGTTTCTAAAGAAATATTATGAGATTAATGAGATTTTTGGGTAAAGTTGTGATTGGCCTTGTGATTGGCAAAAAGGGTGACCTCAAAGGAGCTAATAAATTACGCCCTACATTCTAAGTTTAGGCTTGCCTAAGTGAACTGTTTTTTATTTTATTTTATTTTTTTTTTTATGGGAGATTAAAGTTATTTAACTAGACTTAGTTTAAGATTTTCAAACTTGTCATGATAAGCTTGTATACCTTTTCTTTAGGTTCTAACTAATTCTTGTGGGGGCACTTGTGGGGGCACTTGTAAGGTGTATATGTATAATGTGGGAAAATGTAAAGTTTTTATTATTTCTCAGAGATTGGCTTTGATGTGATTCATTTGTAATGGATATTACAAATAATTAGACAATTTAAAGAATTGGAAAGCGTCATTTGACAAGTGTGTGTGAAATCTGACTGGATAGGAATTCCTTTGAAAATTATGCAAATTCATCGGAAATGTGTTATGAAACTTGATTATATAAAGTTGCTAGCTCTTTATGACACCTTACCTCATGTCATGGCAATTGTGATTTCCCAGTGATTACTCAACCAAATACTTGGATCTTTGTGGTGTTGGTATGATGGCACCTGAGTCTGTGTGACACGGTAACTAATAACTGGTACTTGCAGTCTTTGTGACATAGCCAGTAGCGCAACACCTGAGTCTTTGTGACACATTGGATTATATTATGGCACCTGAGTCTGTGTGACAAGGTAGCTAGTGACTGGTACTTGCAGTCTTTGTGACACAGCCAGTAGCGCAACACTTGAGTCTTTGTGACACGGTGGATAATATTATGGCACCTGAGTCTGTGTGACACAGTAGCCAGTGACTGGTACTTGCAGTCTTTATGGCACGGCCAGTAGCGCAACACCTGAGTCTTTGTGACATGGTGGATTATATTATGGCACTTGAGTCTTTGTGAAATGGTGGTTTATTGGATGGAACCTAAGTCTGTGTGACATGGTACCCAATAACTGGTACTTATGCTTTGTTCTTGTAGTTTTTGTGACATGGTAGCCTATAGCTTTATACTCGAGTTTGTGTGACATTTGTAACTAGGCATATTAGCCTGTGGGGATAACTACTATATGTATCTGGAATTTGGGTTCTGTTTTAGGGTATCCAATGGATATCATTCTAGCTTACCATGCAAGTAATGTAATGTCACAATGTACTATTTCGATTACTTTGATGCTCTGACTTCCTTGCACCGTTGAAAAGTTTGTCCCTTCTAGTGAAGGTGCTATTAGGTCCCTGGGAATTACCAAGTGTATTCCTAGGCTTGTGGGGTTTTTTTCAAAGGGTGTGGGAAACAGTTTTCCAAGTGGTGGGGAAGGCCAGACAAAACCTATGAAGAAGCTTGCACAATCTTGGAAGTGTCTATCCTTATCAGATAAGGAAGGACCAGGCTATTGCCTCACTAAAGAAGAGAGTGTGCACCAATTCTCTATAGCTGCAAAATTTACAACAAAGAAAGCCATTAATGTTGACTCAATAGCAAGAACCTTTAACAAATTGTGGAGGGCAAAGAAGGGATTCAAAATACAAAAGATTGGAAATCATGAGATGCTCTTTTCTTTCGAGACAAAGGAGGATGTTGACAGAATTCTAAGTAGCGAGCCTTGGAGTTTCGACAAGCACTTGGTCATCATGCAACGTTATGATCATGAGCAACCTTTTCAGGACATTAAGTTTGAAAAGACCACCTTCTGAGTGCAAGCCCATAGACTTCCGATGAAGTATATGACAGTTGTAGCAGCGGAGAAAGTTTGCGGAGTCGTGGGGGATGTTATCAACCAATCTGAGTAGAAGCTTTACGATGGGGGTCATTTTATTCGAGTGAAAGTTGTAGTCAATGTTACGATGCCATTATGTCGGGATCGCCTTATTTCTTTAAGCGAATAATAGGCAGGTGTGTGTTTCATTTAGGTATGAAAGGTTACCGAATCTCTGCTATTGGTGTGGTAGCCTCTTACATGATGATCAGGACTGCGAGAGGTGGATAGAAAGTGAAGGGACCCTTAAGGCTGATCAAAGGGAGTTCGGACCTGGTTTAAGAGCACAACCTTTTGTGTTTTCGAAGAAGAGTGTAGTCTCTGTGCCAGGGTATTATGCCACTAGGAAGAAAGATCAGCGTGGTAAGGATTGCCAACCAACGGAAGAGATGGTACCGGTTCAGCCACACCAAGAGTCGACCACCGTGCCGGAGGGAGCAAATGAGGATCATGGTCGTTACAAATCAGGGTGCAATCACAATTCAATGCGTAACGATCATAGTGGTTTAAACCCCATTAAGACCGCTGACCCAATAATCACGCCAGTAAATAGTTTCATGAATTATGGGATTCCTAAAGACTCCACTAATGTGGAAACTGTGCCAGCTAAGGAAAATTACACGGCTGAGGTTTCAAGAAAGGAAAAAGAGGATGAAGTAGGATCAGTGACACGTGAAGGAATTGATTGCGAGCACCCAATTCAGGAGTTGAATCAAAAAATTTCTCACGTGCTCACTAGGGTTTCAACACAAGCAAAACGTATTCTACCATCTTGGACACGTAGATGCAGACCGGTCAAACAAACTCAGAAGCAAACAATACCAAAAATCACAGGAAAAAAAAGGGAGCTTGTGATATCAAAGGACTATGTGGAATTAATCTCAAAGCGTCTTCAGATTTCTCACAATGTTGACGAAACACCTATCATATTGGCGAAGGCTGATCATCAGCCCTGCCAAGAGCAATGAGTTGTTTAGTTTGTAACTATCATGGGCTTGGGAACCTACGTATAGGAAGACAGCTTGTGGAAATCACACGAGCAAAAGATCCCTTTGTAGTGTTTGTGGCTGAGACACTTACAGATGATGCAAGGCTAGAGATTGTACAACGAAGTATTGAACGTGATCATATAAGTGGTCCAAAGGGAAGGTCGAGGTGGTGGTTTGGTTTTGTTTTGGAAGTCCTCCATTAATCTGACAGTAATAGGTTCGTGCAAGTATTACATTGATGCAATAGTAGATAAGGGTATTGAAAATGAGTGGCGATTGACCAGTTTTTATGGTGAACCTGAAACAGCAAGAAGGGTAGAGGCATGGGAAAAGCTCAAATATCTCAATTCCATATATGATATTCCATGGTTATGTTTTGGGGATTTTAATGAGATAATTAGACAAGATGAGAAAGTGGGTGGTGCTCTTATGCCTCATAACCAAATGCAGCTTTTCAGAGAAGTTTTAGATGAATGTGGATTTATGGATTTGGGGTACGTTAGACCCAAATTCACATGGGCTAGACATTTTGATAATGGTAACTCAATTTGGGAGAGACTAGATCGAGGCTTGGCCACAAATAATTGGTTTTTAAAGTTTCCTGGCACGAGGGTTCACCACTTACGTTGTGATTCATCAGACCACGTCCCAATCCATATTGTGTTCTCCGGTTTGGACCCTCCTAGAAGGAAGAAGTTGTTTTGGTTTGAAGAAATGTGGTTGTCTAATCCTGGATGTTCTGAAATTGTCCAAGCCGTGTGGGATAGAGGTGTTTCTGAATCTGAGGAAGGGATATTGCATAGAGTGGAAAAGTGTGGTAAAGATTTAAGTTGGTGGAATAAGAATGTGTTTGGGAATGTGCGAAGGGAGCTAGAAAAATTGGGGAAACTACTCTTCAAGACCGAAGAGGAAGCTATCCAAAGGGGAGACAATACTAGGGTTAGGCAATTAAAAAGAGAAATTGAAGAGTGGCGTGATAAGGAGGCTACTATGTGGGCACAGAGGTCAAGATTATTATGGGCAAGGCAAGGAAATAAAAACTCGAAGTACTTTCATAGTTGTGCCACGAAAAGATACTGGAAAAATTTGATAGAAGGGATTAGAGATGAAGGGGGCTCATGGAAAATAAATATGGAAGAGATTTTTGAAGTCCTTGTAAGCTACTATTACTCTCTTTTCACTTCTAAGGGTCAAGTGGATGCTTCTAGGGTGCTGGAGTATGTGTCCAATGTGATTACTGATGAAATGAATGCTTTGTTGAGCCAAAAATTTGAAAGTCCATGAAGTGGAGGTGGCCTTACATCAAATGGCTCCACTAAAAGCACCGGGTCCAGATGGGATGCCACCATTATTCTACCAACACTTTTGGGGCACGGTTAGCCATGATGTTACCTCCTCCATCCTGATGTGGCTAAACTCAGGTACCTTCCCACAATCCCTTAATCACACTTTTATCACTTTGATCCCTAAAAATAACTTCCCTGAACATGCCCACCAATTTCGCCCTATTAGCTTGTGTAACATGTTGTATAAAATTTTCTCTAAAGTTTTAGCCAACCATTTAAAGAAAGTCTTACCCTCTATCATTACAGAACACCAATCAGCCTTTACAAAAGATAGACTAATATCTGCAATATAATGGTGGCTTTTGAAACCCTACACTGCTTGCAAAGATATAATTCTGGGTCCCACGGTTATATGGCTGTAAAACTTGACATGAGTAATGCTTACGATAGGGTGGAATAGGCTTTTTTAGAAGGGATTATGAGAAGGATGGGATTCAATGAAGGGTGGATACATTTGACAAAATTGTGTGTTAAAACTGTTACATACTCAGTGTTGGTGAACAGAGAACCATGTGGCATGATTCACCCAATTAGGGGTATAAGACAAGGCGACCCCCTTTCCCATTTCCTTTTCTTGCTTTGTACTGAAGGGTTGAATGGGTTGATAAAAAAAGCAGAAAGGAATGGGTCCAATATTAAATAATTATTTAATATTGGACAACTCACTTGGAACCACACCCGTAAGTATAAAAATTTATAAAATGTTCAATTTCTTTTCTATGTGAGACTCACGAATTTTACAACTATAAACCATGTTTAAGTGGCCACTTTAGAAGGAGAACACTTTCCAATATAGCCTTGCCTCAAATGACGTGTGAAGACTTGCTAAAACTCATTTTTCCAACAAACAATTGTTTACATAAAAAAACTATATTAAAAAATTAATATATTAAGCGATAAAAATGAATATTTAAAAATACATTAGCCATTTAAAATAAAAATTATCTAAAATTAATAATTTGTACATAAATCGTCTAACATTGTGTCTGATTGGAATTTTAAAATATGAAATAATTGGTTTAGCACATACTAAAACATGTATTTTTATTTTAGAAGAAGTCATTAAAATAGGAAGAAATCATATAACGTAGTTGTCTAAGTATGTTGAAAATGTATCGAGTTCTAGAACAAGCCCATGGTCATTGTTACAATCCATCATGTAAGAACTAAGGGATAAACTATTGAAGGAGACAAGAAAAAAGTTGGTTTACTTGCCTTTTCCCACAAGTGGGAGAAGGTATAATATTTATTTATTCATTAATAAACATATGAAATTGAATCAAATAAAATAAGAAAACTTCTCTACGAATAATTTGAGTGCATTTTCAATCCATTCCATAGGTTTACTATTCCCTATTGTCCTTGTGTTACTTTTGTAACATTAGTAGTTTGTAAATATGTAAGAGCTATGAGAATCATAAATACTGTTATTTTGAGTAAAAACTAAAATCTAAAGGATTTCGCCAAATATTGGAGTTAAAATTCATAATTTCAAATCATCTTAAATTTCGAAATTAAGCAAGCTTCTAGATTGAAAAATAAAATAAATTTTAGACCGTAATTAAGTTTTAAATGAATAATGATTCAATAAAAATCAAGCTCTTACACTATTGTACATAAGGATGCCATGCATAATAAACTTTATATTTAATCTTAAATCTAAAGCAATTGATCCATGCCAGACTTGTACAAAAACATGTTTCATTACTTATCTCTTTAGCAGAAATTTTCAATTCAATGCTTTTCTTTTAGTGTATTAGATCTCTCTCTCTCTCTCTCTCTCTCTCTCTCTCTCAACCTGTGAGATAGATTTCTCAAGAAATTCTATATGGTTCTAGCATTAAAAAAAAAAAAAAAAAAATTCTATATGGTATTTTTTTACCAAGTTGCAATGTTAATTATTTATCTGTTCATTGGATAACCACTTCCACAACCTCCATCAAGATTCAAAGTCAGTCAAGAAATCTATTAACCTTTAATCCATCGATGACTAATTATCACAAAATTGATTTTAAATTTGATAAAGACCAAACCAACTGAAGGTTAAAGCTTAAAACTCACCTGTTGATGAAGCTAAAACCAAAACAACATGCTTAGTGCATTGTTTGGAGGAAGCTACAGTCGAAGGGGATAAAGATTTCCATTCAATGGACTTCGAGTGTATACAATAATACCTTCCAAACCCGTCTCTTCCTCCAATTTATGAGTCAATTTCTCAACCCCATTACCCACCCTTGAAAGTAAAAGAATAACCCTCCACAATCACCTACAATATCCAACTACTCCTTCACCAATGGAAAGTCGGAAAGTTAAACATGATTCTATCCTATTGTTTCCCTCTTTTCACATTTTATTTTGCACATACCTTTCTTTTTTTTTTTCTTTTTTTTTGATAAACTTGTACATATCCATCTTTATATAAAGACAATGAAATCTCTCTCTCTCTCTCTCTCTCTCTCTCTCTCTCTCTCTCTCTCTCTCTCTCTCTCTCAACCCGTGAGATAGATTTCTTAAGAAATTCTATATGGTTCTAGCATTTAAAAAAAATAATAATAAATTCTTTATGGTATTTTTTTATATAATAATTTCTATATTGTATTAGTAAACCAATAAACCCAAAAAAAATTAGTTGAGAGAAACCGATAATATTCTTGCTCTAAATCAAAGAAAACAAAACTCCAAAACCTCCATTAGAAAAACTCATTCCTTTTTGGAGAGAATTGCCCCAAAATCTGCCAATAGAGATAACTCCAAGCTAATCCACCCTCCTCACTAGGCTGCAAAACCTCCAAGTTGATCACATTCTTGCTTTGAGGTAAAGAGAATGAGCAAGAGAGAATGAATAAGAGCTGAGATGAGAGAGAGAGGTGGAACGAAGAGAGAGAAGAGAGGAAGTCTAATTTTAGGTTAGAAGAAAGAAAGAAAAAAAAAACAAGATAAGGGTTTCGTGTGAGCTTTAATAACTTAATATATATATATATATATATATATATATATAGGATAATATTAAAATAATATGATAGAAAGCTACCGTAACCGTGTAAATACACACAGTTACTATAGCAACCTTCTATATTTACAAAGGTTTACAAGGATTGATGCTAGTGTTTTATGTGCCATATTATGTAAATTTCTACATTTTTTGTATTTTCCCATGACTGATACAATTGCTCTAAGGATAAAAAAAGCTAGAGAGTTTCTAAAGTTCCTGTAACTTTTAGTTTCGGTGTATTTTAATTTTTTCAAATAATAAATTTAGTTAAGCCTAACTATTCAGTTCAAATTCAATTAATCTCTAATTAGGGTAGAATTAGTTTGATTTTGAAATGGATCAGTCAAACTTTAAACTAGAAATTTGAGAGAGAGAGAGAGAGAGAGAGAGAGAGAGAGAGAGAGAGAGAGAGAGAGAGAGAGAGAGCTTATCTATCATGTTTAAGCCAAAATACCAAAATTGAACAAAATCCGTCTTTGTCTCACACACAAATTATCGACTTCCTGCATTGTACTATCCCATTTGTGACTCTGTCTCTTTTTCTATTTTCTTGATTTTTTTTTTCCCATACAAAAATGGCGCATTTTATTGAGCAAATAACTCCCTTTATAGTTAAATGGTGTGTTTGCATGACAAAATTTTGCTCAACAAAACCCTCAATAGAGAGGTCGATTCGCTTTTTTAATAGAAACTACTTATTGACTCGTGCTTTACATGGTTTTTTAATTTGTAAATTTCTAAATATTAGTATTTAGATTTTAGACCACTTATGATTTTTTTTCCCCTTTTTATCATATATTTCTTAAGAAATATAATAAATATTATCAAAGAGGAGGGAAGAACTCAGAATAAAAGAGGGGGGGGGGGGGTTGTGGGGGATGGAAGAGAAGAGAAAAGACTGAGAAAAGGGAAAAGAAAAAAGATGGAAAGAAATTAGTAAGTAGTAACCATGAAACTTTGAAACTTCATGTTAGAGCATTTTAATATTAAATAATTAAAATAAATAAATGTTGTAACATAAATATAAAGATATGGGAGTGAATATAAAAGATGAAGAGTTAGTGAAAATCTTTAATCCCACATTGAAAAGGAGAGAGACTTTTTTATTCTTTTTAATTGTGGTGATTAATAGGCTAAAATGAATTGTCTCAGATATTGGGCTAGATACGTGCGCAAGGAGGAGGTGAAGAGTGGAGGTATCAAAATTGGAAATGAGTGTTGTGTAATTTCTCACTTTAAAGTAATAAAATTCAGTAGTATTATTCAGTTTCTCTTTGTATTATTTCCATTATCATTGTATTTGCACCAACACTTCATCATGAGTAGAACCGTATTAAATCATTTTCCTCCTTACTGTTTTACAATATGAAATCTTTTTTATTTCTTGTTTTTGAAGCGAAACTATATGAAAGCATTTGAAAATATAATTTTGTATCCACTAAATTTAGTTGCACAATACTTTACTCAGCAATTCACTCATACAGATGTCACCTAGCTACACTAACGAATCCACCAACTCAACATGGCTTACTAGCATGTATTCATCCACAACAATAATAACCCAAAACCAGCTAAACTCTACACCAACACCATATTGTTTATCTGAAAAAAAAATAATAATAAAAAAATAAAAAACTGTGCTAGCTACACGCGTAGTCTATGACTCTATGTTCTTATTATTTGATTTTGCTCCCATCCAAAAGGACCAAAACCCTTGGCCAGTACAGTTTTTTCCTTTATTTATTTATTTATTATTATTATTTTGGTTAAATAAAATTAAGATTCGTTAGGTTACGTTTGTCCCCGGACAAAGCTCTAGAGTTGGGCTTATGTGCGAACCAACTCGTTTGGATGTCCACCAACGAACTTTTGCTGACAACAAGACTTAAACCTAGGTGAGTTATACGAAATGTCCAAATCTTACTAGCTTAGCCAAGCCCCGTTTCCTTTATACATGCACCAAAAAGAATCTCACAAACAATGACAAAGACCAAATTTATTAAACTCTGAATGAGTTCTGCTGAGAGTGAGAGTGACAGTGAATGAAGAAACTTGGAATTAATTACAAGCCATGAATGAGTTCTGCTGCTAGCTAATTGATGGCCATCTACCCTCGTGCCTCCAATCCCTTCATTGTGATGTGATGATTTCAACCTGACGATACTCCTGTCCTTGCAAATCTGCAATACAACAAAAAAATCAAAAGCATTCAAAGTATATCTTAGGATGATTAACTAATTTGGTCCTTTAATTATTGGGTAAAATTCAGTTTAATTCCTTACTAATTATTGTTATAATTTAACCTATATTTTGACTAAAGTATAGTTAAATTATTGGTTAAGTATTTAACAATAATTTTGTCCTTTAACCTGTGCCCATATTAGTTTGATTAGACTATATATTTTTCTTGTACTCATCAAATATTAAGATTGAGAATTATAAAATAAGAACCATCTTATCTATAACATACGATAGAAAAAAATGGATTAATACTATGTCAATCACACTGATAGATTACATGTTCCCCATGATCTTATTATGATGTATCACAAATTTCATATTAATAAAAAATTATTTACTATCTAGTTCATAATTTTATTCCTTTAGCATATTTGTGGAGGAAAAAATAAAACTAAAATTTTGAATCATTTATAGGTGAAATAGTTTTTAATCTTTGATCATCTTAATATTTGACAAATATGAGTAAACATATGAATTAATGGTAGGTTTTGACAAAATGCTTTTCCAATTATAATATATATATATATATATATATATATATATATACACACACAAAAAGTGGTGAAATTTAATAAAGAAGTATATCTATATATTTGCTTTTCCATTAATTTTTGTAACTATAATAGTAGATCTATGAGGGACTACTGGGAAAATTAGGATGGTTGTAAAGAGAGGGACAGGTTGGAAATTCTGGATGGTTATAAGTAGTAGATATATTAACAATTTTTCGTACCTTCTCTACATTTGTAGTCAGTCAGTCCTTTACTCTGTAACTTTGGTATTCTTTTTTGGTAATACACCATAATATATGTAGGCTATTTCCTGTACAAAGAGGTATTTTTTCTTTTCAATAACTAAATTGAAAGACGGATATATTATTTCTAAGACAAAAATTCCAAGAATATATAAAATGCCATAACTTTTTTGTTAAAATTGCCCACATAATAGATTGTGAGCGGTGAAAAAAATAATAATAAACCTATATAAAAATAACCGACAATCAATCACAGTTTGACACATAAAATAGTTGTGATATTTTATATAATACTATAATTACACTTTTTGAGAAGGTATAATTTTGTGATTTTTAAGAACTTAAGTTAATGCTATCCAATTTAACAGGTTAATTTAACACGAAACTTAAGAGTCTATTTGGTTTAAAGATGTTTCGAGTGACACGATCCCAAACTCATAACTGAGTTATCAAAAAACGTGAAATACACACAAATTTTTTTATTTGGCTTGATTTTCACTTTGTGTTTCTATCCCTTACTCAAAACTCAACAATTTTGACTTTAGAGTGATGGAGACAGAAAACTCAAAAGTGGTATTTTCAAAAACTGAGATACAAAACTCAGTGGCACGAAAGTAAATTTCCAGACTCTGTGGGACCCATTTCTTCTGTGTTGTCATGTCAGTTCAGAGCTACTATTTGATATTACCGTTGCTCCCTCAAAATCCATTTCTCACTTCCCTCAAAATATTTCAGCCAAAATTTCCCCCCCTTCTCACTTCCCTCTCTCCGTTTTCTGTAACATTTCATTACTCCATCAATTCTCGGCCTCCAGCGATCTAAACCAAAGCACGAAGTGAGTTTGAACTCATTTCTCTGCACCTGGGTCTGAACTGAAGTGGGTTTGAAGTCATTTTTCTGTCCGTTGCAAAACCATTTGAAGGCATTTCTGTGATCTTCTCCCGGGTGCGGTGTATATCTCTATCTCCCTCTCCATTGTCAATGACCATTGTATGATTTGGGAATTGTGAGAAAAGAAGTTTTTCTACATAGATTTGGACTACGTAGCCATGAATCATAATACAAAGTTCAAGACTATATGTGCTATACTTGGAATGGAAGCAATTAATACCACAAAAACATAGTCGTAGCTAAGGTAAAGAGCCCCTGTGAGTTGCGTGTAATCAAGGAAGACGCGTTAAGTACAATGTTTATCAGGAAAGTTGAAATTAATAATAAGGGAACAATCTCATATGACTAAAAATGAAAATTAACCAAAGGTTTGCAGATAGGGGGACTTGAAGAAAACAAGAAAAATGTAACAATGGCGGAACAAAGAGAACAGAGAAAATTGAGAGAAAAACTCAAATAATGCATTGTGAATAGCTCGAGCCCAAAATAGCTTAGCCTCTTACCACAGAGCGATCATAGTAAAACTCTTCAATAGGAGATTCATAAGTGAATCGTTTTCGAGGCCTCTCGGATTGCCCATTCATGAAATCAGATGCAGGAGTTCTTTGCATCCGTAAAGGAGGCTCATCCATGATTGTTAGTTTGTTAGAGGCTCTTATCTAACAAACTAACAATAATCCCGTAAAGATTGGGATTAGTTACATTGAATACAAACGTGATTAATGTGCATTAACAAGAGAGAGAAATATCTAATAACAAAAAATATCTGTGGAGCCCGTAAGATTTGTTGGACATTAACACTGAAGACTAGGAGCTTCTGAGTAGTTTTGAATAAGGAGACAAACAGCTTAAAACGATGTCGTCCAGTGTCAACTTAAAAGGATCCTTCAGTAGAACAAAACGTCACCGTTTATACTTAAGTAAAGCCATGCCGTTTTGCACTACTAACTTGAGTATGTTTTTAGAAATATGCTTTTAGATCTTGATTTTTATGCTTTTGTTATGTTTTCTGTGTTTTTAATGGTGAAAGTCTTGAAGTGGGTTACAAAAGCTTAACGGAGTAAACCTCAGGTGGGCAAAGTGCCAACTTTTAAACCATAGGTAAGCAACTTAAATTTCAGCCAAACCATAGGTGGATAAGTTGTAATTTACCCAAAAATAATTGAACAAAAAGAGACAGTGCTTAGGGTACTGAATTCTCCCCCTCTTCTCAATCACCTAAATTATTTGACATAGTGGAAATAACACCCCTAAACTCAAATTTTAATAATATTTAGTTTAAAGACTCATAAGATTCAAAGAAAAATAACCAAAACTTAAGAGTCTCTTATTTGAAAACCCAAATTAGATCAAATGTCTCCTAAACATAATGGGGTTGCTACGCCTACGCTGCTACCATTGTGATCAAAATCAAAATACAAATTGATAATTCTGAACTCATGATTGTTCAAATAATGATAATTCAATTTATATACATTTTTGTTTTGAAAATTACAAATATAAAATCCAAAGACTTTGAACCTGTCAAGTCTTAAAAGAGAGTTTTGGAGATTTTTTTTTAAATTTTTTTTAGAGTCTTTGTAGTCTTCTTTACATTGTGTAGAGCTTTTCAATTTAGAAAATTTTTTTCTTATAGTACCTAATTTTCCACACCATTTTTTATTTTTTATTTTTTTTATGGACACTAAGATCGCCTATTGGAATGTATCAATTTTTGTTTTTAAATATTAGTGACGGAGGTGGTGCCATGGCAAGGTATGGTAAAATAGTTTCATCAATTTAGAGGATCTTTTCAATAATTAGGCAAAGCAGATCTAGAAGAAAGTCCTAGGATTGTGCTACTTGTCCCAATATGTCTACCACAACATGAATTGTTTCCCAAAATGAACATTTGATAGTGTTGAGCTACAAGACTTTTGATAGTGTCAATTAGTTTATTATACATGGAGTAGTATAGATACCTTTGATCTTTTATGTTAGTTGTTTTGGTTTAAATTTATTTATATACTGTTAATTAAATTTAATGATTTTGATTGTGATTCTCCTAATTTTTCAGAATTTTTATAAATTGCAGATGGATTTGGTGAGCTCTTCTTTGTTTTAAGAAACCTTAGGTAATTTACAAGGGTCTGGTGGAAATAGCCATTAATTTTTAAAAATGGGTGTTGTTTTTCTAATTTACTTGGTTGAAAATGAAATGCTTATCTTAATGCTTTCTGAAGATGAGAATGAGCAGCACGACCAGACCTCCCAGGCATCCAGTTTAACTACAATTCAATAGTATTGACATTGAATAAACCTTTTAGCATGTCACGTGTGCACCATAGTACAAAACTATACAATACAAATGTTCAAGAAATAACACCTCATAGTGCTGAACAAATTGTGGTGGTTCGAGATTTATTTGGACCATGATACTTGTTGGTGGAATGGTCTCACTTTTAGAAAAACTCTTTGATACAGAAGATAAGAGTAAATAAATATATTGGCTGAGCCTATAGAAAATTTATCCTCTTCAGAGCACTGAGTTATTTGGGTGAAGAGTCCTGCGGAAACTGAACATTCCCAATGAGTGCAAAGATGTGTTATGCTGAGCTTGTACTAACCCGTTACCAACCATGGCGAATTTGAATAGGAGAAGACTCTGAGCATCAAGGAAAGAGCAACAAACTCTGAGACTGAAGCTCTTGCCGTGGCGTTGGTTATGGGGTTGAGATGGACTGCTATGATGGGATTAAGAGTGATAATTGCCAAAGGTCATATTCAGATTCATGCCAGTGCCATATGCTCTCAGGATCACCATGTCTTTCATCTTTTGGAAACTTGTTGGAAGAGGGTAGAGGATGTGCCATGTTGTTCGTGAATTTGCAATGGCAATTAATATCAAAAAGGGCCAACAATGGCTCAAGAACTTTAGCACATTATGCCTTTTGTATCGAGTCCTAGAAGAGTTGGTTCGGAGAAATACCTCCATTGCTAAAGAATACATTGCAATCCGAAATTTTACAAGTGAATAAAATTTCTATCTTGTTCTTCAAAATAAATAAATAAAATCATCATAGTGCCTGCACTGTTTCCTTTAGTAGCATTGTGTTCTCAAATTTTAAATCTTTTCAAAATGAAGTTTGCATTTCAAAATGGACCATATATCATATGGCAACAGTACAAAACTAGACTAAAAATTGAATACGATGGCTCCATTTTAGTATCAGCATATTTTTGAAACAAAATCCCACCTGATAGAAGGTTACATATGAATTAAATCACAATCGCAGTGCAGTGCAGTACCTACAACATCAACAAGACCAAACAATCATTAAGCACATAATATTTGAAGTATACCTCATAGACGATGGTGCCTTTTACTTACATACCAACGTCAACAAGAACAGACAAGCATCGAGGACATAATGTTTGAAATTTATGTCCACTGCATAGAAGACGATGCCTTTCACTTACATACCAACTTACTCAAAATGTGAAGGAACCAATGCACTTCTAACATTGTATTCATATTAATCTTTCATGTCATTGACAAACCTTAATAATCATGCCTTGAATAATTAGATGAATTGGATAAATATCCGGACCGTATTGGATTTGTATATTTAAAAAAAAAAAGAAAAAGAAAAAAAAAGAGAAGACTTTTTGAAGAAGACAAACTTCACAGATTCCCCAAGAATAGAAAATCCAACTCTCAGAGTCATCCTCATTTTTGCCAACTGCTTTTGTGCAACTTTTGGCAAGAGGAGTTCCATCAAGTTCAAGATTGGGTGCATGATGGAATTGTTCTAGAAAGCTTGTTGTATGAATGTTCATGTAACCAAGAAAAGACAAACTAGATATGCCTTGAGCAAGTTTACTAAAAAGATTGTTAATTGAGAGATTAGTGAATTCCAACAATATCACGTTCCCTTCTTTTTCTAGTATCCTTTCCATCAAATGAGTTTGAGAAAAGTTGAAGAAATGCAACCCAGTAAGACCTTAGTAGAAACTGAACTGATACATACAAATTACTTCAAAGGCTTATGATACTTGTAAAAAAAAAAAAAGGTTTATGATACTTACAAATATGGAATAATAGAAGACTTATGGAAAGTACTAGAGAAAAATAAGTAACAATAAGGTTCAAGTTCATTTGAACACATTGGCAAATGTCCTGCTGCCAGGGATGAACCCAAGTTTTCAAGCTAGGGGGGGCCGGAGATAAGCGAAATTTTTTTTTTTTTCAAATATGCATCCATAAGTGAAATTTTTTTCAAGCTGCATGAAATTTTTTTCTTTTTTTCCTTCAATTTTGGCTTTTCCGTTTGGTTTTGGGGTCTTACTGACTGCAGTCTGCTGAGTTTTTTTTTTAATTTTTTTTTTTAACATATATATATATATATATATATATATATATATATATATATATATATATATATATATATTAAGGTTTTCATGGGCTTTTGAACTTGGGCTGGCCGGCTGGGATAAGTATGGTTGAGGTGAGGGGGGCTGAGCTAAAAACCAAGGGGGCCCAAGCTAAAAACCAAGGAAGCCTAAGCCTTTTTTTTTTTTAATTTTACATACTAAAAAAATTTTTTTTTGGGCCTGGGCCCCCTTTGCCTTTCACGTGGGTCCGTCCCTGCCTGCTGCGATTATTGGCAAAAATCCAAATACCAAAAGAGAAGCAAGTTTCCCTAGTTTTGGAAGAGTATCTTCAACAAATTTGTTGAATTTTTAGTTGAGAGCCACTGGAGGTCTGGTGCTGTCATTTCACCCATCTAGCGTTGTACAAATCTCTAATCCCTGTGAATCTATTCCAGTCTGGAGCAAGGACTCCACAATGTGTACTATTCTGCAGTGAAAAATATATAATTCTGAAGAAGCTATTGTTGTTCAAGCACAACGGTTCAAGCTTATATTAGGAAGCCAATGAGTTGGGAGTTTCAGGGTTTTAGTAACCAGTTTTATATGAGTCAAAATAGTCAATGTGCCAATAATGATTAAATTCTCCTGATTGAGGTTTATCTTATATGTCAAGAACTATCAGGGCACTCTCTATTCGTGTTTTGGCACAAAATGAGGATATTGGTCTGGAAAAGTGATTGAGTGCGATGTTCAAAATTGTGGCATTTGGATATAACCATTATGGTAGCTGACCCTTGAAACAATTAAAGCTTAATCAACAACTTCAGAATTTAGCCATACCTTGGATACGTTCCATCACATTTGTTGATCAATTTAATGTACATAGCCAATTTCTAGAACCGTCTGAATTCCTATTTGTGAGAGGTCTTACTTTTTAAAGATTTTTGTGTTTGTAACCACGTAGGAAATTGTGGACTAATCTAACAAGAACTCACTTTGAAAAAATTAATTTCAAAAGTAGCCCCATTGGGAGAAATTATACAATCCTTATGGTAGATCACGTCACTTGTCCACCATTCCACTAAAAGACTCCCACTTGTTTAAAATTGCTGAGTCAGTAATCAGTTTCTGTTTAAAAAAGTTTTCTAGCTCAGTAATTTTAAACAGGTGGGAGTCTTTTAGTCGAATGGTGGACCACGTCATTTGTCCACCATGAGGACCTTATAATTTCTATCCCATTGGAGCTGACATTCATGACAATAGAGTTTGAAGACAAATCTAAATTCTTTTCATTTTGAGACTTCAGCAAAATGCATTTCAGACACAGTGTCCTCCAAGAAATTTTGTGCAATATTTTAACTCCTTCCAAGTATGATAGTAGAACCCAGCTTTCTAGCGTGGTGCTGCCATTCAATTGATTCAATTTAAGATGTAATGTCCACAAGGTTAACAATTTTCCAAGAGATTTTTAGATGGGACCATCGCAGAAGTTATCATATATACAAGAAAAGATATGCAAGATGCCTAAATTGGTCTAAGACATATGGGATTTTCCCTGTAAGTTGATAATCGGTACTTGACCTTGTAGATTACTGGAGCCTAAGGAAAGGTATGAAAGTTTATTACTACTTGCTATTGTGCCATTAAATGATTCATAGAAAGATTAAGTGGGATGTAAAATTGACATTTGCAGGGACCAATGCATGTCATGAAGTTGGCATTAAGGCAAACATAATGCTAAAGGATAAGGGAGCTAATTCATTACCTGAAGCATATTTTTGTTCCCCTTGAAGGTTGATGCCACTTGTGTAAAAATATTGAACGGAAGAAAGATGAGAAACCCACCATAGAGCATTCATACAAAGATCATTTCCCTGTAGATTAAGAAAACAAATATCTAATAGATTTCTAATCTGCTGATAAATGAATACTTCAAATCCTGCAAAGGAGAGATCGAGCTGTGTAAGTCTCCTCCAAGTAACCAAAATAGCTTAGAATTCCCTTAACATTGCCTAACCAGGTGATGGGCTCATGGCTCACCATCACTGTCTTGATTAATTAATCACAACCTTTGATTCCCTAAACATCATCTTTTTAGCCAAACGAGAACATATTCATCATAAAAAAATAAAACAATTTTGATTAACTAAGTATAATCTTTTGTCTCCTAAATATCCTTTTTTTTAGATGAATGAGATTTATTCATTAGAAACAAATACATTGCAAACAGGACAAGCAGACTACCAAAGAACCAAAACAATACAAAGAGTCCTATTAACAATATAGGATAAAACACTATAGTTTACAGGTCAACATATCATCAAAAGCAAAGAGAAGATAGAAAAATACAATGATTAAGAATTAGAATCAAATAGTCATAGGGATGTTCCAAAAAACACAACCTTTGTTTCTGGCTAAAATCGCAATATGCCTGCTTGATGCCAGTCCATCTATCATTTACGACAATAATCTTGAACGTAATTTTTTCATCTTTAAGTTGTTCTCATGCCACTGAGAGTTTTCTCCATCCAAATGTGATATATAAGAGCAATCCAAGAAACTTAAAAAAAAAAAAAACTAACAACAATGCTTTTCTGCCTTTTATAACTCCTATTGCCCAAGCTAACTATGCACCCCAAATATCAGGCCTTCTAGGAATGGAACAAAGTCTATTAGTTAGAATACCTGGTAAGCTTGAATTGCTAAACTTTTGGTGGAGTGAGTCTAATAGCATTCCATGATGTCCCCCACATTCAAATTCTCCTGATTTTGACATTTTCTATTACATTTTGATCAAGGTTTACCTCAAAACACTTGCCCTGAATATGAACCAAAGCCGCAAACCCTGTTGGCTGCCAACTTTAGTTTCCTCCATTGTGAGCTGATGACACCTTTGCATTCACAGTACTGACTGTCATTGTTGATCCGAGGTACATATTTAAGCAATAGAGGACCAAGATGCCAACTATCCTGCCAAAGATAAGTACCATTCCCATCTTCATAATGATATTTGAGAAGTTGTCCACCTAAATTGGGGCCTAAAAAAGTGTAAAACTTCCATATGGTCTGTCCCAAGTAAGAGTCCAGATCCCCTTAAAAGCACATTTTCACCAATGCTCCCCTGGAAGCACAATCATGATATTAAATGAATAACATTTCTCTAAAAAAATGAACCATAAAGTTTTAGATGTCTTGAAAAATGAGGGAAACACTGCTGAGAGACATGTCATTTAGGAGAAAGGTATAGCAAATTAACTAGCATTTGGAAGAACTGAGAAACAAAAACTTAGCAATAAATTTACTACTGTATCAAACTATTGTGTATATTTAATTAACATTTTAATTTTTTTTTTTTTGGAAAGCTTTAAAATCAAGATCCAAGGTAATTGTTTCTTTATGAGATTATAGAAAATAACGATGAAAATATTCTCCTTAAACATCAAAGGCTAGATTTGGAATCGGAGGAGAAGTAGACTGTAAAAATACCCACACTTTCGCAATCTAGGCTTCCTTCTTAGTTACTAGTGGCAAAGAATCCACCAAATAGCCTTGGAATTTGTTACAAAGAATACAATTAATTTGCTCACTTATGCAAAATCTTCTTATCTTTCATTGAAACTTTATAAAGAGATCACTAGGAGATTCTAAAGAGAGCTAACAGGATAGCCGAATGAACACTTGGCTCATCATGTATTGCCTTTGAACTAAAATTTGATTTTACGCTATTAATCTACAGGGATTAAATGAAATTATGAAGTTAATTGCCTTTGATGTTTATAAGAATAAACACCACACGCATACATACCAATGGAGTGAATATAAATAATAATAATAATAATAACATAAGTTACCCAGCAAAAAGATTATATAGAAATTGTCGAAATATTAATAAACATTATCACACGAGATCTACACTAAATATTTCAAAGACCATTATTAAATGAATGATTTCAATTTACACAATTAGGAATAATATTCCAATTTCATCAAAACAAAGTCTCAAAATACTAAAATAAATCCAACTAACAAATTTAAAATAAGTCCCAAAATCCAAAATAAATGAAAACAATAAATGTAAAATACATATATGTTTTAAACTATTAACTGCATGAATTAGTGAGTTAGTTCAAGTTACTTGGGTCAAATATTTTGCCAAACCAAACTTGACCCAAACCAAGTATCGAAAAAGTTTTAGAACAAAACCCAATCTATCAACACACTAAAAAAACCCACCCAAGGCATTGGGTCAAGTTGGTGCACATCCCTTACTAATAACTAAAGAGAGAAACAAAATAGGAACAGAGCAACATGAAATGTAATAAAATAGTTTATATTTTGTATATTATACATCACTGGTTTTATATATTTTGATAAAGATCAGGGAGCACCAGACATAAAGAGTTAACAAAGAAAGCACAATCCACTTAAGTGGAAGACCCTCAATTTTACAGATAAAAAGGACCCTATTAATAGCATAGATTGAGTGTGTTTATTGATGCTGCTAAACAATGGTGCTTGTTGAAAAACTAATTCATTAGAAAGCAGTACACATCAAAATTCATAAGATAGCAATGCTTCTCCTCTAGTAATCCCTTTACATGTTCTTACCAGTTCAAGAAGCTGAAGAAGCAAACAGTATCCACAGGAATGAGCCCTCCACCTTAATTCTTGCTTTGATATACGTCTCTTTAGGTGTACTTCAGGCAGTGAACGGCATGATGTATTCAGTTGGGCTCTTGCACCTTGCAGTATCTACTTTTGCGCTTATTTGCGCATCCCAGTTGACCTTCAATGCTTTCTTCTCCTTCCTTATAAATTCACAGAAGTTTACTCCTTTTATAATCAATTCTCTAGTCCTTCTCACCATCTCCTCTGCCCTGCTGGTATTTCAAACCAATTCTACGAACCCCACTGGAAACTCTAATGTGAATTATGAAATTGGACTCTTTTGCACTGTTGGTGCATCTGCTAGATACAGATTGATGCTTTCCCTTACACAGATCTCCTTCCATAAGGTTTTAAGAAGAGAAACATTTACAGTGATTTTGGAACTGGTAATCTATCAGTCACTGGTTGCAACTTGTGCTACACTAGTGGTGCTCTTTGCTAGTGGAGAGTGGAAAGGTCTAAAGAGAAAGATGGACGAGTTTGAACTGGGGAAGTTTATTTATGTCAGTACTTTGATTTGGACAGCTATAGCTTGGCAGATTTTCAATATTGGCGCAGTAGGCTTGATACATGAAGTGTCTTCCTGTTCTCCAATGTCATAAGTGTGTTGGGTTTGCCTGTAATTCCAGTTCTAGCCGTAATCTTCTTCCATGAAAAAATGGATGGGGTAAAGGCGATTTCTATCAGCACTACCTTGATGATTCTGAGTCCAAGGCTGAAAAGACAGATGTCAAGGTAGAAATTTCAATGTTTTCCCTGTTGAAAGAGGTTACTGACGAACAAGATGGGCTAAAGAATATCTATCAAAAAGTTCCACTTTCCACACAAACAAATTTCCAAAATTATGAGCACTGAAGCTATTCCTCTGTCTTGATTCCTAGAATGGTTTACAAACTCATATTTCCAAATCCCATGCCATTGTTTCTCCACATGAAGTGTAAATCATGGTCTTGTTCAGTCCATTTCCAACAATATTTTCAGATTCCAGTAACTATAATTGGGCCCTTTTTTTAGTCTTAACTACTCATCCAATTTGGGTATCGCACTTGGTAGCAAGTCTTGTGCGTATTGCCATGTTAGACCATCAATCTGGAAAGTTAAAGGGGCCTAAACCCCTTCCCCACAAACCCCAACAGCAGAACCACCCTTTCTATACCCCCTTTACAGCAGGTGAGCATGAACAATGTCAAGGTGATGGGCAATAAAAATAAAGGGGACAAGCTCAAGAGAAAAAGCTGAGATGTCCCGAGAACCCATGACTATAACATGAAAGAGTGGTTTTGTTCAGAGAGGTGTTACGTCCAGGACCCTTCAAGGGCAAAAGGAAAGCCAGAACTAACAAAGGTGATAGATCCAATGCAAAATATGTGGTAGCATATATGGCCAAGGTAAAGCATAACACTAGAATATGACTTTTCAAGCCAAATTTACGATAAAAATTTGTTGAATTCTTCATCAGAAATAATAACTACTACAACATATAGCTATCACTGTGTTACATGCATTTTAACTAATAGTGAGTCTTCTTCCAAGGCTGCAGCTTTTAAGAAAAAAGCACCCAAAAAAAAAAAGAATATTTGACACTGTTTTCCCCATTATTTAACAATCTCAAGACTTGTTATTAATATGTGAAGCCTGTTGGTAGCCAAAAAATTATATCCCAGTCAAAGAATTTTGAGGGGGAAATGCTTGAATTGTTTATTGCAATTATAGATACTCAAATTTTGGCAGAGAAGCAATTTGATTATAAAGTGCTGATTATAACTACCAATTAAAAAAATACCTACAGATTTGTCAGGTTGATACAGAACTATGGTACGAAAAAAAAACAGGATTCTTAGATATCACAAGCCCGCATATTGGATCTATGATACTGAACCACATTACAGTTAAATGTCCTACAAACTTTTAATATTTTTTGTTTTTTTTTTTTTTAATTAGCAAGGAATTTTCTAAATTGTTTGCGCTTTACAAAACATATGGAAATTTACCGTCAAAAAAGGGAAGGGAAAACAGATAAGGACAAACACACACATATATAAAATTAGAGATAACTCTCTCGGGGTAGTTTTACTTTGCTTACCCATGGTTTTAAAGTAGCAATTTTCCCTATTGAGGTTTCTTCTATCTTCACCAGCTGATCAGTTCTCTCTCTAATACAAGCTCAAATCAAAACCAACACAACAAATTTTACAAACAAATGCCCCATATGGTCTTAAAGAATTTAATGCCTTGTAAATACTCCTTAAATTCTCACAAGATGTCAAGATGCATATACAAAAAAATAAAAAATAAAAGAACAAAAGAGTTAGCCTCAATGTACTGGCAAGAATCATGTTCACCTGCTGCCACCACTAACCGTAAACCACCAAACCTAGATGCAGTCAATATATGCTAATGCACACATTATAAGTACCCACCAACACATGCTGGATCCCACCAATTTGATTCTTCACTCAAATTTTAATTATTGATAATCCAATAAATTCCACATAATCCTAATGCATATAAAGCTCCACTCATGGATATAAATTTCCAAATTCAAACTAAAGCACCATATAATCTTGTACAGTCTTGTTGCTGGTGACACACTTCATCTTCTTGTACCCTAATCTTCCAATCAACAATGCATACCTTATCAAGATCCATACCTCTGCTGAAAAAATGATCCAACCACAGGCACCCTCCACCCCTCAAAAGGCTATCTACATCATAAATCATAAACTCCATAGCTGTCACAGGTATCCACCTATGCACAGCATTTCAATTGCACCAAATGCACCACCCTGTCAAACACATTGTAGAGCTTCATTCTTGCAGCCAAAATCCCGGTCCTACAAAACCCACAAAACCATCACCCCTCTTTGAATTTTCACATTATGCCCAACCTTAAAATTGACCTTGTAGGATACTTTGCTAGGATGATTTCTAGCACCAAAGTACTCATTAGAGGAGAGAGAAGAGATCAGCAGATGAGGAAGAGAAAGAAAAACATTTTTAAAAAAGCACATTGAAAGACATTTTTACCCATGTTAAATGGTGAAGTGTGAGGAGGTAGATTATGGTCAACCATAATTTAGTTATTAACTTAAAGCAATGTCTTACTTTTAAAACCAAGGCTAGGCAAAGTAAAACCACCCTATACCACAGTTGGTAATCTGTAATTATCCCTAAGAACAATTAGCAACCCAACTAGATTTTGGACAACAATTTCCTATTGCTCTGTACTTTAATTAACATATATTCAAGCAAAGTTGATCTCCTAATTAATTTCTAAAGCAAGGCTAAATGATTTATATTCTCCAAAAATTATTGAGATTATGTGAACCAAAAGTCAAAAAATTATTGAAATCAGGGTTCTTAGAACCTACAACAAATACATAGTTTTAGTGGGGGTAATAAAACATAGGTAATATTATAGTGACACTTTGAAAATGTTGACTGCTTTGCAAAAACTAGGAGGTTGAAGTGAAAGTGCCAATGTCGAAGGCTGAATTCATTCAACTACATGAGACAGCCAACATAGTGAGCTCATGAATATTGCCTTTGAAGGTGTGGCCATTGCACAAAGAACTCATCAGCTATTCGTAACTTGTAAAGAAGTAAGGCACTTAATGAGAGCCTTCTCACTCTTACTATACTCTCAACATAGAAAACTGATGACCATCTCATCCGAACTACCTGCACTTAAGGTTAAAGGATGTACTCTAATATCATCTTAAATTATTCAAAAAATATGGACAAGAAAAACCAAAGAGAGAGGGGGTCTTAATGGATGGAGTACATCCACACCTTAAGAAAGAATGCAATTGCACATAGTGGAACACAAGTCCCTGGCCCGTTGCAGAGAATCCGAAGTTATACAAAGTTGACTACAGATTAATTAAGTAATATAATTAAATTACAGGAATATATTTATGTGTTCAAAACATGCATGCCTGGAAGCATAGACAGGGATAGAGATAATACCACTTGGGGTCTAATTTTAGTCATTAGCTAGAGTGCATGAGCCATCGCAATCAAGGTTGTCCAAACAGATGTTAAATATGATTGACCAACTTCCCTGCTTCGATAGATCTGCCTGAACCGAGCAGGTTCTACCACCTTGATCCCAATCTGCAATAGAAACCATTTTAAAAATGAAACTTTTGTTGACAAGCCTGCAACAATCATAAGAAGATACAATGTAGTACAAATGCTGCATCAAATCCAGCTTTCAGTGAGAAGCACAATGTAAGTACACCTGCTACAACAACAATGGAGGAAACAATAAAAGACTATGTCCTTTGTATGAAGAAGCTATGTGATATTCTGCCCTCCAGCTCATCCAATCCTCATCCTTTTTTCCAAACAACATTTCACTTATAAAGGAAAGAAATAATAATTAACAAAATGATATATAAGTGCCAGAGATACTGGATCTTTAAGCCTCCTTATATGTTGCTGTAGGATGAGTTTCAACCTTCCAGCAAGGAAGTATGTGGTTGAAATAAGGCAGCTGTGATGATATTTATTTGACTTGCATAAGGGTATATCTTTATACCAAATTATTGCTTATGTGGGTGGAGGAAGGTTTTGCAGCTTATGAGTGAAGGCATTTGGGGAAGCATAAAGTGGGAATGGGGAAAAAGTTTCTTATTGCATGCTGCTAGGCATCCTGATGGCCCCCATTTGCAAAAATTATGGATTTATGATGCTGTAAGCGTTGAGTAAGGTCAACCATGTTGTGTTATTTTGAACGGTCATTGGAACTGGCCTCGGTTAGTGGAAGATTGAGCAATTTCCTCAAATTCTTCCTAAGCATGCATTAGTCAGCTGCTTGGCAATGAGCAATTTCCTCAAGTTTTTCCTAAGCATGCATTAGTTAGCTGCTTGGCAATGAGTTCTAAGCTATGTACTTTCTGCAGCAATAAATCGGGAGTCTCGTGACCATTTGTTTTTTGCATGCCTTTCTTCTAGTAGGATCTGAATAGCAATCTTGAGGAAGTGCTTGTTCAATCAGCAAATTTGTTGCTGGTCGTATGAGCTTGATCGGGCCATTAAAAAGGTTAAAGGAAGAGAGTGGCAGCATGTGGTCCTAAATTCACCATTTAAAATGTTAAATTCATAATTTTCTACTTGGGGCAATTGGTAATTTGATAAAGTTCAGTTAAGGTATGTACCTCGGAGTCGTCGAGTGCGCGAGCTTTTTTTGAAGGCTCATGGTATCGGAAACATCGACAACAGATTAAGCATCTCTGCTGTATCATTAAAATACATACGTTAAAATAACAAATGTAACAGATTCATTATATGAATGGAAACGAGGATAGTAGCTTTAAGTGGTAAGGGCACTTACTGGAGCTAATAATAAGAGGTTTTCCATGACCAGAGTAATTGTAACTTTCAAACCCGAGGTTTTCACCTTTTCTCCATTGTCAGAACTGAGAAGGACTTGGGTTGAAGATCGTTGATGGATTTGGGTTGGGCCCGTTAGGTTAGGCGGGCGCATATTTATTCAGATCTTGATCCACTTGTATCTGGGCCCTACATAAAGTCTCTCTCTCTCTCAACCTTCTGATTTTCTATGTTTGCATTTTGTCAGGCTCTTTTTTTTTTTTTTGGTAAATGTTACTAATCTTCTTTCAACGATAGCAACTACTATTAATCGCCAATAAATCCTCTAATATAAAAAATGTATATTCTTCAAAAAACATTTCTAGTGAAAGTCACAACAATTGTTAGGGATAATTGTAAAATGCATCCAACAATTGACAACATTAATTTCATATGGAAGAGATGAGGTTGATAGAAATAAAGCTAAATTGTAAGAGTTTCAATTAATTGAAAAAACTATAAATTGAATTCGAATGGGAGGCAGAGATGATATTTGCACAGTTTTGTGTTTTAAAAAAAATCTTTTATCTTTTTTTAACCAAATTCTACCATAATATTGTAATCAAATAAAAACAAACTTATACCTATACAAATATTAGGTAATAAGCCCACGGACTTGCTTTGGCTACTAGCTAACTCCTCCAATCTGAAAGTTACCTGGATAGCCTGCCCACCAAAACCAATGCGCAACATATAAGGAGTCAAGAAATAGGAAGTCATAAAGACCACAAGCGATCAAAGAAACTTACCATGCCTAAGTGTTGTTTGAGGCCAAGGAAGAACTCCTTACTCCTCAGAGCCTCTAGTTGGGCCATATCCGTTGGAAGCAGCAAAGCCCTCTCCAAGGCATCAGCCACATATGCACCCTCACTTCCTTGAGGGTTCCTAAGGGAGGCGTTATCTTTCAAGGGCTCCCTATGGAGCATGGGGGCAGGCAGCCAAGCCTGGGCCCCAGGCTGCACGGCGACCTGCTTTTCCTGGCAGCGGCGCCCTATCCTTAGCTGCTTGGACGACAGCCGAGTGTCACCCCCAGGGGGACTAGTCTCTTCACCCTCCCTGGGCCTCTTTCCCTTGTCCTTTATCTACGGAGGACTGGTACACTTAGACACAGATGGTGGAATCTGTTGGGCTGGAGGAGACAGAAGCCTGGGAGGGGACTTCTCCGGTGCATCCTTCCCCGGCTGCCCCTCAATCAATGCCAGCAAGCTCTTTTGAGGCCTCTTCTTGAAACTCATCTTGGACTGAAGAGAAGACTCTTCGGACAAAAAATCTGCCTCGGATAAGTTAGGATCACCCAAATCGCCGGAAGGATCGTCAGGTGAATAGAGCTGGTCAAACACACCAAACTCGCCCTCGGAAGGACCGGAGTCAGCAACCTCCTCTTCCTCTAACTCTTCCTTCTCGACCTCGATGGCCTGAGCTAATGAAGAAGTACCAACTAACGGTACACTCTCGGGAATAAGAGACCCTTTGGGGATCAAGAATCCACGCTTGACTACGGTGATGTTGCGTAGCCGAGGATCCCCGGCTTGGATCACGTACTTTGGCACCGGGAACGATTTTTGGGTCGGCTTGTATCCGAGGATCACGTGGGTGGCCCTAACTTGGTTGTCGCCTTTATTCACAAAGACCTCTGACCTCAGCACTTTCTCTAGGTCCTCCTTATTGACCAAATTGAAGTGACGTTCAAAAGCGCGCGGATCAGCATAAAAGAAGCGAGCTCCTATTAAAAACCAAGTAAAGCTGAACGCTAAAACACAACAACTTAAACCCTCTTTTAGTTTGAATGCCCCACCTGGTGTACCCTCCACTGTTGGACAATAAAGGCCCTCGTGCCACTCCCCAAACACAATGAGGAAGTCCTGGTTCAACCCCTTGCTGGACTCAGGGAGGTAGTGAATCAGCCGGACCCTATCGTCCCTCATCTTCATATAATAGGACTTCTCCTTCAGGCGCTGGAGGTTGTAGCACCAGTTCACATCATGATGGGTCAGCCTTAGCCCCATCTTCTTATTCAGGGCATCTACACAGCCCAAGATCCTAAAGACGTTGACAGCGCACTGGGTGGGAGATAAGTCAAAATGCCGGAGATAGTCCCTCGTCACCGGTCCCATGGGAATCCTTATTCCACCCTCCAGAAAGGCGATCATAGGAATCGCCGCCTCACCCTCTTTTCTCCTAGTACTCCACTCCCTTGCTCCACAGTATCTCAGACCCACTATATCAGGGATCTTATAGTCGGCGACGAATTTGTCCATCATCTCCTTAGACTCGACTAATTTCTTAAATCTACCCATCCTAAAGAGCTAACAAAGAACTTAGACAGAAAAGTATGAACTGAAGGGAGAAGAGGACTTACAGAAATAAGGAAAAGCTCATCGGGCGGGCTTTTTATGCCAGGGGAAGTTGCAGGTGCAGTTGGAGAAGTGACTGAACTCAAAGGAAGTACACAGGCTCTCTTGATCGCAAAAGTGAAGGGTCAAATCAGTTTGATTGGGTACTTATACCCCCCATTAAAAATAACTGCACCAACTTTCCCGTCCAATGAGCCAGGAGCATCCCAACCGTCCATTCATCATCACACCGTTGAACGTGGAGGACACCGAGCCGCCTGAATTTAATGAAGGCACGATCCAGATACCGAAACGCCAAGAACATCCCCTGGGCAGTTGAAAGGACGGTGACACTGACAGAAAGGCAATGCTCTACAGGCCAAGACAATATGCTCGAGAATGTCAAAATCCTCCTCCCTGCCCGAGAGGCCGGACAGCAGAATTTTGAGGGGCTATTGTGGGGCCCAAATATTTAGCAATCCCGGCTCACTCCACATCGGGCCCAAGGTCCACGTCGAGGAGAGGGTAGAACCCGAGGAGAAGTAGATGAGGCCCAAGTTCTCAAGGGACCACGCCGAGGATGCCTACGTCCTCGGCAAGCCGACATTGAAGGAAGGGAGCTGTCACTCACTCATTAAATGCATGCCACCAACACTCTGGCTGCATTAATGGTGAATTAACCAGTGAACAGTGCAGCCTTAGTTACTCCAACTAACAGAAAGCCTGCAAAAGCAGTTGATGGGACGAGCCCTCAGATATAAATTCAGATGACCGATAAGTGAACAGCAGAGATCAACTAGACAAGACTATATAATAGATAGAACCCCCAACGTAAAGGGGGTTGGTAGGGGAGGACCCTTGAGTAGAAATGTAAAAGGGGTTTTCAGGGTGTCCGAGGACAACCCTTGTATTTGTCAGTTCTAAGGAAAGAGATCCTCGGACTGGGCCGAGGATGAACTTTCTTCACGAACACTTAGCCAAAATCATTGTTATTATCCTCACAAACAATTAGTCAAATTCCTTTATTATTATTCCTATGAATCTCACGTCGACCATTGTCTGCCTTGCTGGTGCCTAGCCCTTCTACCCATGCTCTACAAGTTTATTGTACGGGGGCCGCCTGAAAAACGGGTCCCTACAAGAACTATTACAACAATATATATATATATATATATATATATATATATATATATATATATATATATATATATATATATATATATATATATATATATATTTATAGACACAATATATTAGTACTTTTAAATTCTTATTGTGATATATGTATTTTTTTACTTATTGTTGTCAAGTCTAATGTTTTTTACATTCTAAAGTAGGTTGTTCCACTCTATATTTCAGAGTCTACTTCAACTGATTTTGCCTACAAGTTGAAATTGATATATAGACATTCATATGGGTTGGGAACTGCTTTAGGATTAACAGCAAATTTTAGAATGGTAGATTTTGAGTGGGGTTGGGGGATTTGTTTTGCGATTCTAGGAGCATTTTCTATTCCACCCCTTCTTATTTTCTTTTTTGCTCATGACACCCCAATGTACTATATAGAGATTAACAAAGTTAGCAAAGCAAGAAGAGAATTTACAAGAACTAGGGGTGATGATTTTGATTTTGAGTTTGAACAAATGAAGGAGGAGAGTCAGGGAGCTTGGAGTTTGTTGAAGCATTTCTTTAGTCATCAATGTCGTCCTTATTTGGTTATTAGTTGTGTCAGGGAGATATGTCTAAAGTTTTTGGGGATGTTTACCATCAGTTTCTTCTTGCCAACTCTTCTAATGGAATTTGATATCCCCACAGATGTATCTTACATGGCACCGATGGTTCTTGAATATGTGAACGTGGCAACGAGCATCTTAGGTTCATGGTTTGTCATTAGGTTTAAGCGACGATGGGCTTTGATGGTGATTTCATTGTTTGTGATGTTCTGTGGATTCCTTCCCATTTCTGTTTTGCTACTACAGGGGCATTATGCTATATTGTATCTTACATGTACTGCAGCATATAGATTTTTTGGATTGCTCCTTCTTTACTTAGTTGGATATGGAGTAACTTTATCAAAATGGACTAAAGTTGATTTTCCAAGGAGAGTTAGTTCAGCTACTGACCCTATGATGATGACTATAAATTTGTTGAGTATAGCTATGCGTTACTGCCAACAATTTGCACAGTGAAAGGAGTTTTATTTGTCTTCTTTACTATAGTGGTTGTTTGCATGCTGGTCTTCATATATCTTCTAATTCCAGAGAGTTAAGATATTCTGGAAGAAGATATGAATGAAAAATTTTGGAGTAAACATTGGTTTTAGCGGATTTATATGGCTAACGAAAACTGTTGCAATAAACTTAAAACTATTGTAATAAACGCCTAACGAAAAAAATTTAGTTGCGCACTGTTGCAATAAAGTTTATAGCAATAGATTATTGCGACAAAAATTTTTGTTGCAATAGCATTTTGTTGGAATAAATGATTTTTAATAATTTTTAAATTAGGCTATTGAAAAAAAAAAAAAAAATCGTTGCAATAATTTATTACAACGTAAATTTTTTTGCAATATAACTATTACAACAACACACACACACACACACACAATATATTAGTACTTCTAAGTTCTTATTGCAATAAATGTATTTTTTTACTTATTGTTGTCAAGTCTAATGTTTTTTACATTCTATTGTAGGTTGTTCCACTATATTTCAGAGTCTGCTTCAGTTGGTTTTGTATACAAGTTGAAATTGATATATAGACATTCATATAGGTTGGGAACTGCTTTAGGATTAACAGCAAATTTTAGAATGGCAGATTTTGAGTGGGGTTGGAGGATTTTTTTTGCGATTCTAGGAGTATTGGCTATTCCACCCCTTCTTATTTCCTTTTTTGCTCATGACACCCCAATGTACTATATAGAGATGAACAAAGTTAGCAAAGCAAGAAGAGAATTTACAAGAACTAGGGGTGATGATTTTGATTTTGAGCTTGAACAAATGAAGGAGGAGAGTCAGGGAGTTTGGAGTTCGTTGAAGCATGTCTTTAGTCATCAATGTCGTCCTTATTTGGTTATCAATTCTGTCAGGGAGATATGTCTAAAGTTTTCGAGGATGTTTGCCATCAGTTTCTTCTTGCCAACTCTTCTAATGGAATTTGTTATCCCCACAGATGTATCTTACATGGCATCGATGGTTCTTGAATATGTGAATGTGGCAACGAGCATCTTAGGTTCATGGTTTGTCAATAGGTTTAAGTGATGACAGGCTTTGGTGGTGATTTCATCGTTCGTGATGTTCTGTGGACTCCTTCCCATTTCTGTTTTGCTACTACAAGGGCATTATGCCGTATTGTATCCTACACGTACTACAACATATAGATTTTTTGGATTCCTCCTCCTTTACTTAGTTGGATATGGAGTAACTTCATCAAAATGGACTGAAGTTGATTTCCCAAGGAGAGCTAGTTCAGTTGTTGACCCTATGATGATGACTATAAATTTGTTGAGTATGTTCTTGATTAGCTATGCGTTACTGCCAACAATTTGTACCATGAAAGGAGTTTTATTTGTCTTCTTTACTATAGTGGTTTTTTGCATGCTGGTTTTCATATATCTTCTAGTTCTAGAGAGTTTAGATATTCCAAAAGAAGATATGAATGAAAAAGTTTGGAGTAAACATTGGTTTTGGCGGAGTTATATGGCTAACGAAAACTGTTGCAATAAACTCAAAACTGTTGCAATAAACGCCTAACGAAAAAAATTTCATTGCGCACTATTGCAATAAAGTCTGTAGCAATAGATTATCGCGACAAAAATTTTTGTTGCAATAGCATTTTGTTGGAATAAATGATTTTTAATAATTTTTAAATTAGGCTATTGAAAAAAAAAAAATCGTTGCAATAATTTATTGCAACATAAATTTTTTTGCAATATAACTATTACAACAACACACACACACACACACACACAATATATTAGTACTTTTAAGTTCTTATTGCAATAAATGTATTTTTTTACTTATTGTTGTCAAGTCTAATGTTTTTTACATTCTAAAGTAGGTTGTTCCACTCTATATTTCAGAGTCTACTTCAACTGATTTTGCCTACAAGTTGAAATTGATATATAGACATTCATATGGGTTGGGAACTGCTTTAGGATTAACAGCAAATTTTAGAATGGTAGATTTTGAGTGGGGTTGGGGGATTTGTTTTGCGATTCTAGGAGTATTTTCTATTCCACCCCTTCTTATTTTCTTTTTTGCTCATGACACCCCAATGTACTATATAGAGATGAACAAAGTTAGCAAAGCAAGAAGAGAATTTACAAGAACTAGGGGTGATGATTTTGATTTTGAGCTTGAACAAATGAAGGAGGAGAGTCAGGGAGTTTGGAGTTCGTTGAAGCATGTCTTTAGTCATCAATGTCGTCCTTATTTGGTTATCAATTGTGTCAGGGAGATATGTCTAAAGTTTTCGAGGATGTTTGCCATCAGTTTCTTCTTGCCAACTCTTCTAATGGAATTTGTTATCCCCACAGATGTATCTTACATGGCATCGATGGTTCTTGAATATGTGAATGTGGCAACGAGCATCTTAGGTTCATGGTTTGTCAATAGGTTTAAGTGATGACAGGCTTTGGTGGTGATTTCATCGTTCGTGATGTTCTGTGGACTCCTTCCCATTTCTGTTTTGCTACTACAAGGGCATTATGCCGTATTGTATCCTACACGTACTACAACATATAGATTTTTTGGATTCCTCCTCCTTTACTTAGTTGGATATGGAGTAACTTCATCAAAATGGACTGAAGTTGATTTCCCAAGGAAAGCTAGTTCAGTTGTTGACCCTATGATGATGACTATAAATTTGTTGAGTATGTTCTTGATTAGCTATGCGTTACTGCCAACAATTTGTACCATGAAAGGAGTTTTATTTGTCTTCTTTACTATAGTGGTTTTTTGCATGCTAGTTTTCATATATCTTCTAGTTCTAGAGAGTTTAGATATTCCAAAAGAAGATATGAATGAAAAAGTTTGGAGTAAACATTGGTTTTGGCGGAGTTATATGGCTAACGAAAACTGTTGCAATAAACTCAAAACTGTTGCAATAAACGCCTAACGAAAAAAATTTCATTGCGCACTATTGCAATAAAGTCTGTAGCAATAGATTATCGCGACAAAAATTTTTGTTGCAATAGCATTTTGTTGGAATAAATGATTTTTAATAATTTTTAAATTAGGCTATTGGAAAAAAAAAAATCGTTGCAATAATTTATTGCAACATAAATTTTTTTGCAATATAACTATTACAACAACACACACACACACACACACAATATATTAGTACTTTTAAGTTCTTATTGCAATAAATGTATTTTTTTACTTATTGTTGTCAAGTCTAATGTTTTTTACATTCTATTGTAGGTTGTTCCACTATATTTCAAAGTCTGCTTTAGTTGGTTTTGTATACAAGTTGAAATTGATATATAGACATTCATATAGGTTGGGAACTGCTTTAGGATTAACAGCAAATTTTAGAATGGCAGATTTTGAGTGGGGTTGGAGGATTTTTTTTGCGATTCTAGGAGTATTGGCTATTCCACCCCTTCTTATTTCCTTTTTTGCTCATGACACCCCAATGTACTATATAGAGATGAACAAAGTTAGCAAAGCAAGAAGAGAATTTACAAGAACTAGGGGTGATGATTTTGATTTTGAGCTTGAACAAATGAAGGAGGAGAGTCAAGGAGTTTGGAGTTCGTTGAAGCATGTCTTTAGTCATCAATGTCGTCCTTATTTGGTTATCAATTGTGTCAGGGAGATATGTCTAAAGTTTTCGAGGATGTTTGCCATCAGTTTCTTCTTGCCAACTCTTCTAATGGAATTTGTTATCCCCACAGATGTATCTTACATGGCATCGATGGTTCTTGAATATGTGAATGTGGCAACAAGCATCTTAGGTTCATGGTTTGTCACTAGGTTTAAGTGATGACAGGCTTTGGTGGTGATTTCATCGTTCGTGATGTTCTGTCTCCTTCCTATTTCTGTTTTGCTACTACAGGGGCATTATGCTGTATTGTATCCTACACGTACTACAACATATAGATTTTTTGGATTCCTCCTCCTTTACTTAGTTGGATATGGAGTAACTTCATCAAAATGGACTGAAGTTGATTTCCCAAGGAGAGCTAGTTCAGTTGTTGACCCTATGATGATGACTATAAATTTGTTGAGTATGTTCTTGATTAGCTATGCGTTACTGCCAACAATTTGTACCATGAAAGGAGTTTTATTTGTCTTCTTTACTATAGTGGTTTTTTGCATGCTGGTTTTCATATATCTTCTAGTTCTAGAGAGTTTAGATATTCCAAAAGAAGATATGAATGAAAAAGTTTGGAGTAAACATTGGTTTTGGCGGAGTTATATGGCTAACGAAAACTGTTGCAATAAACTCAAAACTGTTGCAATAAACGCCTAACGAAAAAAATTTCATTGCGCACTATTGCAATAAAGTCTGTAGCAATAGATTATCGCGACAAAATTTTTTGTTCCAATAGTATTTTGTTGCAATTAATGATTTTTAATAATTTTTAAATTAGGTTATTGAAACAAAATAAATCGTTGCAATAATTTATTGCAACATAAATTTTTTTGCAATAGAACTATTACAACAATATATATATATATATATATATAGACACAATATATTAGTACTTTTAGGTTCTTATTGCAACCAAAATGGGTCGGGATGTGCTAAAGTGCTTATTGCCACTATAATTGATTTTTGTTGCAATAAAGGTTTTTTTTTATTGTAGTGCCCAAAGTGTCAGTATTAGTCTAGTTGTTCGTATATAGTAAGAAACAACAATTTTTCTTTAGCAACCTCCATGACGACCACCACCACCACATCCACCGCCACCTCCTTCACCACCATCACCTCCTCCTCCTCTACATACGCATCCACCACCAACAATGACAATGTTAGTGCTGCCACCTACATTTCCACCCCCACTGCCAGTGCCACCGTGACTTTGCTCAAGGCTGTGTTTGATTTTGCCATCACAACAATATATAACAAGAAAAACTAATGCTAGTATACATGCAAGAACCATGAAAACACTCAAAACATAAAGTGCAACAATCGAAATTTTGTTCATTTTTCACACTCTTGTAATTTTCCTTTCCAACTTCTTTTAAACTTAAAAAATTCTCCCCTGTAGAGAACAACAGCCTTATGCTCTGCTATTTATTTAATGTTATTAAGAGTTAGGTTAGAGTTTAGGTTAAAGTTATTGATAATGTTTTAATGCATCATTCTAAATATAGATAGGATTAGGTTGATTTTATCTGGCTGCTTTTCATTAAGGAGGAAGAATATAGTTTGGAAGGCAAATGCATGGAATTGGGGAATTCAGGTATGCCTCTTAAATCTTAACACATGGCAAGTTTTTCGTTTCTTACTTTATTTTATTGAACAGTGTGTATTACACATACATTTACACACATGCAAAAAAGCAACTGAAATCATGACTTGAAGTCACAATTTTCAAGTTTGCAAATGTGTGTGTAAAGTTTGTGAATGTGTGTGTAACAATCTGTGTGTAATAGTTTTTCTCTCTTCTATTTTCTTTTGTGTGTGTGTGTGTGTGTGTGTGTGTATATATATATATATATATTTTTTTTATGGACAAAAAAGGTAGGGGGCGACTAATGTGGCAATCCTACCTGGATGTGACCATAGTAACACTTTACCTATTGGGTTCGGGGTCCTATTGGGGTGCAAGGAGACCACGGTGTGCCATAGCTTCCTAGCCTCATGAGAGACACTAGTGAACCTTGAGTTGCTGAGGGAGGCAACCCAAGTGAGTCCATATTTGGACTTGAACCTTAAACCACACACTCAGCGCATCTTGTGCATCACCCAAGACCACAAGACTACACCCCTTAGTGGTACTTTTTGTATTTATATTGATTGCTAAAGAATACAAATATATAATTCATTTATTAAGTTGAGAGAAGTCCAATTAAATCATTTATTCTTAAATATGTTGTAAAAAATGATAAAGCAAAAATAATTAATAATAATTATTAATGCAGACATGAGAACATGTCAAAGAAATGGTAAGACTTAGATATAATTTTTTAGGTGTTATGGTTTTCCAATTAAATTCGACCATGTGGTTGGATTGACCAATTAAGCAAATGGTTGAATTAGATTGTCCTTAGAAAAAATAATAGTATCAATAGTGCATTGGCCATTTCAACCATGTGGTTGAATTCAATTGAAAAATCTAAGATATAGCGCCTAAAAATTTAGACCTAAGTTTTGTTCTAAAACATGTCTCCAGATTTAATGTTTTAAGAGGTTTCGTTTAATTGGATCTAACATGTCACTAATTTTAATGATCAAACAAGCCCAAACATGACAATTGACATTGCAAACAATTAAAAGATTTGAGCCACTTGAGTAGTGGATATGGCATTGTGCAGTATATATCCTAGTATCCTACACAAATCAAGTTCAATATTGTAGGACACTAGGACTTGGCTATAGACATAGGGCTTAATTAATTTTATAGAGTATAACCCGGGTTTTTAACCATCTTATGTTAGCTAATCAAAGAAGAAAATTAAACTCATAATTTATTTTATATGTCTATTAAAGAAAAGAAGTTTTTCTACATAGATTTGGACTACGTAGTCATGAATCATAATACAAAGTTCAAGACTATATGTGCTATACTTGGAATGGAAGCAATTAATACCACAAAAACATAGTCGTAGCTAAGTAAAGAGCCCCTGTGAGTTGCGTGTAATCAGGGAAGACGCGTTAAGTACAATGTTTATTAGGAAAGTTGAAATTAATAATAAGGGAACAATCTCATATGACTAAAAATGAAAATTAACCAAAGGTTTGCAGATAGGGGGACTTGAAGAAAACAAGAAAAATGTAACAATGGCGGAACAAAGAGAACAGAGAAAATTGAGAGAAAAACTCAAATAATGCATTGTGAATAGCTTGAGCCCAAAATAGCTTAGCCTCTTACCACAGAGCGATCATAGTAAAACTCTTCAATAGGAGATTCATAAGTGAATCGTTTTCGAGGCCTCTCGGATTGCCCATTCATGAAATCAGATGCAGGAGTTCTTTGCATCCGTAAAGGAGGCTCATCCATGATTGTAAGTTTGTTAGAGGCTCTTACCTAACAAACTAACAATAATCCCGTAAAGATTGGGATTAGTTACATTGAATACAAACGTGATTAATGTGCATTAACAAGAGAGAGAAATATCTAATAACAAAAAATATCTGTGGAGCCCGTAAGATTTGTTGGACATTAACACTGAAGACTGGGAGCTTCTGAGTAGTTTTGAATAAGGAGACAGACAGCTTAAAACGATGTCGTCCAGTGTCAACTTAAAAGGATCCTTCAGTAGAACAAAACGTCACCGTTTATACTTAAGTAAAGCCATGCCGTTTTGCACTACTAACTTGAGTATGTTTTTAGAAATATGCTTTTAGATCTTGATTTTTATGCTTTTGTTATGTTTTCTGTGTTTTTAATGGTGAAAGTCTGGAGGTGGGTTATGAAAGCTTAACGGAGTAAACCTCAGGTGGGCAAAGTGCCAACTTTTAAACCATGGATAAGCAACTTAAATTTCAGCCAAATTATAGGTGGATAAGTTGTAATTTACCCAAAAATAATTGAACAAAGAGAGACAATGCTTAGGGTACTGAATTCTCCCCCTCTTCTCAATCACCTAAATTATTTGACATAGTGGAAATAACACCCCTAAACTCAAATTTTAATAATATTTAGTTTAAAGACTCATAAGATTCAAAGAAAAATAACCAAAACTTAAGAGTCTCTTATTTGAAAACCCAAATTAGATCAAATGTCTCTTAAACATAATGGGGTTGCTACGCCTACGCTGCTACCATTGTGATCAAAATCAAAATACAAATTGATAATTCTGAACTCATGATTGTTCAAATAATGATAATTCAATTTATATACCTTTTTGTTTTGAAAATTACAAATATAAAATCCAAAGGCTTTGAACCTGTCAAGTCTTAAAAGAGAGTTTTGGAGATTTAAAAAATTTTTTTTTTTTTTTAGTCTTTGTAGTCTTCTTTACGTTGTGTAGAACTTTTCCATTTAGAAATTTTTTTTCTTATAGTACCTAATTTTCCACACCATTTTTTTTATGGACACTAAGATCGCCTATTGGAATGTATCAATTTTTGTTTTTAAATAGTAGTAACGGAGGTGGTGCCATGGCAAGGTATGGTAAAATAGTTTCATCAATTTAGAGGATCTTTTCAATAATTAGGCAAAGCAGGTCCAGAAGAAAGTCCTAGGATTGTTCTACTTGTCCCAATATGTCTACCACAACATGAATTGTTTCCCAAAATGAACATTTGATAGTGTTGAGCTACAAGACTTTTTATAGTGTCAATTAGTTTATTATACATGGAGTAGTATAGATACCTTTGATCTTTTATGTTAGTTGTTTTGGTTTAAATTGATTTATATACTGTTAATTAAATTTAATGATTTTGATTGTGATTCTCCTAATTTTTCAGAATTTTTATAAATTGCAGATGGATTTGGTGAGCTCTTCTTTGTTTTAAGAAACCTTAGGTAATTTACAAGGGTCTGGTAGAAATAGCCATTAATTTTTAAAAATGGGTGTTGTTTTTCTAATTTACTTGGTTGAAAATGAAATGCTTATCTTAATGCTTTCTGAAGATGAGAATGAGCAGCACGACCAGACCTCCCAGGCATCCAGTTTAACTACAATTCAATAGTATTGACATTGAATAAACCTTTTAGCATGTCACGTGTGCACCATAGTACAAAACTATACAATACAAATGTTCAAGAAATAACACCTCATAGTGCTGAACAAATTGTGGTGGTTCGAGATTTATTTGGACCATGATACTTGTTGGTGGAATGGTCTCACTTTTAAAAAAACTCTTTGATACAGATGATAAAAGTAAATAAATATATTGGCTGAGCCTATAGAAAATTTATCCTCTTCAGAGCACTAAGTTATTTGGGTGAAGAGTCCTGCGGAAACTGAACATTCCCAATGAGTGCAAAGATCTGTTATGCTGAGCTTGTACTAACCCGTTACCAACCATGGCGAATTTGAATAGGAGAAGACTCTGAGCATCAAGGAAAGAGCAACAAACTCTGAGACTGAAGCTCTTGCCGTGGCATTGGTTATGGGGTTGAGATGGACTGCTATGATGGGATTAAGAGTGATAATTGCCAAAGGTCATATTCAGATTCATGCCAGTGCCATATGCTCTCAGGATCACCATGTCTTTCATCTTTTGGAAACTTGTTGGAAGAGGGTAGAGGATGTGCCATGTTGTTCGTGAATTTGCAATGGCAATGGCTATTAATATCAAAAAAGGCCAACAATGGGGCAAGAACTTTAGCACATTATGCCTTTTGTATCGAGTCCTAGAAGAGTTGGTTTGGAGAAATACCTCCGTTGCTAAAGAATGCATTGCAATCCGAAATTTTACAAGTGAATAAAATTTCTATCTTGTTCTTCAAAATAAATAAATAAAATCATCATAGTGCCTGCACTGTTTCCTTTAGTAGCATTGTGTTCTCAAATTTCAAATCTTTTCAAAATGAAGTTTGCATTTCAAAATGGACCATATATCATATGGCAACAGTACAAAACTAGACTAAAAATTGAATACGATGGCTCCATTTTAGTATCAGCATATTTCTGAAACAAAATCCCACCTGATAGAAGGTTACATATGAATTAAATCACAATCGCAGTGCAGTGCAGTACCTACAACATCAACAAGACCAAACAATCATTAAGCACATAAAATTTGAAGTATACCTCATAGACGATGATGCCTTTTACTTACATACCAACGTCAACAAGAACAGACAAGCATCGAGGACATAATGTTTGAAATTTATGTCCACTGCATAGAAGACGATGCCTTTCACTTACATACCAACTTACTCAAAATGTGAAGGAACCAATGCACTTCTAACATTGTATTCATATTAATCTTTCATGTCATTGACAAACCTTAATAATCATGCCTTGAATAATTAGATGAATTGGATAAATATCCGGACCGTATTGGATTTGTATATTTTAAAAAAAAAGAAAAAGAAAAAAAAAAAAAAAAAAAAAAAGAAGACTTTTCGAAGAAGACAAACTTCACAGATTCCCCAAGAATAGAAAATCCAACTCTCAGAGTCATCCTCATTTTTGCCAACTGCTTTTGTGCAACTTTTGGCAAGAGGAGTTCCATCAAGTTCAAGATTGGGTGCATGATGGAATTGTTCTAGAAAGCTTGTTGTATGAATGTTCATGTAACCAAGAAAAGACAAACTAGATATGCCTTGAGCAAGTTTACTAAAAAGATTGTTAATTGAGAGATCAGTGAATTCCAACAATATCACGATCCCTTCTTTTTCTAGTATCCTTTCCATCAAATGAGTTTGAGAAAAGTTGAAGAAATGCAACCCAGTAAGACCTTAGTAGAAACTGAACTGATACATACAAATTACTTCAAAGGCTTATGATACTTGTAAAAAAAAAAAGGTTTATGATACTTACAAATATGGAATAATAGAAGACTTATGGAAAGTACTAGAGAAAAATAAGTAACAGTAAGGTTCAAGTTCATTTGAACACATTGGCAAATGTCCTGCTGCTAGGGACGAACCCAGGTTTTCAAGCTGGGGGGGGGGGGGGGGGGGGCCGGAGATAAGCAAATTTTATTTTTTCAAATACGCATCCATAAGTGAAATTTTTTTCAAGCTGCATGAAATTTTTTTCTTTTTTTCCTTCAGTTTTGGCTTTTCCGTTTGGTTTTGGGGTCTTACTGACTGCAGTCTGCTCGCTTTTTTATTTTTATTTTTATTTTTAACATATATATATATATATATATATATAAAGGTTTTCATGGGCTTTTGAACCTGGGCTGGCCGGCTGGGATAAGTATGGTTGAGGTGAGGGGGGCCTGAGCTAAAAATCAAGGGGGCCCAAGCTAAAAACCAAGGAAGCCCAAGCCTTTTCTTTTTTTTTTTTTTTTCTTTTTTTTAATTTTACATACTAAAATTTTTTTTTTTTTGGGCCCGGGCCCCCTTTGCCTTTCACTTGGGTTCGTCCCTACCTGCTGCGATTATTGGAAAAAATCCAAATACCAAAAGAGAAGCAAGTTTCCCTAGTTTTGGAAGAGTATCTTCAACAAATTTGTTGAATTTTTAGTTGAGAGCCACTGGAGGTCTGGTGCTGTCATTTCACCCATCTAGCGTTGTACAAATCTCTAATCCCTGTGAATCTATTCCAGTCTGGAGCAAGGACTCCACAATGTGTACCATTCTGCAGTGAAAAATATATACTTCTGAAGAAGCTATTGTTGTTCAAGCACAACGGTTCAAGCTTATATTAGGAAGCCAATGAGTTGGGAATTTCAGAGTTTTAGTAACCAGTTTTATATGGGTCAAAATAGTCAATGTGCCAATAATGATTAAATTCTCCTGATTGAGGTTTATCTTATATGTCAAGAACTATCAGGGCACTCTCTATTCATGTTTTGGCACAAAATGAGGATATTGGTCTGGAAAAGTGATTGAGTGCGTTTTTCAAAATTGTGGCATTTGGATATAACCATTATGGTAGCTGACCCTTGAAACAATTAAAGCTTAATCAACAACTTCAGAATTTAGCCATACCTTGGATACGTTCCATCACATTTGTTGATCAATTTAATGTACATAGACAATTTCTAGAACCGTCTAAATTCCTATTTGTGAGAGGTCTTACTTTTTAAAGATTTTTGTGTTTGTAACCACACCTTGGATACGTTCCATCACATTTGTTGATCAATTTAATGTACATAGACAATTTCTAGAACCGTCTAAATTCCTATTTGTGAGAGGTCTTACTTTTTAAAGATTTTTGTGTTTGTAACCTCGTAGGAAATTGTGGACTGATCTAATAAGAACTCACTTTGAAAAAATTAATTTCAAAAGTAGCCCCATTGGGAGAAATTATACAATACTTATGGTGGATCACGTCACTTGTCCACCATTCCATTAAAAGACTCCCACTTGTTTAAAATTGCTGAGTCAGTAATCAGTTTCTGTTTAAAAAAGTTTTCTAGCTCAGTAATTTTAAACAGGTGCGAGTCTTTTAGTGGAATGGTGGACCACGTCATTTGTCTACCATGAGGACCTTATAATTTCTATCCCATTGGAGCTGACATTCATGACAATAGAGTTTGAAGACAAATCTAAATTCTTTTCATTTTGAGACTTCAGCAAAATGCATTTCAGACACAGTGTCCTCAAAGAAATTCTGTGCAATATTTCAACTCCTTCCAAGTATGATAGTAGAACCCAGCTTTCTAGCGTGGTGCCGCCATTCAATTGATTCAATTTAAGATGTAATGTCCACAAGGTTAACAATTTTCCAAGAGATTTTTAGATGGGACCATCGCAGAAATTATCATATATACAAGAAAAGATATGTAAGATGCCTAAATTGGTCTAAGACATATGGGATTTTCCCTGTAAGCTGATTGCTGGACAAAAACATGTTAAGGTTGCAAAGATTTAGTTGATAATCGGTACTTGACCTTGTAGATTACTGGAGCCTAAGGAAAGGTATGAAAGTTTATTACTAATTGCTATTGTGCCATTAAATGATTCATAGAAAGATTAAGTGGGATGTAAAATTGACATTTGCAGGGACCAATGCATGTCATGAAGTTGGCATTAAGGCAACCATAATGCTGAAGGAGAAGGGAGCTAATTCATTACCTGAAGCATATTTTTGTTCCCCTTGAAGGTTGATGCCACTTGTGTAAAAATATTGAACGGAAGAAAGATGAGAAACCCACCATAGAGCATTCATACAAAGATCATTTCCCTGTAGATTAAGAAAACAAATATCTAATAGATTTCTAATCTGCTGATAAATGAATACTTCAAATCCTGCAAAGGAGAGATCGAGCTGTGTAAGTCTCCTCCAAGTAACCAAAATAGCTTAGAATTCCCTTAACATTGCCTAACCAGGTGATGGGCTCATGGCTCACCATCACTGTCTTGATTAATTAATCACAACCTTTGATTCCTTAAACATCATCTTTTTAGAGAAACGAGAACATATTCATCATAAAAAAATAAAACAATTTTGATTAACTAAGTATAAACTTTTGTCTCCTAAATATCCTTTTTTTTTAGATGAATGAGATTTATTCATTAGAAACAAATACATTGCAAACAAGACAAGCAGACTACCAAAGAACCAAAACAATACAAAGAGTCCTATTAACAATACAGGATAAAACACTATAGTTTACAGGTCAACATATCATCAAAAGCAAAGAGAAGATAGAAAAATACAATGATTAAGAATTAGAATCAAATAGTCATAGGGATGTTCCAAAAAACACAACCTTTGTTTCTGGCTGAAATCACAATATGCCTGCTTGATGCCAGTCCATCTATCATTTACGACAATAATCTTGAACGTAATTTTTTCATCTTTAAGTTGTTCTCATGCCACTGAGAGTTTTCTCCATCCAAATGTGATATATAAGAGCAATCCAAGAAACTTCAAAAAAAAACTAACAACAAAGCTTTTCTGCCTTTTATAACTCCTATTGCCCAAGCTAACTATGCACCCCAAATATCAAGCCTTCTAGGAATGGAACAAAGTCTATTAGTTAGAATACCTGGTAAGCTTGAATTGCTAAACTTTTGGTGGAGTGAGTCTAATAGCATTCCATGATGTCCCCCACATTCAAATTCTCCTGATTTTGACATTTTCTGTCACATTTTGATCAAGGTTTGCCTCAAAACACTTGCCCTGAATATGAACCAAAGCCGCAAACCCTGTTGGCTGCCAACTTTAGTTTCCTCCATTGTGAGCTGATGACACCTTTGCATTCACAGTACTGACTGTCATTGCTGATCCGAGGCACATATTTAAGCAATAGAGGACCAAGATGCCAACTATCCTGCCAAAGATAAGTACCATTCCCATCTTCATAATGATATTTGAGAAGTTGTCCACCTAAATTGGGGCCTAAAAAAGTGTAAAACTTCCATATGGTCTGTCCCAAGTAAGAGTCCAGATCCCCTTAAAAGCACATTTTCACCAATGCTCCCCTGGAAGCACAATCATGATATTAAATGAATAACATTTCTCTAAAAAAATGAACCATAAAGTTTTAGATGTCTTGAAAAATGAGGGAAACACTGCTGAGAGACATGTCATTTAGGAGAAAGGTATGGTAAATTAACTAGCATTTGGAAGACCTGAGAAACAAAAACTTAGCAATAAATTTACTACTGTATCAAACTATTGTGTATATTTAATTAACATTTTAATTTTTTTTTTTTTGGAAAGCTTTAAAATCAAGATCCAAGGTAATTGTTTCTTTATGAGATTATAGAAAATAACAATGAAAATATTCTCCTTAAACATCAAAGGCTAGATTTGGAATCGGAGGAGAAGTAGACTGTAAAAATACCCACACTTTCGCAATCTAGGCTTCCTTCTTAGTTACTAGTGGCAAAGAATCCACCAAATAGCCTTGGAATTTGTTACAAAGAATACAATTAATTTGCTCACTTATGCAAAATCTTCTTATCTTTCATTGAAACTTTATAAAGAGATCACTAGGAGATTCTAAAGAGAGCTAACAGGATAGCCGAATGAACACTTGGCTCATCATGTATTGCCTTTGAACTAAAATTTGATTTTACGCTATTAATCTACAGGGATTAAATGAAATTATGAAGTTAATTGCCTTTGATGTTTATAAGAATAAACACCACATGCATACATACCAATAGAGTGAATATAAATAATAATAATAATAACATAAGTTACCCAGCAAAAAGATTATATAGAAATTGTCGAAATATTAATAAACATTATCACACGAGATCTACACTAAATATGTCAAAGACCATTATTAAATGAATGATTTCAATTTACACAATTAGGAATAATATTCCAATTTCATCAAAACAAAGTCTCAAAATACTAAAATAAATCCAACTAACAAATTTAAAATAAGTCCCAAAATCCAAAATAAATGAAAACAATAAATGTAAAATACATATATGTTTTAAACTATTAACTGCATGAATTAGTGAGTTAGTTCAAGTTACTTGGGTCAAATATTTTGCCAAACCAAACTTGACCCAAACCAAGTATCGAAAAAGTTTTAGAACAAAACCCAATCTATCAACACACTAAAAAAACCCACCCAAGGCATTGGGTCAAGTTGGTGCACATCCCTAACTAATAACTAAAGAGAGAAACAAAATAGGAACAGAGCAACATGAAATGTAATAAAATAGTTTATATTTTGTATATTATACATCACTGGTTTTATATATTTTGATAAAGATCAGGGAGCCAGAAAAGCACCAGACATAAAGAGTTAACAAAGAAAGCACAATCCACTTAAGTGGAAGACCCTCAATTTTACAGATAAAAAGGACCCTATTAATAGCATAGATTGAGTGTGTTTATTGATGCTGCTAAACAATGGTGCTTGTTGAAAAACTAATTCATTAGAAAGCAGTACACATCAAAATTCATAAGATAGCAATGCTTCTCCTCTAGTAATCCCTTTACATGTTCTTACCAGTTCAAGAAGCTGAAGAAGCAAACTCAACTGGTCATATCAATGCCACCAACCAATCATCAATCTCTCAACCCAGAAGCTTTATGCAGTGGCTTTGAATGACCATCTTTACACTCTGTCCTCTCAGACCAGTCAGCAGCTATACTCTTGGGAAGACTCTACTATGACAAAGGTGGAAAGAGCAAATGGACAACGCTAGTGCAATTTGTAGGATCCCAATCATCATTCCTTACTACTACATCTCTCCACCCGAAAAGCCTACTACAAACAGTATCCACAGGAATGAGCCCTCCACCTTAATTCTTGCTTTGATATACGTCTCTTTAGGTGTACTTCAGGCAGTGAACAGCATGATGTATTCAGTTGGGCTCTTGCACCTTGCAGTATCTACTTTTGCGCTTATTTGCGTATCCCAGTTGACCTTCAATGCTTTCTTCTCCTTCCTTATAAATTCACAGAAGTTTACTCCTTTTATAATCAATTCTCTAGTCCTTCTCACCATCTCCTCTGCCCTGCTGGTATTTCAAACCAATTCTACGAACCCCACTGGAAACTCTAATGTGAATTATGAAATTGGACTCTTTTGCACTGTTGGTGCATCTGCTAGATACAGATTGATGCTTTCCCTTACACAGATCTCCTTCCATAAGGTTTTAAGAAGAGAAACATTTACAGTGATTTTGGAACTGGTAATCTATCAGTCACTGGTTGCAACTTGTGCTACACTAGTGGTGCTCTTTGCTAGTGGAGAGTGGAAAGGTCTAAAGAGAAAGATGGACGAGTTTGAACTGGGGAAGTTTATTTATGTCAGTACTTTGATTTGGACAGCTATAGCTTGGCAGATTTTCAATATTGGCGCAGTAGGCTTGATACATGAAGTGTCTTCCTGTTCTCCAATGTCATAAGTGTGTTGGGTTTGCCTGTAATTCCAGTTCTAGCCGTAATCTTCTTCCATGAAAAAATGGATGGGGTAAAGGCGATTTCCATGGTGTTGGCTATTTGGGGCTTTATTTCATATTTCTATCAGCACTACCTTGATGATTCTGAGTCCAAGGCTGAAAAGATAGATGTCAAGGTAGAAATTTCAATGCTTTCCCTGTTGAAAGAGGTTACTGACGAACAAGATGGGCAAAAGAATATCTATCAAAAAGTTCCACTTTCCACACAAACAAATTTCCAAAATTATGAGCACTGAAGCTATGCCTCTGTCTTGATTCCTAGAATGGTTTACAAACTCATATTTCCAAATCCCATGCCATTGTTTCTCCATATGAAGTGTAAATCATGGTCTTGTTCACATGGTTTTAAAACCCGGATTGGACCGTACGGTCCGACCGGAAAAACCTCGAACCCCTCACTTTTGCGGTTCTTTTAGCCTCAAGAACCGCTCCATGAAAAAAAAGCAGGGACCCGTGCGAACCGCGGTCGGACCTCACGGTTTTGAGAACCGTGAATGGTTCTAGCGGTTCTCACGGGTCCTTTTTTTTTTCAGCAAATACCGGCTAAAATTAAAAATTTGGCCGGCATGCAAGATCTGTAACCAGAAGATTTGTGAGGACAAAAAAAAATTTGAGAAGAAGAAGATCAGAAAATAGGGGCTGTGCGAAGTTGAAGTAGCAAGCTAGCAACCCAGCACAGATCGCGAGTCACGGCCTTAGTCTTCATCTTCGTCTTCTGCTCCTATTTCTTCTTCTTTCTTCTTTTTCTCCTTCTTCTCTTTCTTCTTTCCATCTCCACAGCTGTTGTTTCTGAGTTTCTCACCTTCTCAGCTTCTCTCTAACTGTGCTTGTTTTGAATTATCTTTTATGCTTCCAAAGCGCTTCACGTGACTTGCATTGGGAAAGAAGGAGGCTTTTGATTTTTGAATTAGTCTCAGCCGTGTGATAAATCTAGCCTGTGATGTGGCACTAGCTTGTTTTGCATTGGGAAGCCCTTCACGTGCTTGTTTTGAATTCTCTCCAACTTTTTTTTTTTTTTTTTTTTTTTTTATGCTGCAGGCCTCGTACAGCCGTGTGATCAATCTAGTCTGTGATGTGGCACTAGCTTGTTTTGCATTGGGAAGCCCTTCACGTGCTTGTTTTGAATTCTCTCCAACTTTTTTTTTTTTTTTTTTTTGATGCTGCAGGCCTCGTACAGTACACTGTGGACATCACTGCACAATGCACAATTGATATAATTAATCCATCTCGTGACATAGTACAGTATCATAATTAATCCATTTAAAGAACTTGAGATTTGACCATTCAAACTTTGCTATGTCTTGCTATGTCATATTTGTGACAAAAAAATTGTAAAATATTTTGTAATATTAAATTTTCTTGTTTAAAAAAATTGTAAATATTAATTAAAAGTACTTATAATATTTTATTTGTTATATTTTTTGTGTGTGTTCTAATAAGTATTATTATTTACTCAAAAACAAAAGTTTGAATAGTATAGAAAAAATAGTGAGTCAACAGATAATATATAATAATTATTAAATAATTATTTTAATTTAAAATTACTAAGTGTCCTTCTAATTCCTATATTATTACAATATTACTATCACGAGTTTAACTAATCAACATATAAAAAAATAAAAAAATATTATATCTATGTATACTTAGGATATGATATTTTTTATTTATCTTGTGAAAGTTATGTTATGAAAAAATACATTTGAAAGATAAATTTCTATATTTAATTAGGTCATTTTATTTAATTTTTCTATTTATACTAATTTTTAATATATTTATTTATATTTAAATAATTATTAAATTAATTATGACGTCATCACGGTTCGACCCCGGTTCAACCTCGGTTCGACCTTAAAAACCTTGAACCTCTCCCTTTTACGGTTCAATGAACGGTCCGGGTCTGAAAACCATGCTTGTTCATTCCATTTCCAACAATATTTTCAGATTCCAGTAACTATAATTGGGCCCTTTTTTTAGTCTTAACTACTCATCCAATTTGGGTATCGCACTTGGTAGCAAGTCTTGTGCGTATTGCCATGTTAGACCATCAATCTGGAAAGTTAAAGGGGCCTAAACCCCTTCCCACAAACCCCAACAGCAGAACCACCCTTTCTATACCCCCGTTACAGCAGGTGAGCATGAACAATGTCAAGGTGATGGGCAATAAAAATAAAGGGGACAAGCTCAAGAGAAAAAGCTGAGATGTCCCGAGAACCCATGACTATAACATGAAAGAGTGGTTTTGTTCAGAGAGGTGTTACGTCCAGGATCCTTCAAGGGCAAAAGGAAAGCCAGAACTAACAAAGGTGATAGATCCAATGCAAAATATGTGGTAGCATATATGGCCAAGGTAAAGCATAACACTAGAATATGACTTTTCAAGCCAAATTTACGATAAAAATTTGTTGAATTCTTCATCAGAAATAATAACTACTACAACATATAGCTATCACTGTGTTTCATGCATTTTAACTAATAGTGAGTCTTCTTCCAAGGCTGCAGCTTTTAAGAAAAAAGCTCCAAAAAAAAAAATGAATATTTGACACTGTTTTCCCCATTATTTAACAATCTCAAGAGTCAAGACTTGTTATTAATATGTGAAGCCTGTTGGTAGCCAAAAAATTATATCCCAGTCAAAGAATTTTGAGGGGGAAATGCTTGAATTGTTTATTGCAATTATAGATACTCAAATTTTGGCAGAGAAGCAATTTGATTATAAAGTGCGGATTATAACTACCAATTAAAAAAATACCTACAGATTTTTCAGGTTGATACAGAACTATGGTACAAAAAAAAAACAGGATTCTTAGATATCACAAGCCCCCATATTGGATCTATGATACAGAACCACATTACAGTTAAATGTCCTACAAACTTTTAATATTTTTTGTTTTTTTTTTTTTAATTAGCAAGGAATTTTCTAAATTGTTTGCACTTTACAAAACATATGGAAATTTACCGTCAAAAAAGGGAAGGGAAAACAGATAAGGACAAACACACACATATATAAAATTAGAGATAACTCTCTCGGGGTAGTTTTACTTTGCTTACCCATGGTTTTAAAGTAGCAATTTTCCCTATTGAGGTTTCTTCTATCTTCACCAGCTGATCAATTCTCTCTCTAATACAAGCTCAAATCAAAACCAACACAACAAATTTTACAAACAAATGCCCCATATGGTCTTAAAGAATTTAATGCCTTGTAAATACTCCTTAAATTCTCACAAGATGTCAAGATGCATATACTAAAAAATAAAAAATAAAAGAACAAAAGAGTTAGCCTCAATGTACCGGCAAGAATCATGTTCACCTGCTGCCACCGCTAACCGTAAACCACCAAACCTAGATGCAGTCAATATATGCTAATGCACACATTATAAGTACCCACCAACACATGCTGGATCCCACCAATTTGATTCTTCACTCAAATTTTAATTATTGATAATCCAATAAATTCCACATAATCCTAATGCATATAAAGCTCCACTCATGGATATAAATTTCCAAATTCAAACTAAAGCACCATATAATCTTGTACAGTCTTGTTGCTGGTGACACACTTCATCTTCTTGTACCCTAATCTTCCAATCAACAATGCATACCTTATCAAGATCCATACCTCTGCTGAAAAAATGATCCAACCACAGGCACCCTCCACCCCTCAAAAGGCTATCTACATCATAAATCATAAACTCCATAGCTGTCACAAGTATCCACCTATGCACAGCATTTCAATTGCACCAAATGCACCACCCTGTCAAACACATTGTAGAGCTTCATTCTTGCAGCCAAAATCCCGGTCCTACAAAACCCACAAAACCATCACCCCTCTTTGAATTTTCACATTATGCCCAACCTTAAAATTGACCTTGTAGGATACTTTGCTAGGATGATTTCTAGCACCAAAGTACTCATTAGAGGAGAGAGAAGAGATCAGCAGATGAGGAAGAGAAAGAAAAACATTTTTAAAAAAGCACATTGAAAGACATTTTTACCCATGTTAAATGGTGAAGTGTGAGGAGGTAGATTATGGTCAACCATAATTTAGTTATTAACTTAAAGCAATGTCTTACTTTTAAAACCAAGGCTAGGCAAAGTAAAACCACCCTATACCACAGTTGGTAATCTGTAATTATCCCTAAGAACAATTAGCAACCCAACTAGATTTTGGACAACAATTTCCTATTGCTCTGTACTTTAATTAACATATATTCAAGCAAAGTTGATCTCCTAATTAATTTCTAAAGCAAGGCTAAATGATTTATATTCTCCAAAAATTATTGAGATTATGTGAACCAAAAGTCAAAAAATTATTGAAATCAGGGTTCTTAGAACCTACAACAAATACATAGTTTTAGTGGGGGTAATAAAACATAGGTAATATTATAGTGACACTTTGAAAATGTTGACTGCTTTGCAAAAACTAGGAGGTTGAAGTGAAAGTGCCAATGTCGAAGGCTGAATTCATTCAACTACATGAGACAGCCAACATAGTGAGCTCATGAATATTGCCTTTGAAGGTGTGGCCATTGCACAAAGAACTCATCAGCTATTCGTAACTTGTAAAGAAGTAAGGCACTTAATGAGAGCCTTCTCACTCTTACTATACTCTCAACATAGAAAACTGATGACCATCTCATCCGAACTACCTGCACTTAAGGTTAAAGGATGTACTCTAATATCATCTTAAATTATTCAAAAAATATGGACAAGAAAAACCAAAGAGAGAGGGGGTCTTAATGGATGGAGTACATCCACACCTTAAGAAAGAATGCAATTGCACATAGTGGAACACAAGTCCCTGGCCCGTTGCAGAGAATCCGAAGTTATACAAAGTTGACTACAGATTAATTAAGTAATATAATTAAATTACAGGAATATATTTATGTGTTCAAAACATGCATGCCTGGAAGCATAGACAGGGATAGAGATAATACCACTTGGGGTCTAATTTTAGTCATTAGCTAGAGTGCATGAGCCATCGCAATCAAGGTTGTCCAAACAGATGTTAAATATGATTGACCAACTTCCCTGCTTCGATAGATCTGCCTGAACCGAGCAGGTTCTACCACCTTGATCCCAATCTGCAATAGAAACCATTTTAAAAATGAAACTTTTGTTGACAAGCCTGCAACAATCATAAGAAGATACAATGTAGTACAAATGCTGCATCAAATCCAGCTTTCAGTGAGAAGCACAATGTAAGTACACCTGCTACAACAACAATGGAGGAAACAATAAAAGACTATGTCCTTTGTATGAAGAAGCTATGTGATATTCTGCCCTCCAGCTCATCCAATCCTCATCCTTTTTTCCAAACAACATTTCACTTATAAAGGAAAGAAATAATAATTAACAAAATGATATATAAGTGCCAGAGATACTGGATCTTTAAGCCTCCTTATATGTTGCTGTAGGATGAGTTTCAACCTTCCAGCAAGGAAGTATGTGGTTGAAATAAGGCAGCTGTGATGATATTTATTTGACTTGCATAAGGGTATATCTTTATACCAAATTATTGCTTATGTGGGTGGAGGAAGGTTTTGCAGCTTATGAGTGAAGGCATTTGGGGAAGCATAAAGTGGGAATGGGGAAAAAGTTTCTTATTGCATGCTGCTAGGCATCCTGATGGCCCCCATTTGCAAAAATTATGGATTTATGATGCTGTAAGCGTTGAGTAAGGTCAACCATGTTGTGTTATTTTGAACGGTCATTGGAACTGGCCTCGGTTAGTGGAAGATTGAGCAATTTCCTCAAATTCTTCCTAAGCATGCATTAGTCAGCTGCTTGGCAATGAGCAATTTCCTCAAGTTTTTCCTAAGCATGCATTAGTTAGCTGCTTGGCAATGAGTTCTAAGCTATGTACTTTCTGCAGCAATAAATCGGGAGTCTCGTGACCATTTGTTTTTTGCATGCCTTTCTTCTAGTAGGATCTGAATAGCAATCTTGAGGAAGTGCTTGTTCAATCAGCAAATTTGTTGCTGGTCGTATGAGCTTGATCGGGCCATTAAAAAGGTTAAAGGAAGAGAGTGGCAGCATGTGGTCCTAAATTCACCATTTAAAATGTTAAATTCATAATTTTCTACTTGGGGCAATTGGTAATTTGATAAAGTTCAGTTAAGGTATGTACCTCGGAGTCGTCGAGTGCGCGAGCTTTTTTTGAAGGCTCATGGTATCGGAAACATCGACAACAGATTAAGCATCTCTGCTGTATCATTAAAATACATACGTTAAAATAACAAATGTAACAGATTCATTATATGAATGGAAACGAGGATAGTAGCTTTAAGTGGTAAGGGCACTTACTGGAGCTAATAATAAGAGGTTTTCCATGACCAGAGTAATTGTAACTTTCAAACCCGAGGTTTTCACCTTTTCTCCATTGTCAGAACTGAGAAGGACTTGGGTTGAAGATCGTTGATGGATTTGGGTTGGGCCCGTTAGGTTAGGCGGGCGCATATTTATTCAGATCTTGATCCACTTGTATCTGGGCCCTACATAAAGTCTCTCTCTCTCTCAACCTTCTGATTTTCTATGTTTGCATTTTGTCAGGCTCTTTTTTTTTTTTTTGGTAAATGTTACTAATCTTCTTTCAACGATAGCAACTACTATTAATCGCCAATAAATCCTCTAATATAAAAAATGTATATTCTTCAAAAAACATTTCTAGTGAAAGTCACAACAATTGTTAGGGATAATTGTAAAATGCATCCAACAATTGACAACATTAATTTCATATGGAAGAGATGAGGTTGATAGAAATAAAGCTAAACTGTAAGAGTTTCAATTGATTGAAAAAACTATAAATTGAATTCGAATGGGAGGCAGAGATGATATTTGCACAGTTTTGTGTTTTAATAAAAATCTTTTATCTTTTTTTAACCAAATTCTACCATAATATTGTAATCAAATAAAAACAAACTTATACCTATACAAATATTAGGTAATAAGCCAAAGAAAGAAAGAAAAAAAAAAAAAAAAAAACAAAGGATAATAATATGAAAAGGATAATTATAAGAAAATAAGGAGATGAAAAAAGCCAAAGTCCAAAAACTAAGAAAAAGCAAAATAGTGAAGAGTTTGCATGGGATTCAAACAAAATAAAACCAAATGGAGGAAAACATCAAACTTTAAATTGGAGGCAGAGTTGGTATTTGCACAGTTTATGTTTAAATAAAAAACTTATACTGTTTTCTTTAATGTTTTTATTTTAAAACCAAGTTCTACCGTGAAAAGCAACCTATACAATTAAAAAAAAAAAGGATAATGAAGAAAAGTTAGAGTCCAAATAATTAGAATAAACAAAATAGTGAAGAGTTTGCATAGGGTCCAAACCAAAAAGAAACAAATTGCAAAAATAAATGTATCCAAATTCAACAGAAACCAATTGCGGTTGATTTAATTTTTCATTAATTTAAAAAAAAAAAAAACCAATATAAAAATGAGCTATGTACATTAACATACCATTTATTGATGCCCAATTTTGACAAAAGGGCCCAATACAAAAGAAGCCCAACAATATGAGGAAGGTGGAGAACGAAAGTAGTAAAGTAAGGACTATTGGGCCAGGATGGCAGGAATGATGGTCCACAAGCCCACAAAATAATAAGTGGTCTCCAAGAAAGCAAACGGGCCAAGGAAGCCCGAAAGAATGAAGTAATAAGCTCATGGGAATTATGAGAAATGGAAAGAAGTAGGAAAAACTGAAATGTGATAGCTGTAGCACTGCGATAGCTGCCGATCAATGTGATAAACTTAAAATTAGTTTTTTATTCATTTAAGCATGTTCGTATATAATAAAACTTAAAATAAGATTTTCTCAAGTATTAAGCTTAGACAAAGGTGGCCGATGCTGGACCAGAAACTATGCCATGCATTTGCTATCCATGGGAGCTTAATGAAAGTCTACAGTCATAGCAAACATAATATGTTGCTCAAATTAAAGTACCTGCACATGTTCTAACATGAAGGTTTTGTTCATCATTATTTCAAGACATAAATAATTTATTTTTTATTTTTTTATGAGTATTTCAAGACATAAATCAAGAAGTTCCTATAAAAGAAAATTCAATATATAAAGTAAATATAAAGTCTTACTTTAATGAAATTTCCACAAATTCAGCCTTTATTTTATATTGGGCTAGAAAAATACAAATAATTATTGGGAATAAAATAATAGACTCAAAAAAAAATATTACCCCACTTATCTTCGGCCCATATTCTCTTTGCTACATGGGTTGGACCTTAAGGCCCAAATATACTTGTGAGCTCATCACTTGGTGTGTGTTTATGGAAGCACACAACCAAGCCTCTCATAATACTTGACCCAATCAAATATTAGTCCACTCATCTTTGGCCCATATTCCCTTTGCTACATGGGTTGGAGTTCAAAACCCACAAATATCAGTGATCTCATCACCAAGGGAGTGTTCTTGGAAGCACACAACCAACCCTCGCATAATAGATAATACTTGACAATTCATAGGTAATACCTATCACAAATGTATCAGATCCTATAGAGATCAAGGCAGCATCTTCTTCATTTGAGGTTCTTGAGCACAGAACTTTCCAACACAAAACATGATGCTGCATCAATTAGTAAAATATCCTAGCTCATTACTCACTAAAGCTTAAGTTGCTATAGTCTAGCAGTGTAATCTGCTACAATCCAATAGCCTTATTTATTACGATCTAGCACGGGGGCATGCGAATATGTAGGCATACAAACATCCAAGTATGTAAGCATGTGAACATCAATACATGTGAATGTGTAAGCATGGGAAGATATGAACGTCCAAGCATGCGAACATGGAAGCATGTGAACATCTTAGTATCTAAACATGTGAGCTTCCAAGCATATGAACATGTCTAAATATGTAAGCATCTAAACATATGAGCATCTGATCATCAAAGCAAATAGACATGTGAATAGCCAAGCATGTAAGAGCATGTGGGAATGAGAACATACAAACATGTAAGAACATATAAGCACATGAGCATTTAAGCATGTGAGCATCTAAACACGTGCCTCTTACCACCAAATCATCTCAGCATCAAAGTGCAAGAGCATATGAATGTCCAAATGCATAATCACTTAAGCCTCTAAGCATATAGATAGATCATCATCCAAGTGTGTCCACATGTGGGTGAAAACAAAGAGTTGATGTGTAATGAGAATTAATGATTAAGTCTTATGAAGGAGTGACACTTAATTGGAGTGGAGTCTTCATTAGATCTTGAATGTCTTTCTTTTAATAAACTCAATATCAATTATTAAACATGCTCTCTCTTTCTTTTTTCTTTTTTTGGTTAATAGGGATATATTATAAAACAACTAACTGTTTACAGACACCAAAGATGGGATTGTCAGCCTACAAAAGGACACGCCATACATATCCGAATACAAAATAGGGAGCAGTTCAACAAAGGGAGGTTGATCAAAAATTACAAAATCATCTTGCATACAACAGCCCCTTCTAGCCAAAAAGTCTAGACACATATTGGCCTCCCTAAACACGTGCACTACTCTGACCTGTTGTAGTTGGCCTAACAACATCCTGCAATCATGCAAAAGAGGAGAATAACCTCTATTAGGAGCACTATTAGACTTCAAGAGCTCCACAATCACCTTGGCGTCAAGTTCAACCTCCAGTTGCTAACATCCTAATTGAATAGCTAAAGTAAGACCATCCCTTAAAGCCCACCATTCAGCAATAACACTAGTAGTATATCCTATTGACTTTGAATACCCTTTAATCCAATGTCCATGGCTATTTCTAATAATGCCACCGCCCCCTGCCTTACCAGGATTTCCATGATATGCCCCATCGGTATTAAGTTTAAACCACCCTTCAGTTGGTTTATTCCATCGAACCTGAATGGCAACTTTCTTGGCAGCCTGAAAGGTTTTACTCACATAATAAAAATATTCTCTTGCCTGATGGATACAAGCCTTATGAAGGTTAGAATTAGGAATAGAATTTTCAAATACAACCTTGTTTCTGTTCTTCCACAAAGACCAAATAGCAAAGAGAAATAGAGTACCCCAACGTACCATGGATTTGTGCAAAATAGTACTTGCACTGTTGACCTTCAACCAAACCTCAAAACTATCATTAAAGGTGCTAATAAGGGCTAGGGGAGGTTCCAGCTTCCTCCAAAAGTCATGAGTAAGATTGCAATCCCGTAGCAGATGAGGAATAGTTTCCTCGCTACATTTGCACAAGGGGCAAAGCTTATCACAATTTATTCCTCTTGAAGCCAGAACACCATGCACAGGTATGTTATCGTGAAAACTCAGCCACAAGAAATGGATGATTTTGGGTAAAACATCCAGCTTCCAAATCCAAGAACCTTGAAATGAGTTCCCATTATTTTCCTTTTGTCTAGCCACTTGATAGGCTGATTTTACAGAAAATTCCCATCTTTTGAAAACTTCTACATGATAAAATCACCTACCCTATCACAAATCCGAAATGGGATGGTTCTAATCTTATCTTTAATATCTTTAGGAATAACAAACGAAAAACCATCCCAATTACATATTCCCTTATGCCTCAAATCTGCAACTGTAAGGTCAAGGTCACCTTGATTAAGGGGTCCCTCAATTAACTCTCTCAAAGACTCACCCCTTATCCAACTGTCTACCCAAATTTTAACTCTCGACCCATCTTCTAAGCCCCAACAAACACCTTTCATAAATATAGGAAACCCTACCTTGATAGCTCTCCAATTTGGAGATGATGGAAGACTATCTGGATTGCTAGCTCTAGCTCTTGGACCAGTACAATATTTTTTTAGCATTATTTTGGCCCAATTCGCATCTTGTTCATAATACATCCTCTAGTTTAATTTTGCAAGCAAAGCAATATTCTTTGCTCTAGCCACTTGGACCCCTAGCCCTCCTTCTTCCTTAGATTTAACAATATTATTCCAACCCACCAGATGCATCTTCTGCCTATCACTTGTGGAGCCCCATAAAAAATATTTATTAACTTTATCCAACTTATCATAAATATGAGCTGGAAGGGTAAAACTTTGCATCACATAATTAGGAATGGCAATCATGACAGACTTAATCAAAATAGACCAACCTGTAAAGGATAAGAATTTCGCTTTCCATCCTAACAATTTATTCATAACTCTCTCCACAATATCATTATATTGCCTCCAATTTGCACCCTTGTGTAGAATAGGGAATCCAAGATATTTCCCTATATTTCGAGTTTCATTGATCCCCAATTTCTCCCACACCTCCTCCTTCATCTCGTCACTAACATTAGGAAAGTAGTAGACATGGGACTTACCTAGACTAATATTCTGTCCAGACTCTTTACAGAACTTCTCCAAAACTTCAGCAATGGCACTACATGCCATAGAGTCCACTTTACTAAACAGAATTATATCATTCGCAAATAATAAATGGGAAACTCCCACATTACCTCGAGAGGCTGTCAGAGAAGTCCAAGAGCCACCCCTACACTTAAGCTCAATCAAGTGACTCGAATACTCCATACACAATATGAATAAATAGGGTAACAGGGGGTCTCCCTACCTAATACCCCTCGAGGGGTTAAAGGAATCCAAAACTCCCCTATTAACCAGAACCAAGATACTAGTAGTAGTCACACATCCCATGATTACTTTGATTAGATTTAGGGGAAAGTGGAAAGCTTGTAAAACCTTGTGGATAAAGCTCTACTCAAGTCTGTCGTAGGCTTTTTCTAGATCTAGTTTGATTGCCATATAACCCGTTGCCCCTTTTTTTTCCTATTCAAGGTATAAACAAGCTCCCGAGCAATGATAACATTATCTGATCCTCTACACCCAGGCGCAAAAGTAGTCTACATAGGAGATATCAGATTGCTTAGGAAGGGACGAATACATGCCACAATGATTTTAGAGACAATCTTGTAGACAGAATTACATAGATTGATAGGCCTAAAGTTACTTAAAGATTCTGGATTTTGGCATTTGGGCATAAGCGTGATCAACGTCTCATTAAGAAACTTAGGCACTACCCCTATATCAAAAACTCTTTTAACCTCTGAGCAAACAGAACCGCCCACTTCTGCCCAGAAGTGCTGAAAGAAGCCCGCATGAAGGCCGTTAAGCCTAGGAGCTTTGAATGGCTTGAAAGACCATAAAGCAGCTTTGACTTCTTCATCAGTGACCCCACTGCTAATGCTTGAGCAATTCTTAGCAAATAGAAAGCAGCACGAGAAAGAAGAGACTGGTGAAGAAATGGGAGACATACAAAGCTCTGAAGAGTAAAGCTTTTCAAAACCACAATTTATATGTCTCTTGATCTCATTCTCATCAGTGATCCAATTCCCCAAAGAATCCTTTAAACAGCGGATTTTATTTCTGTGATGCCTAACCAATGTGGAGGCATGGAAAAAATTGGTATTACGGTCTCCAGGCGTGGCTGCATTCAACCTTGACTTAAGTGCCCAATATTCCTCTTCCTGGAGTAAAATTAAAAAATATACCTCAATGAGTTGCTTCTCCAAGGTCAGGAGGAAGTCACTTGGTCTGCTCGCTAAAGCTTTTTGAGCACCATTAATTCTTGCCAAAACTCTTTTCTTCTTAGCAAATAAATTCCCAAGGACATTATAATTCCAATGCTTGGATTTACTAACAAAATCCAAAATAGCTCCTTGAAGATCTCTGCCCGCAGTCCAAACCTCCTAAACAATATTTGGGAACCCTGGATGTAGGAGCCACATAGTGTGGAAACGAAAAGGTTTGTTTTGAACAGGAGGGGTAAACCTAAATAGCTTAACCAAAACTAGACAGTGATCTGAGAAGGTCCTTGGCAAATGGGTCACTGCAGCTTCAGAAAATAGAATTCGCCACGAAGGGTTGGCAAAGCACCTATCAATTCTCTCAAGAATAAGATCAAAGATGGGCCTACAGTTAGTCCATGTATACTTAGGCCCAGCAAACCCCAGGTCCAACATGTTACAATCATCCAAACATTCTTTAAATTGGAGAGCCCTATTTAAATTCACCTGATTCCCTCCAAATTTATCTTCACTACTTAAAACTTCATTAAAGTCTCTAAGCATAAGCCAAGGCAGATTGTGGAACTCGGCAACAACTTTAAGATTATCCCATAAAATTCTTCTCCTAGACAACCTAGGTCTAGCATATATAGCATAAATAAGTCAGATAGGGTTAGAAGTACGCACCTTAAAAATCGCATGAATCTCCTGTTCTGTAGTAGACAGGAGCACCACATCAACATCATCTATTTTCCACAAAAGCCATAAACCCCCTACATAGCCAATGGTCTCAGTAACTATGCTTTTATCAAAAGGTAAATCTTTAATAATTCTAGCAGCCCTATCTCCACCAACTCTAGTTTCAGTGATCACCATGATCGAGGGGTGGTGATTAATAGCAATCAAAAAAATTCTTCTCTTGAAGTCTACATTCAGAGCACCTCTGCAATTGCACAGTAGGATATTCATCTTCACAAATTGACCAAGAGGAACCTTAATCTCCGGAGGGTTAGAGTTCATCATGGTTGTCTCCACCATACTCCATCCCATCTTCCTCAGTAAGTCCTTGGAAGCCACCCAGTCTGATTTCCACACCATCATATGCTTCAGAATACCCAAGGTGTCCTCGGTACTGCTTAGAAGCATGTCGCACCTCTGAATTGGGGCCATTAACTAGATTAATTTCAAGGTGGGATGATTCCCCAAGTGAGCCATTGCCATTCCCCTAAAATCCACTAGCCTCCTTTCTTGTATAATCCACCCTGTCTCGTCCCAGTGAGGCATGACTGAAGGTCTCTGCTACTTGCTAAACTCCTCCGCCTTTTCCAATGAGATTTCGGGAAGATCCATGAGGAACTTCCACCACTGATTGGGAGTGAGGTTCCATGTTGGATGATCTAGAGGTAAATCTCTCGTTCGTACACTCACTAAGGTTATTGGAAACAAATGTTTCCAAGCCTGGCTCAGCTCCATTTCGAACCACCTTGGAACTTCCGTTAGAGATGCCCTTATCTAAGCGATAACCTTATTGAGAATGACCATAGTCTTGTTCTTGTATCGCATTGCCCAGCCTGCTCAAGGAATTGTGCAAAACGCGAATGTTATCCCCTCTATATCCGCTGTTGCCTGGTTGTTCAAAGTGTTGAGAGAGCTCTTCAATCTCGTCGGACTCAAAGAAAGAGTGCTTCTGCGATCTACTTCCTTTTAGGCTCTTAGTATTTTTAATTCCCAGTCCCTTGACCCCTTTTTGTTTGCTTTTCTGAGAGAGCTTGGTTCGAGAACCCTCTAAGACTCTACCTTCAGGCTTTTTCCCATTGTTCAATGCTTCCTGACATAAGTCCATTTCTTGTGTCAAAATGACATGATTCTCACGTGCCTCAGATATGCCAACATCAGCAGATATCTTGGAGAAAGGATTATCACATCTTACCCCTTCCTCATGACAGACGTTAGAATCAACATTGCCAACCGTAACCTTAAAAGTGTTGTCGCGAATGACCATGCTGCCTTTCAAACCATTACCAGAAGAATTGTTAACTTTGGTGGGCCCACGCCCTCGTTTAGATTTAACTAGGCTTCTTTTCCTAGACATAACCATCCAAGGCCTATAGTTCATTTCGGATTGAACATTATCTGAGTGATTGACAAGTTTAGGAGAAGTTGGTTCCTCAACTTCTCTAGTCACTGACCCGATACGGTAGCAGCAGTTCTCCTGCTTATGTCCCAGTCTTCCATAACAAAAACAAAGAGTGGATATGCCTTTATACAACACTTGCTGCACTAATCTGCCTATTCGGATTGACTTAATAAGAGACTTATCTAAATTAACTTGGATGCAAAGCCTCGCATAACTTCCACGAGACTCAGTTGCAGTGTAAGAGTCGATGCGTAAAACCAGGCCAATTGCACTCCTTATTTTTTTGAGAATTGAGGTATCATAAAACTCAATTGGGAATTTAGGAAACCTCACCCACATCGCTACTAAGGTAAGCTTAGCCTCAGAAGCTTTGAAATAAGGCTCCCAAGGTTTGATAGCAAGGAAGTGCCCCCCTACAAACCAAGGCCCACCACGCAACACCTTATCATAATCCTCATCATTGCTAAACCGGATTAGAAAGTAGTCTTTTTCCAAATTTACACAATCCATCCTAGGTACAGGCTTCCATAAGGCATTGATTTTGAAAGTGAGGTAATTAAAATCCACAGACTTACCATACACTTTCACGATCAAAGCCTTCAACCATGGTGCTCTGATACACGCCTTAGTTTCCTTTGAGAGCGTGACCTCCGCCATCCCCTCTACTAAATGCTCTAGTTCAAAATCTGATTCATAACTGTCCTCCTAGATTTTATCTACCTGGAAGGCCTACTGATAGGCTCTAGGGATGTCACCCATAAAGGTGTCCTTATAGCTGATAGGTAGTCTCAGCTGAGAAAAGCTTCTTGCTCCATGACTATCTTTAAATTTCTTTACACTACGACGTAACTCATCTTCCTCATCGCTTGAACGTTAGGTCAGGGTGTACTCAGCTTCCATGCTTCCAGAAAGGTCTTAGTATCTCTTGTGACATTATTTTAAACATGCTCTTGATCTTTAAATGTACTCTTGCCTTTTTAAGTGTTCTTTAATCAATTGACTTTTATTGCCTTATATATCAAATTAGTTTGAATTCAAATATCTAAGTCTTTTAGGAAGGATCATCAAATTAAATAAGTCAGTGATTGCTTTGTCATTTCCTAATTAACCTTTAGATTCATTCAACTATCTCCAATGTATTACGCAATATATGGGTAATTCTACCGATCGCCCCCCTAGGGATGGCAATTTAGATTCGACCCGCGGATACCCGGCCCGGCTCGACCCTAATGGGTTGGATTTTACCCGGCCCGATAAAGAATAGGGTCGGGTATGGGTTTTAAAAAAAAATCCGAAGTGGGTCCGGGTCAAGTTCGGGTTTTATCCAAAAAACCCGAAACCCGACCTGAAACCAAGCTCGGATAAAACCCAGTTATGTGAGATTACTAAAACACCCCTTATATATATATATATATATATATATATATATCAAAGTAATTTGTAAACCCTAAGCCACTACTCACTAACCCAGCCGCCTCTTATTCCCATTTCAATTCACGCCTCACCTCAGTTAGTGCCTTATCACGCCCTTAGTGCCTCAGCATGCAGCCACGCCTCAGCACACAGCCACGCCTCGACCATGCTCCCTCCTCACCCTCACTCCCTCATTTCAGCTCATGTAGTCACGCCTCGCCTCCTCACCCTCACTGCCTCATAAAAGCACACGGCCTCACTCACTCTTAGTCACTACCTCACGCACACGACCTCACTCACGCAGTCACGCCTCGCCTCCTCGCCCTCACAGCCTCACAAAAGCACACAGCCATTTGCTGTAGTCTCGCTCTTCCTCAGGTAAACCTTAAGTTTTTTCTATAACTAACTAACTGTGGGCTATAGTGACCACTGTCCGATTTTTGAACTCTTGACTAATGATCTCACTCCATTAGTTACAGAATCAACTGAGGCTGTCGCAAATTTGGGTTTCATGTATTTTGCAACCAAAGGGTCTTTCTGTCAAAATAATGAATAAAGCTTTACAATTTAGTAGACTTTGTTGATGAAGAAAGGCAAATAAGAAATCAGAACTTGGGATGTGACCTTGATTCATATTTTATATTTTGTTAGAAAAAATCAGAACTTGGGTTGTGGTCTTTATGTAAAATGGCTGTGCATATTCAAAATTTATAATTTAGTTGAAAAATCACAAGATGGGATGTGATTTGTATGTAAAATGGCTATGCAGAATGTAGGCAACAATAAATTTGTGCTTCAAATTTTTTTTTTTTTTTGGTTGGGCCACGAATTGGGCAGCGGATGGGCCCAAATCTGGCAGGGCTTAACGGGGCTCGCGGGGCCCAACTAGTGCAGGTTCAAGCTCTGGAAAAAAAACCTGCTTAGTAAACGAGCCGAGTTTGGGTCGTGGGTCTTAGCCCGCGGGTTGGGTCCGGGTATGGAAATACTCGGCCCGAACTCGATCCGTTGCCATTCCTACCCCCCCTAAAAAAAAGGGGGGTATGGTACCCACTAGTAGGTAACCTGCAATACCAGGTTACCTTTTTCTTACATTTGATGGTTTCATCCTCACATTATGCAGTTCCAACATCACATGTGACAATTCTTTTGTCACATTCGGTGGTTCCTTTACTTTTTTCTCACATTTGACACTTCCATCCTCACATTGTATAGTTCTAACATCACATGTAATAGTTCTTTTGTCACATTCGGTGGTTCCCTTACTTTTTTCTCACATTTAACAGTTCTATTCTCACATTGTGTAATTCCAACATCACATATGACAGTTCTTTTGTCACATTCGATGGTTTCCTTTCTTTTTTCTCACATTTAACGGTTCCATCCTCACATAGTGCAGTTCCAACATCACATGTGATAGTTCTTTTGTCATATTCGGTGGTTCTCTTACTTTTTTTTCTCACATTTGACGGTTTCATCATCACATTATGCAATTTCAACATCACATGTAACAGTTCTTTTTTCTCACATTTAACGGTTCCATCCTCACATAGTGCAGTTCCAACATCATATGTGATAGTTCTTTTGTCATATTCGGTGGTTCTCTTACTCTTTTTTTCTCACATTTGACGGTCTCATCATCACATTATGTAATTTCAACATCACATGTGACAGTTCTTTTGTCATATTTGGTGGTTCCCTTATTTTCTTTTCTCATATTTGACGGTTCCATCCCCACATTGTGCAGTTCCAACATCACATGTGACTGTACTTTTGTCACATTCGATGGTTTCTTTATTTTTTCTCACATTTGACAGTTCCATCCTCACATTGTGCAGTTCCGACATCACATATGACTGTTCTTTTGTCACATTTGGTGGTTTCCTTATTTTTTTTTTCTCACATTTGATGGTTCCTAGTCATATTAGACAGTACCAACATTACATCTGTCTGTACTTTTGTCACATTCAATGGTACCCTATATTTTTTCTCACATTTGACAGTTCCATTATCACACTGGACAATACCAACATCACTTCTGATCGTACTTTTGTGACATTCGATGTTACCCTATTTTTTTCTCATATTTGACTATTTTATCGTCACATTAGGCAGTACCTATATCACATCTGACCGTACTTTTGTCACATTTAATGGTTTTTTTTTTTTTTTACTCACATTTGACAGTTCCATCGTCACATTAAGCCGTACCAACATTACATATGGGTGTAGCCAACCCAACCCCACCCCCACCGAATTACCTAATAATCGATTAATATATATAACAAAAATACTCCTAAAGTCTCTAAAATTCCGAAATACCCGTAAATATACTAAAATTACCAAAACACATTCTAACAACTAAAAATTGCCAAAATAACCACGAAACTCTAAAAAAATATTGGGATATCCTTAAAACCTAAAAATTGACTGAAATGACCCTAAAATCTAAAAAATGACTGAAATACCCTTCAAACCTAAAAAATAATCGAAATACTCCTAGATACTAAAAAAAAAACACCTAGATGACCATGGAACGTAAAAAATGACTGAACTGACCTTGTAACTTAAAAAGTGACAATAATGCCCTTTGAACCTAAAAAAATGACCTTAATGTACCTTAAACCAAAAAATTACCGAAATACCAATGAACCTTAAAAATTACTGAAATGACCTTGAAACCTTAAAACTTTTTGAAATACCCTTGAAACCTATAAAATGACCAAAATACCTGCAAAATCCTCAACAATTACCGAAATACATAGAACCTAAAAAATGACCAAATGACCCTAAAACCTAAAAAAATGTCCAAAATTACCCTAATTCATAAAAAATGATCAAAATAACCAAAAAACCTAAAACAATGACCAAAAATACCCCATAACACTTGAAAATGACCAAAATACTTTGGAAACCCTTTAAAATTACCAGAAGACCCTTAGACCCTAAAAAATAACTTAATGACACTAAAACCTAAAAATTGACCGAAATGACCATGTAACCTAAAAAATTACTTAAATACGCTTAGAGCCTAAAAAAATTACCGTATGTGCGCACCTAGAACGAGATTGGCAAGTAGACTCACTCTTGGGCTCACAATTTATTTGTAATGTGGGTTTTGAATTTCTTACCTTGGGTGATTCTACCCCAAAGACTTGATCCTATCTCGCTAACCTTAGCGTTCCTTCCCTCTCCTTTTGATGACTCTACCACTCTCAAGTCTAAGCTACATTCAAAACCTTTCAACAACCCCTTTCCTTTCTCAGTTTCTCATATTTATAGCTCAAAATTAGTGGGAGAATCATGATTACCCTTATGGCTAGTGGGAGGAGAGGTCCAATGTCATTAACCCTAAATGGGTGTTTAGGTGGGAGTGGGGTGTGGCACGAGTGGTCTTGGAACTGGTTCCCACTTCAGTAGAGTTGCTCGGCAGTGGTACGGCCTGCTGCACTGCTGGGCACCCGGGGGATGACACCCCCGGGTAGTTGTCTCTTGCTCAGGGAGTGGTTCACCGAGCATGACCCAGGTGATGTGGTGTAGCATGTGCTGATGAAGATCACTTGCCCAGTGGGCTTTAGGGTGGCCTAAGGCCCAGGCCAAAGGGTGATATGGACCAAATGTTTAGCTGGAGCTTAAGGCCCAAATGGGCCTGGACATCACGGCAGCTTAAGGCCCAAATAGGCCTGGGTATCATAGTGCCATACACCGTACTTTTGCCACATTTGTTGGTACTCTGAGTTTTTTCTCACATTTGACAATTTCATCGTCACATTGGGTAGTACCAACATCACATCTTATTGTACTTTTGTCACATTTGGTGGTACCATTATTCTTTTGTCACATTTGATGGTTCTAACATCACATTGGGCAGTACCAAATCACATATGATCATACTTTTGTCATAACAATCTTGGTAATAATTAAAATGTTAACAATGAATTTTCCCAAAATAGTTATAAACTTGAAAATTAACAAAAATACCTGGAAATTAAGTATTTCAAAAATAGTCCTAAAAATATATAAAATTAGTAAAATACCCCAATGTCTCAAATATTACCAAAATACCTTCATTAATTTGTAAAATGACTAAAATACATTTTCAAACTTTTAAAATTAATAATAAAAAAAGCACTAAAAATGAACAAAGTAGCGCAAAAAATACCTAGAATGATTAAAATACTAAATATTTTGAAAATTACCATAATAGCATCAAAACCACTCAATTTGGCCATGTTAGAGTGATATCTTGGATTTTTTTTTTAGTGATTGTAAAGATATTTTGGTCATGTTAGAGGTTTTCAAGACAACTTGGTGAATATTGATATCTCATGGGTATTTTAATCAAACACATCTCAGCTTTTTTGGTGTCTTTATGGTGTTAAATTTCTTGATGAAGTTGTTTTATAAACTCTAAGGCTTCGTTTGGGAGTTCATAAGGGAATGTAATGGAATTGAATGAAATGTATTTAAGTAAGGAAAAGGTATGGAAAAGAATGAAATAGAATGGAATTAAGTAATCTTGATTGGATGCTTTAAAATAATGGAATGCAAAGGAATGAAAATGAATGGAATGTAAGTAATCTTGTTTGGGAATAACGTGGAGGGAACGGAATAAAATAATTTTATGACAATATTACTATTAGACCTCTATTTTAAAATAAATTGTTGAATATATAGGGGTATTTTAGGAGTATTATTAAAAAAAATCATTAAATATAATTTTATTCCCTTTCATTCCTCCCAATTTTAGGGGGAATGAAAATTTGAGATTTTAAGGGAATAGAGAGGAATAAGTGTTCCCTCCTACTCATTCCATTCCCTTCCCTCCCACTTAAACTCCTAAACAAGAGAATGGAGTTTCCATTCCCTCCATTAAAACTCTCAAATAAGGAAAGAGAAAAATATTTTAAAATTATTCTTTTCATTCATTTCCATTCCATTCTATTCTATTCCCTTCTCCCAAACGAGGCCTAAAGATTCTTATATATGAAAGTGTGATAGCCTTGAAGGACTCAAAATGGTGGTCTTGGTCAAACTTTGATTATTTTAATGTATTTTGCCCTTGAATAACCTCATTAACAGGAATCAAACAAAAGCTAGCAGAGTCCATACCATCTCATTCTTCTAGTAGAGGAATTTGTTTCACACAAAGCGACATATGTGGCTCTCACCATAACATAACGGCTCTTCGTATTCAAGGCATACCTCCTTCTAAAATGACAAAGTTGAGGTTACTTTCTTGATGTTTATCTTTTTCTAATTAACATTAATGTGTGAGATTAATATTGATATATTAATTAGTTAATTAATTAATTAATTATTTCTTTACTTATTTCTTTATATATATATACATATATATATATATATATATATATTAAGTTATGTTTTTTAACAACTTAGTGCATTAGCTTAGTGGTAAGAAGGTCATCATACGTATCTTCTTTCCTTTGATATTAGTGCTAACGGCCACAATTTTTCCTCTCTCACTCTGCCCTTTTGTTGAAAGTCTCCAATGTTTCTTGTCTCTAAATCTCAGTACGTCTCATCCTTATTCTTTATTTTTCCATCTAGGTTTTTTATTGTTGTCGTTTGGCTTTTGTATTGCTGAATTGTTTTTAATTTTGTTTTGTTTTTTTTTTTTCCTTTTGGTTTCGCAGGGTTGCTAGGAACAAAACCCAGAAGCTCCTATTTTTTCTATTATTCCTTTTGGTTCCTAGCAGGTGAGAGAATAAGTTGTTGGGACATTTAGACCCCGGTTGATAGAATTAACAAGTTTTAAACCCAAGTTGTTAATTAGATTAATTATGAATAAAATTTGTTAAAACAAACTAACATTAATATCATGCAGCGGAAAAAATAAATAAGACAAGATATGATGACCTAAGAAAACCAATGAAACAAACTAGTTTCAAAGTAAAAAACCTGGGGGGAAACCTTCCCGAAAAGCAATCCACTATAGAAAAGAGAAGTTTCAAATCTAGTACAAAACTTTTGTCCCTAGACTCTACAATCCCCGTAGATGAACGCACAGCAGAAACCTTCTACCGCTTCAGAATCTTTGAACTCTTCAATATATGAACACCCTTTAATGCACGGATCCCAGTACGTGACTAACTCATTTGCATGAATCACAGTACATGATTCACTCACCAACTAGAAGAAGACTGTTGACTATAAAGTTTTTCACTTCATCAACAATGAAGATCAAGAAGCACTTGGTTACAAAACCCTAAGGCGCAAAAGGCGTAATAGCTTCTTTCAAAGAGAATAAGGCATCGATCACCTTTTGCATATGTTTTCCTTGTATTCTTTTATGTGATGGCCTCTAAAATAAGCCTTATATAGGTCTAGGATTGTGAGAAAATAAACCCTACACAAATAAATAAGCTTGGGCTGAAAGTCAGATTTGGAAATCTGAATTCCCGTAACCTCGATCAATCGGGAGGTGTCAAGCTTTAAACTTCGACAAATACAGCTATTGAGAAGCTATCGAGGAGCTGTCGAGGGGACAAGAGCTTTCTCGATCGATCCATCAGCTATCGAGAGGTGTCGAGATTGCGATAACAATCAACTGAAGAGCTCGATAGATAGCCTAGCTGTCGAGAGATGTCGAGCAGCTGTCGAGCTATCTATCCACAGATGTCGAGCTATTTGTCCAGTTTTATTGAATAGCTTTTCTTCACTTGTTTCTTGGTCCAATCTTCATGGTTTTAATATTAGACTTGAACAACATATTTCTTGAAGTATTAAACACATCCTAAATCTACCCAAAAACAAGTAAAGTGCATTTTGTCAAAAGATTAACCAACTACATAAATATTGACATATGTTCCTAACATGAATCACATATGTCCTAACATAAGTAATTGTATATACTTGAACTATTAAACTTCTAGTTTTTATTTATACTATTGATTTCCTTTTAATTTCCTTTTCTTTATTTTTTCCGACTGGGTTTTTTACTATTGCCGTTTGGTTTTTTCATGGACCATTGTTTTTAATTTTGATTTTTGTAAATAAATAAATAAATAAAAAGTAGTAAGGGCTGATAAGTAGTAAGGTTTTTTCATGGATTGGAAGATAATAAGTTTATTCCTAAATTATAAATAAATGAATAAATTTGCACAGTAGTAAAAAATAGTGTTGATTTGTATTTGATGAGTTGAGGCTATCAATTCCCCCCCCCCCCTCTTTTTTTATTTCTTCTTTTCTCAGTTTTGTGTGTGTATATATATATATATATAATCGCACTAATCTATAGAAATGTCGCCCATATTCACTTAAATCTATACTGGCTTACATTTTACTTCTTTGGCTCGTGTGTTTCTGTGTTAATCAACAGGGTCATCCAAATGTGAAGGCCATCCATTCATCTAAAACTGTTAGTGAGCCTCCATTTTTTCTGGCCTCAGCTTTCTTTTTTGCCATTAAAGATGCCATTACAGCTGCAAGAGCAGAAGTGGGTTGTCATGACTGGTTTCCTCTGGATAATCCTACAACACCTGAACGCATCCGGATGGCTTGTTTGGATGAGTTCATTGCACCATGTATTAGCTCTGATTTCCACCCTAAGCTCAATGTTTGAAGCACTAGTCTTGTTTCATTTTAGCAGATCTTAAAATTCTCACTTTGTATAGTTTAATTGTCTTTAACAATGCTTCCTCCTCAAAATAAAATAAAATAAACTGACTCCATTAGTCAGGGGAGAGCAAGGCGAAAACCCTTTTTGCAAGTTAAATTATGGTATTCTCATTGTTTAGTATGGTACAAGATGTACTTACAAGTGCAAAATGTAATTACAAGCAGTCGTTTATTTTTTTGCCAGTAAAATCAGCCTAGCATATATATATATTGAGTGCTACAATCTCTTGCCTGAAAATTTCAACTTTTCTAGCTATATACAACTTAAAACTTTTAAGGTATGTTTGGTAACTATTTTTTTCCCCTTATTTTTTGTTTTCAAAAATAATTTTTTATTTTGAAGACCAAAAAAATTGTTTGAAAACCCAAAATGAACAGAAAACAAAAACTGTTCTCAAAACTCAATTTGTGAAAGAAACTGAAAACATGTAAAAGGTTGTTTTTAGTTTCTAATTTTCAAAAATCAATGAAAATACACATTTAATTTAATGAACCTATCTCATTTAATGAGTTAGTATTAGAGTTCAAATCCTAGTAACAACATATTTTAGTATTTTCTATTTTTTTTTTCAAAAATATAAGAAAATTGTTTTTTCTTTATATTTCCAAAAACAAGTTTTTGAAAATAGAAAACAAAAACTATTATCAAACATAACCTTACTTTTTCTAAGTAGAACTATATTTTTGCTTTAACTTATTTTTCTAAACCAATAATTCAATGCAAATAAATTCTCACAAATAAATTCTGGTGTTTGAATTTTTCGAAACAACATACACATCAACTCCCATCACTATAAAGCAACAAATTACCTCAAAATTTTTGAAGCTACTTCCAATAGTAGTCATATGACTCATATCACTTCTCCCTTGTCAGCCTCCCATTACAAAAAGCCAACAAATTACATCAAATGTTCCCTAATAGCTTCCAAGAATAATCATATCACTTTGCGCAACATAAACATACACAACGACTCCATTGACGCATTTGGCAGTTGGTTCTTTACATAATCAATTGCTTCGGGCTCCACAACTGAAGTTTCCATGATTTACAAGATCCATTAAAGGAGGAAGTACATCTTGGACAACACCGTGATAAAAAAATTCACACTTTTAACCATATTTTGCAGCTGGTTGTTAGCATATCTAACCATATCCTGTATATAAAAGCAATTCAAATTATGAAAGGAAATATCTAAAGTAGTGAAAACCTTAACTTCAACTAAATTAACAATGGGCATCAATTTATTTCAATCTTTGGGGGTTGAACTGGATTATGACTAATATCCAGTGAAAACATTATGTGGAGTTGGTATTCTTGGGATTCAATTTTTACACATATGGACATGCTTGCACATGGTTGCTTTTAAGTAAACATAGTACAAAATTCCACCAATTATAGCTGTCATTTTTCTTTATCCAGTGCAATTCCAAAAGTGCAGAAAACAAAGCTTACAATAATACACAAAAATAAAGCCAACAAATGGAAATATGCTCTGTAAACATAATTAGAGTACATATACGAACAAATACAGAAAATCCTTATTTCCAATGTCAAATAAACCCTCTAATCAAGAGCTCTAATCTGTCTATGAACAAGGGTCACATAATGATTTAATTTCTCTGAGTCGAGATGGAGAATATTATTCTCTAATAGAACTACAATGTGGCAGCTCCTCTAAGAAGTAAACTAGAGCAACTATGAAACCTTATAAACATTCATAACTACCTAAAAAAATTGAGACACAGAGGGTGACACCCATTAATTATAAAGGACATGAACATGTAATGCAATCTACTCTTTCTCCAAGCTTACCTTGTGCCAGATCTCTTACAACCTAACAATTTCATGCACAATACTCTTATTACTAGTAATAAAATGACAAAACAAAATATGTTGTAATAGGAGTATAAACCTAAAATCGATGGAATACACAAAATGCTTCCCTTCGGTGGAGAACACAATCAAAGAAAACTTGATTATGAAGGAAGAGTGTTGAATAAGTGGCATTTGCCACATTTTGAAGTTGGTGACTTCCAAGCATGCACATTTTCACATCTAAATAACTCAACGAACTGTGTCATTAACATAATTATAAATTATCCAAAACTTCCAAATGACCAATACTTAAAACTTGAATAATAATAATAATAATTATTATTATTTTATGAATCAATAAAGATATTTTTTTGGATAACATAGTACAGTAAAGAATTTTATTCAAAGTAAAAATAAGTATACAGTAGGAGCCCCGAAGACTCTAAACCAGCAGCTGACGTAGTAGAACTCTGCATTACATACCACAATAACAACACAAACACACCATCCAAAGTAGGCAAATTCAACCCTCCTAGGCATGATTATCATGGTAAGGGGAAAAGATGACATTACAAAATGCTTAATCATGCATGAAAAAAGTTTCAAATGGTCAATATTTTTGTATTCTTAATCATACATTATGTTAATTTTGTTTTAATTTAAGACTTTGGAGGACATCCTGTTTTGGTTGATATAATTTCCGAGCTTGGATCTTTGCCCCCAAATCATCACAGATAACTAGCAATCATATAACCCAAAATACCCAGACAAATTAACCCAAAATCAGGAAGAAAAAGAAAACAATTCTTACACAAGATCTATCTTCTCAATACTAAAATACCTAAATCAAATCTAACCTAAAAGTAATAACCAAATCATATATATATATATATATATATATATATATATATATATATATATATATATATATATATATATATATATATATATATATATATATATATAAACAGCTTCTCCCACAAAAAATTCTCACCAGTGGCAGTAGCGGACGATCTGATGTTGACGGATGGTGCGCGGCGGCTGCAGCGGTGGTGGTGGAGGCGGCTGTGGCAGTGATAAAGAGCTTGCCAAGTCTCTCTCGTTCAGCCTCTTTCGTTCTTTGTTTCTTTTTTTTGGTTTTCTTTTTCTTTTTATAAACTACCTATTCCACCGGTAGCGAGTTTACCTAATAATTTAAATAAACGGTCGGGATTGAAAATTTTAAAATGACAATACCCACTGAAAGAAAAAGTGGGTATTGTAGAATGACCCATAATATATTGATGGCCACCAACCATTAATGTTTGTTAATCACTTTGGAATTAAACCTTTTAGCCTTTTGGGAAAGATATGTAATTAATACCTTATTAATCACTTGTCATTTTCTTAATTGATTTTTAGGATAAATTCAAATTAGTCATCAATTATTGTTAAAGCTTGACTGTCATCAACTTGGAAAGATTATTAATTTTTGGATTAGACTTTTGGGACTTGCCTTGTGAAAAAGAATCATTTTTAAATATTGACATTTAAATCTAATTGACCAAACTTGTACTTTTAATACTTGGCTCATTTATAATTATATATATATATATATATATTAACAAGTGCACATTAAAATGCAAACTCAAGTACTAAGGTTCAAGGATCCATGGCTTTCAAAGCGTTTGTTATTTTATATGTCTTGTCATATTTTGGTTCATTCCATAATAGAGCCATGATAAAGGAGAATAATCTCAATGATTTGGTTTCAGAAATACAACTTGATCAACCCATCAAAAGTATTTTGGTATCATCTATTATATATTTGTTAATAGTTTTATTTGTGCAAGTAATTTTTATTATTCTATATCAATTTTTATTTCTTCTAAATATTCAGTGCCAGATTAGTGCAAAAGCAATTGCGATTTCATTCTAACAAAGTATTTTCATTTCCTTATAGCTTGAGATTTAGTCTAATAATAATAAGGTTTTTGCAGACTGAGCATGGAGACACCTATGATTGTGTGAATATATACAAGCAATCTATTTTTGAACATCCTTCGTTTAGAAATCATACAATTCAGGTTCATATGGTTACCTTATTTGCGTTATATTTTCATCAAAATTTAAATTCAATTTCAAGGTATCCTAGAAAATGACTAGGGCATGCACAAACTTACATAGAGCGTGCCACAATCATTTTGAAATTGATCGATTTAATAATTCATAATAAATTTTACAAATCTAAGGATGTAACATTTTATTTAAATTTTAAATGGTGTGAAACTTTGTAGATTATCAAATTTAGGAAATTAAATATTAACCATCAAATGATTCTTCTCCATTGTAATTGAAATTTAGAAGATCCTATTCCTTGCAGTTTGGCCTCGAACATGTGGAAATTCCATAGCAAATTCTCTTTTTCTCTTTGCTGGAAAACATTGCCCAATAACAAATGTACAAAAAAGGAAAATACATGTAATAAAAATAGATAAATAATAAAATGAAAATGTTTTTCGTTGGTTGCATATATACTATACAGTGGAAGAGAGTGTTTTAGAGAAAAAAGAGTGAAATCAACTTTCTTTTGTTTTGTTTTTTTTTTTTTTTTTTTTTTTTTTTTTTTTTTTTTTTTAATTTATTTATAGAAATTTGATGCTAGTTTAACAACTTGGATGCTTATTTTATAATATTTGGTTTGAAATGATATGTTGATTTACTGAAGTATATAAAATACTTAACAGATGAGACCTAGCAATAAAGTAAGAAAACTAGCAGCCAAAATGCAACCCAAGAAGCTGCTGCCTGGTGTCCAATATGCAAAGATAGAGTTAAAAGAGGCGTGCCCAAAAGGGACTGTCCCTGTTCTAAGAGTCGCAGTCAAAGATCTACCTAATGATGTATCAAATTTAAATAAGTCTCAATTTTCTTCATTTGATCCATTGGATGCTTATACAGAAGTAAGTGAGATAAGGTTTTTCTTTACTTAATGTTGGTCGCGCCTTTTATTTTTTATTTTTTTGAATAAAGTTTAACTACAAAATTGGTAGTAGTTTAAAGCTATAACTTCCTTTAAAAAATTTAGCATTACTACATATTTTGAAAATCTAATCGTTGGATTACAAGTTCTTTATGATCTTAATGCATATGTCAAATTTTGTGTCAATAGGATAATTATTTACTATATGATCTATAAGTTTATATTTAATACATAATTTTAAACTACAAAAATTTGCAGTTTAAACAATTTATTAATGGCATAACTATTAATCTTTAAATTTTTAGAAATTTTGCAAGCATAGAGGTTATATAAGAAGAAAATATAATCTAATTGTGGATTTATTAAAATTCATCTCCAATAAAAAGATATTGAGAAAAGTTGTAGTTTTAGCTATAATTAATTTTGTAACTAAACTTTGTTTTTGTTTGTTTTTTTTTTTTTTTTTTTTCTTTCTTTTTTTTATCCTTTCCCTGATACAATTAAAGTCTTCTTACCTTCAACGGAATTCATCCTCATAGTTTGCAGGAATATTTACAAAAACAACCCCAGACAAAAAGTATCAATCAGTTGGAGCCAAAATGAGCGTATGGAATCCACGTGTTAGAGGACCTTTCCAATATAGTTCAGTTGCAATCTCAGTTGAAGCAACATTTGGAACTGACTTCGAACAAATACAACTTGGGTGGACTGTAAGTATTCAGGAAGAGAAATGAATTTGAAAATAATTGTTCGGTTAATTTTTTAAAATTTTTGTAAAATATACTTTTTTTTTTTTTTTTAACCAATAAATTCCATAGTTACAATGAAAGAGAAAGTTTTTAAATTTTTTCGCTAGTTAAACTGCAAGACTCTTGCATATTTTTGTATAGTTAAATTATGATATATGCTTTAACTTTATTTATAATTTGTGATATTGTTCAGGTAAACCCAAACGTGTACGGTGATGCACGCACCCATTGGTTTTTTCAAATGACTGTAAGAACTTTTTATCTTTAAATAGATTTAAGGTTCTTGGCAGGATGAATTTTTTTTTTTTTTTGGATACAAATACATAGTACTAACTTAATTTGAATTTCACACTATACATGGACTAGAACCAAGGAGTTTCACAATGTCATAATCTTGCTTGCTTGGGGTTCGTACAAACTAATACCAAAGTTCCAGTTGGAAGTGTTATAGAGAAGGTCTCTGATTACGGTACCGCTGATCAAGTGGTTTTGTCTTTCTCCATGATTTGGGTAATAATTACTTCTTTTTTCTCTTTTCTTTTTTAACATAGGATTTGAATGCATGTTTACAATTAGAAATTTAGTTTATAAAATAATATTTTTGCAGAATTTCTAATTTCCATTTTTTTTTCCTTTTCCTTTTTATTGTTTTTGGTTATATGATAACAACAGGATGGAGCAGCCTCACCTAGAACTGGAAAATGGTGGGTGTATTTTAATACTAAACCTGATCCAATTGGATATTTTCCGGACAAACTTTTTTTTGAGTTAAATTCTGGAGCTGACACATTGAAATGGGGAGGCTATGTTTTCACTGGGCCAAATGATAATGCTAGCCCTCAAATGGGTAGTGGAAAATTTGATAATGGTATATATCAACGAACTGCTTACATGACCAATGTACAATATCTAGATGCCAATAATCAATTAGTTCGCTCGCCAAATAATATTCAAATTGCTGAGTCTCGTTGTTTCCTTGAAGGGGATGAATCATACAAAGACGACACAATAGGTTATACCTTTTGTTTTGGCGGAAAAGGTGGTGTACTAGATTATTGTTATCATGGTGCGCATAAATAAAAACTAATAAAAAGCTGATCACATCAATAGTTTGTGGTTATTGCATTACATTTCGTGCTAAAATATAATAATGGCAAATTTTGAATTTTTGTTCCTTTCTTTATGGGTTTTTATTTTTATTTTTATTTTATTTTTGTGCCCTTGATTTTTTTTTATTTTATTTATTTTAGTTCCTAGAAAATCAATTGTTGAGGAAGTTAAAACATATTTTTAGGCAGAAAAATATCCCAAAAGCTCTAAACCAGACTCATGTTACCCTTATCCCAAATTACATACAAATCCAATTAAGACAATTAAATCACCAAACTATATTTGATAAACTAGTAGTTGTAGCTTTGCTTCCATCCTCCCTACTCTTCTCTATGATATTGCTCTTCTACCTACAATATTTAAAAAATGAAAAACCACATTAATCAAACAAGAAATTGAAATTAAGATGTCATGTACTCCTTTGGCTTATGGAAGTCAATGCATCATTTATCTCTCCATGCACCAACCGTTTCAGTCTCAAGCAAAAACATAATTAACGGCACTTTTCATCGCAAAAAAAGAAAAAAATGACAGCACTATTTTTATTTATTATAAGTATATGAGTAGCATACATATTAGAAGCAAATATGTAATTTTGTGTTAGAACTACATTATAAATCAGCAAAACTTAGATATAGTTCCTTAATGGTTATACCTTATATTTCTCAATTGAATTGTAGCAAAGGAACTGTATCTAAACACACTTTTCTAAGTTAATAGATACTCATTCAATAGGTCTTGAAATGACAACCTCATCCTTCACTCTATTCTTTCAAGAGGAGAAGGTGCATATATATATATATATATATATATATACAGCACTATGTTGTTTACTAGTTTCATTGTAATAAACGAAGTAACCAGCTCATAGCTCATATATAAGATTCAGAAATTCCTTTCAGGTGAAAGTGACACCAACTTCAATCTCTCCACAATAATTTTGGTCTTCGCGAACAACACTATATTTGCAAGGGTGTAACTCAGCAGTTCCATTCTCCACTCCTACTGCCATTAAATCCTCCACATAGATGCTGCAAATGGAAAATTTATATAGTATGTGAGGAAGGACAATCAAACAACAAAGATATATATATATATATATATATATATATAATGCACATCAAAAATTTCTTTTCATGCTCTACATTATACCTCCAGTCCCTCCTATCAATTACCCTCACTGTTTAAGTCTAAATGTCTTTTCTAATGGCTTCAAGCCACATAAAAAATTATACCTTTTGGAGAAGAAGTATCTATGAAACTCTTAACTAAGAACATAAAATGTAACTAAGAGACATGATGTTATGATGTCTCACGTGGCTTGCCCAATGAAGTCATCAGCAGAGAATGTGTCCTTATCCATGATGTTTAGAATAAGTTTGTATTGGTGTCCTTCCGAATACCCTACCCTGAATGTAATTTTCTCATTCCACACTGGAGATCCACCTTGACCTGCACCAATATTGGTATATCTCCTTATTTCTATAGAAGAGGCTGCAACCATAAAAGCAGCATACCCTATACGTACTTGGTTTGGTGCAGTCATCAAACAATTTAAAATTTGAACTTTAGAGGCAAAATCTTAAGGAACAAATGCAAGACTTAGAATTGAAAGCAAGCCTCTCCCTTTCTCTCTCTCACAATCAAATTATATGTTCTGGAACCATAGTGCACGAATTTCAAGTCGGACCAAGTTATCATAGGCTGAAACAGAAATTACTGTTAAGTTTTCTCGTAACTCTATACTTCGAGAGGCGTCGAGCCAAGTATCAAGATTCATTTATTCTCAATAGATCAATAGGTAGAGAGAGGTATCAAAGCCTTGTTTTCTTGAACAGTTTCTTGTACAGTCCTGTGTTTTCAAATCATACCACTTGGACATTCCTTGAACACACTTAAACTAAGACTATGGTGGGGTTTGGATTGCGAGTCTGCATTGCGCATCCATGTTTTCAGCTTCTTTTTTTTTTTTTTTTTTTTAAAGACCAGCGCCTGGTGCACTATTCATAGGACATGAACAGTGTACCAAGGCATATGAACAGTAAAAAAAAGTGAACAATAATTTTTCACACATTTAAAAATTATTTTGCTACAGTGTTTTCAGTTTTCAGTTTTCAACAAAATAAGTTGTATTCAAACGGATCCTAAATTACATATAAAGTGTATTTCATCACGTGTTTGGCAATACACAAAAATATGATCCTAACAATCTCCTCGTTTGACAATCTGTTGACAAAACCACAAGAGTACAATGAATGTCCTAGAATATATTCTACTCAAATTACAAGAAAAATAACCTAATCTAAACATTTAGTCTCTTGAAGAACTTTGCAAAAAGAGAGCTCTAGTATTGATCTAGTTTAGAAACCTATTTTTTAATGCGTTGGGTTCAAGTTACACTTGGCGTGAGTCTAAATAACGTTACACCATCGAATAACTTGTTATAAAATTCATATTTTGAAAATCTTACCCTTAAATTACATGTTCTATATGTTCTTAATATTCATGCTAATTTTCATGTTAATTAGATGTTATTTACTATTCGATTCATAAACTCATCTTTTATGTATTATTTTAAACTATAAAAACTTGAATTTAAATAATTGATTACTGACATGACTATTAATTTTTTATCATCTTAAAATTTTGTAAGTACGAAAAATATATGAAGATAATGTAATTTAACGGAGAATTTATCAAAATTCATATCTAATTAAAAAATATTGAGTAGTGTAATATTGCTTAATCCAACCATATATATATTAGGAAATTATTTTAAGAGGTGGCTTCAAGTTCAAACTTCAAAGCAAACATTGCAAGTCGAGCCCCAAAGAAAGTAAAAACAAATTATACTTATCAAAAAAAAAGAAAGTAAAAACAAACTACAGTTGACCTTACTTTGCAAAAACTTGGAGGTTGAAGTGAAAGTACCAATGTCGGAGGCTGAATTCATTCAACTACATGAGACAACCAACATAGTGAGCTCCTGAATATTGCCTTTGAAGCAGTGGCCATTGCACAAAGAACTCATCAGCTATTCACAACTTGTCAAGAAGTAAGCCACTTAATGTGAGCCTTCTCTGTCTTGCTATACTCTTGACATGGAAAATTGATGACCATCTACCCAATTACCTGCACTTAAGGTTAAAGGATGTACTCTGATATCATCTTAAACAATTCAAAAAATATGGACAAGAAAAACCAAAGAGAGAGGTGGTCTTAATGGAGAACATCCACACCTTAAAAAAGAATGCAATTGCACATAGCGGAACACAAGTCCCTGGCCCGTTGAATCTGAAGTTATACAAAGTTGATACAGATTTATTAAGTTATATAATCAAATTACAGCAATATATTTATGTGTTCAAAACATACATGCCTGGAAGCATAGACAGGATAGAGATAATACCACTTGGGGTCTAATTTTAGTGATTAGCCAGAGTGCATGAGCCATTGCAATCAAAGTTGTCCAAACAGAAGTTAAATATGATTGACCAACTTCCCTGCTTCGATAGATATGCACGAACTGAGCAGTTTCTGCCACCTTGATCCCAATCTGCAGTAGAAACCATTTAAAAAATGAAACTCTTGTTGACAAAACTGCAACATCATAAGAAGTTACAATGTAGTACAAATGCTGCATCAAATCCAGCTCTCAATGAAAAGCACAATGTAAGTATACCTACTACGACAACAATGGAGGGAACAATAAAAGACTATATCCTTTTTATGCAGAAGCTATGTGATATTCTGCCCTCCAGCTCATCCAATCCTCATCTTTTTTTCCAAAAAAAATTCACTTATAAGGGAAAGAAATCATAATTAACAAAATGATTTATAAGTGATACTGGATCTTTAAACCTCCTCATATGTTGCTGTAGGATGAGTCTCAACCATCCAGCAAGGAAGTATCTGGTTGACATAAGGCAGCTGTGATGATATTTATTTGGTATCTCTTTGCAAGAGATGACTCTATTTGGGTAGCCTAGACTCGTGCTTGCTTGCTTATGGGTATATCTTTTTGGTCTAGCTTTATACCCGATTATTGCCTGTGGGTGGAGAAAGGTTTTGCAGCTTACGAGAGAAGTAAGGCATTTGGTGAAGCATAAAGTGAGGAATGGGGAAAATTTTTCTTATGGCATGCTGCTAGGCATATTGATGGCCCCCATTTGCAAAAATTACGGATTTTATGTGATTTATGATGCTGTAAGCATTGAGTAAGGTCAACCATCTTGTTAGGTCTAATGACTTAATGGCATTTTAAGCTAAGCTGTCTGAAGTACCAATTGGGGAGGAAGATCAGGTGCAATGGTTGGCTGTTGCTCACTGTCGGTTTACTTGTAAGGACACTTGGCAAGTGATAAGAGAGAAGGGTTGAGGTTATTTGGTAACCATTTGTCTTTCGCATGCCCTTTTTCTAGCAGGATTTGAATGGAAATCTTGAGGAAGTGCTTGTTCAATCAGCAAATTTGTTGCTGGTCGTATAAGCTTAATTGGCCCATTAAAAAGCTTAAAGGAAGAGTGGCAGCATGTTATCTGCAAGATTGCTCTTGCAGCTATCATTTACCAGATTTGGATTGACCGAGGTGCTAGAACTCATGGTGTGAAAAGTAAAGTCTGATATTGAAAGTGTCAAAGTAGTACTCTTGGTGTAACAATATTAGAAAGACTTTACAAAATAGAATGCAACATAATCTGTGGAACATTTCATTTTTTATTTCAAGTAGTTGATAAGTGTTTTGTGGTTGCAGCTCTGCTGCTCGTGGTGTAGCTGTGGTCCTGGTTTTGTTCTGCAGCTTAGCTGCTTACAACAACAACCACCAAGCCATAGTCCCAAAATTCATGGGGGGCTATAAATCCTCAACAAACTAGTCAAAGTTGATGGCGTGTTTTTTTTCCATTTCCGCCTGCTTGCCATTATAAATTAAAAAAAAAAAAAAAAAAAAAAAAAATCCACTGATTTCAAACATGTAAAAATTGCCTCTACTCATATCAAAGAGTAAGGTGCTGTTAAAATATTGATTAAATAATTAAAATCACCATTTTCTAATAGCATGTGGTCCTAAATTCGAACCCTGTCTACACGCACCATTTAAAATGTTAAAAATCATACATGTTGGGGTTCACCTAAGAAAGCATTAAAATATCGGTTATATGATTCAATTCATAATTTCCTAATAGGCTTTTGAGAAAATCGGTAATTTGATCAGTTCGGTTAAGGTATGTACCTCGGAGTTGTCGAGGGCGCGAGATTTTTTTTGGAGGCTCATGTTATTGGTAGTAGCAGCAACGTAGAACCTAGGACTAAACCTGTCCTTTGGCAACACCGACAACAGTTTCATTACAATACATACAATACAAATAACAAATGTAATGAAACAGTTTTATTATATGAATGGGAATGAAGGTAGTAGCTGTAGCTTGTAAAAAGGCTGACCTTAACCCAAAACTATGTCTACGAGGGTACAAACTGGAGCTTTGGACTTGGAGCTAATAAGAGGTTTCCCATTCTGGCATACACGATGCGAATCAATATAATGATGAACAAAGTAATTGTAACTTTCGAATCCCCTTTCTCCATTGTTAGAACTGAGAAGAACTTGGGCTGTGGCGTAGTGGAGGAAGATGAAGAAGAGTTGTTCTGACGTTAGCTAGCTTTTCTAGTGAAGGTCGTTGATGGATTTGGGTTGGGCTCGTTAGGTTAGGTGGGCGCATATTATTGAGACTTGGTCCACTTGCATTTGGGCTCTCTATAAAGTGTCCGTTTGGCACCCAAAAAAAATTCTGATTTTTTAATTTGCATTTCGTCAATAGTTTTAAAAATCAGTACACTTAAGGAACTGTTTTTGGCCCCAATTCTCGATATTTACCAATTTTAGGGGTTTTTACAGGATCGGATTGGTGTCTTGTTCCTTGTTGAACTAGCCAATCCAATCTAGTTAACTATGATTCTGTCTTTGATTCTTTTTTTCTTTTTCTATTCCCCCCCCCCCCCCCCCCCCCCTAAATGTTAAAATAAAAAAATAAAAAACTTTTTTTTTTTTTAAAAGCTAAAGTTTTCTCTTTTATCACACATTTTACATAAAATATACTCCCTCCGTCCCATTTTTTTTGTCCTGTTTGAAAAGTCAAACTTTTTAAGGGAACATCATTAATTGTCTTGTCTACCTTTCAAAAATGTATAAGTTTCCAAAACTACCCTTAAAAAAATTAATCAAAAAATTGAATTAGTAAATTAATAGGGGTATAATAGGAATATTAGTAAATTAATGACTTTTATTTTTAGAAACAGGACAATATTTTGGGACATCTCAAAATGGAATAGAGGACAAAAAAAGTGGGACGGAGGTAGTATATATGTTTCATATTTATATTTATCAGATAAGCCATCAGAAATTACGAGATATCAAATGTACACAAAATCCATGGGCAAGTGATGTGTACACATGGTCTTTCATGGAGCTTTTTTTCTTCAAGATATAAATATATTTGGATCATCTCCATTTCTATTTGAAATGGAGAGAGATGTTAGAACATTCACAATGGTGGAGCTAAAATATTTAACTTTTAGCATCTCAAAAATTCACTTTATCTATTTTAACGCATCACTTTATAACACACCCAACATCAACGATTCTATTTTTTTTACCATTTCAATTAAAATGATATAAAAAACTCATTAAAATAAAAATAAAAATAAAAAACATCCACCACTACAGACAATGCATTTTGTAACCCTTACGACTCGGATCCCCATTTCTCAATGATGCTTAAACTCTAAAGCCCAAGGCCAATTTAGAGCCCAATCAAATATCAAATTGACTTGAGGAGTGTAAAAATAGAAAATATAACCTTTTAAATAAGCAAAAATCTATTTTTGAAAATAAAATTACCAAAGTGGCCCTCAACCCTACGTATATGGGCCAAAGCTTGCGTACGCAAGCACATTCCTGCGTACGCAGCTAGGGTTTCAGAAACATAAAAAATACAAGTTTTCTGCAATAATGGCTGAGGTTTGGAATAAATCCCATATCGTTTGGGAGCCGCTCAAAACCCCATTTTTCCACTATATAAAGCTTTACATGGTACATTTTCAAAACACACAGAAATCCCAGGAGAAAAACCTAAGATTCACTAGAAAATAGTGGGAGTTTTTCACTACACCCTCAAGTCAATTTTATTTTCTTTGATTGGGACATTTTCTGGCCCCAATCCTTTTAGTTTAACATTACTAATCAATTTCTTATTGGTTTGTGAATAGACTTGACTAAGAGGAACAGTCAAAATCAAACTTGGAAAGCTTTTTGTGTGAGGTATTCTTTTAAACTTCTCTTTTTCCTTTCTTTTATTATCTGCCTTTAAATCCTCCTGTTTGTTTTGTTTGTTGTTAGAATATGTTTTAACATACTTTTCTAGGTTAGGTTTAAGTTTTTGTATGTTTGAAATGCATGTTTGTTTATTAGAATTAGGGTTTTAGTTCATGCTTTGCTTTTCTACCTTGTTCGTTTCTAGGTTAGGGTTTTGAATAAGTCCCACGCACGCATGCTATGAGCATGCGTGTGCAGGTTTAATCCTATGTACGGAAGTCTTTAGCTGTGCACGCAAGCACTTACCTAGAAACCCTAATCCAGATTTCTTGTTGTTTGGCTCGTTTGTTTCACATGCTTTGTCTCTTTTTAAAGTCTTCTTCATATGTTTATACGTATTTGTGCCTTTGTCTTATATGCTTTTTGTCTTTAACATGTTTAAATTAGGGTTTTTATGTTTGTTTCTTACTTTAATGTCATGCCATTTATTCACATGTCCATGCATCAATGTCATAGGTGCTATGTTGCTGCAAGGTAAGTAAAAGGTAATTCATGCATTAAAAATGTTCATGCATTTGTATTATGGTTTATTTTGATGATATGATGGAGCATGCTTAGATGTATGATTAGGGTTTGTAGTATATTAATGCCTTGCTGCCGTAATCAAGTTGCTGCTTTAGATGTATGATAGGGTTTTCACATGCTAGATGAATGCTAGGGTTTCTTTTGTGTGTTTGGCTCTCTTTTGCTTTGTGGATAGATAAGTATGCTTGTTTAGGGATAAAGGTGTCATGTTGTATGTTAGATGCATGATTAGTGTGTGTGTGTGAGTCTAGAATATAAGTGTTGAGTAAGTTTTAAATAAGGTTAAGACATAAGACATAATGATGGGAGACCAACCTTAGGGTTGGGCGATCTTGGGTGTCTAATACCTTCCTAAGAGTGTACCTAAACTCTAAACCCATACTCTGGTAGTAAGCTCAATGGTCCTTCCTCAAAAGGGCGCTATATATATGATTCCTAGACCATTACAAAAACTAGGTGGCGACTCCCCTCTTGTATCCACAACCACAAAAACTTTAGCAAACAGTCATAACCACCTCCACCTGCCATAACCACCACTGTGGCAACCACAACCCATGACCAAAAAAAAAAAAAAAAAAAAAAAAAAACCACAACCCATCACCATCAGCTCACTGCCACAATCAAACCCACAAAACCTATAGCCAAAATCAACAAAACCCACCACCATAGCCAAAATCCACTACCATTACCACCAACATAGCTACACCACCACTAACCACCAATCCCAACCACCACCATCCACATCCACAACCATAGCTAACAACCCAATTGCAGCCACAACCCAATTTTAACCCACCACCACCAACACAGACCAACGAACCCACCCCAATAATGACCTGCCACCACCACCACCATGGACCAACAAACGCACTCCAGCAATGACCTACACCGACCCACCCTAACAACGATCCAGCACCATGAACCCAAACAATGATCTTAACAAACTTAAAGGCAAGAGTTAAGAGAAGAAAGACTTTGGTTTAGTTGAGAGGGAGAAAAAGGAGGCACTGGAGAGAAAAAAAGAGAGAAGGAAAAAATATAGGAGAGAGAGAGAGAGTGAGTGAGAGAGAGAGATTTTTAATGAGAGAAGAGACAAGAATATTAAAAAAAAAAAAAAAATTATCACTTTGTTGCTACAATTGATTTCCAAAAATGGTAGTTTACTGTAACAAGTTTGTTAAATTTTTTAACAATAGCACCATTGATGTAGCTTGGTTTTGTTGTTTGTGGTGCTAAAAATAGCAATTTGGCAATATAAGAGAACCACTATGAAAATAACCTAAAGTTTTCTCTTTTTGTCACACATTTAACATAAAAATTATATATTTGTTTCATATTTATATTTAGCAAATAAGCCATAAGAAATTACGAGATAACAAATGTACAAAAAATCCATATGGGCAAGTGGCGTGTACACATGCTCTCTCATGGAGATTTTTTTTCTTCTTCAAGATATACATAGACTTGGATCCTCTACATTTCTATTTGAAATAACTTTAGGTAGATTTTCTGGTGAAGGTCATTGAGGGATTTGGGTTGGGCCCGTTAGGTTAGGTGGGTGAATATTATTTAGATCTTAGTCCGAGGGTGATGTTAGCTCACTTTTCTGATAAAGGTCATTAAGGGATTTGGGTTGGGCTGTTAGGTTAGGTGGGCGCATATTATTCAAATCTTGTTCCACTTGCATCTGGGCTCTCTATAAAGTGTCCATTTGGCATACACACAAAAAGGAAATTTTTATTATTATTATTATTATTATATTTTTTTTTTACATTTTATCCATAGTTTTAAAACTTTTGATTTTTAATCTCTCCTACTCAGAGTGCTTTTGTTTCGAGTTGTCTTGTTACAGATAACTTTATGGTGGCTTATGAGACCTTGCATTCTATGCATTGTCGTAATAATGGAAAGAAGGGCGCACTGGCACTCAAGTTAAACATCAGTAAGGCTTATGACCAAGTTGAATGGAATTTCTTACATGTTATTAGGACTATGTTGGGTTTTTCGGAGATTTGGGTGATGAGATGTGTTATTACATCCTCTTTTGCTGTTCTCATTAATGGTAAACCCTATGGTCATATTACTCCGTCTAGGTGAATTCGTCAAGGAGATCCCCTCTCACCCTATCTATTTTTGTTATGTACAGAGGGTTGCACTTCATTATTAGTTATGGCGAAAATAGATGGGTGCATTCATGGGGTTTCCATCTGTAGGAGAACACCAACGATCTATAACTTACTTTTTACAGATGACTTCGTTTTTGCCCAACCAACCAGCATGATGTTGAAGAGGTGACCAAAATTTTGAAAGTATATGCTGCTGCCTCGGGTCAAAGTATTAACTTGGAAAAATCCTTGGTGTTTTTTAGTGGCAATACATCAGCTAAGAATAAGAGTTGGATCAAAGACACAAGCTGGGAGTGAAGGAGGTAGATCATTTTGAAACATATTTGGGGCTGCCAACTGTGATTGGAAGGGAAAAATACCATTCATTTTCTTATCTCAAAGTCCAGGTGTGGAAGAAACTTTAGGGATGGAAGGGTATGATGCTGTCTAGAGCTGGGAAGGAACTGTTAATTAAAGCTGTGGCTCAGTCAATATCGACCTATACAATGGGTGTGTTTCAATTACCTATAAAGCTATGTGATGAACTTGATGCCTTATGTGCAAGATTTTGGTGGGGTCAGGTTGGGGATGAACGTAAGATTCATTGGAGAAGTTGGAGCAAGTTGATTGAGCCTAAGAAGAGGGGGGGAATGGGATTTCGTGACTTAAGAACTTTTAATCTAACTATGTTGGCGAAGCAAGGATGGAGACTTATACAAAATAGAGAGTCTTTAATGTACCAATGTTTCAAAGCTCAATACTTCCCATGGACTAAATTTTTGGATGCCTCAAACTCATCAAATAACTCATACGTGTGGAAAACTATTATGGCAGCCAAACCAATCTTAACTGATGGATGTTGTTGGCAGGATGGTGATGGATTAGCCATTAAAGTTCTCACAGATAAATGGTGTAGACGACTAAATTTCTTGGTTCGAAATAATGTGATTTTGATTCGAACACAAGATATCCTTCAATTTAGTTGAGGAATGGATTAAAGATCTTTGAAATGGAATTACAATGAATCTCTGGCTACGAGCTTGATAGAAATCCTTTGTTCTTCACGTTCTTCATGTTCTTTGTGTGTTCTTCATGTTCTTCGTGTGTTCTTCATCTTCGAAGGTTTGTGGTGGAAGTTCTTCGGGGCTTTAAAGGCTTGAATCCGTAGAGTTTCACTAATTTGTGGTTTGTTGAAGTTTCTGGAGGTTTTTGAGCTTGATTTCAGTGAACTTTGAGATCTAGGAATATGATTTGGATGATTCCTCTTCGAATGTTCTTTGTATTCGAAGGTTTGTGGTGGAAGTTCTTTAAGGCTTTAGAGGCTTGAATCCGTAGAGCTTTACTAATTTGTGGCTTCTTGAAGTTTTTGAAGGCTTTTGAGCTTGATTTCATCAAACTTTAAGATCTAGGCAGGTAGTTTTGATGATTTTGCTTCAAATGTTCTTCGTATTTGAAGTTGAAGTTGTTGGAGTTCTTGGGCTTGATTTCTGCAGAGCTTCTAGACTTCTGAACTCAAGATGTCTTCCCGGTCCCCTCCTAAGGTGTCTTAGTGTGTTGAAATGCCTTAGAAAGGCTTCTATTTATAAGAGTTTAGGGGTGGGTGAGCGACACGTTGGTGACACATGTCACAGCCTGATTGGTCCACTTATGTCATTGCTTACACGTGCTAGATTGCATATGTCATCGCTTACATGTGTTGGACAAGGTTGTTAAATCCGGACTGAACCGTACGGTCCGACTGGATTAACCGGAAACCGTTCATCAAGAGGGCTCTTTAAACTCCAAGAACTGGCCTATGCAAGAAAGTCAGTGAACCATGCCAACCGCAGTTGAACCTTCTGGGCTTCAAAACCATAAACGGTTCTTACAAGTCAGACCGTTAAAGGTTTTTTTCTGAAAAATTTTTGGTACTTACAGGCATACCGCCATTGTTGAAGGCTAAAACTTCAACCACCGTGAGATGCTATCAGACTTGAGATCGCACCCCATCTTCTTGTTCTTCTTCTCTGTCTTGCTCGCACTCTTTCTGCTCTCTCCCTCTATGTTTTTGATGATATTGTTTCTGCATTTTTCCCACTAGAGTCTTCTTCTTTTTTGGTAAATGGAGTCTCCTTTTTTGCTGCTTCAACTCAGCCACTAATATTTGCTTTCTTGTCAACCACCAATGCTTTACTGTCAAGCACTTCTAACTTTTGTATTTAACCCATTTTTAAATAGGCGGGCATCCTTGCTAGATTTTTTGAGTTGTATTTTAATGGTGTATGTCTTGTCCATGGGCACAGACTAGGTGATCAGCCTATTGTACTTATATTACTTTTTCTTATAATAAAATGATTCTACCTGTTTGGCTATTTCAGTAAAAAAAAAAAAAAAAAAAAAGTTGGGCATCGAATAGGATTCCTATATATATATATATATTTTAATTCATAAATGGTGGACTGTTCAAATGGGCTTGGGCATAAAACTTTTTTTGATTGGTTTGTCAAATAGGCTTGGCCATGGCAGACAGACCAATTTCCACCTTAACCATTTTATGGGTCTTATAAAATTAAAAATAAAAATTATTGGGTACTCAAATGAGATTTGTCATGACTTAAGAGCTCCAACAAAAATGTTAAGTGTATATACATATAAAATTATTTGTCCTTATTGTAGTTAAAATTTCAAATTTTACTAATTTAATATATTTTTATTTTTTAAATAATCATTTAATTAATTATGATGTCATCACAGTTTGCATGCATTTTATGCCTCTATTTCAATAGCACTTGGCAAATTTCTGTTGGTTTCTGAGTAGTGATAGCAAAACCTAGCAGCAATACGTGGCGCTTTGTAATTGACTATATTTTGTGGACTTGGTAGTATGATGTGTCAGCTTGTGATAGGTCGAGAATTTTTCCTCTCTACAAATGGATTCCTAATTATCCAACGAACAGAGTGATTTTTCCACCAAGTGAGGAGGAATGGGAGTGGCGTGTAGCTGATCTTATTGATCCAAACTTGAAATGGTCGAGGAGTGACTACATCAACTCTGTGTTTCATAAGGAAGATGCTGAAGCTATTTTACGTATATCTCTTAGCCACAGACAATGCTTGGATACCATTGTATGGTTACATCATAGGAAGAGATTATACTCAGTTAAAACAGGATATTATGTGGCAAAACGGGTCATGCAACTTGAGAACAGAGCTGAAAGCTCTTCTGGTCCGATTGGAGGTCAGCTGTGGTAAAAATTTTGGATGTTTCATGTGCCAATAAAATATAAATTTTTGGATAGAGAGCTTGCCAAAACATATTACCCACCCATGCAGGGGCGTAGCCAGGAATAAATACATGGGGGGGGGGGGGGGTTGTAACATAAATATAGTAAACGCCAAAAGAAAAACAATCACACGCACAAGACAGTATTTACGTGGTTCGGCAATTTGCCTACGTCCACAGAGTTGCAGGGATTTCACTATTATCAAAGAAAATTACAATGTGCTGCTACAGTGTTTTTTTTTCTCAAAAACAACAACAAGACAAACCTTAATCACAAAAAAAAGGCTTTTATATCCTGCGCACAGGATTCACAATGGGCTACAAAACGGGCCAAAAATTTTTTGTCTGCCCAAGCCTCCGCTCCATGGACTAAGCCTCAGTAAATCTCCTATTAAAAACCACGCAACATTATTCAGGTCAGGTCGGGTCATCAACCGGATCAAATTATGCCTGACGACGAATTTTCATGGAATAAAATTCATCCATTATCGTCTCTATAGTGAAATTCCCTGCAATTTCCTTCTCTATATAAACTATCATATTATCTGCCAAAAACTCATCCTCCATTCTATTGCGAAGTCTTGTTTTTAACAACTTCATAGCTGAGAAAGCTCGTTCTGTAGTTGCTGTAGAAACTGGAAGGGTCAACACAAGACGAATAAGTCTATCAATCAAAAAATAGATATTAGACTTTCCTGAAATTTTTAATCCCCTACATAGCTCGAAAATTGTACTCATATTTTGAAAATCTGGATGTTTTATCACATCAAGCTCATAATGTTGCAATTGAGACTCAAAAAGTTCTTGTTCATGTTCAGTAAAATCTTGAGGATAATATTTCTTAACTAAATTGCATATATGAACAATTTTGAATAATCTAAAAGCATCTTTGGGATTTAAAGCTGAACTAAGAATGACAAGTTCTGTTGTTAGCTCACCAAATCTACTTTTCAATTCTTGCAATTGAAAGTCTATTGCAACTGTAAATATGCAAATTCTAAAATGATGTTCCATTGTTAAATCTTCATCTTGACGACGATATCTACCTCGACCTTTAGTGTAATGAACATTCATATCAGGAATATCAATTTCATGTTGCTCACAAAATGCTATAACACTAGCAAGTAAAGGCTCCCATCCATCATCTCTTAACTTTTGAATAAGTGATTTTGTAGTTGAAACTAAATGCATGGCATTTAAAAGGTCTTGAGAACGTTGTTGCAAAGCTTGACAAAGAACATTAGTAATTCCCATTATCTCTTTCATCAAATGCAAGATTAAAATAAATTCAAATGATGTTAATACCTGATAAGCTCCATCGGCATCACCGCGTTGTTTATAGTTAGCCCCTTCCTTAGAGATAGTGTTGATAACTTTGCAAGTAGCATCAAACATGTTAATCAAACTACAAATAGATTGAAAATGAGATCCCCACCTAGTATCTCCAGCTCGTTGCAAAGTACCAATCTGCTTTGCACCTCTTCCAGTCTCAATTTCATTAGAAGCAATCATATTCTCAACTTGTTTTGCTTGAGCATGTTGTAATTCATCATTACGCTTACTAGAACCAACAACAATATTGATAATATTAACCAAATGATCAAAGAACTGATGAACATCTTTTACTTCTCTGGATGCTGTAACTAGAGCTAATTGCAACCTATGAGCCATACAGTGTACATAATAAGCATATGGGCAATCTTTAAGAAAAAGAGCTTGTAATCCATTCCATTCACCACGCATGTTACTAGCCCCATCATATCCTTGACCTCGAATATTTTCAATGTGGAGGTTGTAATGAGAAAGGACAGCACATATCTCATTCTTTAAAGTCAATGCAATAATGTCTCTAACATGCACAACATGAAAGAAACGCTCTTTAATGAAACCTTCTTTATCAACAAACCTCAAAATGATGGCCATTTGCTCTCTCTTCGACTCATCCCGAGCTTCATCAACAAGAATGAAAAATTTTGCATCCCCAATTTCTTCACGAATAGCATTTCGCACATTACTAGCAAGAATATGCAAAATCTCCTTTTGAATTGTGGGTGATGTATATTTGGCATTTCCTGATGCATTTTCCAAGACAACACTAGCTATTTTGTCATTGAAAATTGATGTGAATTTTATCAATTCAATAAAATTACCTCTATTTTTTGAATCAAGGCTTTCATCATGACCTCTAAAAGCACAAGCTTGGAATGCTAGCCATCGAGCACACTCTACTGAGGTTTTGAGCCGCAACCGATTATTCTCTAATTCTTTTGACGTTTGTTTCTCAATCAGCTTGTCAATATGCCGTGAATAATTCTTTAAATCATCGCAACATTTCATAGCAATTTTATGTGGGGAGTTTGGTTCTTTCCCTTCATGACGAATTAAAGGACAATTCATTCCATCTTTCACCTTTTTCCAATTATTAAAACCTCTTGAAATGAATACATCTGATCCGGGACGACCTATTGGTTTCTTACAAAAAAGGTAGCAAGGTAGACAATATATCGCATCCATTGAAGGTGAGTATTACAACCAATCCTTATGTGAACCAAACCATGAAGGTTGAAATCGACGACGATGAGTATCATCATTGTATGGATAGTCTATATTTTCAGGTTGATATGGACCTTCTTTGAGATAAACTCGTCGGATTTCATCTTGTTTGTTGATAGGAAATTCACATATTTGTTTACGTGATCTTGGATCACGATCTATCTCTTCAAATTGAAGTTTTGGACATTTGGAGGGGTGTTCATCAGGCATTGAAGTATTAACATTTGTTTCTACAGCCACAGGTGTCCTAATTTCTGAATTGCTAACATCTTTTTTCTTAAAGAATGCATCAATTGTTTTTCGTTTGCTCATAATTCTTTTAGCTTTAAGAATATGACTTAAAAATTAACCTGAAAAGAATTTAAAAAAAAAATTTAATTAGAAATTTTTACTTAGTTATATGAATGTTATTCATACTCAAGAAAAAAACAAAATTTTCACTATAATTTAAACAGTCAGCCCATTTTTAATACAACTTTAATTAATAATAACCCCTCAAACAAAAACAAAAATAATTTAATTAATTTGTCTTTTATAATGTATTTGTTAATTTAATTATATAGCTTTAATTATTATTGTTTAGTTTAACAATAAACTATATTGCTTTAATTTATTTGCCATTAATTATACTACTTTAATTTGTTATATTGTTTAGCCCCTCGTACATATTACATTAAAAGAGCCGAACATTATACATTCCATGTGCAGCACAATAATTAAAGCAATGTGATGTGCTGCACATTACATTGCTTTAATTATTATGCTGCACTCGGCCCCATGTGCCCATAGCCCATCTACCCCCTCCCTACCCCACTCAACAGCCAACAGACAAGCACAAAATGCGCCCCAATCACAATAGCTAGCTGCAATCAGAAAATTTCGCAATGCCAATCACAAATCATAACACACGTTACACTAAATGACAATTAATATTTCACCAAACACCAACACACTGAGTCATTGACCAACAACAAAAAGGGATAAGATAAAGCCAAATTAAAAAAAAAAAGAAAAAAGAAAAAAAAAAGACAAAAAGACAAAAACAGGAAAAAAGCAAATCCAGCCAATCAGAGAGTCACAATTCAAAAGAGAGAGAGAGACTTACCAAGATGTGAGATCAGAATTTAAAGATAAAGAATAAAGAGACTCTTCAGTCTTCATAAATATTCATTTCATTTTTTTTCCTTCAGTGAGATAAAGAGAGAGAGATTGAGAGAGAGTTAGAGAGAAAAACTTTGTCCTTGAGGGAGGGCTGGACTGCCGGAGTGGAGTGAGCAACTGCCAACGAGCACCGCTGCATTGGAGCAGAGGTAGCACGATCTGCGATCTCTGATGAGGCGATGACCGCTACGATTTGCGAAAAAGAGCATTTCAAATTTTCAGTGAGATAAAGAGAGAGAGACTGAGAGAGTCAGAGAGAAAAAGTGAGAAATACCTTGAGGGAGGGCCGGAGGGAGCACCGTCGCACCGAGGCCGAGCACCAGAGCAGAGGCAGAGAACTCTGCGATCTGCGATGAGCGGCGACCAGGCGAGCAACGACGACGACGAGCGAGTTGCGGGGACGACGACGGCGACGTGACCGTGGGTTACTGGGTTAGTGGGTTTGGTTTGCTGGGGACCTGGGGTTTGGTTTTGGTTTGTGTATTGGGGGGGGGGGGGTTTGGTTTGCTGGAGTTTGATGTGCTTTAGTATTAGGGATTTGGGGTTTGATTTCTCTGCCACTGCCAGCGATGTGATGGGTTTCAACCCTCTACCAGCGACGTGATGCTCTGTACTAGTTTTTTTTTTTTTTTTTTTTTTTTTTTTTTTTTTGGTTGAGAATCCGTAGGCTGGCCGTGAGCGAGCTTGGGCTCGCCATGGGCTTGGCTTGCCGTGGGCACTGTTACAAATTTTTTTTTTTTTTTTTTTTTCAGATTTTAGTTCAAATTTGTTTTGGGCTTTTTTTTTTTTTTTTTTTTTTTTTGCTTGCTTGAAAGTAGAACAGATATATGTATATATATATATATATATATATATATATAATTTAAGGTGTTCCTAATTTTTGATTGGGGGCTGGGAAAATGGGTGAGAAATGGGTAGGGGGGCCAGCTGTGTAATGTTGGGGGGGCCCATTTATTTTTTCTTCCTAGTCTAATGGGAATTTTTTTTTTTTTTTTGCAGGGGCCTCGGCCCCCTCAAGCCACTATGTGGCTTCGCCCCTGCACCCGTGACAATCTTGCAAGGAGGAAGATTATTGAGGATGATAAGTGCTTGTTGTCTACCAGGTGTGCCAAATCAGGGATACATGTGTTATGTGAATGTGGGGTGGCACAAGACATCTGGGCGGACAGTTCAGTCAAACTGCAAAAATATATTCTTGAACAGCATGATGTAGTGCAATTATTTCAAGAATTATTGAGTAGATTGCCCACTGCTCAGTTTGAATTATTTTTGGTTCAAGCTTAGCTAATTTGGAACTAAAGGAATGTTTTGAATCATGGAGGGAAGCTAAAGGATTCGACATGGCTAAACAGAAGGGCTGCTGATTATCTAGATGAGTTTTGGCAAGCCCAGGACCTGCTGCAAACACCAGCGATAAATACAGGTTCCCAGGTGTGGCAACCTCCTCCAAGATCAATGCTTAAATTGAACTTTGATGCTGATGCTTTTCCAAGCTAATTAAGCACTGAGAGATCTTACATGCATGTGCATGCATGGAACTTATAGGGACCACCACTCTCTTGAAGTCCCAAACACACGTACTTCATTGGTATAATTGATATTTGGTTAATGTAGCTATAATTAATTATTATGGATATTATAAAAATTAAGAGATGGATAGAAATCTATTTTATTTAATTATTATGGATAATTACAGATTACCCACCTGTGGTTTAGTCCGAATTTAACTTACCTACTCATGGTTTTATTTTTGACACTTTACCTACCTGTGCTTCCCTCTGTTACTACTTCGTAACCCACCTCATTTTCAGACGATACTCTAACACATTTTTTATCAAAAATAAAACTCAAAACAGATCAAACACTCCTCTCTCTCCCAAAACACACTTCCATTCACGCGTACAAATTTTTAGCATTTTAAGCTTGTTACAAGCTTAAAATCAAACAAATGATGTATTACGATTGCTACAATGGCTACAACACTGACCCACTATTTTTTGCTGTATTTTTCTTCTTCTTTGTTTATTTGATTTAGGGATTGGGTTTCTTTTGGTTGTTAGGGTTTGAAAAATGGGATTTGAGGCATGGTTACTAATGGATCTGTGGATTTGGATGTGTGTGGGTGTGTTGAAAAATGAGATTGATGTTATGTATAAAAGTTGCTTGTTAGTTGTAGCGTCTGCTGAATTTATTGACTGGATTTGATTGCCTGAATTTTTTTTTTGAGTGATGCAGGATATGGATGAAATGGACTTTGATCAGATAGTCGATGTTCCTGACACACCTGATAGGTTAGCTGCCCATCATATTATTAGTAAGGAAAGTGCTAGAAGAGAAAGCTATTCATCATTAGCTGGTCATTTGAGGAATCCTGATTTTGTGGGTGATAAATGTATGAATGGATTGAGGGGCAGCGGTAGGCTGGCCAATGATAATTTCCAGAATAAAAGATTGGTTATTCGGTCTCGGAAGAATCTCAGCGATGATGAACTTAAGGGTTGCAACATCCCTATTATTATTTCCCCACCACAGAACTCATATGCCTCCCAGAATGCTCACTTATTTAGGAGACTAGCAATAGACAAAAGATTTAGTCATAGGAGTAGACTTTCCATTTGGGGTTTTGGGGTTGTATTTTGATAGATCTGTAATTTGTACTTTGATGGTATTGCTTGATTTGAATTGTATTAGTTTTTTGGGTATATGTTCTTCATGTTTGTGTATATTCTTCATGTTTGTGAATTGTGAGAAACTAATACCATATTTTAATCTTGTTTTTCTTTTTTTATTTTTATTTTTATTTTTATTTTTTTCTTGTTTTGGGAGGAGAGAGACATAAAATGGGTATAAAAATTATTTACCCCTCTTTTTAAAAAAGGTGGGTAACAGAGACTAAACAGAAGTAACCTCAGGTGGGTAAAGTGTCAAAAATGAAACCACAGGTGGGTAAATTTTTAATGTTCACAAACTCACAAGAAGAAAATTTTCTTCTTATGAGTTACATAAGCCAAACAAGTTTGATTTTCCTAAAATTTTAAGTTGCTGAGAGTTTTATTTATTCCATCTTATGGCGGAATGAGGTCCATCAAAAAATATTGATAATGTAATTTATTTAGAAAATCAACCTAGTTATTTTGAAATCTTTTTCTATCTCTCTAGGCAGGGACGGACCCAGGTAGAGGGTTAAGGGGTCCCGGGCCCCCCCTGGGCCCAAAAAAAAAAATTTTAGCAAGTAAAATTTTTCAAAAATTAAAAAAAAAAAAAAAAAAAGGGCTTGGGCCCTCCTAGTTTTTTGCTCGGGCCCCCTAGCCCCTCCCAAAAATCATGAACCCAGCCCATAATCCAGCCAGCTTATAATCTGGCCAGCCTAAGAGCCCATAACCCATGTAAAAAAAAAAAAAAAAAAAACTCTCAGCACCAGCAGTCCAAAACCAAACAAAGATAGCAAAAAAAAAAAAAAAAATGAAAGGAAAGGGAAAGGCGAGACTCGAGAGTGTGAGACAGAGAGATAGAGAGTACAAGTTGCACAACCCATCTTGATCGGAGACGGAGACCCGTGTCGCCGATTATTGTGACGGAGAGAGACAGAGAGATAAAGAGCCGTGACGCACTGACGCTTGCGAGACCAAAGAATGGAGACCCTTGTCGCCGTGATGGAGAGAGGCAAAGAGATAGAGAGCCGTGACGCTGTGACCGCTTGTTAGACCGGAGACCCACTTGCCGCTGCCGCCACCCACGAAGACCCATCACAGGTATTTACTCATCTTTTCCTTCAAAACCTAATGAAATGTTTGTGATCTGAGAATCTAAAACTGTGCTTGTGCTGTTGTGCCTTGTGGACTTGTGATTCATGTTTGTGTTTTTACTGATGATTGATGAACTGAACTAATGTTGGTGAATGGTGATTGTGAATTGAATTTGAATCTGTGCTGCCTTGTGGTGTTTTTTTTTTTTTTTGGACTTTTTGGCTTTGTGACTCTGTCACTCTATGTTTGTGTTTGTGACTCTCTCTCTTGCATTATATAGATAAGAGAGATAGAGAGAGAGAGTAGAGTTTGTAGAGATAGTTTTTCTTTGTTGACTGGTAGTTGGGCATAATAGGGACAAGTGGAGTTGGGCAACGGACAAATTGACAGAAAAAAAAGGTAAAGTTAAGAAAAGTTTTTGTTAGTTGTGTTAGTGGGATTCATTGGGTATTTGGGTTAGTCAGTGGGTCAGAATTAGAAAGATGGAGACAGCACAAAGACACAAAGACATAAATAACGGCAGAGATAACACAAATATATAAATAAAGGCAGACCAAACAGTCAAACACAAAGACATAAATAAAAGCAGTCTAGGCAGGCCAAAGACAAAAAGAAAAAAACAAATCATATAATATTGAAAATTGTCACACAAATTTAAGAAAATAACAGTGATTCTTATATGATTTTTATTTTATTTGTAGATCATGAAAAAATCAACTACAATGCTTGATTTTTTCAAAAGAAAAGGTTCAATTTCAAATTCTTCCGAAGTCAACGTGGAATTGCCAACAACTAATGTTGCTATTTCAATTTCGGAAAATGTGGATGTTCCAATTCTGGAAAATGTTGAAGTTCCAATTCCGGAAAATGTCGATGTTCTAATCTCTCAAACACAATTTCAAAGAATTGACCTTGATTCTTTGGATTATGATCCCGGAACACGCAAACAAATATGGGAATATCATGTTAATTAACGTGATGAAATTTGGCGGGCTTACATTAAAAAAGGTCCGCACCAACCTCCTCTAGAGACATTCAAAAAAAGTGGAAAGTGCAATCGTAGCTTTCAAGCTTCTTGGTTTAGAAATCATTCAAAATGGCTTGAATATTCTCCTACAACAGATGCAACTTATTGTCTACCTTGCTTTGTCTTTCATAATCCAAATGGGGTTGTGGGACAAAATGCATTCATTGTTGGTGGATTTAGATCTTGGAAAAAGGTTGGGGGCAAAGATTGTTCTTTTCAAGGTCATATAGGAAAAGAACCTAACTCAACTCATAGAATTGCCGAGCAGATGTGTAAGGATTTATTGAACCAATCGCAGCATTTGCAAAGGGTAGTTGATCATTTCACTACTGAACAAATTGCAAATAATGTTACAACTGAAGGCCTCAATTTATATTGTCCGGTATCTTGCCTTTCAAGCTATAGGTTTTAGAGGTAATGATGAAAGTTTTAGTTCATTAAATCATGGGAACTTTTTTGAATCATTGGGTATTGTGACTTTTTGGAATGAGAAGGTTGCTGAAATAATAGAAAAAGCTCCCAAAAATGCAACCTACACATCACCTAGGATTCAAAAGGAAATTCTACATGTTTTCTCAGCCAAAGTGAAGAAGGCCATTCGGGAAGAAATTGGTGATGCAAAGTTTTGCATAATGGTTGATGAAGCTCGTGATGAGTCCATGAGAGAGCAAATGGCTGTGGTTTTTAGATATGTTGATGCAGAAGGCTTAGTCAAAGAAAGTTTTTTTGGGCTTATTCATGTTGCTGACACTGCGGCTTTGACTTTAAAGAATGGGATATATTCTTTGTTATCTCAACATTGCTTAGATATATAAAATATTCGAGGGCAAGGATATGATGGAGCAAGCAACATGCGAGGTATGTGGAATGGATTACAAGCTTTGATTTTGAATGATTGCCCATATGCTTACTATATCCATTGTTTTGCACATCGCTTACAATTGGCATTAGTAAAAGCATCAAAACAAGTTAATGCCATTAGTCATTTTTTTCTTGCATTGCTTTTTGTGATCAAAATTGTTAATGCTTCATGCAAGCGCAATGAGCAATTGAAAGTTGCCAATGCTAATGAAATAGCATGTTTGATTGATCTTGAAGAGCTTGAGACTGGAAGTGGACTTAGTCAAATTGGCACTTTACAATGACCTGTAGAAACACGTTGGAGTTCACATTTTAGATCAGTTTCTAGCTTATTAAGGATGTTTACTTCAACTGTTGAAGTTTTACAAAATATAATTGATGATGCAATTGATAGAGAACATCGGGCAGAAGCAGAGTCAGCTTATAAGGGTTTAACTTCATTTGAATTTGTCTTCATCTTGCATCTTGAGAAGGAAACTATAGAGATTACTGATAAACTTTGTCAAGCTTTGCAAAGCCAATCTCAAGACATTTTAAATGTCATGCATTTAGTTTCATCTACTAAAGCACTTATCCAAAAATTTAGAGATGATGGATGGGATGGCTTACTCACCACTGTGATATCATTTTGTGAGAAGCATTGCATTGATGTCCTGGATATAAATGCTCGTTATGTTCCGAGGCGAGGTCGAGCTTATAATCAGCAAGATAACGTTACAATTGAGCATCATTATCGAGTAAATATTTTTTATGCTACAATAGATTCTCAACTACAGGAACTAAATTATCGGTTTAATGAAGATGCAATGGAGTTACTTAGGCTTAGCTCAGCATTAGAACCTCGAGAGCCATTAAAATCTTTCAGAAGTAGTGATCTTTGTTTGTTGGTAGAGAATTTCTATCCGCAAGATTTCACAGATTATGACAAACAAGTGTTGAAGAAGGAGCTTTATCATTTTGAGCATAATCTAGTCCAGGATCCAGAGTTCAAAGAATTGAAAAGTTTATCTAAGTTGTCTCAATGGTTAGTGAGAACTGGAAATTGAGAACATTACAAACTTGTTTATAGAATGGTGAGAATTTTGCTTACTCTTCCAGTTTTTACAGCTACTACAGAGGGAGCATTTTCAGTTATGAAAGTTGTCAAAACTAACCTTCGAAACAAAATGGAAAATGATTTATTTTTGGATTCAATCGTAGATGATTTTGAGACGGACTCTTTGATGTTATACATTGAAAAGGATATAGTTTCGACATTTAGTTTGGATTCAATCGTAGATGATTTTGAAGATTTGAAATAGCGTCGAGTTCCCTTTTCATAGATGATTGTATAAAGAAATAATAGTGTTTCGTGTCTTTTGTTTTTGTTAGTAGATGATTATATCTTAATATAGTAAGAAACAATGACTTTTGGGTATTTGTATTGGTTGATAGTTTATTAATACTATATGGATGCGTATTTGAAATTTTTTTTTTGCTTATCTCCGGCCCCCCCCAACTTAAAATCCTGCGTCCGTCCTTGTCTCTAGGCCATCTCTTTGAACATGGTTTAAGATATTGTGACATTTTAGTATTTTACTCACTGTAGTGCCATTGTGCCGCAATATAGATTTCCAATTAATTTCTCTCAAACATCCACGATTTTTCATTCTATAACTCAAAATCCTCCAAGGTAAACTTAAGGGTCATAATTTTACAAAGAATCCTTCTTCTCTCTCTTTTTTTTTTTTTTTTTTTTTTTTTTTTTTTTTCTTTCTTTAAACAACTAGGAATGTTTTAGAGTATCTTTTAACAAGTGAAAAAGTTCACTGAATAATCTTGAAAAGCTAAAGAAATTTAATTGCATCTTTTAAAAAACAATTGTCTCCTTTTTTTTTTTTTTTTTTTTTTTTTTTTTTTGAAAGCAACAATTGTCTCCTTGAATATCATGCAATTATTTTCAGACTCCATTTGCCAATGAGTTTAAACATTTTCAAAAACTAAAATAGTCAAATAAAATCCAAAATGAAACACATGTATACACACACACACACACACATATATATATATATATATATATATGTCAAAATTCAGAATTTGCGAGTGTTGATGATACAGTGGCTTAAGTTAATTTTTCAACAGCATCATCGAAGTCCTTGAAAAACCATAAGATCATATCTTCATCATCTCACAGGATTGGAAAGTGTCTTTGAGGTGAGTTTTTTTCTTTTCTTTTTTCCTCTTATCTTCTTCGGTTTTTCTTGGGAAATTTTGATAGTTTGTGGTTGATTTTGTTTTGTGGTCAGGTATCTCTCTCTCTCTTGTTTTGAATTATGGTACTATTTTTAATATAGACTATTGATCAATTTGTTATGCTAAACGTGACATTAGTTATAGATGAAATAATGTAACATTTTGTTATTCAAATGCTTTAATTTTCATACATTCTGCATAAGGATAGTTTATAATTTTCATAGAATTTTATGAGTAAACAACAAGAAGTGATAGATCCTTATAATCAATAGGGGCAACTAAAAAAAAAATTCACCATCCATTATTGTATAAGTTGTTGAGGTCCAAAAAAATCACAATGTTATGCCAAGGCTCAAAACAAAGCAAAGGATTGAAACCTAGGGAAAATAAAGCATTTAGGCTTCCAATAAGAAAGAAGAAAGGTCCAAACCCATTAAGGGTCCATAAGGAGGGACCCAAATCCATGAATGGGCAAGTTTTGGGCCCCATAAATTAAAGGAAAGAAAAAGGCCCAGCCTAGCCCTCAAAGGTCAGAAAAATCTCTGGGGAGCCTAGGAAAATAATTGGGCCAGGATACCTGGGGATTCCCAGGAGCCTAGGATCCTTAGGACATGTAGTAAAGCCAGGTTGTGATTGAGATAGTTCAAAGGGGCATACCAAGAAACAAAAGAACAAGAACAAATATGTCCTTATCAACCACATAATGATGCATAATATTGATCAGAGGGCTTGGGAACCAACAATTCATGAACAAGGGGCTGGTACCTCAAGGAACCCAGAAAGAAGAACCATGAAGGAAGGTGGCTGGGAAACTTTCAACCTGACAGGAAGGAATTAGTTCACTTAGGAAAAATAACAAGGGGAAAAGCAGCCAAAAGTTGGGTCTGAAAATGTGGGATCTAGAAGCCTTAAAAGAAGAAAGACCAAATGTCAACCCTCTAGGACATCCTAGAACAGGAAGGTCAGCTGAGGTCTTTCGAAGAGGAAATCTCAAAAGAAGGAAATAATGAAGAATGAGGAAGAGACCAGCCACCAATGTTGCTGATACAACATTGGTTCTGATACCCAAAAGAGCAAATAGAGGGAATCAGTGGTACCCTAGAAACCCTAGGATGGCACTATAAAAGGGGAAGCAACCAACAGTGAAAGGCATTCAGCAACAGTGAATTAGAGTAAAAATTATTGAGAAAACTCTGTCAGAATTCAAAAAAAAAAAAAAAGAGAGAGAGAAAAAGGAGAGAAATACCGTCCGGTATCCTCAAATAGCCACTAGAGAACACACTTGGATTCAAAGAGATTCAAACTTTGCAAGTCTTAGAGGCTTGAAAAGCCATCTAAATCTGTGATTTTTGAACTTATTTGGACCTTGTAACACATCCTAGTGAGCATAGTGTATTACACAATCAAGAAAGTAATAAAGTACTTTGCATTATCTTGAGGATCTCTAACGCTTTATTTTATGCTCTTTCTTTATCATTTCATTCCTTTGCTGTTTCTTGCTGTTCAATGCATATATTTCTTGTATGTTAGCATGTATGTGTTGTAGGACTCGTGCTCTGTGCACCACCTGGTTCGAAATTAGCCCAATTAGCTGCAGTGAATCAAGCCCAGTCCCTTAAAACAATAAGTATTGGGCCCATGATCCTTGTTTCTACTTGGGCCTGTGTGCTAAAAATAAAAAAAATAAAAAAAATAAAAAAAACCCACACATAAGTTAATAAATTATGAAATTGAGTATGTCATACATTTATTTTATTGCTATGTTGTGGGTGATGTGGCACTTACCGATTCCAGTAAGTTTTACTAGATTAAGTTAGTGATGTAAGTCATTAAACTAGTGGTTCTTTTCCAATCATACATTGACTATCAAACCAAATATCCAATCGTTGAATGCACGGTATCTAAAAAAGTGATTTCAATATTAATGTGAATGGTCAAAATGGGTATGGAACACCCTTGAACGTTTTGACCCCAAATTACAAATTATCAATTCAAGCTTATTATCAAACAATTAATGTGTGAAATATGAATATAAGCCAAAAACAGAATTGATAAACAATCTATGCCAAATATAAATACATCCACAGCAGTAAATAAATGGCAAAGATAAAGGAAAGGAAGATGCAAATACACGGACAACACACGATGTGTTATCGAAGAGGAAACCGAAGCCCTCGACGTAAAACCTCTCCGCCGCCCTCCAAGCGGTCAATAATCCACTAGAAAATATAATTGGGATACATGAACAACAATAGACCCTCCAAGCCTAATCTACCCAGGTACCTAAGCCCTCCAAGCTTCTTGCTCCAACGAGGTTGCACCGAACCTTTTTCTTTTCTAGCTTACCGGATTCCGCTATAGCCCATAGCATCAACCAATAATTATTGGTCCCTTCCAAACTGCTTCCCTTAGCACTAAAAGACCTTCTCACACACGTGGGTGTGGTGAGAAAAGGATTTGGTCAATAACCTCTCAATGATGTATCAATGGAGAGGAAGAGAGTAGAGGAATTTGAGGAGTCTCTTAGTGAAGATTAGGGATGAGGCAATCTTGTTTTTCTCTAGGGTTTCTCTCTCAATTTTTCTCTCTGGAAGCTCTCTCAATTTAGTGAGTATAAGGGTCTATATATAGTGGTGTGTGTTTGGAATACGAAGAGACCGTTTTTGCCAAATAGGGCTGGTTGGCGGCTTGTCCAAGTCGTGAGTTCAAGTCGCGACATAACGGCCTGGCCAGCCTGGGACTTTTGTCCTGTAGTGCGATAGCTGGCGCGACCCTTCAGCTCCCCTGTGTGCTTCTCACGTGCCTGCAGTTGGCGGCTTGCCAGTCGCGAGTCAGCTGCGAGTCCTAGCCGCGAAACTCTGCTTCTTTGCACAAACTTGAGCTTTTCTTCACACTCTTCTCACACACTACCCTTACAATAATCCTACATAAATACAGGGTTACTAAGTGCTAAATTACAAGCAAATTGGCACGGAATAAAGCCAACAAGATGATTGATAAATTTCAACCTTACAATCTCCCCCTTTGGCTATTCCGTGACAAAACCCTAAAACAAACTCTAGACTTAACGCGTGAGTTGGGAACAATTGGAAAACTCACTCACACCTAACTCTAGAATCTGTGGAGCTTTAGAACCATAAGAACAAGTATCTTCTGAAACACAACAACACAATAAGTTCATTGTATGCAGAAAACTTGTAAAGCAAATGGAACAAGCACAATGCAATCAAGCACAACAAATAAAGCAATAAACCATGGCAAGACCAAAACATGCAATCACTATAACCAAGTGATCACAATGCTCATTCACACTTGGAATGAACATCCGGACATTCAAGATGACAAACACAAGGCAAATCACTTGAATGACCAACACTCAACCAATGCACAATACATGAAGTATGTGCATCTAGGAAAAATCCTACACGGGCACAAGAGTGACAGTACTTAAAAATGAATACATAGCATTAGGTTAGAAGTACTGATTTAACAAAGCACAAAGGCTGCATAAAGCATGGCACAAACCACAAAGGCCTACAAGTGTGCATAATCAAAACCTTAAAGCTTACGTAAGCAACATGGGTACAAAACAAAAACATAAACCTTAAAAACCTACAAAGGTAGCAGGTATAAAACGGTAAATAGTACTTCCCTTATCATATCACTCCCCCTATCATGAATCATAGGAGCTGTGATGAACTTGGAACATATATACTTGTAACCTGAAACACTTGCACAAAACACATTAAACCCTCAAGGTAAAGCAAGTAATAAATGGACAAGTATAATGTAACAAATAAATTGCGATCAAGTAAACATGATGTGAAACATGTGAGCAACTTGATCAAACACCAAACACCAAGACAAAGAATTTTTTTTTTTTATTAGCTCAATGTCTTCTCCCCCTTAGTACATGCATCTCCCCTATGGAATATCTCTCCCCCTACAAGTGTGCACGAGAAATAGAATTTCTCCCCCTAAGAATGTGCATAAGGGTCATATAGAAATGACGAAAACTCTCCGGTATACTCCCTAGGGTAACTCTCCGATATACTCCCTAGAGTATACTCTCCCCCTTTTTGTCAGGAATAGACAAAGGGTCAAGAAGAAACGAGGGTAAGAGATGAAGGCATGAACAATGACAATGATGCATGGGGGGTGCAATGATGCATGAGAAAATGAAGCTCAAACCTAAGATGAAACAAAATGCTACAAAGTATAAGATAAACATGACATGCTAGGATGAAGAAACAAGGTATAAACCAATGCATGATAAGGGTAGCAAAGTTGTGTGCAAGAGGTGGCTAAGTGCAATGCATGACCAATGCATGACTAATGCATGAAAAATGCACATGGTCAAGGAGTTAAGAGCATTAAACACTTTCTTTAACAACATGCAATTATCATTCAAATCTGGTTTACCCTTTTTAGCACAACTTCCAAGAAGCTCAAGTTTCTCTTTTCTTTTAATTCTTTTAAAAGCATGAAACTTAGAGCACTGAGGTCTTAGATGACCAAAGGCACCACAATGGTGACAAACAATGTGTTTAAGTCCACTAGACTTTTTGGGAAGGGATCTAGCAACATTGTTTTGTTCCCTTTTCAACTTATGACATTGAGGCCTTATATGACCAATCACACCACAATGGTGGCAAGTTGGAACAAACTTAGATCCATCCAAAGCTTTAGGTTGAGACCTAAACGGAGGCTTTGACTTAACAGCCTTTCTCTCCACTTTTTGATTTCTTTTATGTGGAAGAATGTACACCGATTTGTCCTTTGAGGTAGAACACACAATAGTCACAAAATCGGGTACCACAACATGATTGTAACATATATTATCATCCTTTTTAGCAATAGGTTCAGCAATCAAACACTTGGCATGCATTTTCAGAGATTCATTCTCACATTTTAGCTCTTCAACAAGTTTGTTAGACAAGACAAGTTTAGCATTCAAGTCCATATTCAAACATTCAAACTCTTTCAGCTTTCAAGAGAATTTTCAGCAAGTTTCTTATATTTTTCAACCAATTTGTTGGATTCATTGAGCTTAGCAATCAAATCATCCTTTTCAAAAAATAACTTATGTTAGGAATATTAACAACATCCAAAGATTTATGTAACATAGCATCACAATCATGAGGATTATCACTCATAGAGGCATTTTCACAAACACGTGGCATATTACATTTATCACCAACCAAATCATACAAGGAGGCATACATAGCACAATCCATGGCAAATAAACACAAGGGGTCAAGGATCACACTTAGGTATTTAAACCACAACAAGTGTACCCGCTCTGATACCAATTGAATGTTCAAAATGGGTATGGAACACCCTTGAACGTTTTGACCCCAAATTACAAATTATCAATTCAAGTTTATTATCAAACAATTAATGTGCGGAATATGAACATAAGCCAAAAATAGAATTGATAAACAATCTAAGCCAAATATAAACACATCCACAGCAGTAAATAAATGGCAAAGATAAATGAAAGGAAGATGCAAACACACGGACAACACACGATGTCTTATCGAAGAGGAAACCGAAGCCCTCGGCGTAAAACCTCTCCGCCGCCCTCCAAGCAGTCAATAATCCACTAGAAAATGTAGTTGGGATACATGAACAACAATAGACCCTCCAAGCCTAATCTACCCAAGTACCTAAGCCCTCCAAGCTTCTTGCTCTAACGAGGTTATGCCGAATCTTTTTCTTTTCTAACTTACCGGATTCCGCTATAGCCCATAGCATCAACCAATAACCATTGGTCCCTTCCAAACTGCTTCCCTTAGCACCAAAAGACCTTCTCACAGACGTGGGTGTGGTGAGAAAAGGATTTGGTCAATAACCTTTCAAGGATGTATCAATGGAGAGGAAGAGAGTAGAGGAATTTGAGGAGTCTCTTAGTGAAGATTAGGGATGAGGCAATCTTGTTTTTCTCTAGGGTTTCTCTCTCAATTTTTCTCTCTGGAAGCTCTTTTAATTTGGTGGGTATAAGGTTCTATATATAGTGGTGTGTGCTTGGAATACGAAGAGATAGTTTTTGCCAAACAGGGCTGGTTGGCAGCTTGGCCTCGCGGCTTGTCCAAGTCACGAGTACAAGTCGCGACGTAACGGCTTGGCCAGCCTGGAACTTTTGTCCTGTAGTGCGATAGCTAGCGCGACCCTTCAGCTTCCCTGTGTGCTTCTCACGTGCCTACAGTTGGCGGCTTGCCAGTCGCGAGTTAGCCGCGAAACTCTGCTTCTTTGCACAAACTTGAGCTTTTCTTCACACTCTTCTCACACACTACCTTTACAATAATCCCACCTAAATACAGGGTTACTAAGTGCTAAATTACAAGCAAATTGGCACGGAATAAAGCCAACAAGATGGTTGATAAATTTCAACCTTACATAATGCATTGTAATTAGTTGCCTAGATTACTAATGATTTCAATCTTAACTTACACCATGCCTCTCTTATTATAGACTGCAGCCTGCAGGACCCTTATCAGTCAAATTCCTCGTATGAAGACGAAGCATTGTTTATGTGAAGCCAACAAGTGTGCGGATGTGATTGCTAGAAAAGGTCCATCAACCCCCAAGACTTTACTGTTTTTAATATTCCGCCTATGGACATTTGCATATTGTTGTACTATGATAATTTGGGCATCTATTATGAGAGGACCTGTCCTCAAACAACTCTTGCTGCTGCTTAGTTTATGAATTTAGCCTTTTCACTAAAAAAAATAAAGATAAAAATAAAAGATGCTAAAGTAGTATAGTCTAGTATTGTAGTAGGAACTTGGGAAAGATGAATGAGAGGCTGACTAGAGATCGGAAAATATAAAATAATGTGACTATTAATTGTCACGTTATCAGTGATTGACGCTATTTATAGGATTTTGATTTTGTGAATCAGGCAGCGTCTTAAATCATAAACCAAAAATTCTAAGAACACATAAAATGCCAAAATTTTGGCACCAATTGTACACAGCCAACTGTGAGTAGTAGAGAAAAAATGACAAGTCCATATGAAAGTAACTTGCAACCAATTATAGTCTATCACGTTACTAGACTTAAACCAATCAATTTTTCTAAGCGCACTATCATTGGGGGATACAAAAAAGTTCTATTTTACACCATGAAATCTAATTTATTTATTTTACCATCTCATTTTACAACTCACCCAACATCCCAGATTCTATTTTTACATATAACTTATTAAAATAATACAAACTACATCAACAATAATATAAAATTTCAGTTTCTCTCTCTTCACTTCCATCTCTCTTTCTACATTTTTGTCTCTCTCTCCAACAAACCTACTCAACACCTTCCACCAAAACTCAACCACAAACACCAATTCTGGCACCACCAAAATTACCACAAAAAAAAAAACAAAAAAAACAAAAACAAAACTGTCACCACCAACCAACCAGCCACCACCACTTAAAATCCTTACCACCACCGAAACATCCACATACCCACTACACCACCCACAAACCCACCAAATTTGATCCAAGCTAATATAATAAAATATAATAAATTTTTACATCCTCAAGCTACAGTTGGTTGTCATATATGAGAACCAACTGTTCACAGGTTGTGAAAAAAATTAGAAACCCATACTTGGATGGAGATGAGTTTTGGCTTATTAGTTGCTAAAATAGCAACTAGGGGTTTTTACACCCTCCAATGCTAGTACTCTAAGAGTACAAATAAAACATTTTGCCAAGTTGTGCTATAATTTATTGCATATGTCTACCTATAATTGGATTACATCATTTAAAATAAGTCGCCACTATTATTTGAAGAAAAATATCCAAATTATCAATTGATACATATACAAGTTATGACAAAATATGTAACAAAATGTGCATCCTTAGACTTTTTAAAACCCAAAATGTATCTCAATTTGCACTTACCTTCTATTTTAAAATAATTTTTATAAAAAAAATTGGGTAAATTGAAAATTACCCCACTAGAATTTTGGGGTGTTTGGATTTTATACTTTGAAATTTCAGAATTTGGAATTTACCCCTGAAGTTTAGAAGTGTTTGAATTTTGCACCCTGATATTTCAGAATTTAGATTTTACCCCTGAAGTTTAGGAGTGTTTGGATTTTACATCCCCAAATTTTGAAAATTTAGGGTGTAAAATCCAAAAATCTCCAAAGTGAAGGAAGTAAAATCCAAATACCCCTAAAATTGAGGGGGTAAACTCCGAATTTTGAAACGTTATGGTGTAAAATTTAAACACTCCCAAACTTTAGGGGATAAAATCCAAATTTTGAAACTTCAGGGTGTAAAATTCAAGCACCTCCAAACTTTACGAGTGTAATTTGCAATTTACCCTAAATCATCTCTCTCTCTCTCTCTCTCTCTCTCTCTCTCTATATATATATATATATTAAAAGAAAAAATCCTTATATTTAGGGGCAATTTTTCAATGCTGGAAATTAAATTTAAATTCAGAGCATTCGTTTGTATGGTCATACCTATGGTATTTTTGTTTAAAATCTCTGCATTTAAAATTGGAGGAACCTTCGGCATAAATTTATTATTTTGTTAGATAGAAGCAGATTGTATATATTGGGTGAAGTCTTTTCCTAGATTGTATTAAATTGGATTGTGTAGATATAAGTTTTATCCGGATTTAATTTTTCATTTTGATTTTATTTTTTAAAGTCTTTTCCCAGATTGGATTAATATACTAAAGGCATGTTTGGTAAACTGTAATAAGCACTGTAATGTAATAGTTATTCTTATGGTTTAGTTATTCTTTAGTTTGGTTATGTTTTTATTATAAGGAATAATCATTCCTTATGAATAGCTATTCTTAAAAATGAGGAATAACTATTCCTCTTTAAAAGGTTGTATTAGTTATTCCTTAGCGAGGGCAATAATTTCAAAACTTAATATATTTTCAAATAAACAAACTTTCCGTATACATCTAACAATTATAAAAATAAAAAATAATAAAAAATAACACATATCTCTCTTAAATTTAAAAATAACAATTTTTAAGGAGATATAATTGTATGAGTAAGATATTTCCTAAAATAAATGTTAAGTTTCATTTTAATATTATAACTCACAACCAAACTAATGAATAAGTTTAGTTATTACATTACAACACACTTTATTACTAGTAATAAAGATTACAATTCCTGTCATAATCCTCATTCAGTGTACCAAACGTACCCTAAGGTTTTTTTACGAGGGATGTGAGCCTGGAATTGAATGGGCTTCACTTAAGGCTCAATATATTCAGCCCACAAAGTACAAAAGTAGACCTGAAAGCCAGCTTTCCAAACTCACTAGCACCATATTTATCCCGGCCCAGCCCAATTATATGAACACAAACTTTAATTATTGCAAACACCAGTTAGTTTGGGCAGTCTCTAGCTATAAGTATTACAGACAAATCAAGCTTCGACTTGCTAAATAAGAAGAGAAATTTTAAGTTCACAACACTTTCACAATATTTACAAAACAAATTTTAGGTGAAAACTATTATTAAAGAGTAAAAAGTAATGTCACACTTTATTACCTAAGATTTTATTGTGAAAATATTGTAGACACAATATTATTCGAATGAGCATTGAAGCTTCAATGCTCATAAGATTTTATGAGCATTGAAGCTATTCCTCTGTCTTGATTCCTAGAATGGTTTACAAATTCATATTTCCAAACTTGTAGCCTTGTAGGTAAGCCCCATGCCATTGTTTCTCCACATGAAGCGTAAATCATGGTCTTGTTCATTCCATTTCCAGCAATATTTTCAGATTCCAGTAACTATAATTGGGCACTTCTTTTTTGTCTAAACTACTCATCCAATTTGGGTATCGCACTTGGTAGCAAGTCTTGTGCATATTGCCATGTTAGACCATCAATCTGGCAAATTAAAGGGGCCTAAACCCCTTCCCCACAAAACCCAACAGCAGAACCACCCCTTCAATACCCCTTGTGCATATTGCCATGAACAATGTCAAGGTGATGGGAATAAAAATAAAGGGGACAAGCTCAAGAGAAAACGGCTGAGATGTCCTGAGAACCCATGAGTGCTAATATCATGAAAGAGTGGTTTTGTTCAGGATCCTTCAAGGGCAAAAGGAAAGATAGAACTGACAAAGGTGTTAGATCCAATGCAAAATATGTAGTAGCATATATGGCCAAAGGTAAAGCATAACACTAGAACATGACTTTTCGAGCCGAATTTAGGATAAAAATTTGTTGAATTCTTCATCAGAAATAATAACTACTACAACATATAGCTATCACCGTGTTACATGCATTTAAACTAAAAGTAAGTGTTCTTCCAAGGTTGGGGCTTTTAAGACAAAAGCACAAAAAAAAAAATGAAATATTTGACACTGTTTTCCCCATTATTTCACAACCTCAAGACTTGTTATTAATATGTGAAGCCTGTTGGTAGCCAAAAAATTATACCCCGGTCAAAGAATTTTGAGGGGGAAATGTTTGAATTGTTTATTGCAATTATAGATGCTCAAATTTGAGCAGAGAAGCAATTTGACTATAAAATGCTGATTTTAACTACCGAATAAAAAAATATCTACAGATTTGTCAGGATGAAACAGAACTATGGTACGAAAAAGACAGCATTTTTAGATATCACAAGCCACATATTGGATATATGATACTGAACCACGTTAATTTTCCTTGGCTGGCGTGGGAATTTTTGGCAGCAAACAAAACCCTCAATCTTCTCATATTTCCTTATAAAATAGTCAGCCACACCTTCACATGTTTTTGCAGAAAATACATAGCGGCTTGTGACATCAATGGGAAAGAAAATTCCTTTATTTTTGCCTTTCCCTTTTCACTCTAATCATCTTTAGCTACTTCCTTTTTTAGAGCTCTAAGACTATCAAATTCTGCATATATGATATTAGTTAAAAACAATAAAACATATATTACCTTTGAGACTCTAGCTACTTTGTTTTTTGCTGAAAATTTTCTCATGGGCATTTGTGACGAGTTCGAAATTCTGTTTATGAGTGCACATTAACAAAGTTATCGTTGTATCCTGGAGAGCGACCGCTTGAGCCATTTGCACTGACAGATTCATTCCAGTGGGGGCGAAATCGCTTCTTAAGGACAACGGTTTTAGTTCCGTGCCTCGACGATAAGTTTTACTTAATTCTTAATTTTATACGCTTTAGTACTTGTCTATTTTACTTATAAGTTAATTTGAGCATATCTTGTTTTATTGATATATTATTGATATTGATTTGTAACTTTGTTAATTAATTTGGACAATTTTCCAAACTATACTTCCAACACATACATACAAATAACAAATGTAATGTAACCGTTTCATTATATGAATGAAAACGAGGGTAGTAGCTTTAACTGGTGAGGGCACTTATGGAGCTAATAATAAGAGGTTTTCCATGACTAGAGTAATTGTAACTTTCGAACCCTCCATTGTTAGAACTGAGAAGGACATGGGTTGGGGCGTAGTGGAGGAAGAAGAAGAAGAAGAAGAGTTGATGTGGAGATCGTTGATGGACTTGGTCCACTTGCATCTGGGCTCTCCATAAAGCATCTGTTTGACATATTTTCTATTTTTGCATTTCGTCCATAGTTTTAAATATTCAACTAACCTCGTAGCACGTGTTCACATGCGTGCTTAGAGGTATTCTATTTTTAATTTTTGAAAAGGTTATAATCTTCTTTCAACATTAGCAACTACTATTAATCACCACTAAATCCTTTAATTTAAAAAATGTATATTCTTCAAAAAACATTTCTAGTGAAAGTCACAAGACTCACAACAATTGTAAAATGTATCCAACAATTGGCAGCATTAATTTCATATGGAAGAGATGAGGTTGATAGAAATGAAGCAAAAATATAAGAGTTTCAATTAATTGAAAAACTATAAATTGAATTTGAATGGGAGGCAAAGATGATATTTGCACAATTTTGTGTTTTAATAAATATCTTTTATCTTTTTTAACCAAATTCTACCATAATATTGTAATAAAATAAAAACAAACTTATACCTATACATATATTGGGGAAAATGGGCTTTTGCCCTTATTTTTTTAAAATATCTAGCACAATATCCTTGTTTTAAAATTATTAAGCATCATGTTCTTATTTTGAAACTCGATTTTAAAAAAATCAAGTTACAGGTAGAACTCATCAACATTAGCAATGTTGAGTTTTATGCATATTTTGCCACGTAATTTTTTTTTTTTTTTTTTTAAATTTAAGTGAAACTCGATATTGCTAATGTTGAGTTTCATTGAAAAGTATATATATAACTCAATTTTGAGGATATCAAGTTTTATACAGAACTCGATTAAAATCAAGTTCCAAAAACAGGGGCATTTTGCTAAATAGTTTCAAAACAGATTATCAAAGAAAAAAAAAAACAAAGGATAATGATATGGAAAGGATGATGATAAGAAAATAAGGATATGAAAAAAGCCACAGTCCATAAAATAAGAATAAGCAAAATAGTGAAGAGTTTGCTTGGGATCCAAACAAAATAAAACCAAATAAAGGAACACACCAAACTTTAAATCGGAGGCAGAGTTGGTATTTGCATAGTTTGTGTTTAAATGAAAAACTTATACCATTTTCTTTAATGTTTTTATTTTAAAACCAAGTTCTACCATGAAAAGCAACCTATACAATTTTTTTTTTTTTTTTTTAAAAGAAGGATAATGAAGAAAAGCTAGAGTCCAAATAATTAGAATAAAAAAAATAGTGAAGAGTTTGCTTGGGATCCAAACAAAATAAAACCAAATAAAGGAACACACCAAACTTTAAATCAGAGGCAGAGTTGGTATTTGCATAGTTTGTGTTTAAATGAAAAACTTATACTGTTTTCTTTAATGTTTTTATTTTAAAACCAAGTTCTACCATGAAAAGCAACCTATACAATTTTTTTTTTTTAAAAAGAAGGATAATGAAGAAAAGCTAGATTCCAAATAATTAGTGATGATCCTGGAAAATCAGTGGGTTGAAAGTCTCCGGGCTTCGATGATCTTGAAGGCTAAGTCCTGAAAAAACCAAATTCAATCAGAAAAAGACCGGTGGAGGCCAGTCTATGGTCCTCCGATGGTAAAGTCAGTGGGCTGGAATAGAGAGAAAAATATCTAAAGACCTTTTTTCTTTTTGGTTAAAAGATGTCTGAATGAATTACCTCTTTGCAGAAAAATTATATAGTGCACATGGAACGGTTACTTGTTCTGAAAACCGTTCCTATTGTTGAGGAATTCATCAAAGTCAAAAATAACTTCCATAACTTCCATGGAAGTTATTTTATCTAGACCGGTGCTTCATTTTGGGTAATGGAGGTCTTGGTTCATAGGTAAGAACCAAATTTGCCAAGTTCAGAATGTTTGCCTCGTTTGTCATTAGGGACGGACGAGGCTTCGTCCGTCCTAAATTAATGATGGACGAAGCTTTGTCCGTCCTTAATTAATGACGGACGACCTTTGATGGAGACGGATGGCATCTTTATTGTGTCCATTCTTTTTCCAAGGATGAACCACATGGACGACTTTGGAAGTTGCATTTTACATCATCATCAATTGCCCCCTTGTTCATGGGTCGTCCAGAGAGAGAGATGTAAGATGTGTGTTAGCTGTAAATTGGAGCATGCCACGTGTCGTGATCTCATTAGTGAATAATCACGTCGATTGATTTAATCGAGGAGCATGCCACGCGTCAGCCGTTGGTTGGTCACGTCGCTTCAGGTGCTAGGGTTTGTTCCCTATAAATAGTGGAATGCCTCCGTTACCCTTCTCATTTCTGAAATTTCCCTCTTCATCCTTCCTCGTCCTAGATCTTCGTCTAGAAGCTTCCTGCTTCTATAGCTTTCCTTCGTCCTAGATCCAGGTATTTTTCTTTTTCTCGTCCTTAGTTTTTCTTTTAAGATGGCTGAGGTTGTACTTTCCTCGTCTAGCGATAGTGTAGATAAGGCTATAGACGAGTACAATGATGAGAGTAGTTACTATAGTTCTAGTAGTACTAGCAATGATAGTGGGGGGAACACCACAGACGAGGAATATGTCTCTGGCGTCCCTGGACTTCCTTTAGAGGTTGTACAGGAACAGCTTAGAAAGGCCTCTGGGTCTCAAGCTGGTACCTCGTCCGCTGTCCCTCCTTCTGGTCCATTGGACGAGGAGGTGGTCACTGTTTTCAGTTGTGCAGTAGATATCCCTTCTAGGACAGACGAACAAAGATTAAAAAATCTTAAGGAGTGGTACCAAATCCCGGACGAGGTTAACCCTAGGGTGCCCGTCTGAGAAGAATGGTGTTGCAACCCTCACTTCGGGATAGGCGTCTATGAAGCTTACCTTTTGGGGGGTTTGAGATTTCCTTTAAATGCCTTTACTAGAGAGTTGTTGATTAGATTAGATTTAGGAGTATGTCAGTTCAATCCAAATGCATGGAGATTAATCATCTCTATGCAAGTTTTGTGGGGGGAAGTTTTTGGAAAGGACCGTCCTCTTACTGTGGACGAGTTCCTTTACTGCTACAAACCTTCAGAGATACATCAGTCCCCTGGCTTCCATCAATTCACAGCCAGGAGTAGAGACTATAGATTGATTAAGTCCCTGGCCTCGTCTGACAAAAAATGGAAGACGGAATTTTTCTTCGTCTCCGGCTTCTGGGCTGGGAACCCTGTAGACGTTGGCCGGGATACATTTGGTCGTTATACTGGGGACCTAGGGAACCTTCGTCCTGAGGGTAAGTTGCTCCCCTTTTTCTTCTCTTTCTTCTTCTTTTTTTTTTATTTTTTATTTTTTTATATTCATGACTAATTTGTTACTTGTTTCATTTCAGCTTCTAAACGACCTTCTTTAAGTAAACTTCATCGTGACCGCGTCCATAGGGCTCGTCTGCACGCGGATAGGGACTTCCATTCCTTAGTCACGCTTAGACAATTAGCTAAGTAGGGATTGGGTCCCAACCCATCTGACGAAGCGATTGCACACGAAGTTACAGTGAGAAGAAGTAAGTCTTAGGTTCTAAACGTCCTTTACATTGTTTTAATTCTAAAAGCACTTTTTTTTTTTTTTTTTAGGAATGGCAACAATGAAAGGAAACAAGGAAAAGGAAGTAGCTGCTAAAGGGGATCGTCCTGAGACTGAGTCTCAAGCTCGTCCTGCGACTGGGGAGAAGAGGAAGACGCTGTCAAAGAACTTGGATTTGGGAAATCTCCCCAGTCGAAGAGGCAAAAAGGCCAAGTCTAGCTCGTCCCAGGTAGTCAAGCCTACCCTTCCCTCGTCCCAGCAGCCTGTACATATAGTTGATGTAGACTCGTCTATTCCAACTGAGATTACTCCGTCCATGACCACTCCGTCCAAGACTATGTCAACCTTGTCTCAGCCTTCTCAAACGGTCCCTTCAAATATTATTGAAAATGAGGACCTGGCCTGGGAACGTTTCAAGAAGGCTGTGATTGACGAAGATATAAACGTTTGCTATGATATGTCCCTTAAGGATTTTGAACACTCTGGTGTTCACGACCTTTTCAAGGTAACATTCATTCCTCGTCTTGACCAAGGATTTTCATTTTCCTTCTTTGTTTCTCTCTTTTTTTAACTTTTATTCGCTGTTGTGTTTCTTTTTTGTAGGGCATGTCAAAGTTTATAGCGGCGTCTAGGCAAGCCACAGGGTTGGACAAGACAAGGATCCTATTGGAGACGAGGATCCAGGAGTTCAAGGCCGAGGCTAAGCAATGGGCTGAAGTGGCCTCCAAAACCACGGAAGAGGCGAAGGAGTTAAAGACTTTGGTTGAGGGGTTGAAAATCAGTGCTGCGGAGAAGGACGCTCGTCTTGAGGTCCTGCAGAAAAAGAATGATGAGCATGGCATTCTCCTCTCCAAAGCGAAGGAAGACGCAGTGGTCGAGTTTAAGGTGTCCAAACAATATACTGATGTTTTGGACACCAATTATGCAGCTGGGTTTGAAGATTTCAGGATGGAGGCTATGGAGAAGTTCCCTAGTGTGGACTTCAGCTCCATAGTACTTAATCTTAATGTTGCTGCCACTAGCTCTCTCCTTTAGACTGGCTCTGAGGATATTAACGTTGAGGACGGTGCTACAACCTTACCTCCTCAAGACGCCTCCAAAGCTGATGCTCCTCCATCCTAAGAAAATTTTTCAATGTCTTATTTTTATTTGGTCCGTTTTGTGACCTTTTCATGTAATTCCAATACATTTACCTTGTCCAAGGTTTTAGGACGAGGTTTTAAACAACCATTTCAGTTTAACAGGGTTTTTTTGGATGTAGGATATCCACCCTTGACTTAATGAATGTCATTTTCCTTTTGCATATGTATGGACGAGTTTTCTCTCTTTTTTTATATTTTACATATATTCATCTACCATTTTCATTGGAATTTTTAACGTAATTCGTCTATGTAAAAATGGCAATAATCAATATTGCTCGTCCATAGACCTGTTGAGAAATGATAAAAATCAGCATTGCTCGTCCATGGACTTGGCTGATTTTTATATCTAATGAAGTTAAGGCATTGCATTTTACTCGTCCATGGACTGGATTGTTTTAACAAATGCCTTAACTAGATTGAAACTCACCCATAAATTTCGTCCATGGATTGACATGCACTCGTCTATGCATTTTCTCGTCCATGAGCTAGATAGGTATTATGCTTTATCTCGTCCATTGTATGGGCGAGTATGCTTTGGGCTTTATCGCAATTGGCTTTAAGCATTGGCTTTGCTTCGTCCTCTGATTTGGACGAGCATGCCTTAATGTTTCCCTTAGGACTTTAAGCATTGGCTTTGCTTCGTCCTCTGATTTGGACGAGCATGCCTTGATGTTTCCCTTAGGAAGTTTGACATTATAATTCCGTGTCCAGAGAATTATCTCATCTTATGCTTTTCAACCTTTTCAGGGGTAAATTTGAACAAATGTAGCATGGGAATCAGTGAATTACACAACATTATGTACATTCCACACATATTGTTCATAACATAAGTATTGTTCATAGACGAGGCATGCACCTTAGAGGCTAATGCCTTTATTTAAACAACACAAACCATGACGTCGTTTATAAATTTAACATAATAATAATAAAGCCACACAAAATATAAAGTTTTTAATCCCTGAGCTCGTCCAGAGTTATGCTCCTCTAAGCTGGCATGCATTTCACTGGTAGTACTTCCTCAAGTGCTTCACATTCCAAGGATGCTCCAACTTCCTCCCATCAAGGGCTTCTAGGAAATAGGATCCTTGTCTTTTGCAGTTGACGACTCTGTAGGGGCCTTCCCAATTTGGTCCCAGCTTCCCATGGGCTGGGTTCTTTGTTGCTAAGGAAACCCTTTTTAGGACGAGGTCCCCTATGTTGAATCGCCTCGACTTTACCATTGCATCATACCGCCTAGCCATAAGGTTTTTATACCTTGCCATCCTTTGCTTAGCATCCGTCCTTACCTCGTCTATTAAATCGAGGTTCAAACGGAGTTGCTCCTCATTAGCTTCGTCCTGGTAGGTTGTCACCCTATGATTGGCCATGTGCACTTCTGCGGGTATAACTGCTTCAGTTCCATATGCTAGCTTGAAAGGAGTTTCTCCTGTAGGAGTTCTCACTGTCGTTCTATATGCCCACAGAACACCTGGTAGCTCATCTGGCCATACTCCCTTAGCCCCCTCAAGCCGAGTCTTGATTATCTTTAACAAGGATCGGTTTGTTACTTCCGCCTGGCCGTTAGCTTGTGGGTGGGCTGGTGAGGAGTAGTGATTTTGAATTCCAAAGTGTATGCAAAAATCGTTGAAAAGTGCATTGTCAAATTGTCGTCCGTTATCCAATACCAGCACCTTGGGTACTCCAAATCTGCACACAATGTTCTTCCACACGAAGTTCTTGACATTTTGTTGTGTGATATTGGCCAAGGATTCTGCTTCTACCCACTTGGTAAAATAATCAATACCAACCACGAGGAATTTCATTTGCCTTACACCTAGTGGAAATGGACCCAGAATGTCTAGTCCCCATTGTGCAAAAGGCCACGGGGACGTCATTAGAGTCAAATACTCTGATGGTTGCTTGGGGACGTTGCTAAACCTTTGGCACTGATCACAGACTTTGACGTAGGCCTTAGCGTCAGCTTGCATGTTTGGCCAATAGTATCCTGCACGGACGGCTTTGTGAACGAGCGACCTGGCTCCTGAGTGATTGCTACATGCTCCTTCATGAATTTCTCTTAATATGTAGTTCGCTTCGTCTGGGGCCAAACATCTGAGATAAGGCTGGGAAAAGCATCTTTTGTAGAGAATCTCGTCCATAAGAATGTACCTGGCTGCTCTGACCTTCAACTTTTTAGCCTTATCTTTTTCTTCTGGAAGTCGTCCATCCCGTAGGTATGACACAATTGGAGCCATCCAATTTTCTCTGCTTTCCACCTGTTGTACTTCTGGGATGTCTATGCTTGGTATGTATTGAATCTCATTAAACTTGTCCACGGCTTCATTTGCTGAGGCTTCTTTTGCTAAGGTATCAGCTTCCATGTTCTCCTCCCTTGGGATTTGAACGAAACTAACTTCTTCAAACTTTTTTATAATACGCATCACCCTGTTAAGATACTTCCTCATTCGTTCTTCTTTAGCCTCATAAATTCCATTCACTTGGCCCATGATCAGTTGAGAATCTCCCAAGACGAGGACAGATTTAGCTTCTACCAATTTGGCCAATTGCAGCCCTTTGAGAAGAGCTTCATACTCGACTTCATTATTAGTTGCTTAGTAGTGCAGGTGAACTTTGTGTTTTAGTTTATCCCCCTTTGGAGATTGCAAAACCACACCTATTCCTCCTGCGTACTGTGTAGACGAGCCATCCACATGGACGACCCACTTCTTGCTGTTTTCCACTTCATCTTCATCATCACAACTCAAGGTAAACTCAGCAATGAAATCTGCCAGAGCTTGAGCTTTTATGGCATGCCTTGGTTGGTACTTTATGTCAAACTCACTGAGCTCGACAGCCCATTGGATCAAACGTCCTACAGCCTCTAATTTATTCATTGCCTTCTTGAGTGGGTGATCTGTCATGACGTTAATGACATGAGCCTGAAAATAATGCCTTAGTTTCCTGGAGGCTGTTATCAATGCAAAAGCCAATTTCTCCATTAACGGATATCGTCCTTCTGCTCCCCTCAATGCTTTGCTGGTATAGTATATAGGTCTCTGTACCTTGCCCTCTTCCCTCACTAGTGCTGAACTCACTGCGTGTGGGGTGACTGCCAAATATAAATACAACTCTTCTCCTTGCACGGACGGGCTCAGCAATGAGGCTTTGGTGAGATATTTCTTCAAATCTTCAAAAGCTTTCTGACATTCATCGATCTATTCAAATGCTTTTTTAAGAACCTTAAAATATAGCAAAATTTGTCAGTAGCTTTAGAAACAAACCTGTTGAAGGCGGCAACTCGTCCGGTGAGGGACTGGACTTCTTTAACATTGTTCGGAGGCTTCATATCCAATATTGCTTGAATTTTATTAGGGTTTGCTTCGATTCCTCTGTAGGAGACCATAAATCCTAGGAATTTTCCTGATGATACTCCAAAAGCACATTTGTTAGGGTTCAACTTCATGTGAAACTGCCTCAGTGTGTCGAATGTTTCCTGCAAGTCGTCCAAATGCTTCTCCTCGTCCTGAGTTTTTACCAACATATCGTCTGTGTAGACTTCCATATTCCACCCGATCTGTGGACGAAACATGTGATTGACCAGTCGTTGGTATGTTGCTCCAGCATTTTTCAAACCAAAAGGCATTACTTCATAGCAAAATAGTCCTCGACTGGTGATAAAAGACGTCTTCTCTTGGTCTGCTTCATCCATTCTAATCTGATTATAACCAGAGAAAGCATCCAGGAAACTAAGCAACTTATGGCCTGCAGTAGAATCTACCAACTGATCAATGCGCGGCAACGGGTAACTGTCCTTGGGACAAGCCTTGTTTAAGTCAGTGAAATCAACGCACATTCTCCATTTGCCGTTCGCCTTCTTGACCATGACCACATTGGCTAACCAGTCAGGATAGTAAACCTCTCGGATGAACTTCGCCATGATTAACTTCTGAACTTCCTCCTTTACAGCATTATCTCTCTCAGGGGCGAACACCCTCTTCTTTTGTCGCACTGGCTTGGAGGAAGGGCATACACTCAAACGGTGGGTAATGACATTAGGATCTATACCCGGCATGTCTTCGTGACTCCAAGCAAACACATCTCTGTTTCTTTTTAGAAAACAAATGAGGTCTTTCTTAATCTTCACTTCCAGATCTGCTCCAACCCTGGTACACCTCTCAGGGTTATTTTCATCTAAGGGAATATCTTCCAACGCTTCTATGGGTTCTACCACAACTTTCTTTTCTTCAATATTCATTGCTTGAATTTGCTCGTCCGTAGCCAGCATGGCTAGATAATACTCCCTTGCGGCCAATTGGTCTCCCTGTACTTGGCCTATCCCATGTTCCGTCGGGAACTTGACTGACAGGTGGTAGGTAGATGTAACTGCCTTCCACCTGTTTAGGGTTGGCCTTCCAATTATTGCATTGTAAGACGACGAGCAATCTACTACTAGGAAATTCACATTGGTAGTCAACTGTCGTGGATATGCTCCTACCACCACTGGTAATGTAACAGTACCTACAGGCTGTACCTTCATTCCTCCAAAGCCTACTAGAGGCGAGTGCACTGGGCGGAGCTGGTCTCGTCCGATCCTCATCTGCTGAAAGGCTAGGTAATACAGAATGTCCGCTGAACTTCCGTTGTCTATTAGCACTCTTTTAGTTATGTAATCAGCAATAAGTAAGGCGATGACAATAGCGTCATCATGAGGATGGTGGATTTTCTCAGCTTCCTCGTCCGTGAAAGCAATTGGTTGTTCGTCCGTGGACTTCACCCTTGGCGGTCGTCTTGAAAGTTGGACGCTCTGCACTTCCTTCAAGTATGCTTTCTTCGTCTTGGATAACCGTCCTGTCAAACTTCCCCCAATGATAACTTTTATCTCGCCTAGTGGTGGTCGTGATGATTCCTCAACTTTCCCTTTCAACTTCTCATCCTTGTGATCTCGTCCAAGAAAATTTCTCAACTTCCCTTGCCTTATGAGATTCTCAATCTGCTGCTTCAAATCAAAACACTCATCTGTGTCATGGCCATGGTCTCTATGAAAGCGACAATACTTATTCCTGTTTCGCTTGTTGGGATCTCCCTTCAATTTCTCTAGCCACTTCAGGGAAGGCTCGTCCTTGATTTGCATTAGGACTTGTTCAAGTGGCATGTTCAATGGAGTATATTGCTGGTTACGTGCTGACGAACCTGTCTTCTTATCCCGATCTCTTCTGTCGTCCGTCCGTCCCTTCTTTGGACGAGGGGCTTGTTCCGGGTGGCGACTTGTCTCCATTTTCTCTGTCCTCTTTCTTTTCTTAGCTATAATCGCATCTTCCGCATTCATGAAGTTTTGAGCTGAATGGACGAGCTCCGCCATGGTCTGTGGCTCTTGCTCATAGAGTTTGTGGATGAACAAATCCGAATGAACTCCGTTGTGGAAAGCTGCTAACAGCAATTTGTCGTCCATCTCGTCCATTGTCAAGGCTTCCCTATTGAATCGAGTGATAAACGACCGCAAACTCTCATTTTCCCCCTGTTCTATCGTTAACAGACTGGAAGTAGAACGTTTGTGTCGCTGACCCCCTATGAAGTTATTAACAAACAACTTGCTTAATTCTTCAAAAGAACTTACTGAGTTTTGGGGTAATTTGCTAAACCACACTCTAGCTGGACCCTTGAGAGTGGTAGGAAAGGCTCCACACATTATTTCGTCTGGAACTCCTTGAAGATGCATAGTGGTCTTGAAGGTGGCAATGTGGTCAAAAGGATCTCGATTCCCATCATATGAATCTAAAGAAGGCATTTTAAACTTTGGTGGCAGGGGATGGCCATTGATGGAAGCCGTAAAGGGAGAGTCAGTTCTATGAACCAAATCCTCTACTGGGTTTGCCCTCCTCATATTCTCCTTCAGTTTGTCCATGGCTTTCTTTATTTGATCCAACTCTTTTTCCAAATGGGGTACCCTTCGCGGGGTGGTGCCCCTTGATTGACTCCCATGTTGAAAATTCTCTCTGTCCTCTTGACTCCGAGTTTGCCCTTCTTCATGCTCTCCATGTGTCTGCCTTCTTAGATTAATCTCCCTCTGTAATTCTTGATTTTGGCGAGTTAACTCCGCCATCGCAGCCGCCATAGAGTGCATATGTTGGACAGATGATGCCTGCATAACCGGTGCAAATTGACGATCGCGATGAGGGTTACTTGATGTGTCTCTACTCTGTTGAGGGCCTAGGCTAGTTGCCCTCCACCTTGTCCGAACCATTTCAACCCTTTATGAGAGAAAGAAATCGCAGAACTCAATGAGTTCAAGAGCGACAAATATAAACTTCCCCACAGACGGCGCCAACTGATGATCCTGGAAAATCAGTGGGTTGAAAGTCTCCGGGCTTCGGTGATCTTGAAGGCTAAGTCCTGAAAAAACCAAATTCAATCAGAGAAAGACCGGTGGAGGCCGGTCTATGGTCCTCCGATGGTAAAGTCAGTGGGCTGGAATAGAGAGAAAAATATCTAAAGACCTTTTTTCTTTTTGGTTAAAAGATGTCTGAATGAATTACGTCTTTGCAGAAAAACGTTTATATAGTGCACATGGAACGGTTACTTGTTCTGAAAACCGTTCCTATTGTTGAGGAATTCATCAAAGTCAAAAATAACTTCCATAACTTCCATGGAAGTTATTTTATCTAGACCGGTGCTTCATTTTGGGTAATGGAGGTCTTGGTTCACAGGTAAGAACCAAATTTGCCAAGTTCAGAATGTTTGCCTCGTCCGTCATTAGGGATGGACGAGGCTTTGTCCGTCCTTAATTAATGACGGACGACCTTTGATGGAGACAGATAGCATCTTTATTGTGTCCATTCTTTTTCCAAGGACGAACCACATGGACGACTTTGGAAGTTGCATTTTACATCATCATCAATTAGAATAAAAAAAATAGTGAAGAGTTTGCATGGGATCCAAACCAAATAAAAACCAAAAAGAAACAACTAGCAAAAATACAAGTACCAAAATTCAACATAAACCAATTGTGGTTGATTTGATTTTTTTTTTTTTTAATTTTAAAAAAACCAATATAAAAAAGAGCCATGTACACTAACATACCTTTGAGGATGAGTAAATAGAAAAGCATGATGATGATGGTATAGAGAAGAATGACACAAAATTGAGATAACTAAGGAAGAAGCAAACAAAATAAATTTAAAGTTGAGTTTGAAAACCAACATGAGTGTGGTCTTATTTTGTATGCAATATTTACATGGGAGTTAAAAGAATTTTTTTTTTTTTTTAAGACTCTAAATCACGTTAAAAGAATAAGGATTTTTTATCCCAAGCTTTAAGTCAGCGTTCAACTAAAATGTTTTTTTTTTTTATGCTAAAAAAAAAAGTAATTTGAGTTCAAATATAAATTATATGTGAATTTTGAACAAAACAGCAGGTATGTTAAAAAAGCGAGTGTTTTTTTAATAAAATGTAAAAAACAAGTGGTCCCAACGTGAGAAACAATCTGAGCTTGAAAACCAACGTAAGTGTTTTGGGAGTGTAGTGAATGTGGTCCATTTTTTGTAGATAGTGTTTTACGTGGGAGTTAAAGAAGCATTTTTACCAATATTTGCCCTTACTTAAACGTAGGCTTTAGGGGTACTTTGGAACCAAAAAAGTCCTGAAAAACAGGAGAAGCCACTTAAGTAGTAGTATAGATAACATGCTACTAGCTCTACATACTTATCATCAAACTCATCGTTTTTACTCCAAGAGAAAAGAGACGAGACAGAGTCTCAAAGAGCGAGAAAGTACAAAGAGAGGAGCGAGAAAGAGGAAGGAGCCAGATACAATGTTAGGAGCTTCACTTGTTGCGAATGATGGCATGGGGAATGAGGGTGCTTAGGCAACATTAGGCCAATCACTTGGCTTCATGTTTTCTCAACACATTAATGGCTTCTCATGTCAGATTAGTAATACTTCTAAGGGCTCTTTGAGGGGGACATGCCCAGTCTCCCTACTCAAGTTGGATCAATGAATAGTGTAAAGAGAAAATGTGGAGGCACCTTACTCCACATGATGCCCCAAGGACATGGCAGAGTGGGGCCATGGTGGGCAAAGTAGGCTTTTATGAGGGACGACAGTAGGTGGTGTCGACCCTATGTGGTGGTGCATGGCATTGGTGGCTTAGTTACTGGTTGCTTGTGAGTGAGCTTAGTGGCTTGTGTTCAAAGTAGCGCTGAGCTGCCATGATGATGTGCAATTAGATGTTGTGTGCAAGGCATTGGGCTGGTAGATGCTGGCTAAATGCATGGATAGATGCTAGGGGGCTAATGTCAGTTACTTGGTGTATGCTGCGTGTGGGCATGTTGTGTGGGCTGCGTTGTCTGATGCGGGAGGGTTTGGGCTTAGGCCAAGCCTTCCAAAAAGTGGAAAAACATGATGTGTGGGCTACTGAGTTATTGGTAGAAGCCCGATGATCTGCTGAGACATGGGCTGTGCATGTGCTGATGTACAAGAGTGGTTATCAAGCAATTACCGAACAGTTATCAGGCAGCTCCTAGTTTTCCTGATGTTCAAAACTACTGTGTAGGGGCTGAAAACATGGAGAGCAAGACAGTATCAATTCAAGGTGTCCTAAGTCATACCCAATTGGCAAATTGTCCAAGACACAGGCAGTTACTAGGCAGTAACTGCCATAGCAGTTATTTTTATGTATATGACCCTAGTGTTGTTAGGGGTATCAATAGCAGAGTGTATTTTGCATTAGGGAGAATTCTATGTGTTTCTCCAGGCTTGTAAAAGGTTCCCATTGTACTTGAGATTAAGTAATAAAGGTTGGGGGTGGGTTCCCTATAAACATTGTGTGTGTTGTGTGTGTGAGTCCCTATATAATCTGCTCTAAGTGTTTCCTGCAGTGTGTGTGTGTGTGCGCGCGCGCGCGTGTGTGTGGTATTGGCTGAGACTAAGTCAGAGACTTAGGGCCATCAGAGGCAGAAAATTGAGTGAAAAATTTGATGTGTGACACACAGAGTGGCATGGGCATGGCCTCTTACACTGATTGAGAAATCTCTACTGGTAATTATCTATCTCCATATCTCTATGTTCTCTCCAAAAAATATAATTTGCTCTCAATTTTTTGGGTTTCAATTCTTTTTCTTTTTGATTTGGTCACTAAGATGCTTTTTGGTTTGAGGGAGGTTTTAGGGTTCTACAAGGTCAACAATTTCAAGCCTTAAATTTGTAGGGTTGGAATTTTCTTACTTTAATTTTTAGTTTTGAATAATTGAAATTGGTAATATGAGGAAGCAAAAATTACACTAAGCCTAACCTAAATAATGAAGCCTTAAAATTTTCGTTTTATTTTGAGGCTACTTGTTCCGTACATGGTTTTGAAACCCGGACCGGACCGTACGGTCCGACCGGAAAAACCTCGAACTGTTCAGCTTTACGGTCTGTTTAGGGTGAAGAACCGTTCCATGCAAAAAAAGCAGGGACCCACACAGACCGCGGTCCGACCGCCCGGTTCTGTGAACCGTGACCGGTTTTTGAGGTTTGAACGGTTTCCCTTTGTTTCAGCTTTTCCGGTGATTTTTGGCCAATACACCAGTATGAAGTTATGATCAGATCTAGAAGAAATGAAAGAACACGAAGAAGAACAAAGATCAGAATGAGATCTGATAATTTCAGATCTTGAACAAAGGGATTTGTAAGGAAAAAAAAAAAAAGAATCAGAGAAGAAGAAGACAAGTTCCTCAAAAAAAAAAAAAAAAAAAAAAAAGGAAGAAGAAGAACACAACGAAACAGAGTCTGCGCCCAGTTGAAGCAGCAGCCAGTAGATTGCCAACACATTCGCTGATCACGCCTTCGTCATCTGCTGCTGCTTCTTCTTCTTTCTTCTTTTTTTTTTCTTCTTCTCTTTCTTTTTTCTGTTGATGGAGATCACTCTATAATTCCTCTTTTTTGCTGAATACTACTGCTATCAGTGCTATCAATGTGTTCTCTTTCTTTCTTGTGTTACTTTTTACTCCTTTTGAGTTTTGAATTCCAAAGTCCCTCATATGGCTAACATTGGAATGATGGAAGGTTTTAAATTTTTAATAAAAGCAAAAAAACTTCAACCATTCAATTGAGATATTTTTTTCGGCTGCCAGCATGATGTGATATGCATCTCTCACGTGGCTAACATCATTCGATGAAAGGATTTAATTTTTTAATAAAAGCAAAAAATTTCAGCCATTAGATTCAAGTTTTTTTTAGCTGCTCAGCATGATGTGACATGTATGGTTGGTTGCATTAAATATTTTAAGTATTTTTAAGAAGAGTAATGCTCTGGCACAAATTATTTTACAACATTTTTACCAAGGGTCATGTTAATGAGTGCCGTAGGGTATTGATTAACAATCCAATTAAAGAATTTGTATCACATTTAGGCCCACCATTAATATCACATTTTTATTTACCAATAATCAGTCACCACATCAGTAGTTTGTAAAAAATTTTGTAAGATAATTTGTATCTCTAGCATTATTCTTTTAAGAGTAATGTAGTATCACAATATTTTACACAATTTTTTGCTATAATTTGACACATAGCAAAGTGTGAGTAATGAAAAAAAAATTATGAGTTTACATCTCTACCACTCACATGGCAAATTGTGACAAAATTTGTATAAAATTTTATTGTACTATTATTGCTCTAATTTTAATAAATATTTACAGTTAAGTATATAATAATTATTAAATAATTATTTCAATTTAAAATTATTAAATAATTTATTTTATTTTATTTGAGTGTCTTTATAATTCTTATATTATTATTATTATTATTACAAGTTTAACTAATCAATATATAAATAAATAGATATTATATTTAAATTTGCTTAAGATTTGATATGTCTTATTTGTCTTGTAAAAGTTATGATATGAAAATATATATTTGAAATATAGATATTTATATTTAATTGGATTATTTTAGTTAAATTTTCTATTTATACTAATTTAATATATTTATTTATATTAAATTAATTATGACGTCATTACGGTTCGACCCCAGTTCGACCTCAGTTCGACCTCAAAAACCTTAAACCTCTCTCTTTTACGGTTCAATAAACGGTCCGGGTCTGAAAACCATGGTTCCGTATTAATTTCTTTTGGATTGTGTTTAGTGGTTGAGTGTCAATACTCTCTTATTTTCGGAATCTTAATCTTTTGGATTTATTATTTTCAAATGATTCATTCTAGAACTAGAATTAACATCCCTACAGCTTTATGTGTAAGAGTGATTGCTCACATTTAGAATTTGTAGTAGTAAGAAAGTGCATGAAACATGTTTTTACAAGATTTTATGTTTTGATTGCTACACATGAGATATTTATAAAATGCATTGTATTTTTTGAATTGATTTGGTGTAAACCTCTACTGATCATTAGCATGCCCCCTCCTCATGAATTGTTTTACCTTTTACTAAGGATGGTTATAAGAAACAAAATCATATTTGATCCAAGCATATAATCTATGATGTAATATGGTCTGTACATCTACTAATGAAATTTCATTTGTTGGGATTTGTTAGGTTCTAAGGAATTAGGAACTAATGTATTAGAACTCTAATTTGTATTGTTGGCAAACCGTGATCAAAACGTTTTAGTCTTGTTCAGACTTGCTCAAAGTATATTTATATGTAAAGTTGGAATCGAGTGTTCTGTAGGATTTACTGTGTAAATCTGTCTGACTCGATCGATCGAAAATTAGGCTCGATCAATCGAAAGTCGTGCAGATTGTTTTTCTGCAGAATTTTCCAACTCAGCCCAAGCCCATTAAGGATTAGGGTTTCAGATCTACTTCTCCCACTATATAAAGGAAACCCTAGCCACGTTTTTAGAAGAGCTCTGGTTGCTCATATTTGCAGTTTGTGTGAATCTCTTGTGAGATCCTTGAGGAGCCTTCCTTCACATAAACTTAGGGTTTTCAAGGTAGAGATTACTTCAACATCTTGATGATCAATTCAGTTGCTGCCATTGGAGCTTAAAGAAACACAAGCGGGGAGCTTGTATCTTATTGGAGAATCCAAGAAAGAAGGAGTCCATGGATTCGGAGTTTGCACGGGGTCATGTCAGTAAGTTCTACTGGTGGGTAGCATTAGGAAGTCAAGCGGGGAGCTTGTAAGTCCTCTTGTATGAACTTCGATTCTTTCATAGTGGATTCAGGTTTACCTTGAGGATAGCTAGGTCAAATCCTCTCCAGGTTTTTACCGTGTGGTTTCCTGGGTCATCATATCTTGTGTTCTTTATTTTTCCGCTGCTTTATATATTCTTGATATGATTGTGTGATTGTGATAACCTAGATTTGCATAAATTGACTAAGTTAATCACCTGGCTAATTAACTAGGTTAATCTGGTTGGTTTAAGGGGTCTAAAAATCTATTAAGTGGTATCAGAGCGGGTAGCTCTTCTTGTTGTAAATCTTTTGATCTCTGAGCTGATCCTTGACCCCTGTTGTCATGGATAATTTGAAGTGTCTTTCTGATCATATTTCTGCTCATGCTTCTGTTGATTTTTTTGATGCTTTTGAAACTCTTCGTAAGGAATTATCTAAATCTTTGAAAATTGCTAAGAAATTCAAAGAAGAGTTAAAATTGGCTAATCTTGAAAAAGAGGAATTGCTTGTTAGATTAGATGAATCTAATAAAAAGAATGAATTTTTGAGAAATCAAATTTTCTCTCAAGATGAGAAGATGAAAAGCTTGGAACAAGAGTTAGTTGAATCTAAAGCTAAAATTGAAAATTTGACTAGTACCAAGCCTGTTGTTGATAACAGAAGTGTTTCTGTTTCTCTTAAGCCTAAAACGGAAAAAGTTTATATCCCTCCTTTCAAGAGGAATAATAAAGAAGAGGCCTATTTTGCTAGGTTAGACAAAAGAAAAAGTTCTGATGTAGACGCTGAAATTTCTAAACCTATGTCTAAACCTACTGTGAGAGAGCATAATAAATCTGTTTTTGTGCCTACTTGTCACTTTTGTGGTGTTATTGGTCATATTAGACCAAATTGTTCTTTGTTGAGGCAAAAACCAAAATCTGAGACTAGATTTGCTATTAGGAATATTGATGTTCCTAAATTTGTTCATGTTTGTCACTTTTGTGGTGTCTCCGGCCACATTCGTCCTAATTGTCATAAATTGAAATTCAAGTATTCTGTATGTCAATTTAGGATATGTGATGATATTTCTCCTGCCATAAGTCCATATAAATTGTTTCATATGCTTTTGAAAAATTTAAGTTTGTTGGCTTGTGAAAGGAATTTGTAGGATTTTAGTCTTTCTCAGAAGATTGGTGTAATCCCTCAAATACACTCTGCTTCTCATGGATTTTCACCTACAAAGCCGAAGACTCGTGCTATATGGGTGAGAAAAGATCCTTTAAGGTGAGTATTGCTGACTTGTCCCTGATTTAATTCTTTCAATTGTTTGTGGACATGTCTTGTTTCTATTTTTGGTTGTTTCATTTTTTAGGTTGTTTTTCTTTTATTATTAAAAAAATCCAAAAACATTGAAAATTTTCAAAAAGACAAAAATATTTTATTTTGTATCCAATTTTATTTTTCTTGAGGATTACATGAATTATAATATCTTTCTCTTAATTTAGAACATGCTTGACATGGTGGTGAAACTTGAATAGTTTGTGTTAAGCTATTTCTGATTTTGTGTAAGTATGTACTAGTTTGTACATGTACTCATGGGTTAATTAAGAAATTGATATTTCTTGTTTGTGTACCCTCTATAGCTTAGTTTAACACTATCATGCATTGCATTTGCATTGTTCATTTAGCATAATATGTGCATTTTGTTTTTGGTCATAAACTTTTTTTAAAAACCAAAAAGATTTTTGTGTTTTGTATTTCACATCTTGGTTTTATAATCAAGGATTGGCCATATTATCTTTACATAACAAGTTTATGTACCTTATTTAGCTTGGATGAGCTTATTTTATTGCACTTTACTAGTTGAAGTTTTGTAGTGCATGTTGTGTGGGAAAGATGTTTATGATGTTAATCACTTTGTCTTAATCTTGAAGTCACATGTTATTTGACTGTCGGACTTGATCCTTTTGAGAAAGGCATAAATAACCATCTCACCACTGTTCACTAGCCAATCATGAACACCTTAGTGCATATCATAAGATTTTGTGCTCGAGAAAGTGTAGCACATGCACAAAAAGAACATAAGGTGTAGCCTCGGTTAATTCACATAATTAAAATTGGTGTGTACTATTAGGCTTGATGTCAATTCACTTAATTAAAACTGGTATGTACTATTAGGCTTGATGCCAATTCACATAATTAAGAGGCAAAATTCAAGAAACTTACATGATTGCAAGCTTTTGTTCTAGGAGATGTGAGAGTTATAAGATGTAACTCTTTTGGTGATAGTCTCTTTTAAATTCTATGTGATGAATTGTGTAGACTTTGTGTTTGATTGCTATTCACATATCACCTCACATGTATCTCAAGGTTTTGCTAGTTGCACACACTACACAATTTACTCTTTGCTAAACTTAGTACATTATATTGTGTGTGATTTTGTTGTGGCTGTAAGGTTGAATTTTATCAACCATCTAATTGGCTTTATTCCGTGACTAATTTGCTTGTAATTTAGCACTTAGTAACCTGTATTTAGGTGGGAAAATTGTAAGGGTAGTGTGTGAGAAGATGTGAAGAAAAGCTCAAGAGTGTGCAAGAAAAAGAGAGCTTCGCGACTAGGGCTCGCGGGTGGATTGCGACTGGCAAGCCGCCAAATGCAGGCACGTGAGCTGCACATGGGGAAGCTGAAGGGTCGCGCCAGCTGTCACGCTACAGGACAAAAGTCCCAGGTTGGCCAGGCCGTTACGTCGCTACTTGAATTCGCGACTTGGACAAGCCACGAGACCAAGTCGTGAGACCAAGCTGCCAATTTGCCCTGTTTGGCAAAAATTGACATTTTGCATTCCCTTCTCACCCTACTATATATACACCCTTATACCCACCATATTGAGAGAGTTTCCAGAGAGAATTTTGTGAGAGAAACCTTAGAGAAAAACAAGATTGCCTCATCCCCAATCTTTACCTTAGAAACTCTACAAATTCCTCTACTCTTTTCCTCTCCATTGTTATACCCTTGAGAGGACTTTAGCCAAATCCTTTTCTCACAACACCCACGTCTGTGAGAAGGTCTATTTGGTACTGTTGGGAAGCAGTTAAGAAGGAACCAATTTACATTGGTTGATGCTATGGTCTAGTAGCGGAATCCGGTAAGCTAGAAAAGAAAAAGGTTCGGCGCAACCTCGTTGGAGCAAGAAGCTTAGAGGGCTTAGGTACCTGGGTAGATTAGGCTTTGAGGGTCTATTGCTGTTCATGTATCCCAACTACATTTTCTAGTGGATTATTTGACCGCTTGGAGGGCGGCAGAGAGGTTTTACGCTGAGGGCTTCGGTTTCCTCTTTGATAACACATCGTGTGTTGTCCGAGTGTTTGCATCTTCCTTCCTTTATCTTTGCCTTATATTTACTGCTGTGGATGTGTTTATATTTGGCTTAGACCGTTATCAATTTTGTCATAAGCTTGCTATCATATTCCGCACATTAACTGTTTGATATAAAGCTTGAATTGGTAATTTTGTATTTAGGGTCTAAACGTTCAAGGGTGTTGTATACCCATTTTGAACTTTTAGTGGTCATCCAAGATTAAAAGTTCCTTGATTTTAATGCAAAATGTGTTTCAAGTTTGAGAAATTGGAAATTGTAGGGCTTAAATGTACTTGAATTGGGGATTTTGTTCAAATTGGGTTTAATTGATGAAATTGGCTTGTTGATTTGATGTAATTGATCATTATTATTTGTCCTCTAACTTGTGTGATGATCAATTGGTCAATTTTTCCTAAAAACTTAACAGGTGGTTTTAAATTTTTGGGGTTTGTGTTAGAAACTCTATGCTCATGCCAAATTTTGTGAAATTGAATTTAAATTGAACTTAGTTTTACAGCATTAGAACATGCATCATGAAATATTTTTTCATGCATCATTTGTGTTTAGGATTCACATGCATTACATTGATTTTTGTATCCATCTTGCAGTTTTGCAGTCATATCTCTCATTGTTTTCACACATAGCATGCATACACTTTGCTACATTGGGTACTCAACTTAATCAAAAAAATTGATTGATTAATTTTTGAGCTATGTACTTTCTAGTATATGCCTTTTTTATGTGTGAACTGTAGAAAATATATTTCTTAAGAGATATGATGAATAATCAATGTGCAAATATTTTCTCTACTCATGCAACTGTTTCTGGGTCACATAGTGCCATGTTTGCATTTTATTGAAAGAGAGAATATTTTTCTTCATGTGTATCCTCACCTTAGTTTTTAACTTTGGTTTGTGTGTTTTTATTTTCCCCACCTCCTTTATGTTTCCCCAAAACTGTTTTCCCAAAACATATTTTGTTTTTCCTATTTTTATAGGGGGAATTGTTGCTCTTCATAGGAGGAGTTGTCTATATTTTCTATAGACCTGAATTTTTTTTTCCCCTTGATTCTCTATTTTTTCTTATCATGTGTTGCGTATGTTGACTGTTTACTCTTTGTATGAATTGTCTTTGTCAATACGTGACAAAAAGGGGAAGAAATTGTTGATTTATGGGAATCATGTTTGTCTTGTTTAGGGGGAGTTGAATTTGTTTTTAATAGGGGAAGAAAATAATTTTTTATGTATCTAACTTAGGGGGAGAGTTAGTTTACATACCTGTTGATTTACTATTTTTCTGTCACACATGCGTTTATGCGTTTGTTGAGTGTTTCAGGAATATACAGGTTGATTCAATTTTGCTGCTATCTACACTTGCAACTGATGGATAGTAGTTAAGATTGGATTTGATGTTATGAGCATTATTTTTGTAATGGGCTTTTACTTTGTAAACTTTGAGCTTTTAGTTTATGTTTTGTCACGGATTGTCAAAGGGGGAGTTTGTTAGGTTCTAAGAAATTAGGAATTAATGTATTAGAACTCTAATTTGTATTGTTGGCAAACCGTGATCAAAACGTTTTAGTCTTGTTTAGACTTGCTCAAAGTATATTTATATGTAAAGTTGGAATCGAGTGTTCTATAGGATTTACTGTGTAAATCTGTCTGACTCGATCGATCGAAAATTAGGCTTGATCGATCGAAAGTTGTGCAGATTGTATTTCTGCAGAATTTTCCAACTCAGCCCAAGCCCATTAAGGATTAGGGTTTCAGATCTACTTCTCCCACTATATAAAGGAAACCCTAGCCATGTTTTTAGAAGAGCTCTGGTTGCTCATATTTGCAGTTTATGTGAATCTCTTGTGAGATCCTTGAGGAGCCTTCCTTCACATAAACTTAGGGTTTTCAAGGTAGAGATTACTTCAACATCTTAATGATCAATTCAGTTGCCGCCATTGGAGCTTAAAGAAACACAAGCGGGGAGCTTGTATCTTATTGGAGAATCCAAGAAAGAAGGAGTTCGTGGATTCAAAGCTTGCACGGGGTCGTGTCAGTAAGTTCTACTAGTGGGTATCATTAGAAAGTCAAGCGGGGAGCTTGTAAGTCCTTTTGTATGAACTTCGATTATTTCATAGTGGATTCAGGTTTACCTTGAGGATAGCTAGGTCAAATCCTCCCTAGGTTTTTGCCGTGTGGTTTCCTGGGTCATCATATCTTGTGTTCTTTATTTTTCCGTTGTTTTATTTATTCTTGATATGATTGTGTGATTGTGATAACCTAGATTTGCATAAATTGACTAAGTTAATCACTTGGCTAATTAACTAAGTTAATCTGGTTGGTTTAAGGGGTCTAAAAATCTATCACGATTCAATTAGAGTTTCACCAGCCACATGGAAATGCTGTGAAGAATTTTTTTTTTCACATCAAATAAAGAGTAGAGATCCTCTTAAAATAGGGTTGCCTACAATATTATGCATTATGTTGGTATTAGTATGCATTTTATTATGTTACTTGTATGCTTCTTATATGAAAGGTTTTGCTCATCTTTGTCACTGTAGTACATTTCCTGTGTACTTGGTTGGCTTTTATTCTTAATAAAATTTCTTAAATTATTTATTAAAAAAGAAATTATTTTCTCCAAAATCTTTATTTGTCCAAACCAAATAAAATTCTCGGGTAGACGCCCAATTATTCTAGCCTGTCAAATGTGTTTCCATCAACCTCAAGGTCCTAACCTTTCCCTCCCATTTTTTTTATATTTATATACAATCATAATGTATCTTTTATGCTCTCATTTTTTAGAGTTTTAGTTCTTTTTCTTTTTTGTTTTCGCTGCTAAGGTACTGTTTGGTTTGAGGTAAATTTGATTTTTCTTTCCTCTGGAGATTTTTTTTTTTTTTTTTTTTTTTTTTTTTTTTTTTTTTTTTTTTTTTTTTTTTTTTTTTTTACAACTAGGGTTCTGCTAATTTGGGATTTAAATAGATTAGATTTTGGTGTTTGATTTGGGTGTTCAATTTGGTATTTTAGTTTTCACATTATGTCTCACTGTAAAATTAATCTTTTTCTTCCTATCACACACACAAATACATAATTTCATACATACATATTATTATCAGCTTTATTTTATGATGATATTTGATTTGAAACTTTGGATTTAGATGCAGATCCAACATTCATTAATGCAGCCATGATGGATAACCAGTACTATATATTCATAGTTTTCTTTTATTTACAAGCACACAAACTAATGGGTTTAGCTAATGTGAATATCCTGTTAATGGGTTTAGCTAATGTGCAGCTTTAGTTAATGTGAATATCCTGTTAATGGGTTTAGCTAATATGCAGCTCATGGAGGAAACAATTCGACATGATTAGGTCGTGGAAGAGACAGTTCGACATGATCAGTTCTTGGAGGCCGTGGAGGAGACAGTTCGACATGATCAGGTTCTAGAGACTATAAAGGAGACAGTTTGACATGATCAGGTCCTGGAGGCCATGGAGGAAACAGTTCGACATGATCTGGTCCTTGATATTTTGGAGAAGACAGTTCAACATGATTAGGTCGTTGAGGCCATGGAGGAGACAATTTGACATGATCAGGTCCTTGTTTTTTGTCAACCTTCACACTACCCAAAAAGAAAAGAAAAAATTATGTTCGTACTAATAGTTGTGTGAAATAGAATTTGTGCACATCGAACCAATTTTCCCTGGAGATAGGTATCCTGTAACTTTTCTAATTTCTTCCCTCAAGTCCATAATATATATATATTTTTTAATAAACAGTAATACTTATGAGAACTTACACGAAAATAATAATAGTATTTTAAACCAGGTTTATAATATATTACATAATCAGAGTACAGCTACAAAAGAGTATTACTCAAGTCCAAAAGATTTGTAAAGAAACTTGTGCCCTATAAGGTTTGGCAACACAAAACTTAAGTACAAAAATATGTCACTCAGCCAAAAAAAAAAAAGTACAAAAATATGTGGGGCATTTCTATAAGATTCTATTTGCTAAGTTTTATCCTGCTACATTACTGAAGCACTAAAAATCAATGAAAAGCAATCAAACAGCCATTTTAGGAAAACATGATTCCTTTACCCTCTTTGCAATCAATTACTTTTAAAACTTTAGGATCTTGAAGGGATGGTTTTATTTTTTAAAAAATATCTAGCATTGATCTGATTATATTTGGAGAAATTATAAATATAACATAGTGTTAGTCCTTAACTAATTTTCATATAGGGTTTTGGAGAAATTTATTAGATACTTCGGAAGGATATAGGCCCACCCCTCTGTAAGAGGGAGGGATTATACTCCTGAAGCACCCAATAATAACTCCTGTTTTGGATAAGACATACATCTCACAACCAAAGTACCAAACTAATCTAATGTCAATTGATTGCTTGACGTAGTTGCTGCATTGGTTTCTTCTAGTCTTTTGTCTTTAAATTGGAGATTGACCTACTGAAGTTTCTTATACCTACTGAAGTTGTGGGACCCATCCAAGGGAAGATCAACAGGCAGCACTCCCTCAATGTGGTTCCAAAAGTTCAAAACTCTAAATAAGTCCTAATCCACACTTAGATCCTAAATCACTGGACCTAAAATCATGAATATGCATGGGTAGTGTGAAACACACATCATATTGAAATTGACAACTCAGTTCTCTTAATTTGTGGTCAATATGGGCCATTATTAACACCAGTGGAGTGAGTGAGTAGTGATGTAACCATTACTTTCATGAAAAGAGCATTGAACATTGAATTGTTGAAGTGTCAATTGAAACTTAAATTAAGGGTTAAAAAAAACTTTGAAAGGAAACGAATTGTCATTATCTTTTTGGCTATTGTTGGAAGACATATAATTTCTAAAACACATGTGGTTAAAATTGTACACATCATCCAATTTGTCCTTGAGGAAAGGGCATGATGATGAGGCCAAGCTAACCTCAAAGTCTCAAACTAGGCTGATTGAGCCTAGATTCTACACTTTGTCTTTGACTCAAATCGTCTTTGGCCTTTCTCGTTTTGCTTTGTTTCCAAGAAATGTTGCTTCTTCGACTTCTTCTTTTTTAATGACATTTTTTATACTCAACTTGGGAGGACCATATCGGTATATCACCGAGGGCTTCTCTTTGGTTCAATTACAGTCATTTTTACTATCTATTTCACCACTGAAATTTTATTCCTAAGAAAGTGCCTTGGCTAAATAGAGCTTTGATTCATGATACTTTCCACTCTTATTTCACTTCATTTCTTGATTTCTTTAATTAATCACGGAGTTATTCTATAAACAGAACAAATTGTCACAACATTTTCACGACTTAGGTATTTAGGTCGTAATGCCATTATTGATGCTTGTTTTTGCAAGTCAGTACCCAAAGCCCATGAGGGAGAAAGCCCAATAAGAAGCAAGACTCAAAAGCCCATATGGAAGAAAGCCCAACAAAAAGTATGGCCTAAAGGCCCACCAAGAAGACCGAAGAGCAAGAAAGGCCCAAAGGAAATAGAAAAGAAACAACAGCCTAGACTTATGCCTATGCTGAGGACGAAATGCCTGGGGAAGTGATCTGTCGCAGAATACAGGTCTGCTGTAGAATACAAATCTGTAGCAGATTAAGACAAATTGGGCCCAATACCATTCTGACCCAATGAAGGGCAGCAAGCCCATAACATCTTTATAAAAGAAGAACAGAAGCCAAACTTATCTCCAGGAAGAGACATGGTGAAACAAAACAAAGGCAACAATGATAGAAAAACGTGTGAAGGAGAAAGGAAAAAAATCAAAGAAAAGAGAAAAGAAAACAAGGCAAACACAAGTAGAATAAACACACAGCAGAACAAAACAAAGCTAATCTGCTACAGCAGAAACGGAGTGGGAACGAAAGAAGACAAAAGCAAAGGATAGTGGAGGAAGCACACAAGGGCCGAAGCACCACCAACCTATTCCTAGCCAATACAAGGAAGGTAGACCCACAGTCAAAAGATTTAGAGGGTGTGGTTTGGTGGTGGGGTGGGAAAAGGAGTCTATGTTTGGTTTCCAACCGTGACTTCTTTTGGGAATATACCCTGCTGGAATGGTATCTTACCCAAAAAAGGTAGTAGATAGCTAGGATCATCTGATACATGCCATAGATGTAGGTGGTGAGGCATCCTAATACTTATTCGTTTGAACCTAGAGGTAGAGGTATACAGTAAGAACAAACAAAATGAAATTTTGTCATGAAATGTGTTAAGGATATATTTTATGTAGTTGGCAAATCCTTTTGACAAAACGCACTCTACTTGTAATTGGGTAGTTCTAGATGTTTTTAATACTTCAAGAAACCATGTTTCAAGATCAAGTGTTGAAGTCATCAAGTCTGTCCAAGAAAAAGCAAGCTGAAGTGCATAGATTTTAAATCTCGACACCTTCTCGATAGCTACCTCGACACCTGGCTATCTGTCGAGATCTTCAGCTGATTCTTATCGCAATCTCGATAGCTTCTCGATACCTGGTGGATCGATCGAGAAAGTTTCTGTCTCCTCGATACCTTCTCGATCGATCGAGCTTCTATTCTTAATTCAAGATTCATTAAATCTCGACACCTTCTCGACACCTCCTCGATAGCTGCTATCTATCGAGCTTACGGGAATTGAGATTTTCAGATCTGATTTTTGGGCCAGGCTTTTGTATTTGTGTAGGGTTTCTTTTCTCACAACCCTAGACCTATATAAGGCTTATTTTAGAGGCCGTCACATAAGAGAATAAGAGAATACAAGGTTTTAAACATTTGAAAAGATTATTCTCTCTGAAAGAAGCTACTGCGTCTTTGCGCCTTAGGGTTTTGTAACCAAGTGCTTCTTGATCTTCATTGTTGATGAAGTGAAGAACTTTGCAGCCAACATTCTTCTTCCTTAAGTTGGTGAGTGAGTCACGTACTGGGATTCGTGCAAAGGAGTTAGTCACGTATTGGGATCCGTGCAACAACATCAAAGGGTGGCGTTCATATATTGAAGAGTTCAGAGGTTCTGAAGCGGTAGAAGGTTTCTACTGTGAGTTCATCTACAGGGATTGTAGAGTCTAGGGACAAAGGTTTTGTACTAAATCTGAAACTTCTCTTTTCTATAGTGGATTGCTTTTCGGGAAGGTTTCCCCCCAGGTTTTTTACTGTGAAACTGGTTGGTTTCATTGGTTTTCCTGGGTCATCATATCTTGTCTTATTTATTTTTTCCGCTGCATATTATTTTGACATGATATTGATGTTTGTTTGTTTTAACAAGTTTTATTGATAATAAATCTAATTAACAACTTGGGTTTAAAACTTGTTAATTCTATCAACCGGGGTCTAAATTTCCCAACAAGTGGTATCAGAGCGGGTTCACTCTGATTGGATTAATTTCCTGAGTGTGATCCATTGACCCCTGTTGTCATGGATAGAGGACAATCTTTATTTATTCCTCCTTTATTTGATGGAACTAATTATGCGTACTGGAAAGTTCGTATGAAAGTGTTCTTGCAGGCTCTAGGTGAACAGGTATGGCAAGCTGTTGAAGTTGGCTGGATTAAGCCAAAGGAAGCACCTGTGGATTGGGATGATGCAACAATTGTAGCTGCAAATTTCAATAGTAAGGCCTTGAATGCTTTGTTTTGTGGGGTGACCAATGAAGAATTCAAGAAAATTTCATCCACTGAAGTTGCCAAGGAAGCATGGACTATTCTTGAGACCACCTATGAAGGTACCAAGGCAGTAAAGACTGTGAAGCTTCAACAACTCACTAGTAGTTTTGAAGAAATAAGGATGGAGGAGGATGAGACCTTTGATGAGTTCTATGCCAAACTCAAGGATATTGTGAATTCTGCTTTCAACCTTGGAGAATGTATTGCAGAATCCAAAATTGTTAGAAAAATCCTTAGGTCCTTACCTGAAAGATTCCATGCCAAGATCACTGCCATTGAAGAAGTCAAGGACATTGATCAAATTCCTTTGACTGAGCTTGTAGGGAACCTTCAAACCTATGAGATGGGATTAGGCTCAATGGGAAAAGGTGGAAAGAGCAAAAACTTGGCTCTTAAGGGTATAGAGGAAGAGACTGAAGATTCTGAAGATGAAGATCAAAGTGAAGATGAGGATGAGGATCTAACCTTCATAACTGATGAGATTATCAAGCTTCTTCAGTTTAGGAAAAATGATAAGGGCAAACCTCCTAGGAAACCTAAATCCTCTAGGAAGGGCAAGAATGAAAAACCCCTTATTCAATGCCATGAGTGCAAAGGTTTTGGTCATATGAGGATAGAGTGTCCAAACTACCTCATGAAGGAAAAGACCGAAAAGCCAAAAGAGAAAGGGTTGGTTGCTACCTGGAGTGATACTGATGATGACTCTTCTGATGAGTTTGTGGATGAATGTCGTCAAGTTATGGCCTTTGCTGCCACAACCGATAAGGTGATTGTGGAGAGTGCTAGTGACAGTGAGAATTCTTCTGATGATGAAGTACCTAAGAAGATGACCCTTCAGGAAGCCTCTGATAAGACTGGCTTAGGATATGCTGTTTCCTCCAGTCCCTCCTCATCCACAGCTTCTGGATCAATGACTGTCTTTTTGCCCCAATCTAAGAAAGGTAATAAAGGTATGAAATCTAAATCCTTTGTTAAACCTCATGTTTGTCACCATTGTGGTGTTGCTGGACATATTCGTCCTAATTGCTTTAGGTTGTATCCTCATAAGCAATTGTCCAAACGGTCACAGGTTTCCTCTCAAGGACCTACACCTTTGTTTGGAGAGTTATTAAAAGTCTTGAGCTTTTTAACTCAATTTCAGGAGAATTCTAATTCTTCTATGTCCTTTAGTAGACATACAAGGACACGTGCCTTTTCATCTTCACGGCCAAAGACTCGTGCTGTGTGGGTGAGAAAGGAGCCTAAGACTTAATTGTCTTTTCTGTTTGTCCTCTGCTTTAATTCTTTCTATCTAAAGTAGGACTCTTTGCGCTTGATTTCTTATCTGCTTTTGAAATCATGCTTTCATGCATCTGCATCTTTCTATCATACCTTCATGCATATGCATATTTCTTTCTGCTTTCATGTTGTTTGTCTGTTTTTGTTTGGTTGTTTAGTTTTTATTTTGTTTTGTTTTCAAAATAAAAATAAAAAGGAAAAATCAGAAAAATACAAAAACAGTGTGTGTTTTGTGTACTTTGGTACTTGTGTACCTTAGATGGCCAATGAAACAAAGTTTTCTATACTTTGTATCTCTTGTAGCTTAGATGAGCATCTTTATGCACAACTAAGCAAGTGAGCTTTGTGGCTCGTGTTTGTGATGAGTAAGATTAGGTTATTTCTTAGACTTAACACTCATATCACTCTTTTTGACGGGTAGGACTAGAAAATCCTAAGAGAAAGGCATAAATAACCATCTCACCACTGTTGCCCGCCAATCATTCATGACATCTGTATGTTTCGGCATAGCAAAAGTGTGATGTCAATGACATTTGTGTGCTTAGGCATAGCAAAATTGAAATGTCAAAATATCAATGGGTATTTCTTTTCTTTCTCATAAGCCCATGTATGATATGCTTAAAAAGAAAATATGCAAAGAAATAAAAAGCAAAAAGATTAAAAATGCTTTAAAATGGTTGCAAGCATGTATTCTAGGAGATGTGGGAGTTATAGGATGTACCTCAAAGGTGATAGTCCCCATCAAACAGTTATGATTGTGTGTGAGTTAAGTTATTTTCTCATATCTCAGATCGTCATAACATGTATACACATATGCAATCTTGCGATGTTTTTCACACACAACACGCAATATTCTTTGCTACTTTTGATACATGTGCAGGTACAATGTGATTTGGCCATCACTAGGTTTACATGTGCTTATGTATGCTCACTAAACTGTCTTGACTTGTTTTTGAAAAATAAAATTGGTTAAACTTGTTTAGATTGTGTGTGTGTTTTGCATATTTCTATTATTTTGTCATCCATAGCATCTTGTTTCATTACATTCATGCATTTATATGGATTTCTTGTGCCCCCATGATCATCCTTGATCATCTTTATGTCTCTCGGGTGAAGCTTTCTAGCTTCTTGTACTCTTTGTCAATCGTGACAAAAAGGGGGAGAAATTGTGGAGACTTTGTGGTTTCTTTCTTTAAGATTCTACATGTTAGGGGGAGAAATACATTCCTTTGTAAGGGGGAGTTGCGTTTCATCTTGTTAGGGGGAGTGTTTACTTCCTTCTTCTTGTACCTTGGGTCTTGTGACCATGTTTACATACATTGTGCTTATCTTCTTTATATGCTGATGTATGTTTTCTTCACCTATCTTTACATGTGTTGTTTCTTTTCTATCTTTAGACACATGTTTCTTATTATTTGTATGCAATCCTATTATTTCTGTTTCACACTAAGATGCCTTGATGAGTTTTGTTTTAAGTGTTTCAGAAAAACAGGTTGTCAAAGTCTACTTGCCATAAACTCTCTTCTTGCAAAGTTTTTCAAGAGTTTGTGTTAGGACAGATTTTATTGTATTCAATAAGTGAGTATGAGTTGAGTGATTTATAACTTCTCTCATATGTTCATTTGTTTGTTGTGGTTTTGTCACGGATTGCCAAAGGGGGAGATTGTTAAGGATATATTTTATGTAGTTGGCAAATCCTTTTGACAAAACGCACTCTACTTGTAATTGGGTAGTTCTAGATGTTTTTAATACTTCAAGAAACCATGTTTCAAGATCAAGTGTTGAAGTCATCAAGTCTGTCCAAGAAAAAGCAAGCTGAAGTGCATAGATTTTAAATCTCGACACCTTCTCGATAGCTACCTCGACACCTGGCTATCTGTCGAGATCTTCAGCTGATTCTTATCGCAATCTCGATAGCTTCTCGATACCTGGTGGATCGATCGAGAAAGTTTCTGTCTCCTCGATACCTTCTCGATACCTTGTCGATCGATCGAGCTTCTATTCTTAATTCAAGATTCATTAAATCTCGACACCTTCTCGACACCTCCTCGATAGCTGCTATCTATCGAGCTTACGGGAATTGAGATTTTCAGATCTGATTTTTGGGCCAGGCTTTTGTATTTGTGTAGGGTTTCTTTTCTCACAACCCTAGACCTATATAAGGCTTATTTTAGAGGCCGTCACATAAGAGAATAAGAGAATACAAGGTTTTAAACATTTGAAAAGATTATTCTCTCTGAAAGAAGCTACTGCGTCTTTGCGCCTTAGGGTTTTGTAACCAAGTGCTTCTTGATCTTCATTGTTGATGAAGTGAAGAACTTTGCAGCCAACATTCTTCTTCCTTAAGTTGGTGAGTGAGTCACGTACTGGGATTCGTGCAAAGGAGTTAGTCACGTATTGGGATCCGTGCAACAACATCAAAGGGTGGCGTTCATATATTGAAGAGTTCAGAAGTTCTGAAGCGGTAGAAGGTTTCTACTGTGAGTTCATCTACAGGGATTGTAGAGTCTAGGGACAAAGGTTTTGTACTAGATCTGAAACTTCTCTCTTCTATAGTGGATTGCTTTTCGGGAAGGTTTCTCCCCAGGTTTTTTACTGTGAAACTGGTTGGTTTCATTAGTTTTCCTGGGTCATCATATCTTGTCTTATTTATTTTTTCCGCTGCATATTATTTTGACATGATATTGATGTTTGTTTGTTTTAACAAGTTTTATTGATAATAAATCTAATTAACAACTTGGGTTTAAAACTTGTTAATTCTATCAACCGGGGTCTAAATTTCCCAACAAAATGAGTAGTGGTGCAGCAAACATGTATTGAGTAGTAGTAGTGGCTGGGCCACCAATAGGTTGGTGGGTAGTCTTGAAGGAATACCCATAATAAACGAAAAACAGAGTAAAAGGGAGAAATCCCATCAGATCAACTCATTATAAAAAGGGGAGGTAGACATAGATGAAGGAGGCACCTGGGGAGAGAGGGATCCAAAAGGGAAAAGATCCAAAGGAGAAAAAAACACTCACCGCAAGATAGTAGTCAGAAACCAAGAGTAAAAAGAACGGAGAGAAAGAAAGAAAGAAAGAAAGAAAGAAAGAAAGTGGTAAAAAGAAGACAGAAAACAAGACAAAAATAGGGGCATGCATCAATAGACCATCTTTTCCTTCCCTCTTAGCAAACCCATTTTTTGAAATTTCCCAAAAGTAATAGCTAGTAGTCATTTAAGCCTATTCTCCAAAATGCACAACTTTGATGGCAAAAGCCTATGACAAGGTTATTCAAATTGGGGTTTTAGGTTTCTTCTTGGTTAACTTATTCTATGAGAAGATTCAATACTTGATTTTGATTGCAAATATATTTGATTTCACTCGTTAGAATTTATATCTACTGTATTTAGTCGTTTTGTTGTAGCACGTTTTTTATCACATTCGACGCATTAGTTGTCCTGCTGTGGAATCTTTATTTGTTGTACCAGTTATTCTGTTGTATCACCTTTTTATTATATTTTTCGTGTTAGCTATTATACTAGCTAAACCTTTTCTGCTAAAACTTTCTTATTTCTTTGTTATTACGTGTTTTACTTTTGACACAAACTAATCATTATCCTATCATAAGTATATATACATATACATTGTATCTCATGTTCTACAAAATATATTTTATATATGTATATGTGAATACGTATAAGTACATATACGAATATATGTATGTATATATTTGACCATACACTAACCTATGTAAACTAATGTTTGCTTGATGGGTATTTTCTTTGAGTTTTAGAGTTGTTTATGTACAGGAATTGGAGAAATATATTTAGTAATGGAAAATGAAGAGTAGGCATTCACGTTGCAAAATACTTTAATGCACAGCAGAACACTTAAAGCTAGCTCTGCAGCAGAAAATGCAAAAATGTCATGTTACAGAAAAATGCTGAGGACTTTACTACACAACAAAAAGTTAAGAAAGGTCAGCTTCGAGATAGAAACTGGAGAAATGTCCCTCCTATAGTGGAAACGGAAAGTAAGCCCACTTTGCAATGTCTTCCCTTGGACTTTGGACTCAACGTTTGTGCACAAACTAGCAGCAGTAGAATGATACTTTGGAGCCCATTCCATGGAGCGCCAGACCCAACTTCTTTCTTAGAAAAATCCTAAACTAAGTGTCATCTAATAACATCAAGACGCATGTCTAAGATACAAGAAACATAAAAAGAACCCTCAACAGCCACCTCAATTGAAAATAAGAGATGTAAAAATGTTGTGACATCTTTTTGTGTCTCTAGACTTTTTTTTCATCACAGGGTTAAATTATACTTGTGCGTGCCTTATTAACAGAGTTTTGAGGTTTTCAAAATGCTAACCCAAAAAAAAAAAAAAAAAAAAAAAAAAAAAAAAAAAAAAAGCATGTAGGAATTTTGTGCGTGACATTTAGGGAATGAAAAGGCTGTCATAGGTTTCGTTTTGTTAGTAGTACTATATGTAGGCATGGATATATTTGTACTTTGAGATCACATTATGCACATAAATCCACTTACAAACCATGTATATTTATGAAATTAAGAACTGAATTCTCCTCGTCGACTAAGAGAAACAGGCACAACAGCTGATGATATTTCGATAATCAAGTACAACTCCAGCACCAGAGTTTCTACAGCCATTGTCAAGACTCAAAACCTAAATGATTGGATGCAACTGTAGCTGGCAGCTGATATAATCCCCCTCTAGCCAATACTATAAAAATCCATACAGCCACCTCGTCGTGGAACCCACCAGACAACGCATATATATATTTATGGCACTCTTGCTGGTTGCTACGTAATAGAGACAAAGCTGATATTGTTATCCCATAAAGTATTTTAAATATCTTTTTGCTTTGAATATTCTCACCAACCCTTTCGAAATTGGTTGAGCTAGCCATTGCAAATAATTAACCAATTTGATCCTTATGAAATCTAGCTAAATAACTACTCATGAACATGAAGAAGTGAAGGTTATTAATTGAGCAAGTCTAAGAACACAAATTTTTTCACAACTTTGGCACAACTTTGCTACATGACAACTCATAAGCGGTTTCACCATTCACAAGTTACCACGTAGCAAAGTTGTGGCAAAATTGTGAAAATTTTTTGTAGCAATAGACTTACTCTCATTAAGTTTAAATTAAATTTCTTCTTTTTCATCTCTCTTTTAATCACTTCCCACAAGGTGATATAGCAAGTTATTCCCATAATAGGACAAACAACTACAAGCAAAAAAAAAAAAAAAAAAAAAAAATCATGATAGCCTTAATAGGACAACTTAATATTGATTTTTATAGGAAATTGATAGTCATACAAACAATGACGGCTCCAGAAATATTTTTCAGCGTGGTCATTATTGACTAAAATTTAATAAAAATATAACTTCATATATTGACCAAAACACACACACACACACACCCACACAAACACATAAAATCTTACAATTTTCTTCTACAAATTTTCTTATTTTAAAATTTTTGCATGATAGTCTTATTATTAATGTTACAAGTTACATCTCTTTCAAAATTTTAGTTAGATAAAAAATTTATTAGGATTTTTCTTTTTCTTTGTAATGACTTAACATATTGTTAAGGGGACCAAAATTTAAAGACAAAGTTTGGCTACAAACTTAGTTGTAACCTAAGACTACAACTCTCACTAAACAAATTAACATAACTTCATATTTTGAAAATCTAACCATGGAATTGCATGTTCTTTATGTTCTTAATACACACGTCAAATTTCATGTTAATCGGATGTTATTTACTATTTGATTCATAAAATTAAATTTTTATGTAATTTTAGACTACAAGAACTCAAAATTTAAAGATTTAATTGATGACATAGTTATTTAACTTTGATCTTTTTGAAATTTTGCAAATATGGAGGATATAAGAAGAAAATGTAGTCTAATGGTGAATTTGTCACAATTCACATCCAATATATATATATATATATATATATATATATATATATATTAAGTGGAGTTTTAGTCTTAGTTTACAATCAAGTTTATTGCCAAATTTTGTTCAAAAATTAATTATGTTGAGCTAAAAAAAATTTTAGGGTGGTCACAAATATTTTTTAAAGATAATAAAACTATAAAATTATTTAAATTTATATATAATAATTAATTTTTTTGCCAGGTCAGGGTGGTTTTGTGACCACCCTGAACTCCATGTGGAGCCGCCAGTGCATACAAACATTTACACTATGTTTGGTTTTAGCTAGGGAAAGGGAAGAGAAAGGAAAAGCTGAAGGGAAGGGAAAGAGAAAAGAAAATATTCCCTTTATGTGTTTGGATATAGGAAAGAAAGGATAGAAGAAAATGTGAAAATTTTATCTCTCATTTGTTTGGTTTCATAGGGAAGGGTAAGAAAAAATGCTTGCTTTTACCTTTATGCCCTCATTAATGATTGGAAAATTCATATACTAGACACTTGTAATTTCTAAAAAGTGTTAAGGGCATATTAGTCATTTACATTATAACTTGGTGGACCCCAAGAATTTATTTCTATCCCTTCTTGCCATTTCTGCCCAAATTGGGCTGATACAAAAATAGTGGGGCCAATGGCTAAAAAATCACTCCAACTCATCAACTTTTTTTTTCACTTGGACAATCAAACAGCATAAATGATTTGCCTTCATTTCTTTTCCCTTCTTTTCTCTCTCCTCCCCCCTTTCCAAACACAGTGTTAGTGCGGTTGTGGCCAAGGACGGACGGAACTACCTTGGGGCTGAGGGGGGCCATGCCCCCCCCCCCCCCCCCCACGCCTTTGAAAAAAAATTCCCTAGTGTATATATTGGCATAAAAAATGTACTTTTGGCTCTAAAATTAATATACTTGGCCCCCCCTCTCCCAAACAATTTACAAGCTGACCCATGAAACAAAAAATGAAAATAATTATCAAATCATCTCTTGTCTAGTTGTCCCAAGAATATCAAGAAAAACTTTTAGCTAAACATTTGGACAATTTACAAATCTAGACAACAAGGAAAATCTACAAAACAATTCACATATTCAGATAATAAAAAAAAAATCTTTGGACATGGTCTAAGTAATATATATATATATATATATATATATTAAACAAATCAATTATAAATCCTAGCAAAACAAATCACAAAAACCCAATAATCTTTACCCAATTTCTACCTCTTATTTAAGAGCTTTTTGTCCCTCTCAAATAACTTCATCCCATAGTCACAGAGACAACTCCTATGCTGCTAATCACTTCATCCACACACCTATTAGTGTCACCAACAACCTGGATCAGTTGGTGTCTTTAACTCAATCCATGAAAAAAATTTATTTTTTTAAAGAGCTGCTACTCTTTAACACAACCCGTAAAAAAATTTTATTCTTTTTCGAATGATAGAATTTTATTAATTTTTAATGTTTTACTAACTTTGGGGCATGCTTGGCATACATGCATAAATGTAATACACATGTGAAACAATAACAATCTACTGTTTTGTGCGTTACCTAAACTGCCACGAAAGCATGTGTGTGATTAGTTTATTGGTAATAAACTTTGTGCCTTAGCTGATGGGAAAAACTTTATTATTTACATAGTTGAAGACTCAAAATTACCATTCATTATCACCTGATTGTTTAACAGGTCTCTTTTTCTTTTCCTTTTTTACTATTTTTTCAAAATGGCAATTTTTTAAAAGAAAAGATCTCACATCTTTATGCTACCTCAACCTTAACCAAGTAATTATAAAAAATAGAAATAAAAAATTCTTATCCAAGACACCAATAATTATCTCACCCTTTTTTTTCGCTAAATATTAGTGCATGATGTTGATTAACCCTTATTTTAGTTGTTTTATTAATGTAATACTAAACATGGATTTGAACTTTTAACTACAATTTTTTTTTTTTTTTTTAGAATCTTTTATATATAGCATTATGAAGTTATTAGGTATAGAATTGTGTGAAAAGAATAAATAGATTTTGTGGTCACCAAAACCTAGTTAGGTGTTAGTATTTTGGGTTACAACTTATTTGTACGTGGGCTAAGTCTTAATCATACAAATTAGGCCCCAAACTTCACCTGGTTTCTCCTCTTCCCCTTGTATTTCCCAGTGTTTCTACTCTCTATCTCTCACTCCCCCAATGTTTTCCAACCCCTCAGCCCTTATCCTCCTCCTCCTTTTATAAGCTCTTGTGAGTGGGAGGATCATCATTATTTTCCCACTTCACACACATTCCTACATTCATTAGAATCCCAAAGGATCCTCGCGACTTTAGAAGATTCCCTTAAAACTTGTTATAGACGCCGAACAGTGTTCGGGAGTGGTTCACCAATGGCACTATCAGACCCCCCCCCCCCCCCGACTACCATATCGTTGGGTGCATGTTGTACCCCGATTGCCTCGTTACCGACCCACATCTAGCCACCCACTTAAGAGTCTCCCGAGTCATCTTCCCCTCGGTCACAGTCTTGATCTTGAAGTTGGGCCCCTTGTGACAAGGCCCAAGTCCAACTCGCTCCTGGCGTACCAAGCCCAATTCGTTTGGTGGGCCTCAGGCTTCAAGTTAGGCTCTACCCAAAGGGGCAGACATGGCTACCCAGGCCCAACTCACCCACAGATTTTTATATAAAAAATTATAATATGGATAGAATAAATAATTAATCTAACCTCAGTCAAACCTTGAAAATATCAAGAGTGCCAATTGATTTACAAAACTCTTCATTAAAAAGGTCTATTTGGATACCGCTTATTGCTGAAAGATGAAAACTGAAAACATTGTAGTAAAATAATTTTTAAATATATGAATAGTGTCGTGGGACCCAATTTTAAAGAAAAATTTGCTGATATCCGTACTTGCGGGTCATGTGAATAGTGTACGGGACCCACAGAAAAAACGCAGACGCGCATTTTTTTCCTTTTCATCGCAATTCAAACTCAGCCTAAATATCTATTATTGATTTTAAAAAAAAGAAAAAATACAAAAAATTAAAAAATTAATACTAATAATGCATCATTGTCAACCTCTAGTATTAATATTCCAACTTTTTAAAATTCTTGAACAAAGAACTTTGACTCCCTAAGTTTGAATCCATGTTCCGTTCCTGGTTATGGCAACTCAATTTGACATCAACAAAAAAAAAAAATTTAATACTTTCCACCGCTTTGCTCCAATGACTTGTATGCACTTGGATCTCCCTTGAATATTTGTCAAATGATAAGAAGAAACGGTGACCATAATGCAACAAAATTGTTTATTGGACTGCGACTCCCATTTACTGCCAGAATACAAGTTATAAATGTATATGATTCACTTATTGTGTACAAACACTCTCTCTCCATCTCTATCTCTCTGAAACTTCTTTGAGCTCATTCAACTTTGACATGAAAGAAGCTCAAGAACTTCAGCTCCATATCATGAGAAAGTCATATTTTCATACATTTATTACCAAAGAGCAAGAAGTTTATTGTTTGTGGTCTTTCAGATGTTTTTTTATTTTTATGTTTTAAAGATAGTTACAAAATAATCCCACAACTTCAACTCTTTTCCTTCTAGACCACGAACTACTTTGTGCATGGATATGTGTCAATTGAGCTATAAAGCTTTTGGCCTTTTAGTAGTCAAAGTTACAAGAGATAGAGAGAGATTTAATTTGATTTTGGTAGAGAAGTTTGTTTCTGCAATTCTGAACGTACTTCTGCTATGATAGTAACTGATAGATATTTTAAGAACTGTCCAGCAGTAAAATAGTTGAACTTGAATGTGATACATCATCTTTGAAGCAATCCTTAATAAGGATTTCTTCAAAGATGATGTTCTTAAGACATAAGGATTCCTTATGTCTTAAAGAACAATATATGGTTATTTTCTCTTATATTGATGGAATTCTATCAGGAAAAATCGCATTTCTGTAATAGAATATCTCCAGGATGTAATTATAGGTATATATATACTATGCATGCCTATAATCTATATTCATAGCTGATGAAGCGTAAGCTCGTCAGTAATGTTCGTTAGATGGAGGTGATTCTTCAACCTGCAAAGATGGTCACCGGTGTGGTGCCTGCCACAATGCCTCCGATGCCAAAGTCAGTATATGGAACTTTCTTCAAAGTAAAACAATGTAAGATGAATAGAATGAAAGAAGATCTCTTTGTATGTCAAAAAATGTCTATGTACCTTGTTCTTGGCAATATGTGGGTTTTATATATGTTTTTGGGGCCTCTAGTTGTTGGAGTGGTTATGGAGGTCTTAATGCTCCTCTTGGTAACGTTTGGGGCTGTGTAATGTGCCATCAATGCCCCCCAACGGTCTGTACAGTTGGCTTTGTAACCGCTCTAGAATTGATGGCCTGCATTGAATGGGCTGGATGTCTCCGTCAGTAGAATGGACGATTACTTCGCTTGACCAGAGGTTATACTCGTCTACATTGATGGGATCGTCCATGCGGGACGGACTCGTCAGTCCCGTCAGTTGCCCCCCCGATTCTGTGTTCGTCAGTTAAATGACGATCATAGAATGTGAAGAGTTTACAGTTTACGAGTGTCGCTTGGGATTTCGCTCCGCATTAAGTGCAAAGTGGCGGCGTTTCACAGATCGTGGCATACATGGCACATGCTAACTGGTGGAGTTAATGCTTCAATTGGTGGGACTATTAGGCTTCCCGCTTGTTTTTCAGTTTCCCAAAACCTTAGTTTAAAACTTTTTCTTTTTCACTTCTTTCAAAAATCTTTCAATCATTGCTCTGATCACTCTCTCCGGCGACCTCTCTCTGCAACTTCTCTCCGAACTAGCGAACAGCGTGGTGGTGTTCCCCCTGTTGGTTGCTTTTTTAAAGGTACGCCCTTCTTCCTTTCTCTTTTTATGCCATTGTTCTCCGCCTCGTTACAACTTTGCCTCTGATCTTTTTCTTCCTTTCCATTTTTCGCTTGTTCCTAATTTCTTGGGGGTTTAGTTTGCCATTGTGTCTTTTTCTTGTTTTTCATGGTTCATAGTTCCGAGGTTAGGATAGTTTGCCCATCGTTTCATTCCTTTTCGCTCGCTTAGGAGGGTCTTTAGGTGTTTTTCCTCACATTGAGGACTTTGTTTTTTAGGGCAATTGTTTGAGCGTTGCTTTGGCCGATTTGCTGCCTTTGCTTCGTCAATCGCTAGATTGGTTTGAAAATAAGGTTAGAGAGCGAGCAGAGATGTCTGAAGTTAGGTCGAGCGAGCTTGAGACTGGATTATCGTCCAACGGCGGTCCCGTGGAAGGGGATACCGCCGTCTCTAGCCCTCGAGAGGTTAGGGCTTTCTATGCTCTGGAGGAGGAGTGTGGGTTGGACGCTGACACCCTTGGGAGATTTAAGGATAGATTTCAATTTCCAGATCGGGTTAGGGTTCGTCTGCCCAGTGAGGAGGATCGGGCATGTCACTTCTTCCCAGGCGAAGTATGCTTTACAAGTCTGCCTTCACCTGTGGTTTGAGGTTTCCAGTCCATCCCTTCCTGATGGAGCTGTTAGACCATTTCGGTATTGCTCCTGGGCAGCTTATGCCTAATTCATGGAGGATATTGATCAGTTGTATGGGGATATGGTTGGCTGCCACTGAGAAAGATATGCTCAGGGTTGATGAGCTTATCTATTTGTACTGTTTAAAAGCGTCCAAGGAACATGGGTATTATGAACTGGTTCCTTGGGAAAGGAGAACTAGGATCGTCAAAAAGTTACCTTCGTTATTCAGGTATTGGAAGTCCAGATTCTTCTTTGTGTCTGGGGACAATTTTGAGACTCCCTCAGGCAAGGTTTGGGGTGATCTCCTGAGGTTGCATCGTCGGTGGGGAACCCCGACCTTAGGTGCGTCTATGCTTCTTTTTTTTTTTTTTTTTTTTTTTTTTTTTTTTTTTTTTTTTTTAAAGTTTCGTCGTGCTTGACTTTATTGCTTATTGATTCTCTTGCTTTTTCTTTTTCATAGCCAAGAGATGGCCAAAGCTGAAGAGCAGGTATAAGGAACGAGTAGAGAAAGCGATTGAATACGCGCAGACGATTGAGAGCTGGGACGACCTTGTGGATCCACTCTTACCTTATATTGTCTTGGTCTAGAACTCTCTAGCTTCGTCCTGCGAAATCTTGATATTGAAGGAAAAAAAAGTAAGTGTTGAGTTCGTTTATGCGCACCTTTTTTTTTTATTTTTTAAACAAGTGTTTTCTTCTTGCAGAGATGACGACCAAATTCAACAAAGGCATGTATGCCAAAATGAGGTCTAAGAAGGACGAGCCCTTATCGAACTTAGGGAAAAAATCAGTTCGTGTCACTGAGAAGGGTGGCCCCTTCCCTCTAGCTTCCTCCGTCAGCCCAATTGTGTCTGGGGCCTTGGTTACAAGGACAGCTTCCCCCACGACTTCGGTGGAGGAAATTGGGGGCACTACAGTCTCCAAGAGGCCGAGGCTGACTGAGAAGGAGAAGGAGAAGGGTGATCCTCGTCCATCCACGATCTGGAGTGACGAAAGGCTAGCAATGGACCGGGCTCATGAGGTCGTGACTGCTGTAGATTTAAAGGTCCTTTCTGGCGTCCCCTTTAATGACGTGGCTGCTCGACACGTCCAAAAGCTTGTACAGGTATGTTTGCTTGCCCTTTTTTTTTTAGGTGCTGGGAGAGAGTATCCACATTACTTCAGAGTATCTTATGCAAGAGGCAAATGTGGCGTCTATTACATCCAGGATGGAGACCTTGTAGGTAGAAAATTCTACTTTGAGGAAGAATTTGATAGACTCTATAGGTGAGGCGGCATCCTTGAAGGAGAAGGTAAAAAAGCTAAAAGACGATCTCAGGGTGGAGCATCAATTGAAGCTTGAGAAGGATGAGCAGATCCTTATGGCCAAGGAGAGTCTCAAGACAATCGCTGCTAGATCCGTGGAGGCCTTTCAAACCACTGACGAGTACAATACCGTGCTCTTCAGCTTGTATTTTAAGGGTTTCGAGCTCCTAAGGAGATACCTCGTCAAGCACCCATCTGGAGTGAATATGGAAGAGCTGGATCTGGAGGAGGTGGACCAAGAGATGGCTGCGGATGAAGCTGCTCAATCGTCTGCCACTGAGCCTGATGCTTCTGCTGACGCCCCTGCTGGTGCTGCTCCCCCTCAAGATGCTCCTGGTGACGATGCTGCTGGACGGACCTAATACTTCAACAAAAATTCCTCTTTTTTATGATGCCCTTTATGTCTTGGGCAGTTATGTAAATCTATTTTCAGAACAATTTTATTTTCTATCTATTTTGGAAACAATATTTTCAGCCCAGTGTTTATGGGCTTTTAGTTGTGAAGGCAGTGGTGATTAGTCTTTGACTTAATTTAACTTTTCTGCACTTACTTGCATTTATAATTTGCACATGCTTCAGTTTGATACATGCCTATCGTATATTCCATGATTGGTACCTTTGCAGCATCTTGGTCGTCAATAATTTGCATCCGTCGGTGCGAAGTCTTGTTACTTAGCAACTTTTGACTTTTTAGCCCTTTTAGGGATATCATCTTTGTTAGTAACGTACATCCGTTAGAGCGGAATTTTGTTACTCAGTCATTTTTGGCTTTTTTAACCACTCTTAGTGATATTATATTCGTTAGTAACGTACATCCGTCAAGGCGGAATTTTGTTACTTAGCCATTTTTGGCTTTTTAACCACTCTTAGTGATATTATCTTCGTCGGTAACGTACATCCGTTAAGGCGGAATCTTGTTACTTAGCCATTTTTGGCTTCTTAACCATTCTTAGTGATATTATCTTCGTCAGTAACGTACATCCGTCAAGGCAGAATCTTGTTACTTAGCCATTTTTTGACGATTTCGAATTTCTTCTTAGTCAGGCTTGTCTGCACACGAATATTAGTTGAATAATTCATTTATTATCTTTTAATGACGAATACATCTTTTCATTACATCTACTGATGATACTTCTTCAAGTGCTCAATGTTCCAGGGTCTTGGAAGCCTTTGCCCGTCTAGGGTTTCCAGGTGGTAGCTGCCTTGTCTGGAGTAGTGAATGACTTTGTATGGTCCTTCCCATGTAGGGCCGAGCTTTCCTTGAGTAGGATCTTTGGTCGCCTGGGTTACTTTACGTAGGACGAGGTCCCCTACGTTGAGCCGTTTGAGTTTCACCCTTCTGTTGTAGTAGTCTGTCATTTTTTTTTCTGATATTACGTCATTCTGCTGAAGGCTTTGTCTCGTACCTCGTCAATGCAGTCTAGATTCACCCGTAGGAGGTCGTCATTGTCATCGTCGTTGAAAACTTCTTGTCTGGTGCTGGATATTCCCACTTCAATAGGAATTACTGCTTCTGTGCCATAGGTGAGTTTGAAGGGGGTCTCTCCTGTTGGGGTTCTGGTAGTGGTTCGGTAGGCCCACAAGACATTGGGCAGTTCTTCTGGCCATACACCTTTCACATCGTCCAGTTTGGTCTTTATGATCTTGAGCAACGTGCGATTTGTCACTTCTATTTGTCCGTTTGCCTGTGGATGGCCTGGTGATGAGAACTGGTTCTTGATGCCTAGGCCCGAGCAGAAGTCCTTGAAGCCTTGGCAGTCGAACTGTCGTCCATTGTCTGATATGATCGTCCGTGGAATCCCGAACCTGCAAATTATATTCTTCCACACGAAACTCTGGATTCTGGTCTCGGTGATGGTCGCCAGTGCCTCTGCTTCAACCCATTTAGTAAAATAATCAATAGCAACTAGCAAAAAGCAAAAATTTTACCTGACCTTTGCCTTGAGGCAGCGGGCCAACGATGTCAATTCCCCATTGCGCAAACGACCAAGGTGATGTTATCGTCGTCAGCTTCTCTGCTGGAAGTCGCTGAATATTCCCGAACCTCTGACACTTGTCACATTTCTTGACGAACTTTAATGCATCATCCTGCATGGTTGGCCAGAAGTAACATGTTCGCATAATCTTTCTTACCAGGGATCTTGGGCCTGCATGATCTCCGCAAATTCCTTCATAGACCTCTCTCAGGACGTATTCGGCTTCTCCTTCGTCAACGCACTTCAAGTAGGGCATAGAGAAGCCTCTCTTGTATAAGTCATCATTGAGAACTGTGAATCTGGCGGATCTCTTCCTGATCTTCCTGGCTTCATCTGTGTTCTGAGGAAGGTGGCCATCCTGGAGGAAGGACATGATGGGCGTCATCCAGCTGCCTGTGCCCTGGACTGTGAATGTTAAAACTTCTTCTATGCTGGGGTTTTTCTGTATCTCCATCATCAAGTTTGCCTTCGATTCTGTTTCTTCTGATGAGGCTATCTTCGAGACTTCGTCTGCAGCTATTTTCTGGCTTCTTGGAATTTGGACGAACTCCACTTCTTCAAATTCTTGAGTCAAGTGCTTTGTTAGCCTGAGGTATTTTTGCATCCTTTCTTCCTTTGCTTCGTATTCTCCTCTGATCTATCAAATTACTAGCTTTGAGTCGTTCTGGACTAGCAGGTTCCTGGCCCCAAACTCTTTTCCGAGCCTTAAGCCTGTTAGAATTCCTTCGTACTCGGCCTCGTTATTGGTAGCTGGGAATTTTAGCTGAACTCCATATCTTAATACTTCCCCGTCAGGGGTGGTTATGACGACCCCTACTCCCCTTCTTTTTTGGGCTGACAAACCGTCGGTCTGTATCACCCATGATTTGTTCTTGTTGGCAAGGCTTGGTTCGTCTGGATGGGTGAACTTGGCAATGAAGTCTGCCAATGCCTGTGCTTTAATGGCTGTCCTGGGATGGTATTCCACGTCAAACTGGCTAAGTTCAATTGCCCATTGGACCATCCTCCCAGCTGCTTCGGGCTTGCTCATAGACTTATTGATGGGTTGATCCGTCATCACTAAGATTGAATTTTCCTGGAAGTATTGCCTGAGCTTGCGGGAGGCTACTATCAATGCGAACGTGATTTTTTCTATTTTTGGGTACTTGAATTCCGCTCCTTGGAAAGCTTGGCTAACGTAGTAAACTAGGAGTTGTTTCCTGTCTTCTTCTCGGATTAAGGTTGCACTGACGGCTGTAGATGATACTACTAAGTACAAATACAAGTTTTCACCTTCTCTGGATGGGCTTAGCAGTGGTGGATTGCTAAGGTAACGTTTGAGCCCCTAGAATGCCGCTTCACATTCGTCGGTCCATTCAAAAGCCTGCTTCAAGGTCTTGAAGAAGGGTAAGCATTTGTTCGTTGCTCTAGGGACGAACCTATTAAGGGCTGCAATCCGACCCGTGAGCTTCTAGACCTCCTTGACGGTCTTAGGTGATGCCATATTGATTATGGCTTGCACCTTCTCAGGATTTGTTTCTATTCCTCTCTGAGACACCATGAATCCCAGGAATTTTCCGGAGGCAACACCAAAAACACACTTACCAGGATTTAGCTTCATTTGGTATTGCTTGAGGGTATCGAATGTCTCCTTAAGGTCGTCCAGATGTGCAAGCTCTTCCTTGCTCTTGACGAGCATATCGTCGATGTACACTTCCATATTCCTTCCTATTTGCTTGACGAACATTTTATTTACCAACCTCTGATAAGTCGCCCCTGCGTTCTTCAGTCCAAACGGCATTACCTTATAATAGTAAAGCCCTTGATTGGTGATGAAGGCGGTTTTCTCCTGATCCTCGTCAGCCATTTTTATCTGGTTGTAACCTGAGAATGCATCCCTGAACGTCAACAGCTTGTGCCCGGCCGTAGAGTCCACGAGTTGGTCTATTCTTGGAAGAGGAAAGCTGTCCTTCGGGCAGGCCTTGTTCAGGTCCGTGAAATCCACACACATCCTCCATTTCCCATTTGTTTTCTTTACTAGAACGACGTTTGCAAACCAGTCTGGATAGTATACCTCCCTGAAGAGTTTACTCACTTCGTCAGCGATTGCTTGGTCTCTTTCGGGTGCAAAGGTTCTTCGTCTCTGCTTGATGGGCTTCCTCTCTGGGTCCACATTCAACCTGTGTTGGATGACTTTGGGAGATATGTCTGGCATGTCGTCATGGCTCCAGGCAAATACGTCTAAGTTCGCCTTAAGAAACTGAATGAGCTTTGCTCTCATCTCAGGACTTAGGGTCGTCCCTATTCTAGTTGTTTTCGTTGCTTCCCCTTCGATCAGCTCCACTGCTTCCAGTGCTTCCACCTTTTCCTCATCTTTTTCTTCTATTATCCACGTGTGGTTCTTCTTAGCTGCTAAAACAGCCTGATAGCATTCCCGAGCTAGAACTTGGTCTCCTTTAACTTCACCAACACCATTTTCCGTTGGAAATTTTACCTTCAGGCAGTAGGTGGATGTGGATGCCTTCCACTTGTTGAGTGCTAGCCTTCCAATAATAACATTATAGGATGAGGGACAATTTACTACCAAGAAGTCTATCTGACGAGTCAACTGCTTTGGGTACGTTCCTACTGTTACTGTCAGCGTCACTATGCCTTTGGGATATACTCTGTCACCGCTGAAACTGACGAGGGGGGAATCTAACGGACGAAGTCTTTTGGGATCCAGCTTCAATTGTTGGAATGCAGGAAAGTAAATGATATCGGCAGAGCTACCGTTGTCCACGAGGATCCTTTTAGTGTTGAACCCTTCTATGGTGAGCATTATGACCAAGGGGTCATTGTGAGGCTGTTTCACTCCTCTAGCGTCACTCTCGTTGAAGGTCATATCCTGGTCAGTTCGTCTATACTTTGGCAGGGGTGTCATATGGACGCTGTTCACCTGTCGTTGATGTGCTTTCTTAAGTGATTTGAATGAGCCCCTAGTGATAGGCCCCCTTGTGATCGTCTGTATCTCCCCGATCACATTTTGAGGAGGTTGGGATTGATGGCCGTCGCTCCTGGATGAGGACTCATGTTGGCCTTTGTTTTCGTCTCGAAATTTATTGTGTTCTCCCTTCTTCACAAATTTCTGCAGCTTCCCCTTTCGTATCAATTCTTCTATTTGTTCTTTGAGATCCCTACAATCTTCGGTGTAATGGCCATGATCTTTGTGAAATCGACAGTACTTATTCTTGTCACGGACGTTAGGAGATGAGTGCAATGGTCATGGCCACTTAAGGTAGTGCTCGTCTTTAATCAGCGTTAAAATTTTGTCAACAGGCATAACAAGAGGAGTGAATTTTACCGTTTGTGGACTTTTATCATCTTTCCTTCTGACTCTGTCATTGGTTCGACGATCCGGTCGGTCCCGCTTTTGTCCTCTACGGTCGTCTTCTCTTCTCCCTTTGTCCCCTGGTCTATCTCCATCCTTGATAGCAGCCAACGCGTCCTCAGCGTTCATGTACTTCTGCGCTTTAAGGAGCATTTCAGCCATTGTCTTTGGGGGGTTCTTTGCGAGTGAGGTTATAAGCTCCCTGGACCTCAATCCCGCCTTGAAGGTCGTCAGCTGCACCTATCGTCAGCTTCGTCTACCTCCAGTGTCTCCCTTGTGAAACGTTTCACATATGACCTCAAGGTTTCCTTTTCTCCCTGCCTGATGGTGAGTAAGTGGTCCGCGGTCCTCTTTGGTCGTTGTCCTCCAATAAAGTGACGCAGGAAGGCGTTGCTCAACTGCTCGAATGTGTAGATGGATGATGTTGGCAATTTTGTGAACCACTCCCGGGCAGCTCCCTTGAGTGTAGTTGGGAAGGAACGACACAATATTTCATCTGGGGGCTGCTGAAGTCCCAGGGTTGTTTTAAAGGTGTTTAGGTGATCTTGAGGGTCCTTCAGCCCATCGAAGGGCTCGAGCTGAGGTAACCGGAATTTTGACGGCACTGGACAATCGAGGACTGCTGTTGTGAATGGTGAATCCGTCGCTCGGACCATTCGATCCACACTTCGCTCTGTTTTCTCCTTGATGGCATTCCTAAGCTCGTCCATTTCCCTCCTCATCTCCCTCAGCAGGTCTAAATTCTGCTCGGTTGGAGTGGTGGGCCTTCGAGGGTCACTTCTTCTATGACTATCCCCCTCGTCTTCCTGATTTCCCTTGGACCGATTCTCCTCTTGTTGAAGCCGTAGCTTCATTTCCTGGTTTTGCCTAGTCAATTCTTCAACTGTGGTTGCAAGAGCCTGAATTTGCTGAGCTAGGGCTGCAGAATCTTGATTGGACTCCATCTAAAAAGAATAATTGATTGGAAACTACTTATTTTGAGTTTGAAAATGTCGTTTCTCATAGACGGCGCCAAACTGATGAAGCGTAAGCTCGTCAGTAATGTTCGTCAGATGAAGGTGATTCTTCAACCTGCAAAGATGGTCACCGGTGTGGTGCCTGCCACAATACCTCCGATGCCAAAGTCAGTATATGGAACTTTCTTCAAAGTAAAACAATGTAAGATGAATAGAATGAAAGAAGATCTCTTTGTATGTCAAAAAAATGTCTATGTACCTTGTTCTTGGCAATATGTGGGTTTTATATATGTTTTTGGGGCCTCTAGCCGTTGGAGTGGTTATGGAGGTCTTAATGCTCCTCTTGGTAACGTTTGGGGCTGTGTAATGTGCCATCAATGCCCCCCAACGGTCTGTACAGTTGGCTTTGTAACCACTCTGGAATTGATGGCCTGCATTGAATGGGTTGGATGTCTCCGTTAGTAGAATGGACGATTACTTCGCCTGACCAGAGGTTATACTCGTCTACATTGATGGGATCGTCCATGCGGGACGGACTCGTCAATCTCATTAATAGCGATGAAGATGCCACCTATGCTAAGTGAAGAACCATCCTAGGCAAGGAAAGAAGTATATTGAGGTCAAGAGGATCATGGCCCTGGCCCCAAGGATTTTTTTTGAACAATTTATATAGTTAAATTATTTTATAATATATATATATATATATATATATATATATATATATAAAATTAAAACTTGAACTTTAGCCTTCCAAAAATGATATCTAATTCTCTCTTAAAAATTAAGTTTGGCACATAGAGAACTCAAAAATGCAAATTACCAAATATCTTAGCCCTATCATAAAAAACCTTTTTAATTTTTATTTTAATTTTTTTTTATTTATTTTTTTTTATTTTTGGGATAGGTTAAAAGACCTTTTCGGTTAATAGATACCTAAATATATGTGGTGCTACAATTTTGAAGCCTTCAATTAACTTAATTAAGTGTTGTTAACTTGTTAATAGACTACCAGTTCCTCTAGGTCTTCAATCTACCTGCGATACTGATTGAGACAAGGGCTCTGAAATTAATTTTAAAAAAAATATTATTTGGATCGCTCTTATGAATAATTTAACTACAAAATGCATATACTGATCCAAATATGTTTTTTTTTTTTTTTTTTCTAGTTGAATTACTAAATTTAGTTATAAGAATAAAAATTATAACCATATATGTTTGTATATGCTAACTATATATGTTTGTATGTTTGGATCATGATATTATAAAGAGAGCATATAACAAATTATAATTTGAAAATTATCTGGTGAGTAAAATATGATATTAAGTATTTTCGATAAAACCTTTTTTTTTTTTTTTTTGGAGAATAAAGCCTAATTGAATGCACTATTTTTGTATAAAAATGATTGGTTTTTGCATTTTCTCAAAGAAATAAGATTTTTCTCTTGTCATAGTCATCAATAATTTATCATTTTTTGTTTATTCTCAAAGTTAGTTATATATATATATATTGGTTTTTCAAATTCTTTTTCCCTAACATTTTATGTTTTTTAGATTTGGAATTAAGTGCCATATAGGATATGACAACGTAATATTATTTGTATAACTTTCATTATTAAACGTTGAAAAAAATAATCGTACTCTAGGCCCACAAAGATGATATATTTGTTCCACTCCTGCTGTGGGCATCCATGGCTTGAAACTTATTATATGCATATAAGACCTCTACTCTCTAACCATTATTAAGAAAAAGAAAAAGAAAAAAAAAAATAGTGAGGGAAATCAAGAACCGTATGTCATTTCTGGTTAGAAAAAATAAAGTGTGTTATTAAAGCTTGAATGAAAGACCTTTTCAAGAACCAGATCATACACAAAATTGTAAAATTAGATACACTACATTAGATTCTCTAATTAAAATTTAGATATTTAGTTGTTTTGACCAATAAGACATAAATAGTGTTATATTTTTTAGGAGTATTAAATTATATATATATATATATATATATATATATATATATATATATATATATATATATATATATAAACAAAGTGTTTAAATTCAATTAGAGAACCTAACACTTAAAATTTTGGGTTAGGCTTACATCCAGTTAATTTTTTAACAGGACATCTCATTTGCTTTTTAACAAACGGCTGAGATTAAAAGTAAAGTCACCTCATTTTTCTTTTGGGCAAATTAACGCCTGGCAAGGTCTCTTGAGTGAAAAAACACACTGACGTAAGGGTAATGCTAATTGCAGAAAGCCTGAGATCTATCTTCGTCAATGTCTTTATTTTTCTTCTTCAGATAAACTAAAAGAAGTCCAAAAAGGATCCACATCCTCTCTTCGTTCTATTCTTTCGCTTGTAATCAAACGGTATGGTAAAGCATAATCCCAAAGGCCAAATCTCAGTCTCAAAAGAAAAAAGAAAGAGAGAAGTAGACGTGGCAAAACGGATAGGTCGGGTCGGGTTCGGGTCGGGTCAATCGGGTTGGCTGGTCAAACGGATCACTGGTCAAAACGGGTCATTTTTAAACTGGTCAATCAGGTTGCGGGTTGGGTCGGGTTGACCCGTATTTTTCAAAAAAAAAAATTTCAATTACAAAAACAAATCAATGACAACATATTTAGAGAGAATGAATAAAATCAGTTAAGCAAATGAATTGCACTTAATGCCACTTGTTAATATCATTTTAATTCTAACAGTTTAGACTTTTGAGCATGACAAAAATGACTTATAGTCATAAATTCATGATAGAAAAAATCTTCAATATTAATAATTTACTGTTAAAAAAAGTTTAGAATGCCGAATATGTGAAGACTGAAGAAGGGCAGAGACTGTGAACATGGAGGCACAAGAGAACTTAGAGAAGCAGAGGAACTCAAGACTCAACAAAACTTTCAGATTTCACTTTTCACTAAGAGAATGGTCAAAAATTTTGCACTGGAACTTTTCGTGCTTTTAGAGTAGTGTATTGAGTATTGTGCATTTTGTGCTTTGGCTTTGGACAATTGAGTGAACCGAGTGAGTGATGGTCATGGGCTACAGCTAGCAAGCAGCCAAGCATTGAAGGAGATTTTTTTTTTTTTTAAATGGTTGAGTCAGCCAAGTTGGCCCTTGTGTAGAGTGTAGTACTAGTGACAGTAGTGTTGTGATGGCTTGTCTTATTTGTCTATTGTCAAGTACAGTGCTTTTTTTATTGGTTAGGATAAACATGGAATATATTATTACCAGCTTTCGTACTTTGTACTTTATGCACATAGTACCATGACATAATTTAAAAAAAAAAAAAAAATTTAGCGAATTTTTTTTAACGGGTTAGGTCACGGGTTATCGGGTCGGGTTGGGTTGACCCGCAAAAAAATCAGGTCGGGTCACGGGTCAACCCGTTTTTGCTTCGAGTAAAAAAAATCGGGTTCGAGTCAGGTATTTTTTGGGTCGAGTCGAGTCTGGTCAGAAAATTCTGACCCATATTGCCATGTCTAGAGAGAAGGCCTTGGTTTCTAATTTATCAGTCCATGCTATTCCTTGGATTGAATTAAAAAATCAATGCTGACTGACCTCCAAAATCAAAGACATAAATAGAGACTTGAAGCTAAAAAAGGAATACTTGTTAAAACTCTGTATGTGATTAAATCTATGAATATTTCTTTTCAAAAAAATCTATGAATATTTTCTTTTTATCTTTGTGAGTTTCTGTGAAGAAGTAGAAGACATTGAAAAAAATATCTCAGATCTTTTTTTCGATTCTTTTATTCAAATAAATTCCCTTGATTTCACCGGCAAAGAATGAAATCTTCACATAGCCTAGTCACTAAGGTAGGCATAACTAAACTGGATCCGAGTAGGAAAAAGCATGGTAAAGACAAAACCTTCTTTTCATAGAGAAAAAGATCTCGAGTTTGGCAAATGATTTCAGGGGTAGTTAGAGGCTTGGATTTGAAGAGGCCCTTCATCGTCTTGGTAGTCAACACTGAACTCTGAAGGAACCACTGCCTTGTTGCTTCAGAGGTCTATCTTTTCTTTTTAAAATGACGTGTACTTCTTTTTTAATCTCAGCCGTTTGTTAGTTTAGTAAAAGCAAAGGAGATGTCCAGTTAAATTTTTATCTGGCTGTAAGCTGAACCCTAAAATTTTGTATATAAGTTTTACTCTGTACAAAATTAATTGAAAAATATAAGAACATCCTAATATTATGCCAATTAATTTGTGCGTCGGGATCGTTTTGGAGATTATTTATTTGTTGCAGTACTCTAGAAAAAGAAAAAAGATATAATGTAATTTCCATTTCACATAATGGTGGATCACACCTTTATGTGAGGGTCATTATGTAAATCTATAATTCCATATGCTATCTTTTAGAAGAGGGGATCAAAATAAACTAAAAATAAATAATAATAATAATAATTTAAAAAAAAAAAAAAAGATGACTTTTTTTAACACTTGCTAAACCCACAAAGATAGTTTTTTCCAACTATAATTTTCCTTTCAATATGATCTTAGCAGCTCAGCTTCAAGCCAAAGAAGCAAGCTCAACAACAGAGCATATAAATGTCACCAGCCAATCAACAATCACTCAGTCTAGAAATTATGGATGGTGGCTCCGAATGACCATGTACATACTCTTTCTCCTCTCTGGCCAGTCAATATCATTACTCTTGGGGAGATTATATTATGACAAAGGTGGAAAGAGCAAATTGTTGGGAACGGTCGTGCAACTCATAGGCTTCCCTGCCCTTCTTCCCTACTATTTCATCCCATCACTCAAAAATCTCAAAACAAACAGTACTGCCACCGCTATCTACTCTAAACCACCATCAACCTTGGTACTTGTATCAGTTTATGTCACTTGGTCTACTTGTTGTTGCAGTTTGCTTCTTGAATTCTACTGGGCTAATGTACCTTCCTGTGTCTACATACTCTCTCATTTGTGCATCACAGTTGGCCTCTAATGCTTTTTTCTCCTTCGTCCTTAACTCACAAAAGTTCACTCCTTTGATAGTCAATTCTCTAGTCCTTCTCACCATATCCTCCGTCCTCCTAGTTGTTGAAACAGACCCTTCTTCAGACTCCTCCAAAGTTTCTAAAGGAAAGTATGTAATTGGGTTAATATGCACTGTTGGTGCAACTGCTGGATATGGTTTGGGGCTTTTACTTGCACAGCTTGCCTTCAAAAAGGTTCTAAAAACAGGAGACATTTACAGCGGTCATGGACATGATAGTCTATCAGTCTGTGGCTGCAACCTTAGGTGCCTTGGTGGGACTTTTTGCTAGTGGAGAGTGGAAAGGTTTAAGCACAGAGATAGAGGAGTTTGAACTAGGAAAAGTGTCCTATATCATGACTTTGGTCTGGACAACAGCTATAATGTCGCAGGTTTTTGCTAAAGGTTGTGTAGGTTTGATTTTTGAGGTGTCTTCCTTATTCTCCAATGCCATAAGTGTTTTGGGTTTGCCTATTGTTCCGGTTCTAGCTGTGATCTTTTTCCATGACAAAATTGGTGGAATAAAGGTGATCTCCATGGTTTTGGCTATTTGGGGTTTTGTTTCGTATGTCTATCAGCAGTACCTTGATGGTCTCAAGTCCAAGCAGCATGAAGATAGAAATGCAAATGAAGCTTCCAATGCCTCCTCACTACAAGAGGTTAATGGATCATGAATAGGGTTTGCTTAGACTACAATAATGAATGCATAAGATAGGCTTAGATCAATGTAAGGCTAATTTTCTACAAAAGAAGATTCTCGTATCTTTCTACTTGTATGGAATGGCCAAGTAGTATTAGTCAAGCAGATAAACTAGTTAAGATTTATCTCTACCATATCTCTCAATCTTCTTCTTTATTTATTGTGTAATTATTCACTTTTTAGTTTAGTGGTATTATCTAAGCTGATTTATTAATAAGGAGAATTAGGATACAAATTCCCCTACCCGCTTATTATAACTATTATTTAAAAAAATAAATAAAGGCTAACATGATTCAAATGATGTGGTGACACCCTTCATATGATATAACCATTTCAAATATTATTAGAAAGAAAATGTTTTAAAAGTGCAATAACGTTTTAGTTATGGAATAAGACTGCACATTATACTATTATAGGTATTAGAAACCCATCACCCACCATGCATGTTGCATGCAATCCATGTACCTGCTAAGATTTCAAGTGTATAAACTCTCTCTCTTTCTCTCTCTCTCTCTCTCTCTCTCTCAAATTTCTTTTCCCACATTTGAAAAGCTTAAGATCTTCAACAACACGTGCCTATCTAAATAGATCATGGGAGTTCTAGTAAATCGCATGCAGTTCAAGTACATGCTTCAATTTATTTGTGCATAAAGGCTCTCTCTCCACCGCACCCAAACACCCCCCCCCCCCCCCCCCCCCCCCCCCCCCGCCCCCCTATATTCACTTCAACATGGGGCAAGCTCAAAATCTGCAACTCCAAGTCACGGGTAAGTCAAATTTCTGTATCCAAAGATTAGAGAAGAAAAGCAGCTAGCCTGTATATTCTTCTTTTCTTTTTTGTTCTTTTTGCTAAATATTCCAGTCCATCTGTATATTCTTTCTTAGTTTTGAAATAGGAAGTATAGCAGTTGATGGATATGAATGAAAACTGTATAGCAGTATAGCACTGTAACACATTAATCAACTCACAATGTAAGTAACGACAAATCTTGTTGCACACAATTTATCACACACTGCCGTAGACACTCCAGTGAGATCGTGAAATGTAAAATACAATTTTTAAATTTTTAAACACAATTTCAGCCCTTGTTGCATTGTATATTCGTACACACCGTGTATAATAATCATTACCCGTTAAGAAATTATTTATACAGGAAGTGCAAACTCTCTAGTCTCAACAGTAGGAAAGGCATTAGTAAGTGTCCTCTATGTGATGAGCTGATGACACAATCCTGCTGTCATAGCTCATCTGGGGAGTTCCGAATTCCTTTCTAGAAACACAATGCTTACTAGGACGGTCTCACAATCATATTGGCATTCTAGATGCAAATTACCAAAGTTTTAAGTAACATAAACTATACCAAAAAATTAATAATAAAAAAGTAAAAATAGTTTCTGGGGAGTTGTAGATCAAGAGAAAAAAATCATCAGATAATTTTTTTCATAAAAGGTATTTACTAATGTGTTTCTTTACTAACGTAGAAATTTCGAAGTAATATTTAATCAATTTTAGTTTGAATATTCACTCTACGTATAGATGTAGACACTTATTATTAGTAGTTTAGTAATTAGTACTCTATTGCTTCAAAATCAGCATTTCTTTCACAAGCCCTACTCATGCTTCATGCTTCTTAGTTAAAGCACATATAATTAGGGGGGCTGTGCATGGGTGGGCTGGGTTTCGAGTATTTTTCAATCTAATTCTACTTTCTCAATTTGAGAAATATCTAACTCAATTCAACTCATGACAACTCTAAAAAGCAAACCAATTTGACCATAGGGATCGAGTTGGGTTGGACTCATTTTGTTATACCTAATAAACAAAAAAAAAAAAAAAAAGTTTTCATTGAATTATCTAAGACCATTATTATATAAATGATTTCAATTTACACAATTAGGAATAATATTTCAATTTCATCAAAACAAAGTCTCAAATACCAAAATAAATTCAACTAACATATATAAAATAAGTCCCAAAATCCAAATGAATTAAAAAAAATAAACTTAAAATACATATATGTTTTATAAACTATTAATTGCATGAGTTTGGCCAAGTTACTTGGGTCAAATATTTTGCCAAACCAAACCTTACCCAAACCAAGTTTTGAAAAAGTTGTAGAACACAACCCAATCTATCAACACATGAAAAAACCCACCCAAGGCATTGAGTCGAGTTGGTGCACATCCCTAACTAATAACTAGAGAGAGCAATTAAATGGGAACAGAGCAACATGAAATGATATAAAATAGTTTATATTTTGTACATTATACATCACTAGTTTTGAATCTTTTGATAAAGATCAGGGAGCCAGAAAAGTACAAAACATAAAGAGTTAACAAAGAAAGCACAATACACTTCAGTGGAAGACCCTCAATTTTTTAGAATAAAAAGGACCCCATTAATAGCATAGATTGAGTGTGTTTATTGATGCTGCTAAACAATAATGCTTGTTGACAAACTAATTAGTTAGAAAGAAATACACATAAAAATTAAAAAGGAATTCATAAGATAGCAAAGTTTCTCCTCTAGTAATCCCTTTTAAATGTTCTTACCAGTTCAAGAAGCTGAAGAAGCAAACTCACCCGGTCATATCAATGCCACCAACCAATCAAACAATCTCTCAACCCAGAACCTTTATGCAATGGCTCCGAATGACCATCTTTACACTCTGTACTCTCTGGCCAGTCAGCAGCTATACTCTTGGGAAGATTCTACTATGACAAAGGTAGAAAGAGCAAATGGACAGCAACACTAGTGCAAGTTGCAGGATTCCCAATCATCATTCCTTACTACTACATCTCTCCACCCGAAAAACCTACTACAAACAGTATCCACAGGAATGAGCCCTCCACCTTAATCCTTGCTTTGATATATGTCTCTTTAGGTGTACTTCAGGCAACAAACAGCATGATGTATTCAGTTGGGCTCTTGCACCAACCAGTATCTACTTTTGCACTTATTTGTGCATCCCAGTTGACCTTCAATGCTTTCTTCTCCTTCCTTATAAATTCCCAGAAGTTTACTCCTTTTATAATCAATTCTCTAGTCCTTCTCACCATCTCCTCTGCCCTGCTGGTACCAATTCTACAAGCCCCATCAGAAACTCTAATGTGAATTATGAAATTGGACTCTTTTCCACTGTTGGTGCATCTGCTGGATACGGATTGATGCTTTCCCTTACAGAGCTCTCCTTCCATAAGATTTTAAGAAGGGAAACATTTACAGTGATTTTGGAAATGGTAATCTATCAGTCAAGTAGCAACTTGTGCTACACTGGTGGGGCTCTTTGCTAGCGGAGAGTGGAAAGGTCTAAAGAAAGAGATGGACGAGTTTGAACCGGGGAAGTTTATTTATGTCAGTACTTTGATTTGGACAGCTATAGCTTGGCAGATTTTCAATATTGGCGCAGTAGGCTTGATACATGAAGTGTCTTCCCTGTTCTCCAATGTCATAAGTGTGTTGGGTTTGCCTGTTATGCCAGTTCTAGCCGTAATCTTCTTTCATGAAAAAATGAATGGGTTAAAGGCGAGTTCCATGGTGTTGGCTATTTGGGGCTTTATTTCATATTTCTATCAACACTACCTTGATGATTCTGAGTCCAAGGCTGTAAAGAGAGATGTTAAGGAAGAAATTTCAATGCATCCCCTGTTGAAAGAGGTTACCAACAAACAAGATGGGCTAAAGAATATTTATCAAAAAATTCCACTTTCCACAGAAACAAGTTTTATGAGCACTGAAGCTATTCCTCCGTCTTGATTCCTAGAATGGTTTACAAACTCATATTTCCAAACTTGTAGGTAAACCCCATGCCATTGTTTCTCCACATGAAGTGTAAATCATGGTCTTGTTCATTCCATTTCCAACAATATTTTCAGATTCCAGTAACTATAATTGGGCCCTTTTTATTTTGTCTAAACTACTCATCCAATTTGGGTATCACATTTGGTAGCAAGTCTTGTGCATATTGCCATGTTAGACCATCAATCTGGCAAATTAAAGGGGCCTAAACCCCTTCCCCACTACCCCAACAGCAGAACCACCCCTTCTATACCCCCTTTACAGCAGGTGAACATGAACAATGTCAAGTTGATGGGCAATAAAAATAAAGGGGGCAAGCTCAGGAGAAACAGCTGAGATGTCCTGAGAACCCATGAATACAACATGAAAGAGAGGTTCTGCTCAGGGTCCTGCAAGGGCAAAAGGAAAGCCAGAACTGACAAATGAGATAGAACCAGTGCAAAATATGTGGTGGCATATATGGCCAAAGGTAAAGCATAACACTAGAATATGACTTTTCAAGCCAAATTTAGGATAAAAATTTGTTGAATTCTTCATCAAAAATAATAACTACTACAACATATAGCTATCACCGTGTTACATGCATTTTAAGTAAAAGTGAGTCTACTTCCAAGGTTGGGGCTTTTAAGACAAAAGCACCCCCAAAAAAAAAAAAGAATATTTGACACTCTTTTCCCCATTATTTAACAATCTCAAGACTTGTTATTAATATGTGAAGCCTGTTGGTAGCCAAAAAATTATACCCTAGCCAAAGAATTTTGAGGGGGAAATGTTTGAATTGTTTATTGCAATTATAGATACTCAAATTTTGGCAGAGAAGCAATTTGACTATAAAATGCAGATTATAACTACCAATTAAAAAAAATACCTACAGACTTGTCAGGTTGATAGAGAACTATGGTACAAAAAAAAAAAACAGCATTTTTAGATATCACAAGCCCACATATTGGATCTGTGATACTGAACCACATTACAGTTAAATTACCCATGGTTTTAGAGTAGCGATTTTTTCCCTATGGAGGTTTCTTCCATTGTCAGGACATTAAAAAACGATATTGGATTCTTTCTTTTCTTTGTCTCTTCTATCTTCACCAGCTGATCGGTTCTCTCTCTCTCTAATACATGCTCAAATCAAAACCAACACAACAAAATTTACGAACAAATGAAATGCCCCATATGATCTTAAAGAATTTAATGCCTTGAAAATACTCCTAAAAGTTCTCACAAGATGTCAAGATGTACATACATTAAAATACATACATACAAATAACAAATGTAACAGTTTCATCATATGAATTGAAACGAGGGCAGTAGCTTTAAGTGGTGAGGGTACTTACTGGAGCTAATAATAAGAGGTTTTCCATGACCGGAGTAATCTCGAACCCTCTATTGTTAGAACTGAGAAGGACTTGGGTTGTGGCGTAAGTAGAGAAAGAGAAGAAAATTACTGAAGCTGAAAAATAGGGAAAAGAAAGCATCAGCCGTTGGATAAAAGGAAAAATAAAAAATCCATATAAAAAAAATTGAAGACGAAACTAAAGTGAAGAGAGGAAAAAAAAAAAAAAAAGACCGTCCGAAGACATTCTCCGTTCATCTAATCGGGCTCAAGTAGATAGTGAGTATTGACTAGAAGAAAAGAAGTCCATTTCCGCTAACAATGGACTGGACTTAGTTGTATTTTTTCATTAGTTGGCCCAACAAGACATGTTGTAGTCCTTGAACATGCAAGTATGTTCATCATCTCTAGCTGGGCTTTCCAATTATGGTGATACTATACCAGCCAATTGGACCGAATTATTACAAGACAATTCTTTGATATGGGAACTCTATCTGCAGGGATTCTAGCATTTTGCTCTTATTGAGCAAAATATTTGGTAATATGTCCCCGTATTCAAACTATATAGGGGTGTGCTCCTGTTTCGATACTCGATTACCTTAAAATCGAGTTTCGATTAAATACTCAATTTGTAGAAAATCGAGTTATGCTCAATCAAACTAAAAAAAAAAAAAAAAAAATGCATGGAACTCGAGTTCCATACAATTTTTTTTTTTTTTTTAAGTTTGATCGGGCATAACCTATAGGTACGTTTTTATTGTCCTATAGTGGCATTTTTAATGGAACTCGAGTCCCATGCAATTTTTTTTTTTTTTTTTTTTTTTTTTTTTTTTTTTTTTTTTTTTTTTTAAGTTTGATTGGGCATAACTCGATTTTCTACAAATCGAGTATTTCATTGAAACTCGATTTTAAGGTAATCGAGTATCGAAACAAGGGTATACACCTATATAGTTTCAAAACAAGGGCATATTGCTAATTTTTTTTTTTAAATATGGGTAAAATGCTAGAATCCCCCTCTATGTGCTTACTGCCTACCGATTCTATAACTTGTTCCTATGTGCATGAAGTGGCAAGTGAAGTCTAGTATTATTATGAAACATCTGCAAGTTGTCAAGACTTAAGAATAAAAATGATATTCATGTAGTCTTAAGACTCGTCACTAGTGCATCAAAATTCAAGTTTTGGTCGACCACATTCAAAGATTGCATATGTGAACAAGTCTTGAGGGGCATTTGTAGAAGTGGAAATTTTGCAACCGATCACAAAGCATCACATGCTATTTAGTGGGTTTCACTGACATTATTTAGAGACCAATGTAAATATTTTAAATGTTTCTAAATAAAAATTACAAAGGATACTAAAGAGCTTGTCACACATCAACATATATTAATTTAAATGACATAAGTAGTCTAATTAAAAGCTGTCATGTGTTATTTTAAATTAAAACACTTTGTCTAATCAAATGATGGCATGTGTCCCTTGGAGAACAATTCATAAAGTCCCTCCATTTAGATTATGACTTGTGTCATTGCTTATAAACAATCACATGTGGTCACACCTCTCCAAGACTCTTATAAATATAGACCCTCCTCAGTCTTATGAAGGTGATTCAAAAAAATTCAGAAGTCTTAAAGCTCTGCCGAAATCAAGCTCTAAAGCCTCCAAGAACATCAAAAATTTCAACCTTCGAATCTCAAGAATATTCGAAGCAAAATCATTCAAGTCATTCTTCTAGATTTCAAAATTCATTGGAATCAAGCTCAAAAGCATCTATAAACACGAAGCGACTACAAAATAGTGACGCTCTATGGATCTAAGCCTTTAAAGTCCTAAAGAACTGTCACTACAAAATTTTTAAAAACAAAGAACATTCGAAAAACATTCATCCAAATCGTTCTTACAGGTCTTAAAGTTCTACGGGAATCAAGCTTCAGAGCCTCTAGAAACTTCAAAGATTTTGGTCCATCGAAACTTCATCGGATTCAAGCTCTAAAGCCCCAAAGCAGGGACGGGTCCAGGATTTTAAGCTGGCAGGAGCCGGACAGTTAAAAAATAAAAAAATAAAAAAAATAAAAAATTAAGTAGGCATCCATATATTAAAAAATTATAAATACACGAAATCGTTGTTTTTAAATATATTAAGATGTAATCATTTATCAACAAAGACAAAAATAAAAACAAAATAATTTTTTTTTTAATACTAGGTTGGCTAGGATTTTTATTTTTTTGTTACAATAAACACCTAACGAAAAAAATTATGTTGTGCACTATTGCAATAAAGTCTGTAGCAATAGATTATCGCGACAAAAATTTCGTTGCAATAGCATTTTGTTGCAATAAATGATTTTTAATAATTTTTAAATTAGGTTATTAAAACAAAATAAATCATTGCAATAATTTATTGCAACATAAATTTTTTTGCAATAGAACTACTACAAATATATATATTGTGAGTACCGGATTCTTTAAGTTGTTCTTCCGTAAACTCCACGGAATTTGATATCTACCTATAAGGGTTTTTAACTTAGGTGCATCCAGAGTAGACGCTACCTCAGGAGCACAACTATAAATTATATTTTCTTCATCCTCCTCCTCTTCGTCCTGAGGAGGACTAGGTGATCTTCTGGACAAGCTAGCCTCTGCCCTAGAAGCCATCCTACGTTGCATTTCTTGGAGTTCCTTTAAAGGAAAACCATGGACCCCAGACGTATAATGCTCGTCTGAGGAGCTACTATCACTACTATAACCTGTACTACCCTCACTACTCTCATAACTACCATCATTACTCCTAGAGGATACGTCTTGATACTCGTCTATCTCTCTCTCTAAGCTACTACTAGATGCAGACATAGTTAGAAGAATAAACAAAGACGAAAACCTAAGGATAAACGAAAGGAAGTACCCCCCCCCCCCTCCAAAAAAAAGAAAAGAAAAAAAAGGGTAAATCTATGTATATGCTATAATCAAGAACTCATATCTGTCTCTTTAGTTTAGCATCTTTGTTTCAATTTACAGTGAAATACATACCTATGTTACCATTCTTGCTATATATATCATTCTTCTCAATCAAGCTCGGGTTTGTGCGCTTGAGATGTTGAAAAGATTCTCACTGAGAAGGAGACATTGCAAGGAGAGATCAATGCTTTGGAGATGAGACTTGCAGAAACTGATGCCCAGATTCAAGTTGCTACCCAAGAAAAGATACGTGTGGAACTTCTTGAAGACCAGTTAGAGAAGTTGGGAAATGAATTCACTCAAAGGGGTGGTACTAAAAAAATTGAGCTTGATATGTATGAGAATCATGAAACTCTTTTGAATAGTGAGGACTCTATAATACATAATAATAGTTTTCATCCTCTTACCAAGGAGCTTAGCTCATTGAGGGAAGAAAATGTCTTCCTAAAGAATGATATACAAGCCCTTAAGTCTGAGCTTAATTATGTCAAGAACACGGATAAACGTGTGCTTATGCTGGAAAGACAACGCTCATTATTAGAATCTTCCCTAAAAGACTTGGAGTCTAAACTTTCTGCTTCTCAGGAAGATGTTTCCAAACTTTCTTCTCTGAAAGTTGAATACAAGTACTTGTAGGAGAAGGTGGAGAATTTACAAGAATTGCTAGATAAGGCAACCAAACCAGCAGATCAAGCTATTACAGTGTTGCAGCAAAATCAGGAGCTCCGAAAGAAGGTTGATAAATTGGAAGAATCCCTTGAAGAAGTTAATGTCTATAAGCTCTCGTCAAAAAAATTGCAACAATATAATGAATTGATGCAACAAAAGATCAACCTTTTGGAGGATCGTCTTCAAAAGTCTCATGAAGAGATACATTCTTACGTTCAATTATATCAAGAATCATTGAAGGAATTTCAAGAAACACTTAATAATCTGAAAGAAGAAAGCAAGAAAAGGGCATTAGATGAACTTGTGGATGACATGCCTTCAGAATTTTGGAGTCGTTTATTGCTCATAATTGATGGTTGGTTGCTTGAGAAAAAAATATCAACCCATGATGCAAAGTTGTTGAGAGAAATGGTTTGGAATAAAGATGGACAAATTCGTGATGCATACATGGCATGCAAGGAAAAGAATGAACGTGAGCCCGTAGCTACATTTCTCAGGCTGATATCATCACCAACACAGTATTAATTATTTGATAGTAAATTGTGGTGAATATATATGCTGTTCATTAATTTGCACCCTACACAATGATGAAGACGAGGGTGGATAACTACTGTGCATATTATAGCAGTTTAATAGAAGGTTACCTCTCATCTATCTTCAGCTTAGCTGCTATTGTAGTCGTACCATCGTTCTTCATCTACACAAAGTTGGGAAGAAGATGGCCTTTGCTGTTGGGGTTTAGTTCATTATTCCTAGGATTTGCCTTAACTCACTCACTTGAATACTATTAACGGTACCTTATTTCAACAAAATTTGTTGTTGCAATAAACTCAAAACTATTGCAATAAACACCTAACGAAAAAAATTTCACTGTGCACTATTACAATAAAGTCTGTAGCAACAAATTATCACAACAAAAATTTCGTTACAATAGCATTTTGTTGCAATAAATGATTTTTAATCATTTTTAAATTAGATTATTGAAACAAAATAAATCGTTGCAATAATTTATTGCAACATAAATTTTTTTGCAACAAAACTATTACAACAATAAAATATATATATATATATATATATATATATATATATATATATTGTAAGTATGCCCGGGTTCTTTAAGTTGTTCTTCCGTGAACTCCACTACACAATGATGAAGACAAGGGTGGATAACTACTGTGCATATTAGAGCAGTTTAATAAAAGGTTACCTCTCATCTATCTTCAGCTCAGCTACTGTAGTAGCCGTACCATCATTCTTCATCTGTACAAAGTTAGGAAGAAGATGGCCTTTGCTGTTGGGGTTTAGTTTGTTATTTCTGGGATCTGCCTTAAGCTCTTCAACAACATTTCTTTTGATTCTTTTTATTGGAAGAATTGTCACTAGCATAGGGATTGGAATCATGTCTCAGGTAAAAATTATCATTAAAGAATATTAAAAAGTAAAGGTATATTATTAGAAATCAACCACACAATAGGAAAATAATGATCGGAATGAGACTAACAAACTTCCACCTTTGAAGCTTAATTATTTTTACATGTGAACATTCCATCTGCATAATCTTCAACACTGCTTCTGCATCATCTTTAGTGCTTGAGCTACTTTTAAAATATGTTGATGTGTCCTCTCAACTATTGAATTTTGTTGAGGGGTAGCAACACAAGAGAACTAATGAATAGTCCCTTTAGATTTGAAAATTTCTAGTAGTTTAAGATCAGGAGCACTGTTGGATCTAAGCAAGCACTGCTTAGAGTATTTCTAAAATTGCAAGTCTTTCTAAAAAAAATTGACTACTCTAAGCAAATATAAGTTATCCAATTTGCTTAATATTAAAAAATTTTGAATATTGGCAAACCAACACGGTTTCAAATCATAGAAAGAACCTCTTTAGATAAAATTGCAATACTACTCTATTAGAGACATCATTATAGAATTTAAACCCTTTAATTAAATCTAAATAAATGACTACCCTAAATCTTTTTTCAAGAACTTATATAATATTAATTATAACCTTTCAAGAGAATATCACTGATAAGGAAACTACAATATTTTACAAGAAAGAAACGCAAACTATAATTTTATTTTAACTCACTCACTTGAATACTATTAATGGTACCTTATTGTAACGGAATTTTTTGTTGCAATAAATTCAAAACTGTTGCAATATACACCTAATGAAAAAATTTCGCTGTGCATTATTGCAATAAAGTCTATAGCAATAAATTATCACGACAAAAATTTTGTTGCAATAAATGATTTTTAATAATTTTTAAATTAAGTTATTGAAACAAAATAAATCGTTGCAATAATTTATTGCAACATAAATTTTTTGCAATAGAACTATTACAACAATATATATATATATATATATATATATATATATATATATATATATATATATATATATATATATATATATATTATGAGTATGCCTGGGTTCTTTAAGTTGTTTTTCCGTAACTCCACTACACAATGATGAAGAAGAGGGTGGATAACTACTGTGCATATTATAGTAATTTAATAGAAGGTTACCTTTCATCTATCTTCAGCTCAGCTGCTGTTGTAGTCGTACCATCGTTCTTCATCTGCACAAAGTTGGGAAGAAGATGGCCTTTGCTGTTGGGGTTTAGTTCGTTATTCCTAGGATTTGCCTTAAGCTCTTCAACAACATTTTAATAATTTTTTAAATTAGGTTATTGTAACAAAATAAATTGTTGCAATAATTTATTGCAACATAAATTTTTTTGCAATAGAATTATTACAACAAGAGTATAAGAAAAGAAATGTTTTGCAAAGAAAAGTTTTTCAAGGAGAAGAATTAAAAAAAAAAAAATCTTTTGTAAATGATTTGTTTAAGGAATTAAAAAAAAGAAAAAAGAAAAAAAAAGGAGAAGTTTTCAAAAGAAAAAAAAAATGAAAAGAAAATTTCAAAAAGAGGATATGAGATGATCCACAAGGCCATAATATGCCCTAAGTTTTGGGCCCATTCAAAAAACAAAATTCAAATCAAGAGAGCCCAAGATCATGAGTATACCATAGACTTTGGAGAAAGGCATTGGGTCATAAAAGTCAAAACATACCCTAGGTTTTGGATTGAAATTCAAAAATCTTTTTCAAAAGCAAGAGAGCCCAAGATCATGAGTATGTTATAGGCTTTATTGAAAAAAGTTGAACCCATCCATACTTTGGGAAAGTTTTGAAACCCAAAAACCCAAAGATATGGGTAGCTTAAGCGTCCAATGAGGATTAAAAGAGGAAATCTTTTTGAACCAATTGACCAAACTCTTCGAATTAGGGGCAAGGCCCATTTGAGAATGAAAGATAAAAATGGATCAAACTTTTGAAACTAGGGGCAAGCCCTCACAAGGCAGGAGAGTTAACATTCAAGATGAGCTTTGTAATGGCACAAATAAATGGCTTTGATATGTTGAGATAAAATTTGGTCACCCTTTTTTCAAAAGAAATAAATAAATAAATAAAAATCCAAAAAGAAAAAGAAAAGAAAAGATGTGGACTTTTAAATGTCATGGCCCATTTTAAATACAAGTTGAAATAAGTTTTTCATGAAAAAAGAAAATTTCCAAAATATGTTTGGCTTGCATTATAAATAGGGCATTGATCTTTGTGTTTAAATTGTTTGATTATACCTTTTTTCATAAGGTCTAATAGAGCACAAGATGTGAACTAACCTTGCAAAATTCATGTGTAACCTATGCTTAAGCCCAAATGAGGATGAGAGGGCGATATGAGTGACTTGTAATTGGATTCTAAGCCTAAAGAAATAAAAAGAGAAAAGAAAAGAAAAGAAAAAGAAAAGGAAAGAAAGAAATGAAATTGGGCTTGGATCTAAATGAGGGAAGGAGAGAGTGCGATATATGTGAATGATGTAATTGGGCTTTAAGCATAAGGGAAAACATGAATTTTGAAAGATTGATGTAGCTCATTTTATTTCTAAGTCCAAGATAATGAAATAATACAAGACTTAGAATACGAATGGGACATACATATAGTCCCCAAGTTGATGCAAGTAAGAAAAGTTGATTAAGACATTGGGAGCACATGTTTATTTGATTAAATTCATTGTATACAATTATCTAAGTGTGATTTAGTAAATGAACACATGTCATTTGTCATATACTGGTATAGAGTATATCTATATGTTTCATTTTAGTACTTATTTTAGTAAAATCTCCTTATAGCCTTAGGCTACGACAAAGTCTATAGCCATATTTTGTCACTTTTTTTTTTCTCTTTTTTTTTTTTACTTTTAAAGTGCTCGTTTGAGAGTGTGCTTTAAAATTGAACTTTATCAAAATATAGCCTTTTGAAACTCTACTTTTATTTTAGGTAAATTTTTTCAAATAGTCTATTTTAAAAAAAAATTGCAAAATAAGATATACCAGATGAGCACTAAAACTCTTTTACTAGTTTTCATAAATCCGCTCATGCAAAATATCCATAACCCAAATAATAGAATCAACCTAAAAGAAATAGGATTTTCCCCAAGTTCAGGTACATGTTTCACATTAGCCAAAGTCTTCGGAATCGCATCAAACATCTTAACTTTTACTACATTTATTCCCCAAAACTTTACATTCCAAATTATTAGCCAACATAATAAAACCTTCACATGAATATATATGAAAAGAGCAAGTGGAATCTCATCAATTCTGATAAAAAAAATTACTGTATAGTGTCAAATCAGTCTTTATTCCAACACACATGAAAGGAATAATTCAAATCCAAAACTCGCAATTTTTTATTTATTTAATATGTATTTTGCTAACCATTAGAACATCACCACAATCTTTACCCTCTCTATATATTAAAGTAGTCATCGCATTTGCCAACTTCTAAGTATCACAACTTCTCTTGAAATCTATTAACTTTGCTCTTAAGTTCTTGGGAGAAAATTGGCCTTTGCCCCTTTCGCGCAAAAAATCTAGTATTTTGCCCTCTTTTCTAAACTAATTAGGAAAATGCTCTGTTTTGAAATTCAATTTTCACAAAATCGAGTTTCAACGTCACTATAGGCTCCTTAAAACACCACTATAGGTATGGGGCAATCAAACTTAAAAAAAAAAAAAAAAAAAAAAAAAAAAAAAAAAAAAAAAACCTTGCATGGAACTCGAATTCATGGAGCTTGAGTTCCAAAATGCCACTATAAGGTCCTTAAAACACCACTATAGGGCTCCAAATTTTTATTTTTTTATTTTTTTATTTTCAGTTTGTTATAACTCGATTGTCCAAAAATCGAGTTTTAAATTGAAACTCAATTTTTAGAAAATCGAGTTTTAAAACAGGAACACTTCCCTAATTAGTTTGGGAAATTGGGCAAAATGCTGGATTTTTTTTTAAAAAAAAGTGCAAAAGCCCATTTTCTCCTACGTTCTTGCATGGGTATTAACAATTTTTCATCTATTAAGAGAATGATTTATACACAAAAATATCTTAACAATTACATTTAATCAAAAATTATACAAAATTTGTCCATTTTTCATGGGAATTTACGTATTACACAGATGAATGGAGGGATAGAACTAACTTCATATTTCCCTTTTCCACTCAACCAATAATCTAGATAGGATGTTATTCCGATTTGTCTCCATTTTCGTGAAACAATTCCTCAAGAAAGGCAGTTGATGAAAATTCTTCCCATGCAACATACCCCTATTACGGGGGATATTGGGCTTTTGCCCTTATTTTGCAAAAATAATAGTAATATGTCCCTGTTTTAAAACTATTTAAGTTCACATCCCTATTTTTGAAACTCAATTTTAACAAAATCAAGTTTTGTATCATGAGATCATGTCAAAGGTGGAGGTATTAGTTCCAAATGGGATGGACGGGGGATTAATCAAATACCTCCAGCTGATATGGGGTTGGGCCTAAGGCCTTCGGAGGCCCAAAGCTCTTCAGTGGAAAATACAAATATACTAGTAGGCCCGTGTATGTCAAGCCTAAGAGGTTATGAGCCTGGATAGTGGAGAGTGGAGAGTGGAGAGTGCTTTAATGCTTATCTTAGCCCTTGTTCTTCAAGCCCCATATTTTGTGCCAAACAGATCCCCGATTGCGTTAATAGATGGGTTTGATGAAGGGGTGATTTCGGAAACTGGTTTGGCTGATTTTCCCGTGTTTATTTTGACAGACCAAAAAAGTGATTGGAGGTCCCAACTCCCAAGTAGGCTCCGTAACAAGTCTAGACCCTGTTTCAATATTTCTTTTTATGTTTAAGCTTTCTTGTCTCTGAGCCTGTTGTTGTCTGTAAAAAACCCAAATTAGAGAAGAAGGTTTGGAATTTATAATTGATTGAGAATGATTTGGTTGTTACCTTGAGAGATGTCAACAGAAGTGACTGAGTTACATCCTTGACTGGCAGTCAGACAGCCGTTGCCCATGGTTTTGACATTGTTGGCTTGTATATATTGAAAGTATGCTAAGTGAGGGATTTGTTTTTTTGTGTATGCACTAGTTCCAAAAATTTTGAGGCGCTAATTTTTTCCATTGATGAATTCAAAATGCCTTACATTTTATTCCATGGCCCTTGTTGTTTAAGCTAATTTATGTGCATGCCCTTTGCAAAGTTCAATTTGTTTACACCATGGTTATCCAATAATGTTGTCAAGTTAAATTCAGAATCTTCAAATTCAGTATTGATAGAACTGTCTGATATTTTTATTCAAGATTAGCTTTGTAAAGCCCATTTTCCATGCAACTCTCAAATCTTTACTTTGCCATGGCTTTGCAATTGGAAGTTGAGACATAAGCAAAATTCAAGTTATCGTTAAAAAGTCCTTAATTTTTCTCTTCAAACTGAACATATTTTGCTCACTCAAATGTTTAGGGTACATAGCTTTTGTCTATATAAACGTTGGTATTAAAGTTTAAGGGGAAACGACATGGCGGGCTATTCAGTATACTACTGCCATGTTGATGGACCCAACCCAAGTTTAAAACTCAGAACCCATTGGGCCGATTTGATTTTATTGATTTTTTAAACGTTATAAGTGGAGTCTCGTACAGCCCAAGAAGCAAGCAAATGCAACAGGCTCAGGATTCGTGACTAATACAAATACAATAGACCACAAACACAGTTCACAAAATTTCCAAATACTTTATGGTAAAACAATGAAGTAAAATTAATCTGTTTGTCTAAATTTTATGTAGAGAAACAAAACTAGACCCCAAACACAGTTTATTAGTAAATCGTACCGCAAGCACTCCATTCCAAAAGCATAAATCTAACCATGAATGAGAAAATATGGAAGACTAACAAAGATATCACTAACAAGAAGGAATTGAAAGAGTCAGAAAGAAGTAACAGAGTGGAGAAAATTATTGTCGAACTTAGGTGACAAACTTGGTCTGATAATAAATGTGTGTGTTTAATGTTTGTGAGTATACCACCTCTCATGGAGATTATTGTCGAACTTGATAAACATCACCACTTTACCTACAAATAATAATCTACCACATCTACAACCTTTCCCTTTTCTCCCTCTTAGTCTTTGGTTTTTCGAATGAGAGAGAACATACGATGACATTGACACTTTTTTTTTTATTTTGCAATTTTAATTGTATTCTTCCTTTTCCTATGGCTATAGACATAGACGACTAAGTTTCCTTGTAGGAATGGAATTTTCTTTGCAAAGTTCAACTCTCTACACAATTATTCATGATTCTCTAAGTTGATTACAGTTTGAAATTCTTTACCATGTATACTGTTTTTTTTTTTTTTTTTTTTTTTTTTTTTTTTTATATACAATTTTTTAAATATGATTTATATCTCAAATTCGTTTTGAAGCAAATACTTATCTACAATGAATTGTTATTATCACGATTTTCATGTTTTAGTCAGGTAAAACATATAGGTGTGGTTTTATTTAGAAATAAATTAGGTGTTGTTAATTACGTTTACTACAACCTTATCTCATATTCTTTTTGAAGCAATATTTATCTACAAAAGCTCTTCTGTGCTAAACACTTATTATTACTTTATCTAAAAAAGTTTAGTAAAACAAATAAACTATTTTTTTGGCATTTAGCTTTTAATATATAGTATATGATATAATATAATATAACATTTTGTAAAAGAAAAATGTAAAGTTTTCTGATTAAACAAGAAGTTTTAGATGAAAGAAAAGTTATCAGAAATTAACATAAATCTTCTGAAAGAGAATGAATAATGAGTGATATGAATAGGAAAGTTAAAGAGATCAGAGATGTTATACAAGTCTTCTAATTATATTAGAATAAAAGGTTTTATTAATATATGAGGGAAATGGGTGGCAAAGTTATCAAGGAAAGTCACCAATTCATATAGAAATTGTTACATACCAATACTTCCTTATACCACATGTACGCACCTACGATTCCTTTTTGATTTCAAAGGCATGAATTTTTTGCCCACTTTATTTTTGTTGCTCTCTTTGCTACCCCTACTATTGTTCGTTCAATTCCACCTTCAACAAAATCTTACGTCAAATGCTAACTTTAGCTATGTATGTCATTCTTCAAGGTTTTCTGATCTTGAATTGAATATGTCAATTTTTAGATTTTGTACGTAGTAGTCTCTTCCCTATGATGTTAGAGCTAAAGATCTAACACTAGAGGAAAAAGTATATCAATTGCCAATTGGGAGATCTTGCTTAGGTGGGAATTACCAAAATATGAATGATGGTTAGAGGCCAAAATGGCCCAATAACACCTTTTTGCAAAATATATGGAGATGTACCACTGTTTTGGAAATATATATCAATGTACCACTTTTTCAGAACTCGAGGTTTAGGAAGTCGAGTTCCGCATGGTACTCGATTTCATAGAAATCGAGTTCTGCATGAGATTAATGGCTGAGCTAGAATTTTGCAAACAAAAAATGCCATGTTGAACTCGATTTCAATGAAATTGAGTTCTCCTTTATAGTACTCGAACTTAGGGAAGTCGAGTACCTTGTTTTTCTACCTTTTGTTTTGTTTCCTTTTTCTACTTTTTGTTTTGTTTTATCTCTCTTTTTCTTTTTTCTTCTATCAGTCACAAACTCACAATCCTCTTTGTTCTCAGAGCTCTTCACCAGTGTGGGTCTATTAGTGTGGGGTCATGGGCATTTGGCATATCAGCGTGCATGGTGTGGTGGGGATGTGGTAGATCAGCAACTTATTGTGGCGTTGGTTGCTAGGTTTGGTATAGTGGTGGGTTGTGGTTGGGGATGTGACAAATTGGTGTCTCTTGGTAGCGTTGGTTGCTGGGTTTGGTTCAATGGTTACTAGGCTTGGTTCTGGCATTTGCCTTAAGTTTTGGTGGTTGTTGGGCTTTTGTTCCAATGGTTTGTTTGAGTTTTGGTTGTTGGGGTTTTGGATTTTTTTCACCATGGTGGTGGCGGACGCGGTTTAGGTTTGAGTTTGGTTTTAAATCAGCGGCTGTGGTGGTGGGTGGTACAATTGGGTTGCTCACTGATGTTGGGTGGTTGGGTGGTGGTGGGTGGTGCGATTGGGTTACTTAATCTGTTTTGCCATTTCAAAGTTTTGCCATTTTCAATCCATTGCAACCTTTTGCTATTCAGTTCTACAGAAGGTACACGCATCTATACTTCGTTTCCTTCTTTTTTTCACCGAACTCGAGTTTACAGAGCTCGGGTTCTACCCTACAAACAACTCGATTCTACCAAAATCAAGTCCCACGTTGCCTTTTTTAATTAAAAAAATTCTAGGTTAGTGATGCCACTGTGGAATTTTCTATGGAACTCGAGTTCCATGGGAAACTCAAGTTTATGGAACTTGAGTTCCAAAAAAGTGTTACATTGCTATATATTTCTAAATCAATGGTACATTCCCATATATTTTGCAAAAAGGTGATATTGGGCCATTTTGGCCGAGGGTTGGAGGTGCTGTTAGATCATAGAAAACATGGGAAAAAACTTAGGTAGTCCTGAAGCACTACACTGCTCTAAGCTCTCACAATCCTCTTTATATACACACAAAGCTAAAATAAGCAAGAAAACTTGTATGCAAGAGACATATATTGATATATATCATTGTAATTCAAGACTTGGTTTTACATTACTACTATCACAATGGTTTTGGGTGGAAAGTGAAAACGTAGATGACAAATAACAACTTCATATTAAAGCAATAGCTAATTATCAAAATAACAATAATCATGAATCAATTTTCCAAAATCAAAATCCAATTGCAAATATCCACACAAGCCTGATTAAAAAATTTGACTAAAAAGCTAACTGAAAAGCACCATTCATCGTTGAATTTTGAATATTGGAAAACCAACACGGTTTCAAATCATAGAAAGAACCTCTTTAGATAAAACTGCAATACTACTCTATTAGAAATATCATTATAGAATTTAAACTGTTTTATTAAATCTAAATAAATGACAACCCTAAATCCTTTTTCAAGAACTTATATAATATTAAGCATAACCTTTGAAGAGAATATCATTGACGAGGAAACTACAATATTTTACAAGAAAGAAATGCAAACTATAATTTTATTTTAACTCACTCACTTGAATACTATTAACAGTACCTTATTGCAACGAAATTTTTTGTTGCAATAAACACCTAACAAAAAAAAATTTGTTGTGCACTATTGCAATAAAGTCTGTAACAATAAATTATTGCAACAAAAATTTCGTTGCAATATCATTTTGTTGCAATAAATGATTTTTAATAATTTTTAAATTAGGTTATTGAAACAAAATAAATTGTTGCAATAATTTATTGCAACATAAATTTTTTTGCAGCAGAACTATTACAACAATATATATATATATATATATATATATAGAGAGAGAGAGAGAGAGAGAGTGAGAGACAATATATTAGTACATAATATGTTGAAGCATGTCTTTTAATGATTAAGCACTGTATTAAGCACTGTTTTTCGTGAAATTTTAATGATTTATGAAAAAGCAAATACATACATTCTTATTTATTTTAATTGTAGAGGATGCTGTCATCTGTGTGATAACATTGGATGTGTTGCAATAAACTCAAAACTGTTGCAATAAACACCTAACGAAAAAAATTTCGTTGTGCATTGCTGCAATAAGGCAAAAATGCAAAACTGGCCTTCTAACTTTCACTATTTTTCATTTCAGTCCTCCAACCTTTAGTTTTGTCAATTCAGTTCTCTAACTTTCAATTTTTGTCAATTCAAAGCTCCGTTACAACTCAGTTAGTGCTGCCGTTAGATATGCTTGAAACGACATTGTTTTGCTCTTCTTCTTCTTCTTCTTCTTCTTCTTCTTCTTCTTTTTTTTTTTTTTTTTTTTTTTTTTTTTTTTTTTTTATTTATAAATTCAGAATTAAAAGAAAATAAGAAAAATCTGAAAAAAAAAAAAAAAATTAAGGGAACAACGTCGTCACAGCCACCACGAAGAAGTCATTGTCAAGATTGACGACGGAGATTCCTCAGAGATGAAAGCCTCTAAAACTAGCACCAAGATTTGGAGAGAGAATAGTTATGAGTTTTGGAAAGGTCAAGACAAGTCGGGTTTTGATTTCGTGCGACGCAGCAACGGCGATGGCCAGAATAGTAATACGGTGGCGAAGGAGGAGAAAGATCCACCGTCTAAATTGATCAAGCAGTTCTTGCACAAGCAAAAGGCTTCGAGCAAGATGTTGTTGGATATGGATTTGGAAATGGACGAGCTCCGCGACGAAAATGACAGGAAATTGCCTCTCGTTTTCAAGTCCCCCCTCAAAGCGACGCCCTTGAGGGAGCTCTGGGTGTCATTTCAAGAAACCGAATCTTCAACCCCCACCCCTAACAACAATAGCAACAAAAACAAGAATAACAACAGCAACAACAACAACTACAACAACAACAACAACCACAATGACGTGGTGACGTGGACGTCAAACGCGTCAGTTCAGAGGAAATTGAGCTTGTTGAGAGTGAAAACTTGGTTGAGATTGATGGACCTGCCGCTCGCTGAAATGGAAAAGCGGTTGGGTCGGGTCAGGTCCGATCCAGGATGTTGCAGAAAATTGAAGATGAAGACGACAACCCGTTTTTGGAAGATGATACGCCGAACTAGTTCAAAGGTAGGAATGTAAATGCATGGACTATTTTGCAATTACATGGACTATTTTGACTCAAGAGAAGGGGAATGATGACGTCGTCATTCCCCTTAATGTTTTTTTTTTTTTGGTTTGTTTGTTTGTTTGTTTGTTTTTTTGTTTTTTTTGTTTTGTTTTGTTTTTTTTTTTTTTTTTTCAGTTTTTTCTTATTTTCTTTTAAATCCGAATTTGTAAAAAAAAAAGGAAAAAAAAAAAAAAAGAGCAAAACGGCATTGTTTCAAGCATATCTAACGCCAGTACTAACTGAGTTGTAATGAAGTCTTGAATTGACAAAAATTGAAAGTTAGAGGATTGAATTGACAAAACTGAAAGTTAGTAGACTGAAATGAAAAACAGTGAAAGTTAGAGGGTCATTTTACATTTTTGCCTTGCAATAAAGTCTATAGCAATAGATTATCACGAAAAAATTTTGTTCCACAAGCATTTTGCTGCAATAAATGATTTTTAATAATTTTTAAATTAAGTTATTGAAATAAAATAAATTGTTGCAATAATTTATTGCAACATAAATTTTTTTGCAGCAGAATTATTGCTACAATATATATATATATATATATATATAGACACAATATATTAGTACATAATATGTTGAAGCATGCCTTTTAATGATTAAGCATTGTATTAAGCACTGTTTTTTGTGAAATTTTTATGATTTATGAAAAAGCAAATACATACATTCTTATTTATTTTAATTGTAGAGGATGCTGTCATCTGTGTGATAACATTGGATGCGTTGCAATAAACTCAAAACTGTTGCAATAAACACCTAACAAAAAATATTTCGTTGTGCGTTGTAGCAATAAGGAAAAAAATGCAAAATTGACCCTCTAACTTTCATTATTTTTCATTTCATTCCTCCAACTTTCAGTTTTGTCAATTCAGTTCTCTAACTTCAATTTTTGTAAATTCAAGGCTCCGTTACAACTCAGTTAGTGCTGCCGTTAGATATGCTTGAAACGACATTGTTTTGCTCTTCTTCTTTTTTTATAAATTCAGAATTAAAAGAAAATAAGAAAAATCTGAAAAAAAAAAAAAAAATTAAGGGAATGACGGCGTCACAGCCACCACGAAGTAGTCATTGTCAAGATCGACGACGGAGATTCCTCGACGATGAAAGCCTTTGATACTGGCGGCAAGATTTGGAGAGAGAATAGTTACGAGTTTTGGAAAGGTCAAGACAAGTCGGGTTTTGATTTTGTGCGATGCGGCAGCGGCTAGAATAGTAATACGGTCGCGAAGGAGGAGAAAGATCCACCGTCCAAATTGATCAAGCAGTTCTTGCACAAGCAAAAGGCTTCGGGCAAGATGTCGTTGGATATGGATTTGGAAATGGACGAGCTCCGCGACGAAAACGAAAGGAAATTGCCTCTCGTTTTCGGGTCCCCCCTCAAAGCGACACCTTTGAGGGAGCTCCGGGTGTCATTTCAAGAAACCGAATCTTCAACCCCTAACCCCAATAACAATAGCAACAAAAATAAGAATAACAACAGCAACAACAACAACTACAACAACAACAACCACAATGACATGGTGACGTGGACGTCAAACACTTCGGTTCAGAGGAAATCGAGCTTGTTGAGAGTGAAAACCCGTTCGAGATTGATGGCCCTGCCGCTCGCTGAAATGGAAAAGCGGGCGGGTCGGGTTAGGTCCTATCCAGGATGTTGCAGAAAATTGACGATGAAGACGACAACCCGTTTTTGGAAGATGATACACCGAACAAGTTCAAAGGTGGGAATGTAAATGCATGGACTATTTTGCAATTACATGGACTATTTTGATTCAAGGGAAGGGGAATGACAACGTCGTCATTCCCCTTAATGTTTTTTGTTTGTTTGTTTGTTTTTTTTTTTTTTTTTTTTTTTTTTTTTCAGATTTTTTTTATTTTCTTTTAATTCCAAAATTATAAAAAAAAAAAGAAAAAAAAAAAAGAGCAAAACGGCGTCGTTTCAAGCATATCTAACGCCAGTACTAACTGAGTTGTAACGAAGTCTTGAATTGACAAAAATTGAAAGTTAGAGGACTGAATTGACAAAACTGAAAGTTAAAAGACTGAAATGAAAAATAGTGAAAGTTAGAGGGTCACTTTACATTTTTGCCTTGCAATAAAGTCTATCGCAATAGATTATCACGACAAAAATTTTGTTGCAATAAATGATTTTTAATAATTTTTAAATTAGGTTATTGAAAATAAATAAATTGTTGCAATAATTTATTGCAACATAATTTTTTTTGCAGCAGAACTATAACAACAATATATATATATAGACACAATATATTAGTACATAATATGTTGAAGAATGTCTTTTAATGATTTTAATGATTAAGCACTGTACTAAGCACTGTTTTTTGTGAAATTTTAATGAATTATGAAAAAGCAAATACATACATTCTTATTTATTTTAATTGTAGAGGATGTTGTCATCTATGTGATAACATTAGATGTGTTGCAATAAACAAAACTGTTGCAATAAACACCTAACGAAAAAAATTTCGTTGTGCATTGTTGCAATAAGGCAAAAACGCAAAACTGACCCTCTAACTTTCACTATTTTTCATTTCAGTCATCCAACTTTAAGTTTTGTCAATTCAGTTCTCTAACTTTCAATTTTTGTCAATTCAAGGCTCCGTTACAACTCAGTTAGTGCTGCCGTTAGATATGCTTAAAACGACATTGTTTTGCTCTTCTTCTTTTTTTATAAATTCAGATTTAAAAGAAAATAAGAAAAATATGAAAAAAAAAAATTAAGGGAACGACGTCGTCACAGCCACCGCGAAGAAGTCAATGTCAAGATCGACGACGGAGATTCCTCGACGATGAAAGCCTCTGAAACTAGCGGCAAGATTTGGAGAGAGAATAGTTACGAGTTTTGGAAAGGTCAAGACAAGTCCGGTTTTGATTTTGTGTGACGCGGCAGCGGCGGTGGTAGCCAGAATAGTAATACAGTGGCGAAGAAGGAGAAAGATCCACCGTCCAAATTGATCAAGCAGTTCTTGCACAAGCAAAAGGCTTCAGGCAAGATATCGTTGGATATGGATTTGGAAATGGACGAGCTCCGCGACGAAAATGACAAGAAATTGCCTCTCGTTTTCAAGTCCCCCCTCAAAGCGACGCCCTTGAAGGAGGTCTGGGTGTCATTTCAAGAAACCGAATCTTCAACCCCCACCCCGAACAACAACAGCAACATAAACAAGAATAACAATAGCAATAACAACAACTACATCAACAGCTACAACAACAACAACAACCACAATGACGTGGTGACGTGGACGTCAAACGCGTCGGTTAAGAGGAAAAAGAGCTTGTTGAGAGTGAAAACTCAGTCGAGATTGACGGACCTGCCGCTTGCTAAAATGGAAAAGCGGTCGGGTCGAGTCAGGTTCGATCTAGGATGTTGTAGAAAATTGACGTTGAAGACGACATCCCGTTTTTGGAAGATGATACATCGAACGAGTTCAAAGGTGGGAATGTAAATGCATGGAATATTTTGCAATTACATGGACTATTTTGATTCAGGGGAAGGGGAGTGACGATGTCGTCATTCCCCTTAATGCATTTTTTTTAAAGATTTTTCTTATTTTCTTTTTATTTTGAATTAAAAAAAAAGAAAAAAAGAGAGAGCAAAATGGCGTCGTTTCAAGCATATCTAACGCCAGTACTAACTGAGTTGTAACGAAGTCTTGAATTGACAAAAATTGAAAGTTAGAGGACTGAATTGACAAAACTGAAAGTTAGAAGACTGAAATGAAAAACAGTGAAAGTTAGAGGGTCATTTTACATTTTTGCCCTGCAATAAAGTCTATAGCAATAGATTATCACGACAAAAATTTTGCTGCAAAAGCATTTTGTTGCAATAAATGATTTTTAATAATTTTTAAATTAGGTTATTGAAACAAAATAAATCGTTGCAATAATTTATTGCAACATAAATTTTTTTGCAGCAGAACTATTACAACAATATATATATATAAATATATGTATAGACACAATATATTAGTACATAATATGTTGAAGCATGTCTTTTAATGATTTTAATGATTAAGCACTGTTTTTTGTGAAATTTTAATGATTTATGAAAAAGCAAATACATACATTCTTATTTATTTTAATTGTAAAGGATGCTGTCATCTGCGTGATAACATTGGATGTGTTGCGATAAACTCAAAACTGTTGCAATAAACACCTAACGAAAAAAATTTCGTTGTGCGTTGTAGCAATAAGGAAAAAATGCAATACTGACCCTCTAACTTTCACTATTTTTCATTTCAGTCCTCCTACTTTCAGTTTTGTCAATTTAGTTCTCTAACTTCAATTTTTGTCAATCCAAGGCTTTGTTACAACTCAATTAGTGCTGCCGGTAGATATGCTTAAAATGTCATTGTTTTGCTCTTGTTCCTTTTTTATAAATTCAGAATTAAAAGAAAATAAGAAAAATCTGAAAAAAAAAAAAAAAATTAAGGGAACGACGTCGTCACAGCCATCGCAAAGAAGTCATTGTCAAGATCGACAACGGAGATTCCTCGACGATGAAAGCCTCTGAAACTGGAGGCAAGATTTGGAGAGAGAATAGTTACGAGTTTTGGAAAGGTCAAGACAAGTTGAGTTTTGATTTTGTGCAACGCGACAGCGGCGGTGGCGGCCAGAATAGTAATACGGTGGCTAAGGAGGAGAAAGATCCACTGTCCAAATTGATCAAGCAGTTCTTGCACATGCAAAAGGCTTTGGGCAAGATGTCGTTGGATATGGATTTGGAAATGGGTGAGCTCCGCGACGAAAACAACGGGAAATTGCCTCTCGTTTTCGAGTCCCCCCTCAAAGCGACGCCCTTGAGGGAGCTCTATGTGTCATTTCAAGAAACCGAATCTTCAACCCCGACCCCCAACAACAACAACAACAAAAACAAGAATAACAACAGCAGCAACAACAACAACAACAACCACAATGACGTGGCGACGTGGATGTCAAATGCTTCAGTTCAGAGGAAATCGAGCTTGTTGAGAGTGAAAACTCGGTAGATATTGGTGGACCCGCCGCTCGCTGAAATGGAAAAGCGGTCGGGTCAGGTCAGGTCTGATCCAGGATGTTGCAGAAAATTGATGATGAAGACGACAACCCATTTTTGGAAGATGATACGCCTAACGAGTTCAAAGGTGGGAATGTAAATGCATGGACAATTTTGCAATTACATGGACTATTTTGATTCAAGGGAAGGGGAATGACGACGTCGTCATTCCCCTTAATGTTTTTTTTTTTTTTTTTTTCAAATTTTTCTTATTTTCTTTTAATTTCAAATTTATAAAAAAAAAAAAAAGAAAAAAAAAGGAGAAAAACGGCGTCGTTTCAAGCATATCTAACGCCGGTACCAACTAAGTTGTAACGAAGTCTTGAATTGACAAAAAAATGAAAGTTAGAGGACTGAATTGACAATACTGAAAGTTAGAAGACTGAAATGAAAAACAGTGAAAGTTAGAGGGTCATTTTACATTTTTGCCTTGCAATAAAGTCTATAGCAATAGATTATCACGACAAAAATTTTGTTGCAAAAGCATTTTGTTGCAATAAATGATTTTTAATAATTTTTAAATTAGGTTATTGAAACAAAATAAAATTTTGCAATAATTTATTGCAACATAAAGTTTTTGCAGCAGAACTATTACAACAATATATATATATATATATATATATAGACACAATATATTAGTACATAATATGTTGAAGCATGTCTTTTAATGATTTTAATGATTAAGCACTGTATTAAGCACTGTTTTTTGTGAAATTTTTATGATTTATGAAAAAGCAAATACATACATTCTTATTTATTTTAATTGTAGAGGATGCTGTCATCTGTGTGATAACATTGGATGTGTTGCAATAAACTCAAAACTGTTGCAATAAACACCTAACGAAAAAAATTTCGTTGTGCATTGTAGCAATAAGGAAAAAAATGCAAAACTGACCCTCTAACTTTCATTATTTTTCATTTCAGTCCACAAACTTTCAATTTTGTCAATTTAGTTCTCTAACTTCAATTTTTGTAAATTCAAGGCTCCGTTACAACTCAGTTAGTGCTGCCGTTAGATATGCTTGAAACGACATTGTTTTGCTGTTTTTCTTTTTTTATAAATTCCTAATTAAAAGAAAATAAGAAAAATCTGGAAAAAAAAAAAAAATTAAGGGAACGACGTCGTCACAGCCACCACGAAGAAGTCATTGTTAAGATTGACGACGGAGATTCCTCGGTGATGAAAGCCTCTGATACTAGCGGCAAGATTTGGAGAGAGAATAGTTACGAGTTTTGGAAAGGTCAAGACAATTCGGGTTTTGATTACGTGCGACGCGGCAGCTGCCAGAATAGTAATACGGTGGTGAAGGAGGAGAAAGATCCACCGTCCAAATTGATCAAGCAGTTTTTGCACAAGCGAAAGGCTTCGGGCAAGATGTTGTTGGATATGGATTTGGAAATGGATGAGCTCCGCAATGAAAACGACAGGAAATTGCCTCCCGTTTTCGAGTCCCCCCTCAAAGTGACGCCCTTGAGGGAGCTCCAGCTGTCATTTCAAGAAACCGAATCTTCAACCCCTACCCCCAACAAGAACAACAACAAAAACAAGAATAACAACAGCAACAACAACAATTACAACAACAACAACAACCACAATGACGTGGTGACGTGGACGTCAAATGCTTCGGTTTAGAGGAAATCGAGCTTGTTGAGAGTGAAAACTCGGTCGATATTGATGGACTCGCTGCTCGCTGAAATGGAAAAGCGGTCGGGTCGGGTCAGGTCCGATCCAGGATGTTGCAAAAAATTCACGATGAAGACGACAACCCGTTTTTGGAAGATGATATGCCTAAGGAGTTCAAAGGTGGGAATGTAATTGCATGGACTATTTTGCAATTACATGGACTATTTTGATTCAAGGGAAGGGGGAAGATGACGTCGTCATTCCCCTTAATTTTTTTTTTTTTAGATTTTTCTTATTTTCTTTTAATTTCGAATTTATAAAAAAAAAAGAGAAGAAGAGAAAAACGGCGTCGTTTCAAGCATATCTAACACCAGTACTAATTGAGTTGTAACAAAGTCTTGAATTGACAAAAAATGAAAGTTAGAGGACTGAATTGACAATAGTGAAAGTTAGAAGACTGAAATGAAAAACAGTGAAAGTTAGAGGGTCATTTTACATTTTTGCCTTGCAAAAAAGTCTATAGCAATAGATTATCACGACAAAAATTTTGTTGCAATAAATGATTTTTAATAATTTTTAAATTAGGTTATTGAAACAAAATAAATTGTTGCAATAATTTATTGCAACATAAATTTTTTGCAGCAGAACTATTACAACAATATATATATATATATATATATATATATATATAGACACAATTTATTAGTACATAATATGTTGAAGCATGTCTTTTAATGATTTTAATGATTAAGCAGTGTTTTTTGTGAAATTTTAATGATTTATGAAAATGCAAATACATTCATTCTTATTTATTTTAATTGTAGAGGATGCTGTCATCTGTGTGATAACATTGGATGTGTTGCAATAAACTCAAAACTGTAGCAATAAACACCTAACGAAAAAAATTTCGTTGTGCATTGTTGCAATAAGGCAAAAATGCAAAACTGACCCTCTAACTTTCATTATTTTTCATTTCAGTCCTCCAATTTTCGGTTTTGTCAATTCAATTCTCTAACTTTCAATTTTTGTCAATTCAAGGCTCCGTTACAACTCAGTTAATGCTGCCGTTAGATATGCTTAAAAGAACATTGTTTTGCTCTTTTTTTCTTTCTTTTTTTTTTATTAATTTAGAATTTAAAGAAAATGAGAAAAATCTGAAAAAAAAAAAAATTAAGGGAACGACGTCGTCACAGCCACCACGAAGAAGTCATTGTCAAGATTGGCGACGGAGATTCCTCGACGATGAAAGCCTCTGATACTGGCGGCAAGATTTGGAGAGAGAATAGTTACGAGTTTTGGAAAGGTCAAGACAAGTCGGGTTTTGATTTTGTGCGATGCGGCAGCGACAAAAATAGTAATACGGTGGTGAAGGAGGAGAAAGATCCACCGTCCAAATTGATCAAGCAGTTCCTGCACAAGCAAAAGGCTTCGGGCAAGATGTTGTTGGATATGGATTTGGAAATGGACGAGCTCCGCGACGAAAGCGATAGGAAATTGCCTCTCGTTTTCGAGTCCCCCCTCAAAGCGACACCCTTGAGGGAGCTCCGGGTGTCATTTCAAGAAACCGAATCTTCAACCCCCAACCCCAACAACAACAACAACAAAAGCAAGAATAATAACAGCAACAACAACAACTACAACAACAACAACAACCACAATGACATGGTGACGTGGATGTCAAACGCATCGGTTCAGAGGAAATCGAGCTTGTTGAGAGCGAAAACTCGGTCGAGATTGTTGGACCCGCCGCTCGCTGAAATGGAAAAGCTGTCGGGTCGGGCCAGGTCCGATCCAGGATGTTGCAGAGAATTGACGATGAAGATGACAACCCGTTTTTGGAAGATGATATGCCGAACGAGTTCAATGGTGGGAATGTAAATGCATGGACTATTTTGCAATTACATGGACTATTTTGATTCAAGGGAAGGGGAATGACGACGTCGTCATTCCCCTTAATGTTTTTTTGTTTGTTTGTTTCCTTTTTTGTTTTTTGTTTTTTTTGTTTTTTTTTTTTTTTTTTCAGATTTTTCTTATTTTCTTTTAATTCCGAATTTATAAAAAAAAGAGCAAAACAGCGTCGTTTCAAGCATATCTAACGCCAGTACTAACTAAGTTGTAACGAAGTCTTGAATTGGCAAAAATTGAAAGTTAGAAGACTGAATTGACAAAACTGAAAGTTAGAAGACTGAAATGAAAAACACTGAAAGTTAGGGGGTCACTTTACATTTTTGCCTTGCAATAAAGTCTATAGCAATAGATTATCACGACAAAAATTTTGTAGCAATAAATGATTTCTAATAGTTTTTCAAATTAGGTTATTGAATCAAAATAAATTGTTGCAATAATTTATTGCAACATAAATTTTTTTGCAGCAAAACAATTACAACAATATATATATATATATATATATATATATAGACACAATATATTAGTACATAATATGTTGAAGCATGTCTTTTAATGATTTTAATGATTAAGCACTGTATTAAGCACTATTTTTTGTGAAATTTTAATGATTTATGAAAAAGCAAATACATACATTCTTATGCATTTTAATTGTAGAGGATGCTGTCATCTGTGTGATAACATTGGATGTGTCACAATAAACTCAAAACTGTTGCAATAAACACCTAACGAAAAAAATTTCGTTGTGCATTGTTGCAATATGGCAAAACTGCAAAACTGACCCTCTAACTTTCACTATTTTTTATTTCAGTCCTCCAACTTTAAGTTTTGTCAATTCAGTTCTCTAGCTTTCAATTTTTGTCAATTCAAGCCTCCGTTACAACTCAGTTAGTCCTACCGTTAGATATGCTTAAAACGACATTGTTTTGCTCTTTTTTTTTTTTTTTTTTTAATAAATTTTGAATTAAAAGAAAATAAGAAAAATCTGAAAAAAAAAAAAAAAAAAATAAGGGAACAACGTCGTCACAGCCACCACGAAGAAGTCATTGTCAAGATCGATGACGGAGATTCCTAGACGATGATAGCCTCTGAAACTGGCAGCAAGATTTGGAGAGAGAATAGTTATGAGTTTTGGAAAGGTCAAGATAAGTTGGGTTTTGATTTTGTGCGACGTGGCAGTGGCGGCGGCGACCAGAATAGTAATACGGTGGCGAACGAGGAGAAAGATCCACCGTCCAAATTGATCAAGCAGTTCTTGCACAAGCAAAAGGCTTCGGGCAAGATGTCGTTGGATATGGATTTGGAAATGGATGAGCTCCGCGACGAAAACAACAGGAAATTACCTCTCGTTCTCGAGTCCCTGCTCAAAGCGACGCCCTTGAGGGAGCTCCGGGTGTCATTTCAAGAAACCGAATCTTCAACCTCCACCCCCAACAACAACAGCAACAAAAACAAGAATAACAACAACAACAACAAGAACAACTACAACAACAACAACAACAACCACAATGACATGGTGATGTGGACGTCAAACGCGTCGGTTTAGAGGAAATCGAGCTTGTTGAGAGTGAAAACTCGGTCGAGATTGAAGGACCCGCCGCTCGTTGAAATGGAAAAGCAGTCGGGTCGGGTCAGTTCCGATCCATGATGTTGCAGAAAATTGACGATGAAGACGACCACCCATTTTTGGAGATGATACGCCGAACGAGTTCAAAGGTGGGAATGTAAATGCATGGACTATTTTGCAATTACATGGACTATTTTGATTCAAGGGAAAGGGGAATGACGACGTTGTCATTCCCCTTAATGTTTTTTTTGTTTGTTTGTTTGTTTTTTTTTTTTTTTTTTTTTTTTTTTTTTTTTTTTTTTTTCAGATTTTTCTTATTTTCTTTTTATTCAGAATTTATGAAAAAAAAGAAAAGAAGAAGAAGAAGAGCAAAACGTCTTCGTTTCAAGCATATCTAACGCTAGTACTAACTGAGTTGTAACGAAGTCTTGAATTGACAAAAATTGAAAGTTAGAGGACTGAATTGACAAAAATTGAAAGTTAGAGGACTGAATTGACAAAACTGAAAGTTAGAAGACTGAAATGAAAAACAGTAAAAGTTAGATGGTCACTTTACATTTTTGCCTTGCAATAAAGTCTATAGCAATAGATTATCATGACAAAAATTTTGTTGCAATAAATGATTTTTAATAATTTTTAAATTAGGTTATTGAAACAAATTAAATTGTTGCAATAATTTATTGCAACATAAATTTTTTTGCAGCAGATCTATTACAACAATATATATATATATATATATATATATATATATATATATATGGACACAATATATTAGTACATAATATGTTGAAGCTTGTCTTTTAATGATTTTAATGATTAAGCACTGTATTAAGCATTGTTTTTTGTGAAATTTTAATGAATTATGAAAAAGCAAATACATACATTCTTATTTATTTTAATTGTAGAGGATGCTGTCATCTGTGTGATAACATTGGATGTGTTGCAATAAACTCAAAACTGTTGCAATAAACACCTAGCGAAAAAAATTTCATTGTGCATTGTTGCAATAAGGCAAAAATGCAAAACTGACATTCTAACTTTCACCATTTTTCATTTCTGTCCTCCGACTTTAAGTTTTGTCAATTCAGTTCTCTAACTTTTAATTTTTGTCAATTCAAGGCTCCGTTACAACTTAGTTAGTGCTGCCGTTAGATATGCTTAAAACAACATTGTTTTGTTGTTCTTCTTTTTTAATAAATTCAGAATTAAAAGAAAATAAGAAAAATCTGAAAAAAAAAAAAAAAAATTAAGGGAATGACGTCGTCACAGTCACCGCGAGGAAGTCTTTGTCAAGATCGACGACAGAGATTCCTCGACGAGGAAAGCCTCTGAAACTGGCAGCAAGATTTGGAGAGAGAATAGTTACGAGTTTTGGAAAGGTCAAGACCAGTCGGGTTTTGATTTTGTGCGACGCAGCAGCGGCGGCGGCGGCCAGAATAGTAATACGGTGGCGATGGAGGAGAAAGATCCACCGTCCAAATTGAGCAAGTAATTCTTGCACAAGCAAAAGGCTTCGGGCAAGATGTCATTGGATATGAATTTGGAAATGGACGAGCTCCGCAACGAAAACGACAGGAAATTGCCTCTCGTTTTGGAGTCCCCCCCTCAAAGTGACGCCCTTGAGGGAGCTCCAGGTGTCATTTCAAGAAACCTAATCTTCAACCCCCACCCCCAACAACAACAGTAACAAAAACAAGAATAACAACAGCAACAACAACAACTACAACAACAACAACAACCACAATGATGTGGTGACGTGGACGTCAAACGCGTCGGTTCAGAGGAAATCGAGCTTGTTGAGAGTGAAAAATCGGTCAAGATTGATGGACCCGCCGCTCGCTGAAATGGAAAAGCGGTTGGGTTGGGTTAGGTCCGATCCAGGATGTTGCAGAAAATTGAGGATGAAGAGGACAACCCATTTTTGGAAGATGATACGCCGAACGAGTTCAAAGGTGGGAATGTAAATGCATCGACTATTTTGCAATTACATGCGCTATTTTGATTCAAGGGAAGGGGAATGATGATGTCGTCATTCTCCTTAATGTTTTTTTTGTTTGTTTGTTTGTATGTTTTTTTTTTTTTTTTTTTTTTTTTTTTCAGATTTTTCTTATTTTCTTTTAATTCCAAATTTATTAAAAAAAAAAAGAAAAAAAGTGCAAAACGGCGTCGTTTCAAGCATATCTAACACCAGTACTAACTGAGTTGTAACGAAGTATTGAATTGACAAAAATTGAAAGTTAGAGGACTGAATTGACAAAACTGAAAGTTAGAAGATTGAAATGAAAAACAGTGAAAGTTAGAGGGTCATTTTACATTTTTGCCTTGCAATAAAGTCTATAGCAATAGATTATCATGACAAAAATTTTGTTGCAAAAGCATTTTGTTGCAAGAAATGATTTTTAATAATTTTTAAATTAGGTTATTGAAACAAAATAAATTGTTGCAATAATTTATTGCAACATAAATTTTTTTTGCAGCAGAACTATTAAAACAATATATATATATATATATATAGACACAATATATTAGTACATAATATGTTGAAGCATGTCTTTTAATGATTTTAATGATTAAGCACTGTATTAAGCACTATTTTTTGTGAATTTTTTATAATTTATGAAAAAGCAAATACATACATTCATATCATATACTATATATAATAGCAGAAGCCTTTTGAGAAGGTGGTGACACATTTACAATTTAAAAGGCGATACATTATAATCTTTCACTGTGTAAAACACTGTTTGGAGCCTCTGGGTATAAAAAAAAAAAAATCTAAAAGCTTAAAACAAAATAAAAAAGTTGCAATTAGAAAAACCCTAGCCGTCTCTTTTCATCAGACACCGCTAAACATTTTCTCTTTCTAAAAGAAAACGCCTACCGATACTGCGGCACAGAGAATGCGAAGGAGGAAAAAAAAAAAACTTACGATCCAGTGAAGATTCGTACGACCGGCCATCGCCATCTCAGGCCAAACTTAGACAACCAAGCGATACTGTGATATAGAGAACGGGAAGGGACAAAAAAAAAAAAAAACTTGCGATCCAATGGAGAATCATGCGATCACAGGTTTCTCTTCTTTCTTTTTTACACTTCCTTTTGGATTTTCTTTCTTCATATGTTTGTTGGTTTGAAACATGCTATTCTGATTTGTGTGTATATGGATTTGTACTGGAGAGGTGAAAGTGAGGGTGAGCCTAAACTTTTGATCGAGGACTTACTCCTTCCCTCTCTATACCGCTAGGTTTTTTTAGTTACAAGCTTTTTGTTTGTTTTGCTTTAACCGTTTTTAAAAAGAATTTAATATATATATATATATACACACACACACAAAGCCCATATGTTCTGTTTTTAATTTTAGAATAGTGGGGTTTTTTTTTAAGAGCTCCGTTTGGGCATTATTTATGATTCAGGTATTTAGGTTTGATTGGTTACGATTTAGGTTTTTTGGTTAGGAGTAGTTTTGTTTAATTTATGTAAATAGATGGGTTAGTATTGGTTAAATTTCTTACTCTATTGTCTTCTTTAGGTTTGCTGTCAATTTAGGGATTTGAGATACGGAGATAGAGATCGGCGCAATTCCGTTACCAACATAATCGAAACTAAACACAGACTAACAAAAGGTACGTATCAATTCTCTGTGTTCGAATTTGAATTGAAATTCGGATGTTCATTCTCTTTCTTTAGATGCTTTGTTGTGAATATTAATTCTTACGGCATGGACAAGAGTGGCAGAACCCTAGAATTGTGAATTGTATTCTTTCATTATTTACTGTCTGCTTTGAAATAGAAATTTAGAAATAATACTAAATAAAGGTGCACAATCTCATCAGGGACAACCTAAGCCATTAGATGATCTGCATTCACAAATGCATAATAGTAAAAGCTTTTCAAACTTGACAGAACCAAATCACAAATGCATCCTATATAGATCCCTATCACTTTTTAATCTTTGTGCTTCAGAACGTTCGTTTACTTAATTAATGACTTTTCAAGCTCTTTGAATTGCTGCCTCTCCTTTCTCTTTACTATTTTCTCTACCAAAAATGAAAAACCCATTTGTTCTTTGATATCTAAAATTTCAAATACAGTTACAAATCATTTTTTAAAGTATTAATAAATATATTCAGTATTTGTTTATTGCTTTTGCCTATCACATCTATTTGTGTTATTGCTTATTCTTAGATCTGTGTATTGTTCTTTTTTACTTTTCCTATACTCAAGGCCATCATTTTGTTAATTGATGTGTTATACTCTTTACTTTGAATCCACTTTTTAAAAGGGTGGCATTATGGGGTTTAGCCCTTGAAAATGTGTAGGAAAAAACATGTTTGTCGTTCAATAATGGTTGATTTCTCAATGTTGCTGTTCTACGCATCTCTTATCTGAAACTAAAAACTCTAAAGCCTTTTTAATGTTTGTGCTAAAAAGTCATGTTCCCCGTTTGATTGTATATTTGCTTAAAGGAATGTATATTTGTTTTAAAGAATCAATGAATTTTTTAAAATAGTAAATTATGTTTTTTTTCCCCTTATTGAATTCAATTAAATAGCCAGTATATTGCTTAAAATTATGTCGTCGAATATTTAGAGATTAATTCCTAAAGACTATTGTGTGGTGTACACATTAATGTTTCGATTAGTTTGTTAATCTTTAGAAAGAATCTTTTTATTTTAAAAGCAAAAAAAATATATTATACAAACGTATTTCATTCTTGGTTCCACCTGAAAGACTAAAGAACAACTATAATCTACGTACTTTTATTGATCCACTAATTCACTAATTGTCTTCGATTAATGTTTTTGATTTGTCCTTGGATCTTTATTATTATAGTTTGCTTGAATGCTGATTTTCATTTTATGTATCTCATTCTTCATTTTACATTTTGTTCATTTACTCTAATTATGTTTCAATTGGCTTTGATTTGCATGTTTTAACCAGCTTCTATCTTTACAAATTGATTTCTTCAGCCAATTTTCCCTTCTACTTAGTTTGCATCCTTACTGCTACTTTTTGTTATTCGAATTTGAATTAAAATCCGGATGTTTATTCTCTCTCTTTCAATGTTTCGGCCTCAGATTATAATCTTTGTTTTTCCTACTTTACTAAAATTATAATCTTTTCCAAATTGGAATTATTATATTCTTTGATTATTTACTGCATCTTAAATCATTAGATGGTCTGCATTCATAGGGATAGGCAGTTGGTAAAAGAAAAAATGGCCAAATAAAACCTCTCCCTCCTTCCAATTGTTAATTTGACACACATTCTGTTTCGGTTTTTTCCTGCAGCATCTATACCTAAGATCAGCATTTTGTTACTTGATGTGTTATACACTTTATTTTGATGCTTACTTTTTGATTTATTGTAATCCTGTTTATTTAAGGGGTGCCATCATGGGGTTTAGTCCTTGAATATGTGTAGGAAAAAAAATGTACGTCGTTCAATAATGGTTGATTTCTTAGCATTTTTTTTTTTCAATGTAGGTTTTGTTGTTTTGGACTGCTCTGAATAAGTATATGATTCATAAAGTATTTCATGTTCACATAATTTTTCATATGTGCGTGCATCCAGCCTTTGGTGTTAGTTTTTGAGTTTTTATTGAAAATTTTGCTTCACAACCCAATGAAGAGATAAAAAGAAAGTAGTAGGCTGATTTTCTATTGATGAATAATGGAATCTTAAGGATGTGCTTTAACAATACAACATTTTGAATCAAAAGAAGGGGTTATATATTAGGTTTTACTTTCTCTGCTAACAGAGGTTATATTCATTATATGTGTCCATTAAGGGTTGATTTTCTTAATAGATTTTAGCTTTCTTTTAAGACTTTGTAAAATATTGTTTTGTTGCATTACTCAATCAAGATTTAAGATTTGGTTACCTTTTTCCCTAATTTCCTTATTTTTTTGCCCAATTTCTTGAGTTCTATTTTGTTAAGTTTCTTGAGCTGATTATGTTTTATCGATGGCTACATGGAATTACTAAATCAAAGTTTTTTTCCTCAGTTTATCTAAAGTCTTTAACTTCTCATTTCTAGCTACTTAATGCTACAAAGGGTCCCCTCACTGATAAGACCTTTTATAATACTTCAATAAGAGTTATTGAATTAATTTGAAATGCCAAATTTTGTTTTCATTTTTACATAAGTGCCTGTAGAGTGCAGAGTGACATAATTTGAAGGTAATAATAGATGAAGCTTTGCCTTTGTTGTTTTCCTTCTTCATATTTAATTTTACTATTATTTTTTAATTGATATATATCTGAACGGTTTTAGACCCCTTAAAAACCAACCAGATTGCGTAGCCTAGATTAATTAGCCAAGTTGTTACTTAGTCAAATTAAGCAATTCTAGGTTAAAACAATCAAATAATCATATCAAGCATATAAAACATATAAAGCAGCGGAAATAATAAATAACACAAGATATGATCACCCAGGAAACCACACGGAAAAACCTGGGGAGGATTTTACCCACCGATCCTCAAGGCAAAACGGAATCCACTAAGAAAGAATTGAAGTTCTTACAAAAGGACTTACAAGCTCCCCGCTTGACTTCCTAATGCTACCCACCAGTAAAACTTCCTGACACGACCACGTGCAGGCTCCGAGTCCACGGACTACTTCTTTCTTTGTATTCCTTCAATCAGCTACAAGCACCCACGCTTGATATTCTTTAAGCTTCAAAGGCAGCAACCAAGTTGATCATCAAGATGTTGAAGTAATCTCAATCTTGAAAACCCTAAGCTTATGTGAAGGAAAGCTCCTCAAAGATCTCACAAGAGATTCACATAAATAGCAAATATGAGCAACAAAGACTTAAAGAGGTTTTGGGTACAAAACCCTAATAAAAGGAGGCACAAGAGGCACTCTAAACTCTCTCTCAAAAGTCTCAAAAACGTTTTAGGGTTTCCCTTATATATATATATAAGAGTTTTACTTGAACCCCAAGACGTTTAAATAGAGTTTGGGCTGAGTTGGAATTCTGCAGAAAAACGTTCTGGCCGACTTTCGATCGATCGAGTCTAATTTTCGATCGATCGAGCCAGGCCGAAAGTTACAAATACTTCTGCAGCCACTCGATTCCAACTTTACAATAATTAATCAACTTTGAGCAAGCCTAAACAAGACTAAATACATTGTTTTGATCATGGTTTGCCAACATTACAAATTAGAGTTCTAAATACATAAAATCCTAAATCTTTAGAACCTAACAATATCTTTGATTTACTAGATTGCTTATTTTGTTTTTGTTTTATTTTTTTGGAGCATCTTACACTTTCCTTTTGCGTTAATAATAATTTCTCATATATTTCAAAATTGTTCTATTAGACTTTGTTTCTTTTAATTTTTGTACTGATCAGGCTAATAGGCTTAATTTATTGGCAGGTTTTTAAAAATGTTGTTGTGGTTAGCTTTGTTTATTTTCTTAATTCATTTTTTTTTATTGTGTATGTCTTAGTGTTTTGGATTGAGTGCTTATAGATGCTTTAGAAAGTGTTAAGCAAAAAGTTCAAGAGGAAGGATTATTCGATTAAATGAAGGGTTTGTAATAGCCAAATCATGATCCATATAAAACTTAATTTGTCTAAAATTTCCAATTATTAACTCCGGCTCTTATATATGAATAGCTTATAATCTGTAAAATGTGCGTGATACTTTTATTTATTACAAGAGACAAACCATAGGTGAAAATTTAAAAATTTCATAATTGTGTGTGCAGCAGCCAATGTGGCATGACCTCAAAGCTGAAGCTGCAAAGGGGTATCAAACATTTGCAGTGTTAATTTCTCTTTAATCAACATTTAATTTTAGTAGAAAACTTCATAAATTAACTGTGACTAAGATTACCAATTGAAAATCAGTCTTTTAAAGAAAGATTGGCTATATCGATGACGTATATTAGTACTTTATTAATTTGTTTTATATATGATCAAACATACTTGCAGATTGGGACAGCATTGTTTATATATGTATTTTGGTCTCTTGCTTTTTTCCTCACCAGTGTTTGTCTGGTGTTAATTCAAAATTTGTAATGTTTCATTTATATAAACCTGCCATGTTTTCTGAATTTTAAATAATTATAATTGATTATATAACACACAACCACATGTTTTATAGGAACTCAGTTTGTAGCAGCTCATTTATATTGACTCTTATCAGAAATTTTGTATTCATAATGACATTTATTCCCCCACATGTTAATTTAGATCAGACATTTCTGACTTATAAAAAAATGGAAAATGCAAGACAAGCGCGCCTGAAAAGACGGATGCTAAAGTTTGAAAGGCGATACAAAAGAAAATGGCATGAAAGAAAAAAAAGTTTACAAAATATACTTACCCAGGCTAGGAAATCCAGGGAAACGGTCATTGCTGAAAAAAGGAAAATAGGTTTGTTTCTTTTTCTGTCACTTTGTATTTATAAATTCTTTAAACATTGCTTCATAAAAATTTAAGAATAAAACTTTCAATTCTCATTTGATTATTAGATATTGATGTTGACATGGATCATTCCTATGAAGTAACTAGATTGAACATAAGTACAGATGATATTTTGGTACAAGATAGATTCAATTATTGTGATGTACCTCAAGAAATCCATGAATTAGAAAATGAGAGTGGTGGTGAAGAATTTTTTTTTTTTTTTTTGTTTATATCATTATTTTTGTTCTCATATTTTAAAATTCATATAGGAAAATTTACTCAACCTTGGAATTTTGGCCCGCCTTCTTATGTATGCGTGCATTGCGGTTCAATTTTATGGTATGAAGAGAGAACAGTCAAATCTAAGAGGCCTAAGAACCCAAAATTTTCTCTCTGTTGTATGGAGGGTAAGGTTAAGTTGCCTTTGCTAAAGAAAGCACCTTCTCTTATTGATGAGCTTTTAGATCCTCTTGGTAGTCAACGATCTAAAACATTCAGAACTCTGATCAGAAGTTATAATGCAATGTTCGCAATGAAATCTATGGGTGGCAAGGTGGATAATAGAATTAACGATGGAAGAGGCCCTTACATTTTCAAACTTAATGGCCAAAACCACCATAGAATTGGAACTCTTCTTCCTAATGATGGTCAAGATCCACAATTTGTTCAATTATATTTCTATGACACTGAGAATGAAGTTCAACATAGAATGAACGTCTTTAGTACTGGTCAAATTAATGGTGACCTTGATCCATCTATTGTTGATGCATTGATCTAAATTTTTGATGAATCAAACAGTTTGGTGAAGATATTTCGGATGTCTAGAGACCGTTTCATTGATACTGATATTCACCATTTAAGATTACGTCTTATTGGCTCCCGAACTACAGATGGAAGAGAATATAACCTGCCTACATGTTCAGAAATTGCGGCAATTATCGTTGGTGATATTGGTGCTGAGAATGCACATCGCGATATTATTGTTGAGTTAAAAAAAGGAGGGTTACAATGTATTAATGTCTTGCATCCTTCATACATGGCATTACAATATCCCCTATTGTTCCCATATGGCGAGGATGGTTTTAGGCTTGGTATTTCTATAGTAATGTAGATGGAATCAGATCTGATACAACTGATTCGATTTCGATGAGAGAATACTATGCATATCGATTGCAAGAACGTGAACATGAGGGACATACTTTGGTATACGGCAGTAGATTGTTTCAACAATTTGATGTAGATGCCTGCACATGTATTGAAGAAATCCGGCTTATGTGGGTAAAACGAAACCAAGACAAATTAAGGATAGAATTGTATAAAGGACTGAAAGATGCAGTTATGAGAGGAGATACCACTCCTGCATCTTCTGGAAAAAGATTTGTGCTACCTTCAAGTTTCACAAGAAGTCCGAGGTATATGATTGAAAACTATCAAGATGCAATGGCGATCTGTAGATGGACAGGCTATCCGGACCTATTTATTACCTTCACTTGCAACACAAAATGGCCAGAAATTGATCTTTTCCTATCTAGGAAACTTGGACAAAAAGTAGAAGATCGGCCTGATGTGGTTGCAAGAGTGTTTAAAATAAAGCTTGATCAACTCTTACATGATTTAAAGCATCGTCAACACTTTGGGAAAGTAATTGCAGGTATTCTAAACTTTACATTTTAAACATTTTTCCCTTCTTCTTTACTTGGCTTAATAATTAATCTATATATATATATATATATATATAACTAACTTATTGTTTTGGTGATAGTTGTCTACACTGTTGAATATCAAAAGAGAGGATTACCTCATGCGCACATTTTACTTTTTCTGCATCATGATGACAAGCATCCTACAGCAGCAGAAATTGATAGAATAATTTCAACAGAAATTCCAGATTTGAATGAAGAACCTTTAGCTTATGAAACTGTCAAACAATATATGGTTCATGGTCCTTGCGGGTCTATAAATTCAAGGGCAGGTTGTATGATTGAAAACAAATGTACAAAGCACTTCCCTAAAAAATTTTGTTCGCAAACCACTGTTGATAAAGATGGCTTCCCAATATATAGAAGAAGAAATAACGGTAGATTTGTTGAAAGAAATGAAGTCAAACTTGATAATCGATTTATAGTTCCACACAATATTGACTTATTGGTGAAATTTCAAGCACACATAAATGTCGAGTGGTGCAATCGTTCAAGATCTATCAAGTACTTATTTAAATATATAATAAAAGGACCTGATCGTGCAACTTTGATTCTTGAAGAAAATTTACATATTGATTCTTCTACTGGAATGCAACATATGACAGATACTGATGAAGTTAAAACATATTTAAATTGTAGATATGTGTCTGCCATAGAGGCATGTTGGAGGATATTTGAGTTTGCAATTCACCATCGAGAACCTGCTGTTCAAAGACTCAGTTTTCACAATGAGGACGAACAACCAGTTTTTTTTTGAAGATATTGATTATTTAGATAATGTTGTGGACAACCCAGATATCAGAAAAAACAAATTTATAGAGTGGATGAAAGCAAATGCATTATATGAAGAAGTAAGGGAATTAACTTATTCTGAATTCCCTACTAAATGGGTTTGGCATAGAAAAAACAAAGAATGGAAATTGAGAAAATCAGGAAGATGTATAGGGCGTATATACTATGCTCACCTGCAAGTGGAGAACAGTTTTATTTGCGGATGCTACTTAATGTTATTAAAGGAGCTAGATCATTTGAGGAAATACAAACTATAAATAATGTTGTATATCCAACTTTCAAATCAGCATGTTATGCACTTGGTTTGCTTGATGATGATAAAGAGTGGCATGAAGCTTTGAATCATACATCGTATTGGGCTTCAGGGAAACAACTACGAGAACTTTTTGTTACAATGTTGATTTTTTGTGAGGTTGCAGATGCATATAAATTATGGATTTCTAATTGGCAGTTGTTATCTGAAGACATTCTGCATCGTCAAAGAATAGTTTTACGATATGACAACCTACATCTTGATGACTTCCAATTACAGAACTATGCACTATGTGAGATTGAACAGATTTTGATAAAGAGTGGCAGGTCTTTGCACGAATTTGAGACAATACCATATCCAAGCACATTACTCCTTAGACAAAGTAACAACAGAGTACTACAAGAAGAATTGGATTATGATAGAAACTCTTTGGCAGCAGAACATATTAAACTTCTTAATGGTCTTAATATTGATCAAAGAAATATATATGATGAAGTAATTGATTCCGTTTTAGAGAATAAAGGTGGTTTCTTTTTTGTTTATGGGCATGGAGGAACTGGAAAGACTTATCTCTGGAAAACCATTATATGCCGATTGCGCTCAGAAGGGAAGATTGTCATTGCAGTTACATCGTCTGGAATTGCTACATTATTGTTGCTTGGAGGGAGAACAGCTCATTCAAGATTTCAAATACCAATAAATGTAACAGACAGTTCAACTTGCGGTATTAAACAGGGTTCACAAATTGCAGAACTTATGACAAAAGCAAGTCTTATAGTTTGGGATGAAGCTCCTATGGCACACCGAAATTGTTTTGAAGCTGTTGATCGATCATTAAGAGATATATTATGTTTTTCTAACTCAAATAGTGGGGAGACACCTTTTGGAGGAAAAACAATTGTTCTTGGTGGTGATTTCCGACAAATATTACCAGTGGTATCTAAAGGACGAAGAGAACAATTAGTTGAGGCATCAATTAACAAGTCTTCATTATGGAACAGTTGCAAAGTTTTCATTCTAACAAATATGAGGTTGACACAAAACCTAAGTGATATTGCAGCAAGGGAATTTGCTGAATGGATATTGAAAATTGGTGATGGTGAACTTAGTAATAATGAAGGTGAAGCATTGATTGAAATACCACGTGATTTACTAATTCAGCCTGGTGCTCATCCTTTCAATGATATTGTAAATGCTACCTATCCTGACTTTAGCACAAAATTCAATGATTCCAAGTATTTAGAAGAGAGAGCAATTTTAGCTCCAACAAATGAAGTAGTTGAAGACATAAATGGTTACATGATTGATCTTATTAATGCTGATGAAGAGACATATCTTAGTGCAGATTCATTATGTAAAGCTTCAAGCAACATTCTAGACCAAGATGTCATGTATCCAATAGAGTTCCTCAATTCATTGAAGTTCCCTAGTATTCCAAACCATAAACTCAGATTGAAAGTAGGCCTGCCAATAATGTTACTTCGAAATTTAAACCAAAGTAATGGACTTTGTAATGGTACTAGACTTTTAGTCACTCAATTATCAAAATGGGTTTTGGAGGCTCAAATAATATCAGGATCTCATATTGGAGAAAAAGTGTTTATTCCAAGAATAGTCTTATCTCCTTTTGATTCTAAATGGCCCTTTGTACTAAAAAGAAGGCAGTTTCTAGTATCTTTTTGCTTTGCTATGACAATTAATAAGAGCCAAGGTCAATCTTTGCAACGTGTTGGACTTTATTTAGATAGACCAGTTTTCAGTCTTGGACAGTTATATGTTGCCGTATCCAGAGTTACAAATAAGATGGCCATAGGATACTTATTGTAGAAAATGATGATGGTGATCGTTTCCATACAAAAAATATTGCCTACAAAGAAATATTCGATAATTTTCCTAAAGGTAACACATATTGTTTATTAAAATTATTTCAAATTGTTTATAATGTAAACTAGATTGTCACTTATATTGTAAACAATATTTTTTTCTCCATTGTTATATATAAATTTTACTAATGTTTAGAATGTTCTAATATTATAGATCCATATCGCAATGAAGTGCAAAACTTTGACGCAGATATCAGTGAATGTGGGATGCAGTTAACATAGCAAACAACCATGATCTGATCAATATTGCTATGATTTCGGTTGACTTATTGGTAAGTTTAAAAGTTTTTTTTAAAACAGAAAATAATATTTTTAAAAAAATGGATGCGGAAGTTTAAAAAACATTTTCCATATCTGCTATGGGGAGTTATTGATGATCTTAGCCCTTTCGGGTTTGTGAGAAAGGAGGAAATTTTTTGAATTTTTGGGCTAGGAAAGAATTTTGTTTATGAAATGGGCAACAACAGAAACTTACCAAAAATTGCCCTCTTCTATAAAATACTTTACTATCTAATTGTATAAAAAACATTTCCCTACTATAGAGTTGACTTATCACATGAAACTATAATTTGTGTATACACCAATTTTACTCTATCTTTCTCATATAATATATGCTGTTGATGTGCAAGATACTGTTTGAACCTAACAGTATTTGTATACACCTCTGTATCAGAGACAACAAACTTGATGGAGCACCCAACTCTGAACTAGCAAGAACTGGTCTCAATCTATCAGAAACCACAGTTGCTGTAAGTTACTGATCAATATAGTTCATCTCCAGCACTGTGTGGGCCTGCAATTAGATTTTACATATCATGCATCAGTTAACCATCAAAGGTAAAGTCTAAACAGGCACATTGAATTGTTAGATGTGAGATTAGAAATATATGAGGGATATGTGGACAACAAAGTGATTTGAAACAGAACATTATATTCGGAAGCTAGAGAAGCCCCCCCCCCCCCCCCCCCCACACACACACACACACACACGCACACACAAGATAAAAGGCTTGAAAGAACAGAAGTATTAAATACAAAGCAATCATTGAGATGGATGATTTTCTTTTTATTTTATTTTATTTTATTTAGGTACTTCACAATTAAATGTCGAGATGGATTGGGAAGTAGAATATAAGAAATCAGTTGAGATAAAAGTTGGTCGAGAAATACTGGCTGGGTATTTCCAGCAATAGCTAAAGTATGTTACCTTATCCTAAGCTAAATAACCCAAAGAAACTCCTTAATAATCAGTTTTCCTTTTTGAGGGGGTGGGAAAGGGGGGGAGGGGATTAAACATTGAAACCTTGCCACCAACTACTCAAAAGAATCAGTGGCCTGAAAATGAAATTTTCCTTAAAGCCACATGGAAGTTCTTGGTGAACTTCTGCCTGTAAGCTGAGGCATACATGAGCTATCAATCATAAGTTAAAAGAAGAATTATAAGTTATATGTGTTCGGCTATCTGCATAAACTCCTAGAGGTATAGAGTATGGATATATACACTTCACTTGAAACTATAATTTGTGTGTACACCAATTTTACTCTTATCTTTCTCATATAATATATGTTGATGATGTACAAGATATCTCAGATTTAGTAGTAAGAAGAAGATTACTAATTTTGCGAAAGTCTTAGTGTCAAAGAGAAAAATGATGAAGTGTTTGGCTTAGCTGTTGTGGCTGTGGTTTAATTCTTACCAATTATTATATTACTGTTTGAACCTAACAGTATTTGTATTGATTTTGTTATCATATTAAGGAAGTTATTTACTAAATATTGTGTATATATAAGTGCAAGAGCTCTTAACTCTCCCATACCATTCAGCTAATAGTGAATAGGCCATTCTGATTTTATTGTTTGTAAGCTTTTGGAATTTTAAGTACATAAACTAATTTTATTAGTAGAATAAGTACATTGATGCCTCTATGCCAGGATTGAGATTTCCTTGATCTATTGATACATGGGTGAAGAGGGATGTTTGATTGTAAAAGGGAAGAGTTTTTGTTTTTTTGTTTTAATATGATTTGTAGTGTAGTTTTTTGGCCTTTTAGAATCTGAAAATTACTGACTACTTAAAATGAGGGGTTCATTTTTGTGATCACATGATTATTACACTTCTTTTTTTTTTCTTTTGCATCCTGTTGATCTTATTTTGAACTAAATTTAGTGGGATGTGTATGGTTGTGGTACAGTGGGTATTCTTTGCTTGAAAACACTGGTAAAATGCCCTACAGAGGGAAGGAGCTCTCCTAGAGAGAGAAGAAAGTCTATTTAGGGGTGTTCTGCTTTAGTGGATAGGAATTTAGGCTTTTCATGTTGGTTCTAAATAGCCCAAAATGACTATTTTAACAGTAAATAGTAGCTTCAGTGGTTCACTTCTGTTTGGTTCTCTCCTCAAACCGTCCATAAATGTGCTGTTGAATTGATTCATCTACTTGTTTTTTCTTTTTTATTTTTTCTCCAAAATTTGAGAAGTATCCATGTTAACACATATTGATATTACTATGCCATAAGATGCTCTAAAATGTCTCGTATGCCTATTTTTGGACTACAGATCATAGGTGTTGAGAGGGAGAGAAGATATTATTACCTTAAAAGTGTTACTTAAGTAATTTGTTTCTTTGTCACATGACTCACATCTAGTCTATAATTGAGGGGTACATATATGCTTAGCCTAGGTTCTTGAATAAAGAATTATCATAAAAGTAGTTTTGGCCTCTTGTCCTAAGATTTGGAGGTTTGATGAATCCAACACCTAAACATACACTTGCACACAAGACTCGTACAAAGAGCCATGTCCTTGTAATCATAAGAGAATGATTTTTACATGCTTTAAAAGACAATGGGTTTATCAAGTTTGCATTTGTGTGCAAGTCTGTTTTAATTGAAATTGTTTTCCTTTTTGAGAAATGGCCAAATCTTTGTAAGAAAAATGAGTGTTTTTTATTTTGGTAACTTTTTAAAGCTTACTTACTACAACAGTACTTCATAAATCTTGTTCCTGCCCGTTCTATTAAAGCTGAATTGTGTCAAAAGAGATAAAGAAAGCTGCAATGAGGCTACATTGTTAAGATTATTTTTTATATCAAAGTGAGAGTTGATCAGATAGTGGATAATTTTGATGTTTACTTATTATTTAAAGTTTTAAACCAATGACCCCATAGATATGTTTTACGTATTTGTTCTTTTTCTTCCTTTTTTTTTTTTTGGTTTTGTTTTTTTTGTTTTTATAAGTAACATAAAAACTTTATTAACAAAACTTAGCCCAGTACATAGGAAATGTACAAAAAAGGCAAAAACATCAAGAAACCAAGGTACAATGATCAAGCAACATAAGAAGGGAGAAACAAGAAAAAGATGGTAAAACAAAACACCATTCGAGAAGAGTAAAAAAGAATAAAGACTTAAACTCAAGAATGGACCGTTCGCAACCCTCAAAACTTCTAGAATTTTGTTCCCTCCAGATACACCATGTAACACTCCGACCCAATTTTATAGTTAACTTGTGTTTAAGTAATTAATTATTATCTTGAGCCACTTTCTTTCTATAATTAATATAAGAGTATTTAATAAGCATATTATTTTATAATACCTTGAATAAGAATTGTAAATATTATAAATAATTTAATGGCTAATTGTATTATAAATATATACTAGGTATGTACAAAACTATATTAAGTGATTAAGTTATGAGATATATATATATATATATATATATATATATATATATATATATATATATATATATATATATATATAGTTGTTGGTGTTTTAACTATGTATGATGCATGAGATGTTATAGTGGAAATTCCACCCACATGCAACCAAAGAGAATTCAACACAATTAATGCCAAAGCATCATGCAAGTGGACAAACCCAAAGACCAAGACTTGGCCATGCAATATAAGTTCCACCTAGCTTCTTCTTTGACTTTCTCAAGCAACTAGAACATCAAAGAAGCCTCTCTATTCCCACGGATAAACACAAATCAGAATTTCCTCACCTCACTTTACTCTCTTTTCTCTTAAGGAAAGAGCTAGGAAGCCCTCTTAAGTCTTCTCTCAAGTCCATGGGTTCACACATCAAAAGGAAGACAAAAGCTCCACCTCATTCTTCTTTCTACTCTCTCAAAGAAAATTAGAAGACTTAAAAACTCTCTTAAGCTCTCTACCTCTCATATTTTCGAGTCCAGCCACTAGAAAAGGGAGATTCTTTCATGAGTGATTCTATTTCTATTTCCCCTCAAGAACCATAAACTTGGTAAGGGTTCTATCTACTCTCACCTTAGAATCTATATTTTCTTCATAGAATCTTTAGTATTGCTATTTGTGGTTAGTGAAATTAGGAAATTATGAACTTGTAAGTTTATATATATATATGTGTGTGTGTGTGTGTGTGTGTGTGTGTGCTGTTTTAAGAAGCTTTGAAATTGTGTTGGTGATTTTTTGAAGGTAGATTAGGGTTTTTATTAATTAATGATTGTATATGATTAAGGAAGTAAGAAAAGTTAGGACCTGTACTTTTGATGTTACTGCTGGGATTTTTTTTTTTTGTATATAATTTTGCTATAAATGGTTAAATGACTGTATGTAAGTGTTTTATAACATGTCTAATGAGTGTATAAAAATCCCCATATGAAAATACCATTGTTTGATAATTGTTTGTGAATTTACAAAAAAATGTTTCAAAGCTGCCTCTGTGACAGATTCTGTGTTTATGCATGGTAAATTATGTATTAAATTGTATACAATGAATTTGGATGCTAGGGTTATTTTCTATGAAATCTAAGACACATAGGTTGTAATGGAAGTGGTCTCACAGCATTTGGATTAATATAAAAATAATGGTTTAATTTCTAAGTTGCAAGAATTTCTGTCAGGACAGATTTGAACACGTTGTCTTGATGATTTTTAGTAAATTATGGTTTTATGCTTTGACTCCAAAAATGATATGGTATTTACTAGACATCCAGAGGAGTTGCTCTGTAAAATTGCATGAATTTTGGATGTGAATTGATAACCCATTTGTATTTTATAAGTGAAGTATATGATGCTGGAATAAAACAGTGAACACTAAGGGACATGCCTAACTTTGAGGATTTAATTCTAAAGTTAGGGTGAATAATTGGAGCTATAATTTATTTTGCTCATCATTTGGTATGTCTAGATCATAGCTAAATTTTGTATAGCTTGGTTCAAAGTTTAGAACTCAAAGGAGGGGTTCTAAACCATCTTGCTATTGTTTTTATGAAGCTGTCTTGTTCAATGCATTGTATGTTGCCATGTGAGTGTATATGGTTATATGACCATGCTTAAAAGAGTTTATGTTTATGCATGCATTATTGCCCTAATCTTAAAGCACCTTTTGAAATAAAGTTAGCTCCTATGGAGATATGATATAAATATGAGAATGATGGTTTTTCTTTGGTTTGGTACATCATTTGTTGATGTGTGCATAATATGTTTGTGGGAATCTCGTTGAGGTGGGATTAGGATTTCATTGATTATAAGAGTTAGGCTTTGAGATGAATGTGTAAGTTTATGATAAGAAATAATTGATAGTAATAAGTTTTGATATTTAGTTTAAGTGTTACCAGTACCCAAGTCTAAGCTCCTTCTACTTTAGGCTCTCGGTTCCTCTGTTTTCAAGTAAGGGATAAGTTATATGAGCATTTGGTAAGTCATGAGGTTATTTTAAAATGTATTATGCATTAAAAGGTTTTTGATTAGAGATATGGCATATAAGCATGTTTCAGACAAAGATATGTTCATGAGCTTTCGAAACCTTGTATATATGATTTAAGCATATTGATGCCATTACTAATTTCCACGAACATGATGTTTAAAGAAAAGAATGGAAATGCTATTATTATAAAATGTTATGCAAAATAAAAAATTTCAGTATGATGTATAAGTATGAAACGTTTTCAGGTTATGTTCTCTGGTGATCTGAACTCAGCCAGTAAAGGTTAATTACTAGCTTTCGATGAAAAATGTTATCTGTTTGGCCATTTAAAGTAGAGGAAATGAGACTGCCCGTAAATCTAATCTGAACAAGGCCTTCTCCCCAATGTGTATGGACGGCAGGGAGGAACAAAACCTTGAGGGGATGTGCCAGCAGGCCTTCCAAAAAGGACAATATCATGCACACGGGGGCACCCAAATGTGATGAGGCCTTCTCTGTACAGACTTTTTAGATATGGACTAACCAATATGTTATGAACAGCTATATTATTTTATTGATCATGAGATAATGATTTTGTTTAAATGCATTATGAAAAGTTAAAACTTTCATGAAGCTATATTATTTTATTGATCATCAGAGAATGATTTTGTTTAAATGCATTATGAAAAGTTAAAACTCTCATGAAAAGAAGAAGTTTCTAATGAAAAGAAAGCTGTTCATTAAAGATAAAAGTTTCTGAAGTTCTGTTCTACTTTAAAGATAAAACTTCTTATGAAAGTATAGGTTTATGTTAAAAAGTTATCAACTATCTGTTCTTATGAAACTTTAAGTTTTATGATTATGAAAGTTATAATATTTTACGATAAGAAGTTTATGAATGAAAGTTTTATTATTTTTTAAGATACTTCCAGTTTAAGACGAAGTTACCGATTATCTGATTTAAGTTAAAATGATCATTTTGTAATGAAAATATATATGGTTGCTTTGTAAGAAATGAAAGAAATTCAATCTGAAAGGTTTTGGTAAAATTATTCTGATAAGAAAAAGGAGAACAATTATTTTTTTACGAAGAGCGTATAAGTTATTATTATAAATAGTATAGAATACTATGCATGAAAAGATGTTCTCCTATCCGAATATTTATAAAATGAAATGAATTGATATACATGCATCCTTATTAAATTCTCATATATCTTACCTTTACTGAGCTGTGTAGCTCACCCCTTCCACTCTTTCATTCAACAGGTTTTATTTTTGGAGCAGAGGGAGCCTTAGTCTAGTTTTGGAAGGAGCTAGTTTCAATTTTAAAAGTATAGATCCTAAATTAGCAATTTGATGTTTAGCTTTGTAGTATTGTGTATTTTAGGATCTAATGAAAGTTGTGTACATTAAAACATTAGGAGATGTATTATGTGGAATTTAGAATTTGAGTAATTGGTGGATTATGTGATTCTTTGAGTACAGTGTAGATGCTCTGAATGTCAAGTGAAAAGTTATATCATTTTAGTAAAGAATCAAGAATGAAAAGAAAGAGTGAAGCTTTTGTAAAAGCTCTTGTTAAAGTTAAGTTGGTTCTTGTTAATATCAGGTTTAAGCTTGATATTAGCATGCCGGTCATGGTCACAAATCCGGGTATCAAGTTTGGGGCGTGACACACCACATCAAACAATGCGGCACAATCCTCCAAATAGCTATATTACGATGCTGCCAAAATTGCATGACCAACAATCCAACAAATCCACTATCCTTTGCGGCATCACCCAACAAATACCAAACAAGCAAAAGATCATACTCCACATCTCATATGCTATAGGACAGTGAAGGAGGAGATGATCTACAGATTTCTCACACCTTTTGCACATAAAACACCACTCAAGAACAACAAAATGCCTCTTCCACAAATTATCTATAGTTAGAATCCTTCCTAAAGCCGCTAACCAAGAGAAAAAAGCTACTCGAGCAGGAACCTTCGATTGCCACACCACTTTCCAAGGGAAAGAAATGACACTAGAAGGGGATAGAGACTAATAATACCTACTCACCGTGAACCCTCGATTGCTGGCTGGCTTCCAACAAAGTTTGTCAGAACCAACACCCCGCACCTTAGTGGAATAGATCAAAACCAAAAACAAGTCCAAAGATTGAGACTCTTGATCATTCACTAAACGACGAAACTAAATGTCCCAAGAAATTCTCCCATTTGCATAGCGCATAACCTCAGAGACTAAAGCATCCCTTGACCTACTAATATTATATAAATTTGGAAACGCCTTCTTAAGAGGACGATCCCTACACCACACATCACCCACTCACTGTGAACCCTTGACTGCTAGCTAGCTTCCAACAAAGTTTGTCAGTGATAGGCCACAAATTGAATGACCCCTTGTGATTAAATCAATTAATTAATTAGCCAAGTTTTTAATTAATCAATTTTTCATGCAAACGCGTGGCAGCACAAACAAATCACCAAAACTAAATATGCAGCGGAAAATAAATAACACGGTGATTTGTTCACGAATGGGGAAAACCCTAACGGCAAAAACCCCACCGGGTGATTTTCAGGTCACCACTCCCAAAACTCCACTATTATCAAATCAAGCGGTTACAAGTAAAGCAATCCCAAGTACCTTACCAACCTACAGTTGAACCCTTACCCCAATATCCAATTGGACTTGATCTGTAGTGACAGTTCCCCCTTTTAATGCACGGCTCCCAAGTACGTGATTAACCAATTTGCGCGGATCCCAGTACGCTACTTCAAACACCAACTTTAGAAAGAGAGGTTGGCTGCAAAGTTCTTCAGTTCATCCTATGCGATGAAGATCAGGAAGATGCTTGGTTACAAAACCCTTTGGTGCAAATACACAGCCACTTCTTCAGAGAAGATGAACTAGGTCAAGAACTTCGTCTTTGATCACAACTTGCTTGAACAAGGATTGCTCAATACTTTTGCAACTTGTGTCTATGTTGACGGCTCTTAAAATAATCATTTTATATGTTTAGGGTTAGAAGAAAAGAAGGCCCAAAAACACATTCACAGATCCCAAGAAATCAGAACAGAAAAATCTGATTTTTAAATCTCGACAGATAGCAGGTGTCGAGGTAGCTATCGAGCAGGTGTCGAGCTTTAAAAACTTTGCACTTCAGCTTGCTTTTTCTTGGATAGACTTGATGAATTCAACACTTGATCTTGAAACTTTGTTTCTTGAAGTATTAAAAACACCTAGAACTACCCAATTACAAGTAGAGTGCGTTTTGTCAAAGGATTAGCCAATTTACATAAATAGTATGACATATGTTCTTAACATGTGAACCACATATGTCCTAACAGTCAGAACCAATACCCCGCACCTTAGTGGAATAGATCAAAACCAAAAACGAGTCCAAAGATTGAGACTTTTGATCATTCACTAAACAATGAAACTGAATGTCCCAAGAAATTCTCTCATTTGCATAAACATAACCTCAAAGATTGAAGCATCCCTCAACCTACTAATATTATATAAATCTGGAAACACCTTCTTAAAAGGACGATCCCTACACCACACATCAGCCCAAAACTTCACACGAGTACCATCGCCCACATCATACCGAATGAACTTGGAAAAATTCAACTAGCCACTTCTAATGAACTTCCACAAACAAACACCATATGCCCCAAACATAAATTTTGAGCACCAACCACCCCACTCATTCCCATACTTCGCCCCAATGACCCTTCTCCTAAGGGCATCATCCTCGAAACCATAATGCCACAATCATTTAGCTAATAAGGCAGAATTAAACCTTCTTAAACACCTAATGCCTAACCCTCCATTCTTCACTGGTCTACAAATCTTAGACCAATTAACTAGATGAATTTTACGATCATCCCCAATACCAGTCCAAAGAAAATCTCTTTGTAATTTCTCCATCCTCTTGGCCAACTTAATTGGAATAGGGAAAAGAGAAAGAAAATACGTAGGTAAGCTAGAGAGAGTGCTCTTAATAAGGGTAACCTTACCCCCCCTTAGATAAATACAACCTCTTCCATCCAACAAGCCTTCACTCCATCTTCTCCAAAATAGGATTCTAAATCATCTTATCTTTAAAAGTAGCACCCAATGGAAGACCTAAATATTTCAGCGGAAAAGCAGACTCCCTACAGCCCAAAATCTCCACTAGCTCATGCAGATCAAGCACATCCCCAACTGGAACCAATTCAGACTTTCCTAAATTAATTTTAAGCCCTGACATCTCCTCAAATCTAGAGAGAATCCCACGCAAGGTTGTTATATGATTGCTGTCAACATCACAGTAGACAAGAGTATCATCTACGAACAATAGGAAATTCATATACTAGTTAAAGTGATCCCATTTTCTATTTTACATGGAGTATAGGAACCTAGGGATGGCACAAATCTTGGTTATAAAATAAGCCAAAGTCTTGGTCCCATATTTTTAATTCACTTCCAAAGTTTGATCTTGATTATAGCTTGTGCCTTTGGATATCATTATTTTGTTTAAATCTTGGCTACTATAATAGGAAGGCTTCCCCCAAAATCAAAGAGACGATGGGAAACAATTTTCTAGTAGGATTAATGCTTCTCTATCATTCCCATCTTTCTAGTAGGATTTAATGCTTCTCTATCATTCCGTAGAAAGAGAATTGCCAAAACTAACAAATGAGATAGAACCAATGCAAAATATGTGGTGGCATATATGGCCAAAGGTAAAGCATTACACTAGATTATGACTTTTCAAGCCAAATTTAGGATAAAAATTTGTTGAATTCTTCATCAAAAATAATAACTACTGATGATGCCGAAAAATTCACTAGTGAGCCACGCGATACTCGTATACTCGAAAATAACACCTACACAACACAAAAAGAGAACCTAACAGAGAGCACCGGTGTGATGCCAGCCAAATACCCTCCGAAGGTCTAGTTAGAATTTCGCACAACTCTAGAGTGCTAGAGAGGGGGTAAATTATACGTACCTTGATTTGTGAGGATATTGGGGCTTTTATAGTAGTAGGGGGTTGACATCTTTTCCTTAGCGCGGAAGTCTTTTCCTTATAAGAAACCTCTTAAATAACCCCAAACGTGATGGATAAGATATTTCTTTGTAGGGAATACCTACATTAATGTTCGTATCTTCCGGAATCCTTTCTATGTTAGAATTCCATTTATCTTGGGATTTTATGATGTGTGCCGCAAGTATCACATATCTAGGGTTTTTCTGCCTGCCACATGGGTATTAGACCCGTCGCTATTTCGTCCGTTCATGTGGGATCCGTCTATAGCAGCTTGCACAGGTTTAGTCCATCCTATATAGGCAAACGGATGTAGAACAGTCATATTCATTCGTCAACCTAAATTTTCATCCTCTTCAACTACTACAACATATAGCTATCACCATGTTACATGCATTTTTTAAGTAAAAGTGAGTCTTCTTCCAAGGTTGGGACTTTTAAGACAAAAGCACAAAAAAATGAATATTTGACATTGTTTTCCCCATTATTTAACAATCTCAAGACTTGTTATTAATATGCGAAGCCTGTTTGCAGCCAAAAAATTATAGCCCAGTCAAAGAATTTTGAGGGGGAAATGTTTGAATTGTTTATTGCAATTATAGGTACTCAGATTTTGGCAGAGAAGCAATTTGACTATAAAATGCTGATTATAACCACCAACTAAAAAAATTACCAACAGATTTGTCAGGTTGATACAGAACTATGGGACGAAAAAAATAGTATTTTTAGATATCACAAGCCCACATATTGGATCTATGATACTGAACCACATTACAATTAAATTGCTTACCCATGGTTTTAAAGTAGCAATTTTTTCCCTATTGAGGTATCTTCCATTGTCAGGACATTAAAAAACGATATTGCTGATCAGTTCTCTCTCTCTAATACATGCTCAAATCAAAACCAACACAACAAATTTTCAAACAAATGAAATGACCCATATGTTCTTAAAGAATTTAATGCCCTGTAAATACTCCCAGAGTAATTGTAACTTTCGAACCCTCCATTGTTAGAACTGGGAAGGACGGGTTGTGGCGTATCTAACAATAATCCCGTAAAGATTGGGATTAGTTACATTGAATACACACGAGAATAATGTGCATTAACAAGAGAGAGAAATATCTAATAACAAAAAATATCTGTGGAGCGCGTAAGATCTCTTGGACATTAACACTGAAGACTGGGAGCTTCTGAGTAGTTCCGAATAAGGAGACTAACAGCTTAAAACGATGTCGTCTAGTGTGAACATAAAAGGATCCTTCAGTAGAACAAAACTTCACCATTTATACTTAAGTAAAGCGATGTGGTTTTGCACTACTAACTTGAGTATGTTTTTAGAAATATGCTTTTAGATCTTGATTTTTATGCTTTTATTATGTTTCTGTGTTTTTAACGGCGAAAGTATAGAGGTGGGTTACGGATGCCTAATGGGGTTACTACGCCTACGCTGCCACCATAGTGATCAAAATCAAAATGCAAATTGATAATTTTGAACTCATGATTGTTCAAATAATGATAATTCAATTTATATACATTTTTCTTTTGAAAACTACAAATATAAAATCCAAAGACTTTGAACTTGTAAAGCCTTAAAAGAGAGTTTTGGAGATTTCATTTTTTTTTCCCTCTAAAGTCTATGAAGTCTCCTTTACACTGTGCAGAACTTTTTAATTTAGAAAATTGTTTCTTATAGTACCTAATTTTCCACATCATTTTCTTTTTTTTTTTAACAATAAGATCTCCTATTGGAATGTATCAATTTTTCTTTTTAAATAGCAATAATGGAGGCGGTGTCATGGCAAGGTATGGTAAACTAGTTTCATCAATGTAGAGGATCTTTTCAATAATTAGGCAAAGCAGAGGTGGTGTCATGGCAAAGTCCTAGGATTGTGCTACTTGTCCCAATATGTCTACCACGCCATGAATTGTTGACAATAAACTTCAATTTCCCAAAATGAACATTTGATAGTGTTGAGCTACAAGAATTTTGATAGTGTCAATTAGTTTATTATACATGGAGTAGTATAGGTATCTTTAAATTAGTTGATTTAAATTGATTATATTAGTTGATTTAATTTGATCTTTTATATTAGTTGTTTTGGTTTAAATTGATTTATATACTATTAATTAAATTTAATGACTTTGATTGTGGTTCTCCTAATTTTTCAGAATTTTTATAAATTACAAATGGATTTGGTGGAGCTCTTCTTCGTTTTAAGAAACATTAGGTAATTTGCAGGGATCTAGTAGAAATAGCCGTTAATTTTTAAAAATGGGTGTTGTTTCTCTAATTTACTTGGTTGAAAATGAAATGCTTATCTTAATGCTTTCTGAAGATGAGAATGAGCAGCACGACCAGACCTCCCAGGCATCAAGTTTAACTACAATTCAATAGTATTGACATTGAATAAACCTTTTAGCATATCACGTGTGCACCATAGTACAAAACTATACAATACAAATGTTCAAGAAACAACACGTCATAGTGCCGAACAAATTGTGGTGGTTTGAGATTTATTTGGACCATGATACTCGTTGGTGGAATTGTCTCACTTTTAGAACAACTCTTTGATACAAGAGATAAAGAGTAAATAAATATATTGGCTATGCCAGTAGAAAATTTATCCTCTTCTGAGCATCGAGTTATTTGGGTGAAGAGTCCTATGGAAACTGAACGTTCCCAATGAGTGCAAACATCTGTTATGCTGAGCTTGTACTAACTCATTACCAACCATGGCAAATTTGCATCGAAGAAGACTTCGAGTACCAAGAAAAGAGCAACAAACTCTGAGACTGAAGCTCTTGCTGTGGCATTGGTTATGGGGTTGAGATGGACTGCTACGATGGGATCAAGAGTGATAATTGCCGAAGGTCATATTTAGAGTCACACCAGTGCCATATGCTCTCAAGATCACCATGTCTTTCATCTTTTGGGAACTCGTTGGAAGAGGGTAGAGGATGTGCCATGCTGTTCGTGAATTTGCAATGGCAATGGCAATTAATCTCAAAATGGGCCAACAGTGGGGCAAGAAGTTTAGCACATTATGCCTTTTGTATTGAAGAAATGGAACAAAGTCTATTAGTTAGAATAGCTGGTAAGCTTGAACTACTAAACTTTTTGTGGAGTAAATCTAATAGCATTCCATGATGTCCCCCACATTCAAATTCTCCTGATTTTGTAGTTGTAAATTGACATTTTCTGCTACATTTTGATCAAGGTTTGCCTTAAAACACTTGCCCTGAATATGAACCAAAGCCGCAAACCTTGCTGGCTGCCAACTTTAGTTTCCTCCATTGTGAGCTGATGAGACCTTTCCATTCACAGTACTGACTATCATTGCTGATCTGAGGTACATATTTAAGCAACAGAGAACCAAGATGCCAACTATCCTGCCAAAGATAAGTACCATTCCCATCTTCATAATGATATTTGAGAAGTTGTCCACCTAAATTGGGGCCTAAAAAAGTGTAAAACTTCCATTTGGTCTGTCCCAATTAAGAGTCCAGATCCCCTTAAAAGTACATTTTCACTAATGCTCCCCTGTAAGCACAATCATGATATTAAATGAATAACTTTTCTCTAAAAAAATGAACCATCCAGTTTTAGTCTTTTAGATGTCTTGAAACATGAGAGAAACACTGCTGAGAGACATGTCATTTAGGAGAAAGGTATAGTAAATTAACTAGCATTTGGAAGCCTTGAGAAACAAAAACTTAGCAATAAATTTACTACTGTATCAAAATATTGTGTATATTTAATTAACATTTTAAATTTTTTTTTTTTTTTGAAAAGCTTTAAAATCAAGATCCAAGGTAATTGTTTCTTTATGAGATTATAGACAATAACAATGAAAATATTCTCCTCAAACATCAAAGGCTAGATTTGGCATCGGAGGAGAAGTAGACTGCAAAAATAGCCACACTTTTGCAATCTAGGCTTCCTTCTTAGTTACTGGTGGCAAAGAACCCTCCAAATAGCCTTGGAATTTGTTACAAAGAATACAATTAATTTGCTCACTTATGCAAAATCTTCTTGTCTTTCATTGAAACTTTATAAAGAGATCACTAGGAGATTCTAAAGAGAGCTAACAGGATAGCTGAGTGAACACTTGGCTCGTCATGGATTGCCTTTAAACAAAAATTTGATTTTACACTATTAATCTATAGGGATTAAATGAAATTATGAAGTTAATTGCCTTTGATGTATATAAGAATAAACACCATGTGCATACATGCCAATGGAGTGAATATAAATAATAATAATAATATAAGTTACCCAGCAAAAAGATTATATAGAAATTTTTGAAATATTAATAAACATTATCACACGAGATCAACACTAAATATTCAAAGACCATTATTAAATGAATGATTTCAATTTGCACAATTAGGAATAATATTCCAATTTCATCAAAACAGAGTCTCAAAATACCAAAATGAATCCAACTAACAAATATAAAATAAGTCCCAAAATCCAAAATAAATGAAAACAATAAGCGTAAAATACATATATGTTTTAAACTATTAATTGCGTGAGTTAGTGAGTTCGTTCAAGTTACTTGGGTCAAATATTTTGCCAAACCGAACTTGACCCAAACCAAGTATTGAAAAAGTTTTAGAACAAAACCCAATCTATCAACACACGAAAAAAACCCACCCAAGGCATTGGGTCAAGTTGGTGCACATCCCTAACTAATAACTAAAGAGAGAAACAAAATGGGAACAGAGCAACATGAAATGTAATGAAATAGTTTATATTTTGTATATTTATACATCACTGGTTTTGTATATTTTGATAAAGATCAGGGAGCCAGAAAAGCACCAGACATAAAGAGTTAACAAAGAAAGCACAATCCACTTAAGTGGAAGACCCTCAATTTTGCAGAATGAAAAGGACCCTATTAATAGCATGGATTGAGTGTGTTTATTGATGCTGCTAAACAATGGTGCTTGTTGAAAAACTAATTCATTAGAAAGCAGTACACATTGAAATTCAAAAGGAATTCAGAAGATAGCAATGCTTCTCCTCTAGTAATCCCTTTACATGTTCTTACCAGTTCAAGAAGCTGAAGAAGCAAACTCAACTGGTCATATCAATGCCACCAACCAATCATCAATCTCTCAACCCAGAACCTTTATGCAGTGGCTCCGAATGACCATCTTTACACTCTGTCCTCTCTGGCCAGTCAGCAGCTATACTCTTGGGAAGACTCTACTCCGACAAAGGTGGAAAGAGCAAATGGACAGCAACACTAGGGCAAGTTGCAGGATCCCAATCATCATTCCTTACTGGTTACTACTACATCTCTCCATCCGAAAAGCCTACTACAAACAGTATCCACAGGAATGAGCCCTACACCTTAATCCTTGCTTTGATATATGTCTCTTCAGGCAGCAAACAGCATGATGTATTCAGTTGGGCTCTTGCACCTTCCAGTATCTACTTTTGCACTTATTTGCGCATCCCAGTTGACCGTCAATGCTTTCTTCTCCTTCCTTGTAAATTCACAGAAGTTTACTCCTTTTATAATCAATTCTCTAGTCCTTCTCACCATCTCCTCTGCCCTGCTGGTATTTCAAACCAATTCTACGAACCCTACTGGAAACTCTAATGTGAATTATGAAATTGGACTCTTTTGCACTGTTGGTGCATCTGCTGGATACGGATTGATGCTTTCCCTTACACAGATCTCCTTCCATAAGGTTTTAAGAAGAGAAAAATTTACAGTGATTTTGGAACTGGTAATCTATCGGTCACTGGTTGCAACTTGTGCTACACTGGCAGGGCTCTTTGCTAGCGGAGAGTGGAAAGGTCTAAAGAGAGAGATAGACAAGTTTGAACTGGGGAAGTTTATTTGTGTCAGTACTTAGATTTGGACAGCTAAAGCTTGGCAGATTTTCAATATTGGCGCAGTAGGCTTGATACATTAAGTGTCTTCCCTGTTCTCCAATGTCGTAAGTGTGTTGGGTTTGCCTGTTATTCCAGTTCTAGCCGTAATCTTCTTCCATGAAAAAATGGATGGGGTAAAGGTGATTTCCATGGTGTTGGCTATTTGGGGCTTTATTTCATATTTCTATCAGCACTACCTTGATGATTCTGAGTCCAAGGCTGAAAAGAGAGATGTCAAGGAAGAAATTTCAATGCTTCCCCTGTTGAAAGAGGTTACTGACGAACAAGATGGGCTAAAGAATATCTATCAAAAAGTTCCACTTTCCACAGAAGCAAATTTCCAAAATTATGAGCACTGAAGCTATTCCTCTGTCTTGATTCCTAGAATGGTTTACAAACTCATATTTCCAAACACCATGCCATTGTTTTTCCACATGAAGTGTAAATCATGGTCTTGTTCATTCCATTTCCAACAATATTTTCAGATTCCAGTAACTATAATTGGGCCCCTTTTTTTTTTTTTGTCTTAACTACTCATCCAATTTGGGTATCGCACTTGGTAGCAAGTCTTGTGCATATTGCCATGTTAGACCGTCAATCTGGCAAATTAAAGGGGCCTAAACCCCTTCCCTACAAACCCCAACAGCAGAACCACCCCTTCTATAGCCCCTTTACAGCAGGTTAACATGAACAATATCAAGGTGATGGGCAATAAAAATAAAGGGGACAAGCTCAGGAGAAAAAGCTGAGATGTCCCAAGAACCCATGACTATAACATGAAAGAGTGGCTTTGTTAAGAGATATGCTACGTTCACAACATTTTCACAACATTTCATAGGTAGTTAGTTGTTATTGGTTCTAATTTGAACCTACCGCTGAAATTGCTTTTCTACCCCATTAATACCAACCTGTAACAACCTGCTATATAAAATTTGTTGTGAAAATGTTGTGGACATAGTATTTCTCTTTTGTTCATATCCTTCAAGGGCAAAAGGAAAGCCAGAACTGACAAAAAGATAGATCCAAGCAAAATATGTGGTAGCATATATGGCCAAAGGTAAAGCATAACACTAGAATATGACTTTTCAAGCCAAATTTACGATAAAAAGTTGTTGAATTCTTTATGAGAGATAATAACTACTACTACAACATATAGCTATCACTGTGTTACATTCATTTTAACTAAAAGTGAGTCTTCTTCCAAGGCTGCGGCTTTTAAGACAAAAGCATTAAAAAAAAAAAATGAATATTTGACACTGTTTTCCCCATTATTTAACAATCTCAAGACTTATTATTAATATGTGAAGCCTGTTGGTAGTCAAAAAATTATATCCCAGTCAATGAATTTTGAGGGGGAAATGCTTGAATTGTTTATTGCAATTATAGATACTCAAATTTTAGCAGAGAAGCAATTTGATTATAAAATGCTGATTATAACTACCAATTAAAAAAATACCTACAGATTTGTCAGGTTGATACAGAACTATGGTACGAAAAAAACAGCATTCTTAGATATCACAAGCCCACGTATTGGATCTATGATACTGAACCACATTACAGTTAAATGTCCTACAAACTTTTAATATATATATATATTTTTTTTAATTAGCAATGAATTTTCTAAATTGTATGCACTGTACAAAACATATGGAAATTTACTGTCAAAAAAGGAAAGGGAAAACAGATAGCTCAAAGGGCACACACATATATAAAATTAGAGATGACTCACTCAAGGTAGTTTTACTTTGCTTACCCATGGTTTTAAAGTAGCAATTTTCCCTATTGAGGTTTCTTCCATTGTCAAGACATTAAAAAACGATATTGGATTCTTTCTTTTCTTTGTCTCTTCTATCTTCACCAGCTGATCAGTTCTCTCTCTAATACATGCTCAAATCAAAACCAACACAACAAATTTTACAAACAAATGCCCCATATGATCTTAAAGAATTTAATGCCTTGTAAATACTTCTTAAATTCTCACAAGATGTCAAGATGTATATACTAAAAAATAATAAATAAAAGAACGAAAGAGTTAGCCCCAATATGCCGTCAAGAATCATGTTCACCTGCTGCCACCACTAACTGTAAACCACCAAACCTAGATGCAGTCAATATATGCTAATGCTCACATTATAAGTACCCACCAACACATGCTGGATCCCACCAATTTGATTCTTCACTCAAATTTTAATTATTGATAATCCAATAAATTCCACATAATCCTAATGCATATAAAGCTCCACTCATGGAAATAAATTTCCAAATTCAAACTAAAGCACCATATAATCTTGTACAGTCTTGTTGCTGGTGACACACTTCATCTTCTTGTACCCTAATCTTCCAATCAACAATGCATACCTTATCAAGATCCATACCTCTGCTGAAAAAAATGATCCAACCACAGGCACCCTCCACCCCGCAAAAGGCTATCTACATCATAAATTATAAACTCAAAAGCTGTCACAGGTATCCACCTATCCACAACATGTCAACTGCACCAAATGCACCACCCTGTCAAACACATTGTAGAGCTTCATTCTTGTAGAAAAATCCCGGTCCTACAAAACCCACAAAACCATCACCCCTCTTTGAATTTTCACATTATGCCCAACCTTAAAATTGACCTTGTAGGATACTTTGCTAGGATGATTTCTAGCACCAAAGTACTCATTAGAGAAGAGAGAAGAGATCAGCAAATGAGGAAGAGAGAGAAAAACATTTTTTAAAAAGCACATTGAAAGACATTTTTACCCATTTTAAATGGTGAAGTGTGAGGAGGTAGATTATGGTCAACCATAAGTTAGTTATTGACTGAAAGCAATGTCTTACTTTTAAAAACAAGGCTAGGCAAAGTAAAACTACCCTATACCACAGTTGGTAATCTGTAATTATCCCCAAGAACAATTAGCAACCCAACTAGATTTTGGACACAACAATTTCCTGTTACCCTGTACTTTAATTAACATATATTCAAGCAAAGTTGATCTCCTAATTAATTTCTAAAGCAAGGCTAAATTATTTATATTCTCCAAAAATTATTGAGATTATGTGAACCCAAAGTAAAAAATTTATTGAAATCAGGGTTCTTAGAACCTACAGCAAATACATAGTTTTAGTGGGGGTAATAAAACATAGGTAATACTATAGTGACGCTTTGAAAATGTTGACTGCTTTGCAAAAACTAGGAGGTTGAAGTGAAAGTGCCAATGTCGAAGGCTGAATTCATTCAACTACATGCGACAGCCAACATAGTGAGCTTATGAATATTGCCTTTGAAGGTGTGGCCATTGCGAACTCATCAGCTATTCGTAACTTGTAAAGAAGTAAGCCACTTAATGAGAGCCTTCTCACTCTTGCTATACTCTCAACATAGAAAACTGATGACCATCTAATCCCAACTACCTGCACTTAAGGTTAAAGGATGTACTCTGATATCATCTTAAATAATTCAAAAAATATGGACAAGAAAAACCAAAGAGAGAGGGGGTCCTAATGGATGGAGTACATCCACACCTTAAAAAAGAATGCAATTGCGCATAGTGGAACACAAATCCCTGGCCCGTTGCAGAGAATTCGAAGTTATACAAAGTTGACTACAGATTAATTAAGTTATATAATTAAATTACAGGAATATATTTATGTGTTCAAAACATACATGCCTGGAAGCATAGACAGGGATAGAGATAATACCACTTGGGGTCTAATTTTAGTCATTAGCTAGAGTGCATGAGCCATCGCAATCAAGGTTGTCCAAACAGATGTTAAATATGATTGACCAACTTCCCTGCTTCGATAGATCTGCCTGAACTGAGCAGTTTCTACCACCTTGATCCCAATCTGCAGTAGAAACCATTTAAAAAATGAAACTTTTGTTGACAAGCCTGCAACAATCATAAGAAGATACAATGTCGTACAAATGCTGCATCAAATCCAGCTTTCAGTGAGAAGCACATTATAAGTACACCTGCTACAACAACAATGGAGAAAACAATAAAAGACTATGTACTTTGTATGCAGAAGCTATGTGATATTCTGCCCTCCGGCTCATCCAATCCTCATCCTTTTTTCCAAACAACATTTCACTTATAAGGGAAAGAAATCATAATTAACAAAATGATTTATAAGTGCCAGAGATACTGGATCTTTAAACCTCCTTATATGTTGCTGTAGGATGAGTTTCAACCTTCCAGCAAGGAAGTATGTGGTTGAAATAAGGCAGCTGTGATGATATTTATTTGACTTGCTAAGGGTATATCTTTATACCAAATTATTGCATATGTGGGTGGAGGAAGGTTTTGCAGCTTATGAGTGAAGCCTAAAGTGGGAATGGGGAACAAGTTTCTTATTGCATGCTGCTAGGCATCCTGATGGCTCCCATTTGCAAAAATTATGGATTTTATATGATTTATGATGCTGTAAGCGTTGAGCAAGGTTAACCATGTTGTGTTATTTTGAACGGTCATTGGAACTGGCCTCATGTTAGGTCTAATGACTTATTGGCATTTTAAGTTAAGCTGGCTGAAGTACCAACTGGGGAGGAAGATCAGGTGCAACGCTTGGCTGTGGCTCACTGTTGGTTTACTTGTAAGGACACCTGGCAAGTGATAAGAGAGAAGGATTGAGGTTATTCAGTGGAAGATTGTGCAATTTCCTCAAGTTTTTCCTAAGCACGCATTAGTTAGCTGCTTGGCAATGAGGACTAAGCTATGTACTTTTTGCAGCAATAAATCAGGAGTCTCATGACCATTTATTTTTTGCATGCCGTTTTTCTAGTAGGATCTGAATAGCAATCTTGAGGAAGTGCTTGTTCAATCAGCAAATTTGTTGCTGGTCGTATGAGCTTGATTGGGCCATTAAAAAGGTTAAAGGAAGAGAGTGGCAGCATGTTATCTGCAAGACTGCTCATGCAGCTATAATTTACCATATTTGGATTAACCGAGGTGCTAGAATTCATGGCGAGAAAGTAAATTCTGATATTGAAAGTGTCAAAGTAGTTATGCATGAAGTTAGATATAAGTTATTTCTATGTAGCAATATTGGAAAGTCTTTACAAAATAGAATGTATCATAAACTGTGGAACATTTCATTTTCTGTTTTGACTTTTGAGTAGTTGATAGGCGTTTTGTGGTCCTGGTTCTGCAGCTTAGCTGCTTACAACAACAACCACCAATCCATGGTGCCAAAATTCATGCGAGGCTATGAATCCTCAACACACTAGTCAAGGTCGCCTCTACTCATATCCAAGAATTAGTCATCCTCGGTTATTTACCAACTAGTTAAGAGCAAATAAATGCAGAGTAAGGTACTGCTAAAATATTGATTAAACATTTAAATTCACCATTTTTTAAGAGCATGTGGTCCTAAATTCGAACCCGTCTCCACCCACCATTTAAAATGTTAAATTCATAATTTTCTACTAGGCTTTCGGGACAATCAGTAATTTGATCGAGTTCAGTTAAGGTATGTACCTCGGAGTCGTCGAGTGCGCGAGCTTTTTTTGAAGGCTCATCGTATCAGTAACATCGAGAACAGATTAAGCATCTCTGCTGTATGACCCCCTACATTAAAATACATACGTTAAAACAACAAAAGTAACAGATTCATTATATGAATGGAAACGAGGATAGTAGCTTTAACTGGTGAGGGCACTTACTGGAGCTAATAATAAGGGGTTTTCCATGACCAGAGTAGTTGTAACTTTTCGAACCCACTTTCTCCATTGCTAGAACTGAGAAGGACTTGGGTTGTGGCATAGTGGAGGAGGAAGAAGAAGCAGGGTTGTTGTGAAGAGCGTTGATGGATTTGGGTTGGGCCCGTCAGGTTAGGTGGGCGCATATATTTATTCAAATCTTGGTCCACTTGCATCTGGGCTCTCCATAAAGTGTCCGTTTGACACACACAAAAAATTCTGATTTTCTATTTTTGCATTTCCTCCATAGTTTTAAATATTCACATAAAAATAACTTGGTGGCGCCGGCATCGACAAGGAATGTATCGTTTTGATCTCAAACAAATATATATATATATATATATATATATATATATAGTTTTGGATATAGTTTTAATTTCAAAATTCTCTTCTCCCACTTCTCCTTTCTTAGAGAAACCACTTTGAGAGAGAATTCCCGGTTCCTTGTTTACTTCAAACCTGTAACCTGTAACACTTATCATGTTTCTCAACCTTGTAGCTTGAGACTACTACTGTAAGTTATTGTTCTACTTTCAATAAACAAGTACTTTCAATTATTTCAAATTCATACTTTGTTGTTGCTACCGCCACCTTGGACGGATTACCGTCATAACGGACGGATCTAAAGTTTTTTGATTACTTTCTTATATCTTTGAATTATTTTGATATATATCACTTGGCTGGATCTACTGCCTTAATTTCAGTATCTTAGTTTCATCATTTCTTTATATATATAATTTGTGCTTCCACCTTCAACGCTTCGTCCCTTCCCCCTTTATGGTATCAGAGCCATCTTCGTTTTTGGCTGGTGATAGTATTGTTGTGTTTCTACTGTTTGTCCGTGTTTGTCTGAACTTTTGATACTCTGTTGTTGTGTCCCCTTCTTTCAATCATTGGCGCCACCTTAGACGTAAAGTGAATTCCGAGAACCGAACAATAAGGCCCGTTTAAGCTAGGAGAGCATGAAGCGCATGAGAGGTAGACAGTTGTTTAGGGTATGTGTTATGAAATGCAACGGTTGTGAGAAGAACATGATAATTGAGTGTTAAAACTAGGGTAAATATGGATAGATTGTCGAGATCCAATTCTTCTGTTAGCTCCAGGACTAGTTGTCCTCCTGATATTGTGAATGAAGAAAATCACACTGTTGAAGAACATGAGCTTCCTGATTTCCAAAAATGGAACATACCTAAAGTTGAAACTAAGACTGTTTATAATACTACTTGGACTGAATCTATTACTGCTTACAAAGTTAGAACTGTTGAACAAGTATTTTCTATTTCAAAACACCATGAAAAATGTTGTTTGTTTTTAAAGAAAAATATTCAAGATTTTCTTGCTAAAAAGATTTTTAGTTATTTGCATATTGGCATGGTACAAGTTGCTATCAAATCACTTACTCGAAAGGGTATTAATGCTTCTGTTCTCATGTGTTTGCATGATGCAAGATTTAAAATGTTTTTTGATAGTGTTCTTGGTATGATTACTATTTCTTTGTATGATAGCCCTGTTTACTTTAATTGTTATCCTGATCTTACTCTTGCTTTGGATAATCCTAATATTGTTAAACTTTGACTTTAAATATTTTGACATCTGGCTATATTATGGATGAAGGTAGTAAACCTTTTGCTTTGATTTACCGCATCTATTACAGATTGTTAGGTACTCAGTTGAATCCTAAGGCTAGGACTCATAGAGAACCTGCTGGTAAAACTATGTTAATCACTTGCTCTACTCCTTATGCTAAAGTTCAAGTTCCAAAAATGATTAATTGGAGTGATGTTAAAATCCCCAATCAATGGTTTTTGCAACAAGAAACTCCTGTTGTTAAACCTGTTTTTGATGAACTTGATTTAACTAATATCCAACAATTTGTTGATGGAACTGTTAAAATAAGTTTTCAAAATGCTCCTGCTTTAAGGATCAATGAAGGAAGACATTCCTTTGTTGGATCTGATAGTCTTTCGAAAAGAGACAAAGATGTTGATGAAATTCTGCAAAAAAATATTGAAAACCTGAAGTTGAAAGGAGTTTCTACTAATTCTCAAGTTAGTACTCCTTTTTATTCTACTATAGTTGAATCTTCTTCTCCTTTTATTAAAATTGTTAATGAAGAAGAAGATGACTCTGTTTCAGTTGCTCCTTCTGATTCTGATTTTCCTCCTATTAAACCTGTTGATTATGAAACTAGTCAATTCAGAGTCATAAATGTTTTAAATGCTGATTTTGAAATTGATTTGCAATCCCTGTATGATGAATTTGTTTCTTCTAAGCATAAAGCTAAAAGAAGGTATTATCAAGATACTTTTGCTCAGTCTGAAAAATACCGTATTAAAAGGAAATGGTTAGAAAAAATGAAAGAGTTGAATAGACATATTTTGTTTTCCGACTTTTTGGAAAATTATTATGTCTCAAAAGATGAGATTTCAAAACAGTATTTGAATGTGATAAAAAGCAAATTTTTGTTAAAGCTGATGCTTCTACTGTTAGGTCTACTTATCCTCCACTTGATACAGTTGTGATAACTTGTAATAAAGTTGAGATGAAGGCCTGTCCTTTCAAAATTGCTGATGATGCTACTCCTGTTGTTAGCATTATTGAACAAAACAATTTTACTAATGAATCTTTACATGTTATCGGGCAACAGCTCAATCGTATTGAAGAAAAGCTTGATGAAAAAACCACTGTTTCAAAAGGTTTGAAAGAAGAAAAGATTTCTATTTCTAAACCTGAGCAGCCTTTGATTAGTTTACCTAGTCAAAGAGAAAATATGATTTTCAAATCCCCTCAGACAAAAACTCTTGAGGTTGTTGAAAAAATGCTTACTAATTTGAAAGTAAAAACCGAGAGTACTTCTACCAGTACTGCTCGTGCTATTTCAAAAAATGATACAGAACCTGTTTCTGAAAATACTACAGATTCTGAATCGTTATCCACTACTTTTGTTGAAAATGTTTTTGAAGATAAACTATCATAAATTAAGAGATTTGTTGGAAAACCTAATCCTATATCTTTTACTAAAAACTGGTATTCTAAACCTACTCCTCCTGATATGCAGTTTGAAGAAAGATCTTTTCAAACTCAATTTTCTGTTTTTGCTGATAAAATGTATGAATGGAATATTGATGGTTTCTCTGAACAAGAAATCATTAATAAAATGAGTAATATGTCCATGGTTGGAATTGCTTATGCTAATGGCCATAACTTTAATCAACCTGAAGTTGTTGACATGCTTGTTACTGGTTTTTCTGGTTCTCTTCATGGATGGTGGGACTCATATCTCACAGAAGATTCCAGACAGTCTATTAAAAATGCTGTTAAAAAGGATGATCAAGGTCTTCCTATTTTTGATGAAAATATTGGTTGTGGTATTACTGATGGTGTTAATACTTTGGTTTATACCATTCTTAAACACTTTTTTGGTACTCCTTCTAATGTTTCATCTCGAATTGCTGAATATTTGAATAATTTGAGATGTCCTACTATGTCTGATTATAGATGGTATCAAGATGTTTTCATTTCCAGAGTTATGCTCCAGAAAGATTGCCACAAACCTTATTGGAAAGAGAAGTTTATTGACGGACTTCCTCCTATCTTTGCTCATAAGGTAAAACAAGAATTAATTGATGATAATGATTTTATTGATTATGATAATTTAACTTATGGTGATATATTAAGCACTATTAAAAAACTTGGTATTAACAGGTGTAATGATGAAAAACTGTTAAAACACCAATTAAAAAATAAAAGAAAAGCTAAATATGAAATGGGTAATTTTTATAAACAATATGGTTTGCCCTCTATTGCTCCTTCTAAGCAAAAGAGTAAAAAATATGATAAAATTCACAAAAATTATAGCCATAAAAAATACAAAACTAGTTATGTTAAACCCGATGATTTTTATGCTAAACATGCTAAAAAGAAAAATAATGCTAAAAGATTTACTAAGTAGAATCCTAATAAAGGAAAATGCTTCAATTGTGGTAAACCTGGTCATTATAGTAAAGACTGTAAACAAAAACATGGTAAACTAAAAAACAAGTTTAACATGTTAAAAATTGCTGATGAAGATCAAGAAGATCTATTCTGAATTCTTGAATCAAACGTTTCGTCTGATTCCTTGGAAGAGGATTTTTCTTCCTCATCTGATTCCAACTATTACTCTGCTGATAATTCTTCTGATTCACCTAATATTAAGATTGGATGCAGAGACTCCTGTTGTAATGTTATTAAATCTGTTAATGTCCTCACTAAAAGTGAAGAAAATGATAATTTGCTACTAAAATTAATAGGGCAAATGGAAAACCTTGTTTTACAAAAAGAATATTTGGATAGCTTTAAGAAAAACCTGTTAAAAGATGAAACTGGTAAAAAGCTAAAATCCACTATAAGCTTTGAAGAAACTTTGGAAAGATTTAACAAATCTAAAAAGAAATCCAAAGAATTAACTGTTAATGATTTTCAACATGAAATTGCTGTTGTTATACAAGAGATTACTGAACTAAAAAATGAAGTTAAAAATATTAAAAGTGATAACAGTTGTCTTAAACAAGAACTGTTAATGATAAAATTTGATAAAAAACTTGATAAAACTAATAATTCTGATAATGAACAAGATGAGCACAAGAGTGGAAATGATCCCAGTCAACAGGCTCTTCTTTCTAATAAAGGTATTTTTCATAATACCATTATTGATGATCCTGTTGTTGCTAATGATTGTTCTGACATTACTTCTAAACTTGCTCTTGTTAGGAAATCTCTTCCTCCTAAATGGTTTACAAAAGTTAAAATTGTTGTTTTACCTGATTATCATTTCAATGTTATTGCTATGATTGATTTTGGTGCTTATATGAACTGTATTCAAGAGGGATTAATTCCCAAAAAATATTTTGAAAAATCTACTGAATCATTTGTTTCTGCTAATGGCACTAAAATGAAGATTAAATATGAATTGAGTAATGCTCATGTTTGCCATGATAATGTTTGTTTCAAGATTCCTTCTGTTCTTGTTAAGAACATGACTGATAAGGTGATCCTTGGTTTGCCTTTTATAAATGTTTTGTATCCTTTTCTTGTTGAACATGATGGTATTACTACTGATCCTTTTAGACAGAATGAAAAGTTCAAATTTGCTTCAAAACTCGAAGTTGACATTGATAAAACTTTTAGACTGATTCGTGCTAAAGAAAAACATCTCAACTTCCTTAAACAAGAAGTTAAGTACAAGAAAATTACTGAACAGCTCTTTGATAAACTGTTGATTTCAAAAATTGATAATTTTCAGAAGATGTTAATTGATGATGTTTGTTCTGATATTCCTAATGCTTTCTGGCATAGAAAAAAGCATATTGTTAATCTGCCTTATGTTAAAGATTTTGATGAAAAAAAATCCCTACTAAAGTCCGTCCTATTCAGATGAATGCTGAAACTGTTGAATTTTGCAAAAATGAAATTAATGATTTATTGAAAAAGAAAATGATAAGGAATAGCAAGTCCCCTTGGTCTTGTTTTGCCTTTTATGTCCAGAAAATGCTGAGATTGAGAGAGGTACCCCTCGCCTAGTCATCAACTATAAACCCTTAAACAAGGTTCTAGAATGGATTAGGTATCCCATCCCTAATAAGAATGACTTGGTCCATAGGTTGAGTGAAGCCATATTATTCTCTAAGTTTGATATGAAATATGGGTTTTGGCAAATCCAGCTTAGTGAAAGTGATAGGTATAAGACTGCTTTTACCACTCCTTTTGGTCATTATGAGTGGAATGTGATGCCTTTTGGTGAATTCCAGAATATTATGAATGACATCTTCAACTATTTCAGTCATTTCACCATTGTTTACATTGATGGTGTTCTTGTCTTCTCCAGCTTTATTGATGAACACTGGAAACATTTGTACTCGTTTCTGGACACTATCAAAAGAAATGGTCTTGTTGTTTCTGCTAAGAAAATTAAGTTGTTCCAAACAAAAGTCCATTTCCTTGGTTATGATATCTTTGAAGGAAAAATTATTGATAGAGCCATCCAGTTTGCTGATAAATTCCCAGATGTTATTATTGACAAAACTCAGCTTCAGAGATTTCATGGATCTTTGAATTATGTTGCTGATTTCTACAAGGATTTGAGGAAACAATGCAAACCCCTTTTTGATCGGTTGCAAAATAATCCTCCACCTTGGACTGATAATCATACTTCTCTTGTTAAACAGATTAAAATTCATGTTAAGACATTACCATGTCTTGGTATCCCTACTATCAATACTTTCAAAATTGTTGAAACTGATGCCTCTGACATTGGTCATGGAGGTATTCTGAAACAACGTGTTTCCCCATATTCATCTAAACAAATTGTTAGCTTCCAATCTGGAATCTGGAATACTGCACAGCTAAATTATAGTACTATTAAAAAAGAGATTTTATCTATAGTATTATGCATTTCAAAATTTCAAAGTGATCTGCTAAACCAAAAGTTTTTGTTATGTATTGATTGTAAAAGTGCTAAGTATGTTATTGAAAAAGATGTTGAAAATATTGCTTCAAAACATATTTTTGCCAGATGGCAAGCTATTTTAAGTGTTTTTGATTTTGATATTGAATATATTAAAGGATCTCAAAATTCAATCCTTGATTTCCTTACCCGTGAATTCCTGCAGAATTACCATGGCAAGTAGAAGGTCAAATGACAAAACCCCTGTTACTAAACCAATTGCAAAAATTGAATTTATTACTCCTCTGGAGATTACTAGCCGTTTCACTCCTTTAGGTACCATACCTAAACCAAACTACTCTACTGTTTTGGCAAATGCCTATGATCCTTATTCTAGTACCAACCAACTTACTAAAGCAAATGCTTTCACTCCAACCCCTTACAATACCCAATATGTTAAAAAACCTAGTGATCAAAACCTGTTTTATGTTGAGACAAACAGAGCCTCTATTTCCGAACCCTTTAGGTTAGCCACTAGTTACTTTTCCTTGAAATTTCATTGGATCCCTGAGCATCCTGATAGAGATGTACAATACTATGCTGATATCCTTTGTCATGAAAAGTCTATCAAGATTAGGGCTATTACTAATAAAGTTGATACTACTAAGGTGATCTACCACAGTGTTACTATTAACCGTATTATTTCTGAAGAAAGGTAGGGTTCTAACCTTTCTACCTCAAGAATGTTACCGGAATCTTCGATCCCCTACTGCTACCATGATTATCTCACTGCTTGGTTTCGATTCATGCGCCATCAAAATGAATCTATGTCCCATTCTTGGTTTGTCAATTTTGATAAAGACTTTGACTATAAGCAGCCTCTCTGGTTTATCCGATGGTGGGCTCAGTTTGGTTCTGTTCTAGAAATATTTCCTGAGCAGCTAAAAAAGGCCTTAACACACTTTACTAGCACTTGCAGAGTTAGTGCTTATGATGCAAAATTCTGTTCTACAATTCATTTTGTTAAAAAATATAAGGTCCCTTAGATCTTGAAGTGGCAATATGTTAAAAAAGGTGATGTGCTCAAACGCTGTTGGTATGAATGGTGGGCCAAATTCCAGCACGCCTATAAGATAGTTAATAGTGTTTTCAGAGAATTCCCACTCTTTAATACTTTGCCTACAGCTGTGGTTACTACCCTTGTTCAGCTAGCCGAAGCTCCTGCTTGTTCCTCTGTTAAAACCGTTGCAACCCCTATTAAGCCTAAAAAGAAAATGGCTTCTATCTTGGATGATATCCGTCAAGACCCTAATGCTATGTATTCTCTCCTTCAAATGATGGCTAGAGAAAAATTATATGTTGAAGGACAATGCTCTGATGCACCTGCTACAAAGAACCCTTATTATCCCTACAATCAAGAATGGTTTGGTCATGATGATGATGACGAAGATCCTGATTTAGCGGAAGATTGATTCTCTATTTGTCTAGCCTGCACAATGGCCAAATTATTGCAATATTTTCAGACTGTTAAAGCCATTACTATTGCTTTGCCCCTAATGATGATATTCTTGAAAAACCACCTTGCTTTTGGTCTTTTCATCTTTCTAACCAAATTCTCTTTTGGCATTATTTGGAGGCATCCACAAGCTTTAAGAGACAAATTGATGTAAAAGTGACTAGTTACTATTCACATCACTATTCCTAGTCACTATTCACTGTTACTATTCATAGTCTACTATTCATCCGAATTTTGCCTATTTAAAGGGGGGTTGTCCCTTATGTTAGAGAGGAGTATAGTTTTGGATATAGTTTTAATTTCAGAATTCCCTTCTCCCACTTCTCCTTTCTTAGAGAGACTACTTTGAGAGAGAATTCCTGCTTCCTTGTTTACTTCAAACTTGTAACCTGTAACACTTATCATGTTTCTCAACCTTGTAGCTTGAGACTACTACTGTAAGTTATTGTTCTACTTTCAATAAACAAGTACTTTCAGTTATTTCAAATTCATACTTTGTTGTTGCTACTGCCACCTTGGACGGATTACCGCCATAACGGACGGATCTAAAGTCTTTTGATTACTTTCACTTTACTTTGAATTATTTTGATATATACTGCTTGGCTGGTTCTACCGCCTTAATTTCAGTATCTTAGTTTCATCATTTCTTTATATATATAATATGTGCTTCCGTCTTCAGCGCTGCGTCCCTTCCCCCTTTATGCACAGATTATATATATAAAGAAAGGATGAAACTAAGATACTGAAATTAAGGCAGTAGAACCAGCCAAGTGATATATATCAAAATAATTCAAAGATATAAGAAAGTAATCAAAAGACTTTAGATCCATCCGTTATGGCGGTAATCCATCCAAGGTGGCGGTAGCAACAACAAAGTATGAATTTGAAATAACTGAAAGTACTTGTTTATTGAAAGTAGAACAATAACTTACAGTAGTAGTCTCAAGCTACAAGGTTGAGAAACATGATAAACGTTACATGTTACAGGTTTGAAGTAAATAAGGAAGCATGAATTCTCTCTCAAAGTGGTCTCTCTAAGAAGGGAGAAGTGGGAAAAGGGAATTCTGAAATTAAAACTATATCCAAAACTATACTCCTCTCTAACATAAGGGACAACCCCCCTTTAAATAGGCAAAATTTGGATTAATAGTAGACTATGAACAGTAATAGTGAATAGTGAACAGTAAATAGTAACTAGTCACTTTTACATCAATTTGTCTCCCAAAGCATGTGGATAAATCCAAATAATGCCAAAAGAGATAATGGTCAGAATAATAAGGTGACCGAAAGTAGGAATATCATTATTAGGGGAAAGCAATAGTAATGCTTTAACAGGGGTAATCAGTGCAGTAACTTGGCCATTGTGCATGCCAGACAAATAGGGGAATCAATCATCTGCTAAGTCATCAGCTTCATCAGCTTTAGTATGGGAAACAACGGTAACATCTTGGCCGTTGTGCAGGCTAGACAAATAGAGCAATCATCCATCAATCAATCGCAAGATCTTGACAACAACTGAATGTAGGAGCAACATTATCAGTGAGAACAATAGTAACAACAATTTTGAGGACCACATATTTTAATCAATAGAAGGAGCATCGGATGAATCATCATAAGGATCCCATGGAGGATCATCATTACATTCATGCTCATTGTAGATAACATACTGATTGCAAAATTTGCAGTATAGTAGTGGCTCAAACTCTAGAGTTTTTCCTGCATTGATAAAACTTCTTGGATTACAATGATTTGCTATGTGTATATGAGAGATGGTTGAAGCATAAGGTTTGGGACCAAAAATAAAAATTCTATCTATACTTCCCATGAAATGATAATTTTTCCATAGGTTTTGAATGACTTCAAGAATTTGATTATTGAAATAGTTTCTCCAGCACTCTGTAAGGGCGTAGGGGTTTTGGAAGGATAAGTGAGAATCTCCTTCATACCATTGGCCCTGGTGGGTGTACCTGCCAGAACTAAACAGTAAGGCCCGTTTAAGCTAGGAGAGTGTGTAAGGCATGAGAGGTAGACGGTTGTTTAGGGTATGTGTTACGAAATGCAACGATTGTGAGAAGAACATGATAATTGAGTGTTAAAATTAGGATAAATATGGATAGATTGTGGAGATCCAATTCCTCTGTCAGATTCAGGACTAGTTGTCCTCTTGATATTATGAATGAAGAAGATCACACTGTTGAAGAACATGAGCTCCCTGATTTCCAGAAATGGAACAAACCTAAAGTTGAAACTAAGACTGTTTATAATACTACTTGGACTAAATCTATTACTGCTTACAAAGTTAGAACTGTTGAACAAGTATTTTCTATTTCAAAACACCATCAAATGTTGTTTGTTTTCGAAGAAAAATATTCAAGATTTTCTTGCTAAAAAGATGTTTAGTTATTTGTCGAAATGAAGGATTTTCTGTTAGAATAATGTCGTTTAACAATATTCTTTTTTTTTTTATTCCTTGCTTAAAAGAATTAAGACAGGAATCAAGACATTCTTTTTCAACATGAACAATCCTTAAAGCCTTTTCGATATCAACTTCAAATCTAGAGGCAAATATGAATTTTACTTTCTGTTTCAGGATTATCATCAACATTGAAAAAAAAAATATATATATATATATATATATATATTTTTTTTTTTCAACTAGCCTTGTAGCATGTGCTCACACGCGTGTTTAGAGGCTCTTCTATTTTTTAGCTTTTTTGTAAAGTTAATAATCTTCTTTCAAGGTTTGCAACTACTATTAATCACCGATAAATCCTTTAATATAAAAAATGTATATTCTTAAAAAAAAAACATTTCTAGTAAAAGTCACAATAGTTGTTAGGGATAATTGTAAAATGCATCCAACAATTGAATAAAAAAAAAAACTTATACCTATACAAATATTAGGTAATATTAATACGTAAGCTTTTATCAAAGAAAGTAAAAAACTTGTACCATTTTCTTTGATGTTTTTATTTTAAACCCAAGTTCTACCGTGAAAAGCAACATATCCAATTAAAAAAAAAAAGGATAATGAAGAAAAGCTAGAGTCCAAATAATTAGAATAAACAGTGAAGAGTTCGCACAGGATCCAAACCAAGTAAAAACCAATAAGAAACAAATAGCAAAAATAAACGTACCCAAATTCAACAGAAACCAATTGCAGTTGGTTTGATTTTTTTTTTTTTAATTAAAAAAAAACCAATATAAAAAAGAGCCATGTACATTAACATACCGTTGAGCATGAACAAATAGAAAATTGTGATGATGATGGTATAGAGAAGAATGACACAAAATTGAGATAACTGAGGAAGATGCAAACAAAATAAATTTGAAGTTGAGTTTGAAAACCAACATAAGTGTGGTCTTATTTTATGGGCAATATTTACGTGGGAGTTGAAAGAATTTAAAAAAAAAAAAACTCTAAATCACGTTAAAAGAATAAGGTTTTTTTTCCTAAGCTCTAAGTCAGTGTACAACTAAAATGCTTTTTTATGCTAAAAAAATATAATTTGAGTTCAAATAGAACTCAAATGTGAATTTTGAACAAAACAACATGAATGTAAAAAATGTGAGTTTTTTTATTTATTTTTTTTTATTTTTGTAAATAAAATGTAAAAAAACGAGTGGTCCCAACGTGAGAAACAATCTGAGCTTGAAAACCAATGTAAGTGTATTGGGAGTGTGGTGAATGTGGTTCTATTTTGTAAATAGTGTTTTACATGGGAGTTAAAGAAACATTTTTTTACCAAATTTTGCCCCTACTTAAACGTAGGTTGTAGGGGTATTTTGGAACCAAAAAAAGTCTAGTCCAAACAGGGGAAGCGCCCTTAAATTGTAGTATAGATAACGTGCTACTAGCTCTACGTACTTATCATTAAACTCATCGTTTTTACTCTAAGAGAAAAGAGATGAGACAGATTCTCAAAGAGTGAGAAAGAACAAAGAAAGAAGAGCGAGAAAGAGAAAGGAGCCAGACACAGTGTTAGGAGCTTTACTTGTTGCTGATGATGGCATGAGGAATGAGGGCACTCAGGCAGCATTAGGCCAATCACTTGGCATCATGTTTTCTTAACACATTAATGGCTCTTTATGTTAAATTAGTAATGCTCCTAAGGGATTTTTGAGAGGGACATGTCCAGTCTCCTTACTCGAGTTGGATCGATGAGTAATGCATGTGAGCAATATGTGGAGGCACCTTGCTCCTCATAATGCCCCAAGGCCATGGCACAGTGGGGCCATGGTGGGTAGAGTTGGTTTTCATGAGGGACGATAGTAGGTGGTGTCAACCCTATATGGTGGTGCATGGCATTGGTGGCTTAGTTACTGGTTGCTTATGAGTGGGCTTGGTGGCTTGTGTGCAAGACAAGGCTGGGCTACCATGATGGTGCGTAATTAGATGATGTGTGCATGGCATTGGGCTGGTTGGTATTGGTTAAATGCATGGATAGATGCTAGTGGGCTAATGGTAGTTACTTGGTGTGTGCAGCATGTGGGCATGCTGTGTGGGTTGTGTTGTTTGATGTGTGTGTGGTTTTGGCTGAGACTAAGTCAAGGACTTAGTACCATTAAATGCAGAAAATTGAGTGAAAAATTTGACCCTGTGACACACAGAAAGGCATAGGCATGGGCATGGCCTCTTACACTGATTAAGAGACCTCTACTGGTAAGCATTGATCAATTGGTGGATTCTACGGCTGGCCATCAATTATTAAGAGGCTGTTTGGTTGGCCTGTTTTCGTAACTCAATTCTCTGTTTCCATAACTCAATTCTCAAAAATAGTGGGACCCATAGCAAAAAGTTTGTTTGGCTACACTAATTCTTTGTTTCTATAACTTTGTTTCCATCACTCAATTCTCTGATTTTTGAGTTATGAGTTATGGAAACTGAAAACACATTTTGGCTGCTTTCAGTTTCCATAACTCATAACTCAATTACAATATTGTAATTAAACACACATAAGGGACCCACAAACAGTACCCAGCCGCACCTTTTGACTTTTTTTTTTTTTTTTTTTCATTTCTTCTCCTGGGTTGGCTGTTCGGTTTTTTTTTTCCCAAGTACTAGTTCGGTCTATTCTGGGTTTCTTCCTTTATTTTAATTTTTTTTCTTCCAAGTACTTGTTCGGTCTGTTCTAGGTTTCTTCCTCTTTTTTTTTTTCTTCTTCTTCTTCTTCTTCTTCTTCACTGGTTCGGTTTTCATGTTTTGGGTTTTTTTTTTTTTTTTTTTTTTTTTTTTTTTTTTTTTTTTTTTTTTTCCACTGGGTTCGGTGAGTTTGGGCACTGAAAAAAAAAAAAAAAAGCTGCAGTGGGTGACAGGAATGGGGCCCACAAATAGTGTGAAAAATATTGAGTGATGGGAAGTGAGTGATGGTGCCAAACAAACATGGTATTTTAGAGTGATGAGTAATGAATGATGAGTTATGAGTGATGAGTGATGAAAATTGAGTAACAGAAATTGAGTGATGAAAAAAGTGGTGCCAAACAGCCTCTAAGCTTCATGGATGCCTTCTCAGGATACAATCAGATAAAGATGGACAAGGCTGACCAAGAAAAGACCTCTTTCATCACCAGTCAAGGTTTGTTTTGTTACAAAGTGATGCCCTTCGGTCTAAAGAATGCAGACGCAACTTATCAAAGGCTGGTGAATCACATGTTCCGTCCATAGATAGGACGGAATATGGAGGTGTATGTGGATGACGTGTATGTGGATGACATGCTTGTGAAGAGTTTAGACGAGGGAAGCCACTTAGACGACCTTTAGGAAACCTTTGAAACACTTAGACGATATAGAATGAAGCTGAACCCAAGTAAGTGTGCATTCGGAGTATCGTCAGGAAAGTTTTTAGGATTTATGGTTTCACAGAGAGGGATTGAGGCAAATCCGGACAAAATCCAAGCCATATTGAACATGGAACCTCCGAAGAACATCAAGGAAGTCCAATCTCTCACTGGACGAGTTGCGGCTTTGAACAGGTTTGTTTCAAAAGCCACAAACAAGTGTTTACCCTTCTTCAAAGTTCTTAGGAAGGCATTCGAATAGACGGACGAGTGTCAAAAGGCCTTCCAAGATCTAAAAGATTACCTTACCATGGCTCCATTACTGAGCCCGTCCGTGCTTGGAGAAGAGCTGTATCTGTACTTGGCAGTATCCCCACATGCCATGAGTTCAGCGTTAATCAGAAAGGAAGGGAAAGTGCAAAAACATGTGTACTACACTAGCTGCGCACTCAGAGGGGTAGAAGGAAGGTACCCACTGATAGAGAAGTTAGCTTTCGCTTTGATAACAGCTTCTAGGAAGTTAAGACATTACTTCCAAGTTCATATCATTAATGTCATGACGGACCATCCGCTCAAGAAGGCAATGAACAAGCTGGAAGCTGCAGGATGACTGATTCAATGGGCAGTCGAGCTTAGTGAATTTTACGTTCGGTACCAACTAAGAAATGCAATAAAAGCTCAAGCCCTGGCAGATTTCATTACTGAGTTTACTCCAAGTTATGAGGACTTAGGCGGAGGACAGTAAAAAATGGGTCGTCCATATAGATGGGTCATCTACATTGAATGTAGGACATATAGGAGTTGTTTTGCGGTTACCAGAAGGAGATAAATTGAAGTACAAGGTTCACTTGCAATACCAAACAACTAACAATGAAGTAGAGTATGAAGCCCTTCTTAAAGGGCTGGAGTTGGCTAAATCTGTAGAAGCGGACTCAATACTCGTCTTGGGAGACTTTCAATTGGTCATAGGCCAAATAAATGAGACATGTGAAGCCAAGGAAGAAAGAATTAAGAGATACTTAAAAAAGGTGATACGCCTTGTAAGGAAGTTCAAAGCAGCTGATTTCGTTCAAATCCCAAGGGAAGAGAATGTGGAAGCAGACACTTTAGCAAAGGAAGCCTCCGCGAATGAAACAATGGGTGAATTTGATGAAATACAATACATGCCTAGTGTAGACTTCCCAGAAATGTTATAGATAGAAGGTGAAGAAAATTGGATGACCCCAATAATGTCATACCTGAAGGACGGAAGGCTTCCAGAAGGGAAGGATGAAGCAAGAAGGCTCAGAGTTAAATCAGCCAGGTACATCCTCATGGACGAAGTGTTATACAAAAGAGGTTTTTCATAGCCTTACCTAAGGTGTTTAGCTTCAGACGAAGCGAGTTACGTATTGAGAGAAGTTCATAAAGGAGCATGTGGTAATCACTCAGGAACCAGATCACTCGTCCACAAGGTCATCCGTGCAGGGTACTATTGGCCAAACATCCAAGTTGATGCTAAGGCATATGTTAAGGTATGTGATCAATGTCAACGTTTCAGTAGTATACCTAAACAGCCATCAGAATATCTTACCCCAATGATGTCCCCTTGGCCTTTTGCACAGTGGGGTTTGGATATTTTAGGCCCATTTCCAACTGGAACCGGACAAAGGAAGTTCTTGGTAGTGGGGATAGATTATTTCACTAAGTGGGTGGAAGCTGAACCCTTGGTGAAAATTACACAACAAAATGTCAAAAACTTCGTCTGGAAAAGTATTGTATGCCGATTTGGAGTATCGAGAATACTAGTATGTGACAATAGACGACAGTTTGACAACACCCCCTTCAGAGAATTCTGTGAACAGCTTGAAATCAAAAATCATTATTCCTCACCCTTCCACCCACAAGCTAATGGACAAGCAGAAGTAGCAAACCAATCCTTGTTGAAAATCATCAAGACTCGGCTTGAAGGGGCAAAGGAAGTCTGGCCGGATGAATTACTAGGTGTTTTGTGGGCTTACAGAACAACAGTAAGGACTCCCATAGGAGAGACTCCTTTCAAACTGGCTTATGGGAGTGAAGTAGTCATACCTGCAGAAGTGCATATGGCTAGCCATAGGGTGATGAAGTATCAAGATGAGGAAAACAACGAACAGCTTCGTCTTAACCTCGATCTCATAGACGAGGTAAGAACGGACGCAGAGCAAAGAACAGCAAGGTACAAAAATCTCATGGCAAAGCAGCATGATGCCATGGTGAAACCCAAGCGCTTCAGCATTGGGGATCTTGTCCTTAAAAGGGTTTCTTTGGCCACGAAAAACTCGGCCTATGGGAAGCTAGGACCAAACTGGGAAGGACCTTACAGAATTATCAACTCCAAGAGACAAGGATCCTACTATTTGGAAGCCATGTATGGATGAAAGCTAGAGCACCCATGGAATGTTTAACACCTAAGAAGATACTATCAATGAAGGGTGATCATGGACGAGCCTTGACATGGACGAGATCTTTGGACGTTTGAAGTAATGTGTTTAATATTATTTTCTAATATGTGCTTATTACTAGTGTGTTTTAGATGTATAAGTATTTTATGCTGCTTATGGACGAAGTTATGTTGTATTATGTATTTTTAATTCCCTAAGGCACAAGCTCTCAAGCATGTGCTATGATTGTGGACGAATGTTTACATAGTATGGATTTCCAAATATATATATGATGTGTTTTAAGTATATGTATGATTGTATGGGAATCTTCCATTTTATGTGATTTCATTCAAAATGATCCACAGAAGGCAAAAAGCCAAAGACGAATAAAATCCTTGGACGCAAGGAGGTATCGTCTATAAGCTTTCCTCCAAATAAGGATAAAGCGAGAAAAATGAACCTAAGGTATATCCATCTAAGCTTAAAGACGAGATAAAAACCGTAGGTCTAATCGTCTCAAACACGGACAAACAATATATGTGAAAACACCACAAGCCCATGGACGAATCTAACAAACTAAAAGGTCCAGCACATTGACGAATAAATTGCTGAGAACAATTTTTCTAAGGATGAGTAAATAGTCGTCCTAAATATGAAAAATAAATTAGAAAAAAGACATGTCATTCATGGACGAGCTGTACTTGATGGCAAACATGAAAGATTCATTCTATTCTATTTTAGCAATGTAAGAAGAAATTCGTCCATATGCTCGAGACGAGATAATATGTTTCTTAAAGGGGCAAACCCCACAACCATGGAAATGACATGGACGATACAAATAAAACTTATTCATAAAGTTTATAACATATTCAAACATAATAAACAGTGAAAACAAAAAGCATTCATTCATTCATAAAATTCAAAGGGTAGACGACCGTCGTTCAAAAACCCTTGGATGTAACGAGTGATTATTCGTGAAGCTCGTCCAAAAACCTTGGACGAGAGAATTGTACTTAACTAAATTTTAAGTGAAATTAGCAAAAGCCCAAAACAATGGGCATCTCCAACAAAAACTCAATAATAAATTTTCTAAGGAAAAAGAAATTTCACTTTGATAAACCACTAGTAACATTGCTTCCAGTCTTTGGATCGTCTTGGGTCACCTCGTTATTAGCATCGTCCACCACGTTGACATCTTCAGAACTCGTCGCAAGCAAGGAACTCTCTGTGGCGAGGGGAATCTTGAAGGTATCGAAGTTCAAGTCCGGGAATGCTTCCTTGGCATCAGCACGGAAGTCCTCATAGCCAGCAGCATAGTGGCTATCTAGATGATTTTTGTATTTGTCAGACTTCTTGAAGGCTGCTACTGCTTCCTCACGTGCTTTCTGCAAGGACGAGGCAAACCCAAACACTTGTCCTTCCAAGTGAGCAATGCGAGTGTCTTTCTCAACGACATTTGTTTTAAGCTCCTCCACCTCATTCTTCAGCTTCGTCTCACTTGCTTGCAGACGATTGAAATCATCAGTCAACCTGATCACCTCCCCTTATTTTGCCAGAATCTCAGTGTTTAGCTCCTTAGCCTTCTCTTTAGCCGTCTTGGCCTCTTCATAGAGTTCCTTAGCCTGGCACGTCGCTGTGTAAAACTTTGACATAGCCTATACATGGACGAGAGAAAGTTAGACAACTTATTTTGAAAAACTTACTGTAAGCACACAAGGACGAATGAAACACTACCTTATAGAGATCATGGATGCCAGAACGTTCAAATTCCTTCACTGACATGTTGTAGCACTCATTAACTTCATTATCAGTGACTATTCCTTTGAACGTCCTCCATGCATAACTCTCGTCCAGCACTAGGTTAGAAGGACGATCAGATGGCTCAGACGGATGAGGCTTGCGCGGAGTCTTAACTGGAGGGGGGTAGGATCAGTCTGGAGGGGAGGAACTGCTTGGACAGGCTCCACATCAACTGGATGCTCGTCCAAGTCCACCGAACCTTGGGAAGAGAAGTCTTAGTAGATTTTTGCTTTTTAGAACCTCGACGACTTGGAAGGTTGCCCAGGTTCACAACACTTGCTATAGTTTTTGCCTTTCTCTTCCCAGCCTGGACGGCGGCCTTCTGGACGACTGATGGTTGAGAGACATCCTCGTCCCCACTAGTGATAGTTTTTTCCCTGTTTTCCTTCATTGTACTTATTCCTGTGACAAAGAAGATTTAGTGAGAAATAGACGAAGAAAAAGAAGAAAGAAAAAAAGGGGTGGACGACACTTACTTCGACGGGTGGTCTCCTCATGACCAAGGTTTTCAGCAGTAGGTTCTAGACTGAGCCCCCACATGGCTAGATGACTAAAAGTCACTAGATCATGAAAAGTTCTCCCAGGGAAAGTACGTACTTGGTCAATTCAATCCAAGTAAAATTTGTTCAAACGTGGACGAACAACAGCTGCATCAATAAAAGGAAAAGGGGGTTAGACGATTGAAAGTTGAAAAAATAAGTAAAGATAAATGGAATGAAACGGAAGGAAAACATACCCTCAGGACGAAGGCGACCTATAGGGCTAGTAAAAGGTGAAAAGGGGGCATTACTCACATCTACTGGGTCCCCAGCCCAATTTCCAGAGATAATAAAAAACTCTTTCTTCTAGAGCCTGTCAGACGAGCTACGGCCCTTTATTAAACTATAGTATGAGCCTCTGGACGAGAATTGATAAAAACCAGCAGACTTTTTTTTATCTCTGAGAGCTTATAACAGTAAAGGAACTCGTCCACTATTATAAGACAGTCTCCTTCCAATGCCTCACGCTATAGCACTTGCATGGCAACTACCGTCCTCCATCCATTGGGGTTGAGCTGGTTAGGTCTAATACCCAACCTATAGAGAAGACCTCTACAAAAAGAATTTAGGGAAAATCTAAGGCCAGCCAAAAGGTAAGATGCATATACTCCTAAACTAGAAGAAGGGGAACAACACCATTCCCTTTCCCTGGGTAGACGAGGGTTGAATTCCCTAGGAATCTGGTATCTATCTACAAGAGTTTTTAACTTGGGGGCGTCTGAGGTGGACGCTACTTCAGGAGCGTAGCTATATATTACATTCTCCTCCTCCTCCTCGTCTTGAGGAGGGCTAGGTGGCTTTCTGGATGAGCTAGTCCCAGCTCTAGAAGCCAACCTACGTTGTATTTCCTAGAATTCCTTTATAGAAATACCAAGAACCCCGAACGAATAATGTTCGTCTGAAGAACTATCACTACTACTACTTGTGTTACCTTCACCACTCTCATAACTATCTCCACTTCTAGAAGAAACGTCCTGATACTCGTCTATCTCTCTCTCTACGCTATCACTAGACTTAGACATGATTGTTGAAAAAGAGGGATTAAAATGAAAACCTAAGAAAGAGGAGAGGAGAGTACCTGACGAGACTAGATGACGAAGTCTAGACGAGAGTCTTGGACGAGATGGTAGAAGGGAGATTATAAGAAAGGCGAAGGGCAAGAAAGAGAATGTGCTTATTTATAGGGCCCATAGGTGGGGTCAATAACACGACATGAATCAATCAGAAAATGACGCGTGGCGCTTTCATGGAAAAATGGAATTGACGAGACAGACAACCAATATGATTCTGACGCGTGGCACGATCTAGAATGATAAATTTTTGACAAAGAAGAAAATTCACGCAAGGCACAGTATTTAACCATTATAATAGTGGCACGTGTCAAAAACAGTGAAAAAGTCTACAGTGCTACAGACGACCCTTGGACAAGGGGGCAACTGATGGGATAGCAAAACTGACCATCTCTTATTCGTCCATATTAGTCGTCCATGAGCATCGTATGTCTAAATGGTCAATCAGGCCGTCTGAGCAAAAGAGTCGTCCAGGGGCAAAACAGATGGGCGATCACATAACACCATTTCTGGACAAAAGAGTCGTCCATGTGCAAAGCGCATGGACGACCAAACATCATCAATCTGTTAACAAAGAGTCGTCCATGGGCGAAGCGCACGGACGACCACATAACACTTGGAAAATCTCAAATGTTAATTATTTCACGGGTATGGAGAATTCGAACCACAAAGTCTTGGAACGGCTAATCAACCTGTGTTCATCGCCACCAATTTCTCCTAAGTGTTTAACTTCCACTAGCGGTTACAACTTATATAGCCGTTGAAGAAGTTATATCCGGAATCGCTAAATCTCCACGAATCTTAGGGAGGTTATTAAACAAATAACCTTTCCAAGGTTCTCTATATAAGGACCGGTCCGAATCGAACAAAGGTAGGAGATTTTGAGATTTTTACTCCCAAAAAAGTTGGAATTCCATTCTTATGAAGAAACTAACTTAGTCATCGGAGGATATTCGGCCGGTCCACCCCGGTCACCTTTGATAGTGTTTTCATCTTAGCAGGCCTTTGCTGTCAGCCGTTAGCCCACCGAAGCTGGAGTGTTCAACCTACTGATTCTATACAAGATCAGTTTTATTTTAAAAAAATATCTATCATTGAACTGATTATATTTGGAGAAATTATAAAGTTGGCATAGAGTTAGTCCTCAACTAATTTTCATATAGGGTTTTGGGAAAATTTATTAGATACTCTAGGAATATAGGGGCCTACCCTTGTGTGAGAATGAGAGATTATACTCCCAAAGTACCCAATAATCACTCTTGTTTTGGACAAGATGTACATCTGACAACCAAACTAACCTGATGTCAATTGATTTCTTGACGTAGTTGCTCCATTGGTTTCTTCTAGTCTTTTTTCTTCAAATTGGAGATTGACCTGGTGATTTTGGATTGTGATCTTTTTTTCTAAGTCTGAGACAACTTGAAAATTGACTACCAAAAAGAGAACAAAAAAATAAAAAAAATGTTGGAGATATTTTTTTGAAGTGCTAAATGAGAGAGAATTTGTGTAAAGTTATTTGTTCATTTTATAAAGTTAGCTCTGGTCATATTTTTTGAGTAATATTAGTGGGAAAACATGTAAACCTCAAATTTGGTTAAATAGAAAACTATAATACTAAACCAAGAAATGCTACTATGTATTGTATTTAAACTCACTAAATGAAAATACATACACATAATTCTCTATTTATAGAAATCCATAGATTAAAACTACCTTTAGAAGGTTCATCTCTAACAACCTCTAACAAACCTATAACAGAAAGTACTGCTGTACACAAAAATATCTGGATTCTAGAAAAATGTCTAAGAACATTGTTAGCTAGTTCAGGGCAAGTCCGGAATTCAAACTTAATGAAGAAGAACTGCCAAAACGACAACGTCTTCAGTGTTCTGAACAATACGCCAGACTTGAGCCAAAAACGATGCCGTTTATATTAAATAGAACGTCATCGTTTTAGGCTTAAGTGATCTTTGAAAAATTGAATCCAAGTTACCATTGGAACAGTGCTTGTTGATCTTTGAATCCAAGTTACCGTTGGAACTCTTTTATCTTCTTCGGAGGTATCACTTACACATCTCTCCACCCGAAAAGCCTACTACAAACAGTATCTACAGGACTGATGCTTTCCCTTACACAGCTCTCCTTCGAAAAGGTTTTAAGAAGATAAACATTTACAGTGATTTTGGAAATGATAATCTATTAGTCACTGGTAGCAACTTGTGCTACACTGGTGGGGCTCTTTGCTAGCGGAAAGGTCTAAAGAGAGAGATGGAGGACTTTGAACTGGGGAAGTTTATTTATGTTGGTTCTTTGATTTGGACAGCTATAGCTTGGCAGATTTTCAATATTGGCGCAGTAGGCTTGATACATGAGGTGTCTTCCCTGTTCTCCAATGTCGTAAGTGTGTTGGGTTTGCCTGTTATTCCAGTTCTAGCCGTAATCTTCTTTCATGACAAAATGGATGGGGTAAAGGCGATTTCCATGGTGTTGGCTATTTGGGGCTTTATTTCATATTTCTATCAACACTACCTTGATGATTCTGAGGCCAAGGCTGAAAAGAGAGATGTCAAGGAAGAACTTTCAATGCGCCTCCTGTTGAAAGAGGTTACCGACGAACAAGATGGGCTAAAGAATATTTATCAAAAAATTCCACTTTCCACAGAAACAAATTTTATGAGCACTGAAGCTATTCCTCTGTCTTGATTCCTAGAATGGTTTACAAACTCATATTTTCAAACTTGTAGGTAAACCCCATGCCATTTTTTCTCCACATGATGTGTAAATCATGGTCTTGTTCATTCCATTTCCAACAATATTTTCAGATTCCAGTAACTATAATTGGGCCCTTTTTATTTTGTCTAAACTACTCATCCAATTTGGGTATCGCAATTGGTAGCAAGTCTTGTGCATATTGCCATGTTAGACCATCAATCTGGCAAATTAAAGGGGCCTAAACCCCTTCCCCATAAACCCCAACAGCAGAACCACCCCTTCTATACCACCTTTACAGCAGGTGAACATGAACAATATCAAGGTGATGGGCAATAAAAATAAAGGGGGCAAGCTCAGGAGAAACAGCTGAGATTTCCTGAGAACCCATGAATACAATATGAAAGAGAGGTTCTGTTCAAGGTCCTTCAAGGGCAGGGCAAAAGGAAAGCCAGAACTGACAAATGGGATAGATCCAATGCAAAATATGTGGCAGCATATACGGCCAAAGGTAAAGCATAACACTAGAATATGACTTTTCAAGCCAAATTTAGGATAAGAATTTTTTGAATTCTTCATCAGAAATAATAACCACTACAAGATATTTTGCCACATATTGCTGTCACTGTGATGTATTTAACTAAAAGTGAGTCTTCTTCCAAGGTTGGGGATTTTAAGACAAAAGTACCAAAAAAAAAAAAAAAAAAAAGAATATTTGACACTGTTTTCCCCATTATTTAACAATCTCAAGACTTCTTGTTGTTTCTCAAAAAAAAAAAAAAAAAAAAAAAAAAAAAAAGACTTGTTATTAATGTGTGAAACCTGTTAGCAGCCAAAAAATAATACCCCAATCAAAAAATTTTGAGGGGAAAATGTTTGAATTGTTTATTGCAATTATAGATGCTCAAATTTGGTCAGAGAAGCAATTTGACTATAAAATGCTGATTATAACTACCAATTAAAAAAATACCTACAGATTTGTATTTTGATATTAGGGGTGTCAACAACAAGTATTTTGCCTTAGGGAGAATTCTGTGCGTTTCTCCAGGCTTGTGTAGGGTTTCCTTTGTACTTGAGGTTGAGTAATAAAGGTTAGGAGTGAGTTCCCTGTAAACATAGTGTGTGTTGTGTGTGTGAGTCCATATATAATTAGTTCTAAGTGTTTCTTGCAGAGTGTGTGTGTGTGTGTGTGTGTGGTGTTGGTTGAGACTAAGCAAGGGACTTAGGACCATCAAAGGCAAAAAATTGAGTGAAAAATTTGACCATGTGACACACAGAGAGGCATGGGCATGGCCTCTTACACTGATTGAGAAACCTCTACTAGTAATTATCTTTGTCTCCATATCTCTTTGTTCTCTCCAAAATATAATTTTCTCTCAATTTTTTGGGTTTCAATTCTTTTTCTTTTTGATTTGGCCGCTATGATGCTTTTTTGAGGGAAATTTGATTTTTGTTTTCTCTGGGACAAATTTCTTCAATTTAGGGTTCTATAAGGTCAACAATTTCGAACCTCAAATTTGCAGGATTGAAATTTTCTTACTTTAATTTTTAGTTTTGAATAATTGAAATTGGTGATATGAGGAAACAAAAATTACACTAAGCCTAATCTAAATGATGGAGTCATACAATTTTCGTTTTATTTTGAGGTTGCTTGTTTCGTATTAATTTCCTTTGGATTGTGTTTAGTGGTTAAGTGTCAATACTCTCTTCTTTTCGGAATCTTTAATCTTTTGAATTTATTATTTTTAAATGATTCATTCTAGAACTAGAATTAACATCCCTATAGCTTTATGTGTAAGAGTGACTACTCATACATTTAGAATTTGCAGTCCTAAAAAGGTACATGAAACATGTTTTTACAAGATTTTCTATTTTGATTGCTACACATGAGATATTTATTAAATGTGTTGTATTTTTTGAATTGATTTGGTGTAAACCTCTACTGATTCATTCGCATACTCCCTCGTTAATAATTGCTTTACTTTCATTATTAATAGTGAAAGTTTCATATGTATATTATAACAGACTTCGGGGTAGTTTTACTTTGCTAACCCATTGTTTTAAAGCAGCTATTTTCCCCTATTGAGGTTTCTTCCATTGCCAGGACATTTAAAAACGATATTGGATTCTTTCTTCTCTTTGTCTCTTCTATCTTCACCAGCTAATCAGTTCACTCTCTAATACATGCTCAAATCAAAACCAACACAACAAGTTTTACAAACAAATGTCCCATATGATCTTAAAAAATTTAATGCATAGTAAATACTCCAAAAAACTCTCACAAGATGTACAAGATGTTATAAAATTGATTAAATAATCAAACATGTAAAAATTGCCTCCACTCATATCAAAGAATTAGGCACCCTAAGTTATTTACCAACTAGTTAATACCAAAAAGATTTATAATATTGATTAAATAATCAAAATTCACCATTTCCTAACATCATAAATGGTCATAAAATTTGAATCCTGTCTCCACTCACCGTTTAAAATGGACTAAATGCTGGTGCCACAATTTGTGGCACAACTTGCCACAACTCGTCCATGTGGCGAGTTGTGGTTGGTAGAAGAATGATGGTGGATCCATATAGGGACACTCCTCCACCAATCACAACTCTCCACATGGGCAAGTTGTGGCACAAGTTGTGGCAACATCATTGCTCTTTAAAATGTTTAAAAACCACATGTGTTTGATCAGTTCAGTTAAGGTGTGTACCTCGGATTTTTTGAAGGCTCATGGTATCGGTAGCAACAGCAACGTAGAACCTAGGACTAAACCTGTCCTTTGGCAACACCAACAACAAATGTAATAGTTTCATTATATGAATGGAAACGAAGGAAGTAGCTGTAACTAGTGAGAAGGCTGACCTGAACCCAAAAACTATGAGGGTACTTACTGGAGCCTTGGTCTTGGAGCTAATGATGACTAGAGTAATTGTAACTTTCGAATTCCCTTTCTCCATTGTTAGAATAGAGAAGGACTTGGGTTGTGGCGTATCGGAGGAGGAAGAAGAAGAGTTGCTGTGAGCATAGTTGTTAGTATTATACGATACGCGATACATATCACACGATACGTATAATATTGTGTGTAAAAAGTTTTGTATGGTATCGACATATCGTAAATGCTCATGAATCGTATGATATAGTGCGTGTATCGTATAAATCATATCGAATCGTATTGTAAAATCGTATGTATCGTACGATACATAGACAAATGCTTTAAAATAAGATTTTTTGTTAAAATTTGTACTTTTATTTGAATCTAACAAGTTGTTAGACTTGTTTTAAACACAAAATTATTAGGTTACTTAATTTAACCTAATAAAATATTATATTCATAAGTTCCCCCCCCCCCCCCCCCTCTTTCTTCTACAAAATTTGGATTAGACAGTACACGCTTACTAAGATTGTTAATTGAAAATATATTTATTTTTTATTTTTTATTTTTTTCATTATTGTTATAAGTCCAAGAAACTAGAATGCCAAGAAGAATATTTTTTAATTATTAAAATAAAAAGAACAATAAGAGATAGTAAATGTTAATGAAGATGAAGAAAATTTTAATGAAGAAATAAATTTGAAAAATAATAAAAGTGATGATAACATTGACTTAGATGGGGTTGATTAGTCAATATGATGAATATGATAAAAATAAATTAATTTTTGGGTCATTTGTAATATATTATCACTTTTGAATTTACGAAATTTGAATGTGTATATTATAAACACATGCTAGTTTGAATTATTTAGTTAGCTTGTTAAATATTATTACGTAAGTGATAAAAAAAATTAGTCATTAGCTTAATATTTTCAAAATTTATAATGAATATACTATTTATATATGTATATCTATAAATTTTATTAAGTGTTTCTGTATCTTACAAGATACGATACGATACTATATACGATACGGAAAAATCAAAAATCGATTCACAATATGATTCACATTTTGACAACTATGGCTATGAGTGACGTTAGCTAGCTTTTCTGGTAAAGGTCGTTGATGGATTTGGGTTGGGCTTGTTAGGCGCATATTATTCAAATCTTGGTCCACTTGCATCTGGACTCTCTATAAAGTGTCCGTTTGTCACACACAAAAATAAATAAATAAATACTCCTAAATAACTTCTGATTTTCTATTTTTGCATTTCATGCATAGTTTTAAAAACTAGTAAGGTCAAGGAATCATTTTTAGTCCCAATTTCTGACTTTTGACCAATTTTTATTAGTTTTATACAGGTTTTTATTGGACCGAATTGGTGTTCGGTTCTCGATTGAACTGGTCAGTCCAATCCAGTTAACTATGATTTCATCTTAGCTTCTTCCCCCCTCTTAAATGTTAAAATAATTTGTTTTTTTTTTTAAAAAAAAAAAACTAAGTTTTTATGAAAATAAACTAAAGTTTTCTCCTTTTGTCACACATTTAGGCTGTGTTTGTTTCGGCTGTAAAAGGAATACGGAAAATATTTTACACCATGGAGAGTGTTTAGATTGGCCGAAAAATTTAGTTAAACGAAAAATGATTTTCCTTGACCGTAAAATAACAACCCCTAAAGTGTAAAATAGTTTACACTTATATTTTACCTTCAAACCACTTACACCCATTTTCAACCTACTCGAACCGAGAGAGAGAGAGAGAGAGAGAGAGAGAGAGAGAGAGAGAGAGAGAGAAAGAGAGAGAGAGCTTACCTGTGGCTTCATCGCAAGTTCATGCCTCCTCTCACTGGACCGTTGTCATCGTCGCTCACCATTGCTCCATTATGACCCACCCCCGAACTGATCGGACCACCCATAAATGAATCGATCGAACCATTGTGCCCGCCCACCCATTAACAACAACCACCGTGACTAGATCAGGCCACCTCTACCTTGACAGGGCCTTTAGATCTTGCTGCCGATCTTATTGACGTTGCCTCTCTCTCTCTCTCTCTCTCTCTCTCTCTCAAGCTCGTCGTCACTGTTTGTCTCTTTCTTAGATCTCGCCGCCACTACCTCAACCCTTTCTTTTTCTCTCAAATCTCTCTCTCTCTCTCTCTCTCTCTCTCTCGTGTTGGGTATATGGAATTGAGATTTTTGTTTTGTTTTTTTTTTTTTTTGGGTTTATATATTAGGATTTTTATTATAATATGTGTTTGGAAGCTGATAAAATGTGAGAAATAGGTAGAAAATGTGTTTTTAGAGCATTTTCAAGAACAAAAACAAACCCATGAAAATATTTTCCAACAGATTTTTTGGAATGCAGCCAAATACCTAAAAATATTTTCTTTTCCCAAAAGCATTTTCAGCTGAAATTATTTTACACTTTGAAACCATTTTACATTAAGCCAAACACAGCCTATAGTATAAAAGTTGTATATTTTGTCTCATATTGAGTAAATAACCAAATGTACACATAATCCACATGGGCAAGTGACATATACTCTCTCATGTAGTTATTTTCCTTCGACAGCTACTCATGCATTCGATACATAGATTTGAATCCTCTCCTTTTTTTCTTTTTTTTTTGGTGAGAGAATCCTCCCCATTTCTAATGGATAGTGTCTAGTTAAGGGACATGATCATTTTGAAATATATCTAGGGTCAAAAGCATGCCACCTCAGTTAAAATCTATTAACTTAACTCTGTAAATTCAACTCTAGTTAAACCCACAATTAAGCAAGCAAATTCTCTCTCTCTCTCTCACGAGAAAGTATACCATGTTACGGTAATACCAACTCAGCATCTATTTTGGTATTTCTTACCCAATAAATGAGCGACACCTGTTTCAAAATACCACATCAGACTACTCCAATAAATGGTTAATTTATCTCCTTGATATTATAGAAGATTGTGATTAATTTATTAAAGTAGTTTGATGTGGTTTTTTGAAACATGTGTCACTCATTTATTAGGTAAGAAATACCAAAACAGATGCTAAGTTGGTATTACCGAAACATGGTATACTTTCTTCTCTCTCACCAAACTGTCCGACTATTTCAAAATCTCTCCCTCTCTTTCCAACATTGTGATATGCTCTCTCTCTAAACGTCTGTGTCTCCTCCTATTTTGTGTTTATATTTGGTTTCCAATAAAGTTGCTGTTTGTTTTTCCAATATATATATATATATATATATATATATACTTTTCTTACCTTTGGTTTCCAAGTAGCACTTTTCCTCCTATTGAGGTTTGAGGTTTCTTCCATTGGCAGGACATTAAACGGGGGTAAAATGATATTGGATCCTTCCTTTTCTTTGTCTCTTCTATCTTCACCAACACAACAAATTTTACAAACAAATTAAATGTCCCAAATGATTCTTTTAAAAAATGAATGCCTCATAAATATTCTTAAAAATTCTCACAAGATGTCAAGACGTAATATACTTTAATAATAACAATAATAATAATAATAATAATAATAATAATAATAATAAAGAACAAAAAATAATAATTGTTTAGGATTAATGCCATTGTGTTTTGGGTTTGCCTATTGTTCTGGTTCTAGATGTGATCTTTTTCCATGGCAAAATTGGTGGAATAAAAGTGATATCCATGGTTTTGGCTATTTGGGGTTTTGTTTCGAATGTCTATTAGCAGTACCTTGACGATCTCAAGTCTAAGATAGAAATGCAAATGAAGTTGCCAATGCCTCCTCACCTGAAGAGGTTAATGGATAAGGTTTGCTTTATTTTTTACTACAATAATGGATGCACAAGATAGGCTTAGATCAATAAAAGGCTAACTTTATACAAAAGAAGATTTCGAATCTTTCTACTTGTAGTATAAGTCAAGTAAATGTACTAGTAAGACTAATTTCTCCCATATCTCTCGCTCTTCTTTCTTATTTTTTGTGTAGTTATTAATTAGCTTGTAGTTTAGTAGTATTATTTAATTTCAATTATATGGAGAATTACATTCAGATTTTCCTCCTCACTTATTTATAACAATTATAAAAAAAAAAATAAATAAAAATAGGCTTAAAGCCACTTTTAGTCCCTACATTTTCAGGCGATTCTCATTTTAGTCCCTACATTTTATTTTTACCGCTTTTAGTCCATATTTTGAAAAATGCCATCCATTTTAGTCATTTCTGTCAGTGTCCTAATGGCAAAGTCCTAGGTGGCAGACGGAGTGCATCGCTGGCACACTAAATGCTGACATCAGCATTAAAATAATAATATAATATATTATTTAGTGACAGGACTGACGAGTCCATTTGACACGGACGATACCACCAGCATGGACGAAGTTAACCTCTGGCTAAGAGGACCGGTTACAGGTATTGCTGACGAAGGTATCTAAGCTATTCAATGCAGGTAATCAAACCTGAAGCAGTTACAAGGACAACTGTACAATCCGTTGGAGAACATTGATAACACACTATACAACTCCGGACGTTACAAGGAGGAGCATTAAGATCTCCATAATTGCTCCAACGGCTAGAGACCTTTGAAGCATATATAAATCCACACCTTGCCAAGAGAAAGGTACATACACATATACGAGTAACAAGAGATTCCATTTCATTTTTCTGTCTTTCATTACATAGCTTTATTCTGAAGAGAGTTTCATATACTGACTTTAGCATCGGAGGTGTTGTGGCAGGCACCACACCGGTGTTCATCCTTGAGAGCTGAAGAATCTTCTCTATCTGACGAACGTAACTGACGATCATATACATCATCAGTTTGGCGCCGTCTGTGGGAACGACATTTTCGTATTTACATTCGAGATTGTAGTTTCCAATCAATTACACTTCTCAGATGGAGTCCAACCAAGATTCTGCAGCCTTAGCCCAGCAGATCCAAGCCCTTGCAACCACAGTGGAAGAATTGACCAGGCAAAACCAGGAGATGAAGCTACGGCTTCAACAAGAGGAGAATAGGTCCAAGGGAAATCAGGATGACGAAGGGGACAGTTATAGAAGAAGTGATCCTCGAAGGCCCACCACTCCGACCGAGCAAAACTCAGATATGTTGAGAGAGATGAGGAGGGAAATGGACGAGCTTAGGAATGCCATCAAGGAGAAGACGGAACGAAGTGTGGATCGAATGGTCCGAGCAACGGATTCACCGTTCACAACATCAGTCCTCGATTGTCCAGTACCGTCCAAATTCCGGTTACCTCAGCTCGAACCTTTCGATGGGCTGAAGGATCCTCAAGATCATTTAAATACCTTCAAAACAACCTTGGGACTTCAACAGCCCCCAGATGAAATATTATGTCGTTCATTCCCAACTACGCTCAGGGGAGCTGCTCGAGAATGGTTCACAAAGTTGCCAACATCGTCCATCGATACATTTGAGCAGTTGAGCAGCGCCTTCCTGCGTCACTTTATTGGGGGACAACGACCAAAGAGGACCGCAGACCATTTGCTCACCATCAGGCAAGGAGAAAAGGAAACGTTGAGGTTGTATGTAAAGCGTTTCACAAGGGAAACACTAGAGGTAGACGAAGCTGATGACAAGGTACAGCTGACGAACTTCAAAGCAGGGCTGAGAACTAGGGAACTCGTCACTTCACTCGCGAAAAATCCCCCGAAGACGATGGCCGAGATGCTCCTTAAGGCGCAGAAATATATGAACGCCGAAGACGCGTTAGCCGCCATCAGGGACGGAGATAGACCAGGGGACAGGGGAAGAAGAGAGGACGACCGCAGGGGACAAAAGAGGGAGAGACAAGATCGTCGAACCAATGACGGAGTCAGGAGGAAAGACGATAAGAATCCACGAACGGTAAAATTCACCCCTCTCATTATGCCTGTTGACAAAATTTTCACGCAGATCAAAGACGAGCACTGCCTTAAGTGGCCACGACCACTACATTCGTCCCCAAACGTTCGTGACAAGAGTAAGTATTGCCGATTCCATAAAGATCATGGCCACTACACAGAAGATTGTAGGGACCTCAAAGAGCAAATAGAAGAGTTGATACGGAGGGGGAAGTTGCAGAAATTTGTAAAGAAGGGAGATTACAATAAATTTTGAGATGAGAACAAGGGCCAACATGAGTCCCCATCTAGGAGCAACGGTCGTCAATCCCAGCCACCTCAAAATGTGATCGGGGAGATACAGACGATTACAGGGGGGCCCGCTACAGGGGGTTCATTCAAGCACTCAAGAAAACACACCAACGGCAAATAAACAGCGTCCACATGACACCCCCGCCAAAGTACAGACGAACTGACCAGGATATGACCTTTAACGAGAGTGACGCTAGAGGAGTGAAGCAACCACATAATGACCCCTTGGTCATAATGCTCACCATAGAAGGGTTCAACACCAAGAGGATCCTCGTGGACAATGGTAGCTCTGCCGATATCATCTATTTTCCTACATTCCAGCAGTTGAAGCTTGATCCTAAAAGACTTCGTCCCTTCGATTCCCCCCTCGTTAGCTTCAGCGGCGACAGGGTGTATCCCAGAGGAATAGTAACGCTGACAGTAACGGTGGGAACGTATCCAAAACAACTGACTCGTCAGATAGATTTTTTAGTGGTAGACTGTCCCTCAACCTATAACGTCATCATCGGAAGGCCAGCACTTAACAAATGGAGGGCGTCCACATCCACCTACTGCCTGAAGGTAAAATTCCCAATAGAGAACGGTGTTGGTGAAGTCAAGGGAGACCAAGTATTAGCTCGGGAATGCTACCAAGCCGTTTTAGCAGCTAAAGAAAACCACACATGGATAATAGAAGAAAAGGAGAAAGAAAAGGTGGAAGCCCTGGAAGCAGTAGAACTGATCGAAGGGGAAGCGGCGAAGACGACCAGAATAGGGACGACCTTGAGTCCTGAAATGAGAACGAGGCTCATTCAGTTTCTAAGGAACAACCTAGACGTCTTTGCCTGGAGTCATGATGACATGCCAGGTATATCCCCAGGAGTCATACAACACAGGCTGAATGTAGATCCAGAGAGAAAGCCCGTCAAGCAGAAACGAAGGACCTTTGCACCCGAGAGAGACCAAGCAATCACAGACGAAGTGAGTAAACTCTTGACTGCAGGTTTCATCAGGGAAGTATATTACCCAGAATGGCTCGCCAACGTCGTCTTAGTAAAGAAAGCAAACGGGAAATGGAGAACGTGCGTGGATTTCACGGATTTGAACAAGGCCTGCCCAAAGGATAGTTTTCCCCTCCCAATGATAGACCAGCTCGTAGATTCTACTGCCGGGCACAAACTGTTGACATTCATGGATGCATTCTCAAGATACAACCAGATCAAGATGACTGACGAGGACCAGGAGAAAACTGCCTTCATTACCAGTCAGGGGCTCTACTGTTATAAGGTGATGCCGTTTGGGCTGAAGAACGCAGGAGCAACTTATCAGAGGCTAGTAAATAGAATGTTCGCCAAGCAGATAGGAAGGAACATGGAAGTATACGTCGACGATATGCTCGTCAAGAGCAGGGAAGAGCTTGCACACCTGGACGACCTTAAAGAGACATTCGAGACCCTCAAGCAATACAAAATGAAGCTGAATCCTGGTAAGTGTGCCTTTGGTGTTGCCTCAGGAAAATTCCTGGGATTCATGGTATCCCAGAGGGGGATAGAAGCAAATCCTGAGAAAGTGCAAGCCATAATCAATATGACATCACCTAAGACCGTCAAGGAAGTCTAGAAGCTCACAGGCCGGATCGCAGCCCTTAACAGGTTTGTGTCTAGAGCAACTGACAAGTGCTTACCATTCTTCAAGACCCTGAAGCAAGCTTTTGAATGGATCGACGAGTGTGAAGCGGCATTCCAGGAGCTCAAGCGTTACCTTAGCAATCCACCCCTCCTGAGCCCGTCCAAAGAAGGTGAAAACTTGTACTTATATTTAGCAGTCTCATCTACCGCCGTCAGTGCCGCCTTGATCCGAGAAGAAGATGGAAAACAGCTTCCGGTTTACTATGTCAGCCAAGCTTTCCAAGGGGCCGAATCCAGATACCCAAAGATTGAGAAGATCACGTTTGCACTGATAGTAGCCTCGCGCAAGCTCAGGCAATACTTCCAGGCACATCCGATCCTAGTAATGACGGATCAACCCATCAAGAAATCTATGAGCAAACCCGAAGCGGCAGGCAGAATGGTCCAATGGGCGATTGAGCTCAGCCAATTTGACGTGGAATACCATCCAAGGACGGCCGTCAAAGCACAAGCCTTGGCAGACTTCATTGCCGAGTATACCTATCCGGACGAACCGAGCCTTACCAGCATGAACGAGACATGGGTAATAAAAACTGACGGCTCGTCAACAAAGAAAAGAGGGGGAGTAGGGGTCGTCATAACCACTCCTGACGGAGAAATATTAAGATATGGAGTTCAACTAAAATTCCCAGCCACCAACAACGAGGCCGAGTATGAAGGAATCCTGACAGGCTTAAGGCTCGGAAAAGAACTTGGGGCCAGGAACCTGCTAGTCCAGAACGACTCAAAGTTAGTAATTGGGCAAATCAAAGGAGAGTACGACGCAAAAGAAGAGAGAATGCAAAAATACCTCAGACTGACGAAACACCTGACTCAAGAGTTTGAAAAAGTGGAATTCATCCAAATCCCAAGGAACCAGAACGTGGCCGCCGACGAAGTCTCAAAGATAGCCTCGTCAGAAGAAGAACCAGGGACAGACCTGATGATGGAGATACAGGGAAGCCCCAGCATAGAAGAAGCCACAACATTCGCAGTCCAGGACACAAGCAGTTGGATGACGCCCATCATCTCCTTCCTCCAAGATAACCATTTACCCCAGGACGCAGATGAAGCCAGAAAGATAAAAAAAAAGAGCCACCAGGTTCACAATTCTCAATGATACTCTGTACAAAAGAGGTTTCTCCATGCCCTACCTGAGGTGCATTGACGAAAAAGAAGCTGAATACATCCTCAGAGAGGTCCATGAAGGAATTTGCGGAGACCACACAGGCCCAAGATCCTTGGTAAGAAAAATTATGCATGCAGGTTACTTCTGGCCAACAATGCAAGACGACGCGACAAAATTCGTCCAGAAATGTGACAAATGTCAAAGGTTCGGGAATGTTCAGCGACTCCCATTAAAAAAGCTAATGACGATAACATCCCCCTGGCCGTTCGCACAATGGGGAATTGACATCGTCGGCCCACTGCCTCAAGGCAAAGGTCAGGTAAAATTCTTACTCGTTGCTATTGATTATTTTACTAAATGGGTTGAAGCAGAGGCATTGGCGACCATCACCGAAGCTAGAATCCAGGGGTTCGTATGGAAGAATATTATCTGCAGGTTCGGGATCCCACGGACGATCATATCAGACAACGGACGACAGTTCGATAGCCAGGCTTTCAAGGATTTCTGTTCGGGCTTGGGCATCAAGAACTAGTTCTCATCACCAAGCCATCCACAGGCGAACGGACAGACGGAAGTGACGAACCGCACATTACTCAAGATCATAAAAACTAGATTGGACGACGCAAAGGATGCATGGCCAGACGAGCTGCCCAACGTCTTATGGGCTTACAGAACCACGGCTAGAACCCCGACAGGAGAGACCCCCTTCAAACTTACCTACGGCACAGAAGCAGTGATCCCAGTCGAGGTGGGAATAACCAGCACCAGGCGAGAAGTTTTTATTCAAGAAGACAATGACGACCTCCTGCGAGTAAATCTGGACTGCCTTGACGAAGTTCGAAATAAAGCCTTCAACAAGATGACTGAATACCAGAAGAAAATGACAGACTACTACAATAGAAGGGTGAGACTCAGGAGACTAAACATAGGAGACCTCGTCCTGCGTAAAGTAACCCAGGCAACCAAGGACCCGGCTCAAGGAAAACTCGGCCCCACCTGGGAAGGGCCATACAAAGTCATTCACTACTCCAGACAAGGAAGCTACCACCTGGAGACCATGGACGGAGAAAAACTCACAAGACCATGGAACATTGAACATTTGAAGAAATATCATCAATAGTTGTAATGGAAAAATACATTCGTCATTATTGCTCAATAAATGTATTATTCAACTAATATCCTTGTGTAAACAGGCTTGATCCAGAACAAACTCGCAACAGGCCAAAAATGGCTACGTAACAAGATTCCGCTAAAGACGGATGTGAGTTACTGACGAACAAATTTACCAAAAGCCAGAAATGGCTAAGTAACAAGATTCCGCTAAAGACGGATGTAAGTTACTGACGAACATGTTTACCAAAAGCCAGAAATGGCTAAGTAACAAGATCCCGCTAAAGACGGATGTAAGTTACTGACGAACAAATTTACCAAAAGCCAGAAATGGCTAAGTAACAAGATTCCGCTAAAGACGGATGTAAGTTACTGACGAACAAATTTACCAAAAGCCAGAAATGGCTAAGTAACAAGATTCCGCTAAAGACGGATGTAAGTTACTAACGATCAAATCTACCAAAAGCCAAAAAATGGCTAAGTAACAAGATTCTGCCAAAGACGGATGTAAGTTACTGACACAGGATTCTACTTTAGCAAAAATGCACAACTGACGACTAAAATGCAACAAAGATGATAGATATGGCAAACATACATCAGAAGCAAATGCAAGTAAGTACTGGATAAATAAAATTAAAGCCTGAAGCTGGCAGGCAAACTACCATTGTTTTTACAACTAAAAGCCCATAAACACTGGGCAAAAATGCTGTTCTCAAAATGGATCAAATTGTTTTCCAAGAAGATAAAAAAATATATATAAATAAACAAATGCCCAAAAACATGATGGGCAACACAGGAAGTTAAAAACTTAAACAACAGGTTCACACTTGGGAAGGGGCATCAGTAGCAGCAACATCGTCAATCGGGGCATTCACTGGAACATCATCAGCTGGAGCAAGAACCGCCTCGTCAGCAGCCATCTCTTTGTCCACATCCTCCAAGTCCAGACTCCCGATGTCCACACCAGTCGGATGCTTGACCATATACCTTCGAAGGAACTCGAAGCCTTTGAAATACCAGCTGAAGAGCACAGTATTGTACTCGTCAGTGGTTTGGAATGCTTCAACTGATCTCGTCGCAATAGTTTTTAGTGACTCTTTAGCACTCTGAAGCTGCTCGTCCTTCTCCAGATTCAGCTGACGCTCAACTCTAAGGTCGTCACCCAGAACTTTAGCCTTCTCCTTCAAGGTCGTAGCTTCGTCCATAGAATCAATGAGATTTTTCTTCAGCTTAAAATTTTCGCTCTCCAAGGCTTGCACCTTTGACGAAAGGGACGTTAACTTAGCTTCTTGAGTGAGATACTCGGAAGCAATATGTAGGCTCTCCCCCAGAACCTGTTATTCAAGCTTTTAGTATAAAAAAAAAAAAGAGGGTGCTACCCACAAAAGAAATAAAGTCACTTTACCTGGACGAGCTTGTGGACTTGCCCTCCAGCCACTTTACTAAAAGGAACCCCAGAGAAAATCTTCAATTCATCAGCTGTCACAAGGCTGTGAGCTCGTTCAACCGCCAGCCTCTCATCCCCCCAGATTGAAGAAGGACCAGCATCCACTTTCTCCTTATCCGTCTCCGTCAGACGAGGCCTTTTTGAGACAGGCGTCGGAAGCTCTTCCACGGAGGTAGATGGGGAAGCAGTCCTAGTCGTCTCGGTGCCGGAGACGAGAGGAGTGACGGTGACCGGCGGGGTAACTGAAGCGCCCCTCATGCGCACGGCCTTCTTGCCGATACTAGCCAAAGGCTCGTCCTTCTTTGCCCTCATCTTGGCGTACATGTCCTTGTTAAACTTAGACGTCATTTCTGTCAAAAAGGAGAGCATAAGTTTCAAATAAGCACACGAGAAAGAAAGACAATACTGACGAAGCTGGTGCTTGGAAAAGAAAGGTAAGGATAAAAGTACTGACGAAGATAGTACTTACTCTTTTTTCCTTCTCTATCAATAGTCTTCAAAACAAATACAGAGGGCTCAGGCCCAAGGCAATAGAACGCAAGAGTCCTGGGATCAACGAGATCGTCCCAACTCTCGATCGTCTGTGAGTACTCTATGGCTTTCTCCACACGCCCTTTGTACCTGCTCTTAAGTTTTGGTCGTCTCTTTGCTATAAAAAAAATAAAAAATAAAAAAAAATAAAAAAAAAAGAAAAAAGAAAAAAGAAAAAAAGAAGAGGGTTTAAAAGTGTTAGTAGCTGTGAATGTAAGCAGGACATAACTCAAGAAATGAAGAAGAAATATTGACGCACCTAAAGTCGGGGTTTCCCACCTACGACGTAACCTCGGGAGATCACCCCAAAACTCATCCGAGGGCGTCTCAAAATCGTCTCCAGACACATAGAAGAATCTGGATTTCCAATACCTAAACGACGAAGGTAATTTCTTGACGATCCTAGTCCTCCTCTCCCAAGGCACTAGTTCGTAATACCCATGCTCCTTCGACGCTTTCAAACGGTACAAATACGCTAACTCATCAATCCTGAGCATATCCCCGTCATTTGCTACCAGCCATATCCCCATACAGCTGACCAAAATCCTCCAGGAATTAGGCATAAGTTGCCCAGGCGCGATACCAAAATGATCCAGCAACTCCATCAGGAATGGATGGACGGGAAATCTCAATCCACAGGTAAAAGCAGCCTCATAGAAGCATACTTCACCTGGGAAGAAGTGGCATGCCCGGTCCTCCCCACTGGGTAGACGAACCCTAACCCGATCCGGGAATTGAAATCTGTCCCTAAACCTCGTCAAAGTATCAGCGTCCAACCCACACTCCTCTCCCAGGGCATAAAAAGCCCTCACCTCTCGAGGGCTGGAGACGGCGGTATCTTCCTCTGCTGGGTCGCCGTTGGACAACAACCCAGTCTCAAGCTCGCTCGACCTAACTTCAGACATGCCTATTCGCTCCCCAACCTCGTTCACAAACCAATCCAAAGACTAACGGAGCAAAGGCAATAGATCAGCCAATGCAACACTAAGGTAGTTACCCTCAAAAACAAAATCTTCAATATTAGAGGGGACCCCTAAAGACCCTCTTAGGCGAGCAAAAAGAAATGAAATCGATGGATAAGCTACCCTAACCTCAGAAGTATCAACCATGAAATCCAAAAAAGAAAAAAACGCAACAACAGGCTAAACCCCCATGAAATTTAGAAGCAAACAACAAAGAAAAAAGAAATCAGATGCAACAGCGAGACAAAAGAAGTTAACACAAAGCTGAAAGAAGAATGGGCATACCTTAAAGAAGGCGATCAGAGAAGGAAGCACCACCACACCAAGAAAAATTGCAGAGAAAAGTCGCCGGAGGAGATGATCAGAGCAAATGATTGAAGAATTTTTGAAGAAGGTGAACAAAAGAAAGCTTTTAAGTAAAGGTTTTGGGAAAACTGAAAAAAAACAGCGGGAAGTCCAATAGTCTCACCTATCAAAGTATTAAATTCCACCCCTCGGCACGTGCCACGTAGGCCACGATTTACGAAGCGCCGCCACTACACACTTAATGCGGAGCGAAATCCCAAACGACACTCATAGACTGTGAGCTCTTCATATTCTATATTCGTCATTTGAATGACGAACACAGAATCGAGGGGCAACTGACAGGACTGACGAGTCCATTTGACACGGACGATACCACCAGCATGGACGAAGTTAACCTCTGGCTAAGAGGACCGGTTACAGGTATTGCTGAGGAAGGTATCTAACCTATTCAATGCAGGTAATCAAACCTGAAGCAGTTACAAGGACAACTGTACAATCCATTGGAGAACATTGATAACACACTATACTACTCCGGACGTTACAAGGAGGAGCATTAAGATCTCCATAATTGCTCCAACGACTAGAGACCTTTGAAGCATATATAAATCCACACCTTGCCAAGAGAAAGGTACATACACATATACGAGTAACAAGAGATTCCATTTCATTTTTCTGTCTTTCATTACATAGCTTTATTCTGAAGAGAGTTTCATATACTGACTTTAGCATCGGAGGTGTTGTGGCAGGCACCACACCGGTGTTCATCCTTGAGAGCTGAAGAATCTTCTCTATCTGACGAACGTAACTGACGATCATATACATCATCATTTAGCATTTTAAAAATGCCACGTCATCTTTTAAAAACAAAAAAATTAATTTATAAATTTTAACTAAATGAAAAAAAAGAAAAAAGAAAAAACAGAAATAAAAACCAAAAATAATATAAATTGAGATCTAGCTTTATTTTGAGTAAGAACATACAAGAACATAAACCTACTCATTGTTTTGTTTGCAACCAAACACAATATCAGTTGAAAACCTTTATTATCAAAAAAAAAATTTTTTGATATGGGAAAATAAGTAAATAAACCCAGTCAGTGTTTATCAAAAATTTAGTAACCCATTGTTCTTTCCCTGACATTAGAAACATGAAATCAACGATCAAACGAGACAACATAATCCCAACTTCATTTACTTGAACTTTTTTCAAATTCAGAACCCCAGATTCCTTATCAAATTCTTTAGACTCTCTCAAGCTCTCTCTTCAAAATGCAATTTCAGACTCTCTCTCTCTAACTCACCCTCTCTCTTTTCCTCTGTTACTGGTGAATGGAAATGGGCGTTAATGGTGGAGTCATCCCACAACGATGAGATGAAGGAGTAACGGCGGATGAGGCAACTGGACCTTGCGAGAGCGTTCATGGAGGGAGTGGATTGGGTTGGAGGTTGGGGGAAGAGATAGATCGTAGATCTTGAGAGAGCCATCGGCTATGGCGACGATAAGGAGAGAGTCGTTGTAGACACTGTCGACGGTGTCGAAGAAAGCGAGTTCTATGAAAGGGGAGGAAGGAGTTGGAGTAAGGTCGAGGATATGGACGCAGCTGGGTTTTTCTGGGTTGTTGCTCAGATCAAATTAGGCTTAAGTGAGTGTGGTGGCTGAATTTTTCTGGGTTGTTGCTTAGATTAGATTAGGATTTTCTAGGTTTTTGTTGTTCATCGGGTATCCTTGCTCTTGTTCTGGGTTTTTGTTGTTCATCAGGTATCCTTGCTCTTGTTCTGGATTTGTTTGTGTTTTTGTTTTTTTGGAGAGAACGTGGAGTTTTTTGTTTTTATGGGTTTTGTGTGTGTGTTTGTTTGAGAAGAAAATTTCTGAGTTTAGGAAGAACACGAAGAACAACTTCAGTTTTTTTTAATAAAATTTCTAGGTTTGTGTTTCTGGATCTGGGTTTGTGTTCTTGTTGTTTTTGTTCAAGACATACTTAGATCTCAATTCATATGATTTTTAGTTTTTAATTCTGTTTTTAATTTTTTTAATTTAGTTAAAATTAATAAATTAAATTTTTTTAATTTAGATACTTACGTGGCATTTTTTAATATTAATTTAGGCCACATGGACATTAATTTAGTATTATTTATTCCTGCCATTTGCCACGTCAACTTTCTCCGTTTCTGATGTAACGGCAGGGACCAAAACGAGAAGCGTTTTTCAAGATAGGGACTAAAAGCGGTAAAAATAAAATGTATGGACTAAAATGTGAATCGCTTGAAAATGTAGGGACTAAAAGTGGCTTTTGGCCATAAAAATAAAAAGACAACATATGATTCAAATGATATGGTGATGAGAAGGCTTTAAAAAGTTACACATAAAAGCTAAAAATAAAAAGCCTAAGAATAATAACCAACCCGACTAGATTTTGGGCACAACAATTTCCTGTTTCTCTGTACTTGTAATCAACATATATTCAAGCAAAGTTGATCTCCTAATTAATCTCTAAGGCAAGGCTAAATAATTTATTATTCTCCAAAAATTATTGAGATTAAGTGAACCAAAAGTAAAAAAATTTAATGAAATCAGGGTTCTTGGAATCTACAGTAAATATGTAGTTATAGTGGGGGTAATAAAACATAGGTTGAAGTGAAGGTACCAATGTCAGAGGCTGAATTCATTCAACTACATGAGACAGCCAAAATAGTAACTTCATGAATATTGCACAAAGAACTCATCAGCTATTCGTAACTTGAAAAGAAGTAAGAGAAGCTACCAAATATATAATTTTAGTAATTTAAAAAGATACTTTACTTATATTAATATTTTATTTTCTATCTTTTTTAGTAAAAATATATATATATATATTTTACAATACACTTCTGAGCATTAGCATCAGGAAATGCTACTCTACTTTATTTTAGCATCTCAAAAGGCCACTTTATTACTTATACCATACCATTTTACAATTCCTCCAGCATCCCAAACTTTTATTTTTCTACTTTACTCATTAAAATAATATATCTACATAATAAAATAATATATATCAAAACCCAAATAAAAACAAAAACCCAAATCACCTCTATAGCCACCTGCTACCACCACCACCACAAAGAACATACTTAAACCGAAACCCATGGCCACGCCACCACCCCATGGCAAAAATCCAAACAAATGAAACCCACATCTGCCACCATGAAACCCACCTTTGCCACCACAACCAAAGACACCACCACCGCAACAACACACCCACCACCACAAAAAATCAAAGAAAAATCCATTCAGAACCCCCATCAAAACCCATCGGAAGCTGATCTCCACCCTTCCACCGACGTTCCACGGCCCCATGCAAGATCAATACCTAACCACAACCACGGCCCCATGCTGTCACTGCACCACCACGACCCAAAACCCACTCCCACAAATCAAAACCCCACACAACCGGACCCCATTACAAATCACAGAGAGAGGCCACAGATGATCAGAAGGTACCCATCGGCATCGACAACATTGCCAACCTTCTTGGCAATGGTCTTCACGGCCTCGAAATCATCGTTGGAGGCGGCGGGGAAGCAGGCCTCGATTATGTCGATGCCGAGCTTGGCGAGCTGTCGAGCTATGTTGAGTTTTTCCTTGGAGATTAGAGAGGCGTCGGGGGATTGCTTGCCGTCGCGGAGAGTGGTGAGGAAGATGCGAATGTAGTTGAGGTCAGAGATGTGATTGGGGATGTAATTGGGGCGGCGGCGGGGGGAAGGTGTGGGTGTGGGAGTGGAGTTTGATGGGGAGAAACAGGGAGTGGGAGACAGAGAGACGGAGTGGGAGTGAGGGAGAGAGGACAGAAATGAGAGACAGAGATGAGAAAGTCAGAGATAAAAATATATATATATATATATATATATATATTTACAATACTGCTACAGTGCAATTCTAAAGATAGAATTGCAGTGTAGCAGTATTGCAAAAAAATTTGCAATACTTACCTTTAGAGTTTTCTGATGTAGACCAATTTGGGGGTGCAAATGCCAAATGTAAGGAGAATTTGGCATTTGCATTCCCCAATGCTAATGCTTAACATCAAATTCAAAACAACTGTATTTTTTACCACTTCATTATGTTTTCATTCTTTCTTTATATTTCTCTCATTCTTCATCTCCTTCTCTCTCTTCTCTGAAGCAAACCAACCCAGCAAACCCAGAGATCTCAACCACACAAACCCATACTGGCGGCGGCGGCGATTACAAACCCAATCTAGCCACCACGAGTGACGACAACCACCACACCCAAACAGAGAGATTTTAATAGAGTGATGGAGATGAGAACACAAAGGAGATAGAGTGATGGAGTGATGGAGAAGAGAGGAGAGAGAGAGAAAAATGGAGTAATGGAGAACCAAAGAAGAAGATGGAGTAACAGAGAACCAGAGGAGAAACAATGGATTAGCTGGGCATGGTTGATAGAAACAAAGGAGAAGAAGTGAAACAGAGAAGAGAAGAAATAATTAAATAAAAGAGAAAAGGAAAGGTTAAAGGAGAACCAATTAAAATAATAGTTTTTATGTATAAACTTTCATTGCCATTTTTTTTTAAAGTACAGCTCCTTTTGTACTTGCATTTTAGTGTTTTTATTGTTAAAATAGTATTATAGCATTATACCAAATAGTATTATAGCTTGCTATACTTTCGACATAGAAAACTAATAAGGTTAAAGGATGTACTCTGATATCATCCTAAATAATTCAAAAAATATGGATAAGAAAAGCCAAGGAGAGAGGGGTCTTAATGCATGGAGTGCATGGACGCCTTAAAAATGAATGCAATTGCACAGCGGAACACAGATCCCTGGCCCGTTGCAGAGAATCTGAGGTTATATAGAGTTGGCTACAGATTAATTAATTAAGTTATGTAATTAAATTACAGCAATGTATTTATGTGTTCAAAGCATACATGCCTTGTTTAATGTTAAGACTAAGTGCTCATTTGCTCACAATGTATATGATGTTTTGTTTCTAGTAGGTAACTCTCATGGTTTTCTTTTTTCTTTTTTTCTTTTTTCTTTTTATTTTTAAAATTTTTTTTTATATCATTATTTCGTGTTTCTTCATTTAGTCACAATTAGACAAATTGTCTTTTTACCAACCCTTGGCACTGCCACCTCTACCTATGTGTTTTGCAATTAATATTCATGAACTCTTCTCCTGACAATGTATTTTGACTTATTTTATTTGCATATTTTGGTCTGTTTTCTATACTCATATTTTGCTCACAATGTCTGTTTTCTATTTTGACAATTAGACAAATTGTATTTTTATATCATTATTTTGACTTATTTCTAAAAACACAGGTCTAGGTCCCGCAAGGGGGCTGTAGCCGCACCGCATACGCTGTGTTTGTAAACGCGGCTATGAAAACGCAGCCACAGCCTATAGCTACATTTTTACGGGCTATAGCTGCGTTTTTCAAATGCGGCTATAATCCTCTTTTTTTGTAGTGATATTCACTTATATATATATATATATATATATATATATATATATATATATATATATATATATATATCATGAAGCACACCAGAAACAGGCATACAAAAAGAGAAATGCTACATCCACAACATTTTTACAATATTTTCATAACAAATCACATGTGGTTAATTGTTATTGGTTCAAATTTAAATCTAACACTAAGATTATTTTTTTGCCCCAACAATAACAACCAGTAACAATCTGCTACTTAAGATTTGTAGTAAAAATGTTGTAGACATATTATTTCTCTTACAAAAATGCCCACATTTTGAAGACAAGGTTGGAGTGATAGAAAATGAGCAAGGTGTTGAATAAGGTAGGAATGAGAAATGCAAAGACAAGGTTGAGGTGATTGTGTTTGAGAGAGTCAAATATCGTAAGAATGGGACCACAAAAAGTCTTACTGAAAACACAGTTTTTGAAGAGAGGGTTAGCGTTGAAGCTAATGGTTTTATCCAACAAAAGCGAAAAGGCTATGAGCAACGTACACGGTGCATTGGGCATTTAAGCATGTTAGCTACAGTTGAGTGGCAAGTAAAATACATTTTAGTGTTGCCAATACCAATTAAAAGAATGGTGAGAAAAAAAAATACAAATTTTAATATTGAGGAATATGATTGCCTAGAATCATTTAGTGGCAATCTAATTATTTATCACGTTCAAATGCAAAAAAATCTTTTCAAATTTCTCTTCTTCTTTTTTTATACAAATAAGAGAGGTAGATAACTAGATATATAATGAGAGGATATTAAATATTATTACGTATATTTTTAAAAGCCCACTAACTATTTAGGAAATAATTATAAAAATGTGGACTCGATAAACAAGAAAGAGATTAGCAACAGTAAAAATCAACTTCATTTTTTTTTTTTTTTTAACTTGTAAAAATTCAAATGAACATTAATATAAACTTCTATTAAGCAATGAATTTTTTGGAATTGACTAGATTCAAATCATTATTATCATGATTGTCACTAGGACCAATATGTCAATTCTACACAAGTGTGGGCTTTCATGGCTAGTCCTCATAAACCCTCTCTTTCATTTATTAATAGGGCCCTGGTCAATCGCTTCTCTAGGCTAGATTAGTAAGAGAAAGTCATAACAAGTCAATTGAAAAATGATAATACTCATTATAATTCTTAAGAAATTTAAGTAAAATATGCAGTAGGAAAATAATTATAAAAATGTGGACTCGATAAACAAGAAAGAGATCAGCAACAGTAAAAATCATCTTCATTTTTGTTTTTGTTTAACTTGTAAAAATTCAAATGAACATTAATATAAAGTTATAAACTTCTACTAAGCAATGAATTTTATGGAATTGACAGCATAGATTCAAATCATTATTATCATGATTGTCACTGCTAGGACCAATTGTCACTAGTACTTATCACTAATTTCATTTGCGAACTAGTATACTTAAAAGAAATAAATTTACAAAACCAACCTACACAAGCAAATCACCAATGCCATCAAACTAGCCTTAAAACTTCAACCATATCAAGCATCATTGATTGTCAGTTAATGCAATATTATAAAACTCATATATAAGTATGGTTAGTTGGTTGCTACAAGTCTTACCAATATATGATCAATATATATGCTAAAATTTTCAAATCATTAAGAATATACTGCTATTGCCAGCAAGAACACCAATTTATTTATTTAATAATTTTGCTTGCACCATAAATGTTCAACTCCTTGGTTATCTTTTATTTTATATGTTCTTTTTGTTTTTGGTTTTTTTTTCTTTACATCTTTTATGCATTTTCTTTGTTAACATATCTTTTTATTTTATATGTTCTTTTTTATGCATTTTCTTTGTTAACATATCGAAATTTCAACCAAAAAAAAAAAAAAGGAAAAGAAAAAGGGATCACATTATGGAATCCTTATGTTTATTCCATGTTCAACTTTCTGCCCAGGAATGTTTTGATAAAATATATCAAAATGAATGCAATTTTGGGAAGCTCCCTCAAGTTCTGAAGAATTTCGGTCCCTTCAGTAATTTTCTGTATATTTTTGCTTCAGTGTAATAAATTGGAATTTCAGTTTTCTCTAGATAAGACAAAATTTTAAATTTCCACTTTTGCATTTCATTAATTGTAAATTTTCTGCTAGTAGGTGTACCCAATAGTCAATAATATTATGATATTTAATAAGCGACAATGTGCAGATTTCGACAAGGTATGTGCTACAAAAGTTGTTTGGTCCCAAAGTCACGGAATTGATTTGGATTCAAAAGATTCTGTACCTTGACCTTCCTTTCAATGGTCTCTCTCTCTCTCTCTCTCTCTCTCTCTCTCTCTGATGTATGCACTCACTTTCAAAGCATTTTAATGGATTCACTTGGAAAAAAATGCATCTGAACTATTATACATTTGACATTTAGATGTGTCTCATTTTGATGTTATTTATAATGTTTGGTTTCCATTGGAAGAATCATTGTGAATCACTAGATTTCGTTTTGTTGATTTAATATGTATATATCATGCATATGCTTGTGCTTTGTAAGAAAAATATTAGTGGCTGGTGCGCTGTGACTGCGGAATCACTCATTCCTGAACCATTCTAAGCCCTTTTATGTGCTAACAATACAGTCAGTTTGATATCAAATAAGTTACGAGTATTTGGAGGTTATGATAAAAGTATGTGTCATGATAATAGAATCAAAATAAGCTAAAGTTATAATAAATGTAATTAAATGTGTTGAACATGCTCTAATGATAACAGTAGTTGGATGTAGCAAAATTTTTATGGTTGTGTAAAGTAAAATTGTTTGAGAGGTATTTTACACTAAAGACATTATTATACAATTGTTTGGACTCAAACATTTACTTCTAGAGTAGGGATTTCCGTGGTAGTCACCCTCCATATTCAACTATAATAGTGGATGAGACTGTGAGCGTTTAAGCCTCATATGTTTTTCCTAGCTCTAAGGAATCACTTATATGATAATATGTTCTTTCTTTTTTTTATTTTTATATAAGTAATGTAAATTTTATTCAAATTATAAAAAGAGCCACCCAAGTATACGGGAAGTATATATTTGGGACCAAACAATCAAGTATTCAAATTATGGGCATCTATCAAATTGAAAATAGAAGAAATAGAATAACTTCCTATAATTGAATCAACATCCAATCTGATAGTGTTTTAAAAAAAAAAGTTTTGGGTCAGCAATTGTCCTTTATGAGTCCTCAAAATTCTGTTTATTTCTCTCAGGTTAAATGCACCACATCAAGCAATAATAAGGAATAGCCATCTAGATGACACCAATACAATGACAACCAAATTAACTTTTCTTGCTAGAATGATAAGATGTTCCTAATTGCAACTTATCTTTAGCATAATTTATGAAGGTCTATCACAGTATAGGATAGCTAGGGCTTGATTCTTTGGTTTGGTAAAGGCTACATGTTGGAACTTTGTGCTTGGTGTAGGGCTTAAGAGTGAGCTTGGTCTATTAAAGTTTCAAGTGACTCACTAATTATTTAGATTAATTTAATAATATTTGTAAAATATTTTCTCTTTTACATAAATTTTTAGTTAATTCACGCGGTCATAATACTATCGAGCTAGTTCTATATAAGAATGTCAATCCTAGCTCACTCTGTATATGGGTCTCTTTCTTGGGTGGGTCACTTGGTCTTGGGTGTCTCTTTCTTCTAACGCTTTTTCTTTTCGAGTGTGTGAGTCCGGAATTGAGTTTTGACATATACATATGGAGAAAGCTGTGTATGAAGGTAAACGTTAAGGGTGGGTTGTAGTATGACCTCTGTATTCTTAAGAGCAAAAGACTTTTTGTACTTGCAATTGAGTTTTGAAGTTAAATTTAGTTGAAGTTAACCTTTTTTAATCATATTTTTGAAACTTAGGTAATTGGTTTTACCTAAAGTAAACTATATTAACAATTAATAAAATATAAACTATTTTAATAATATAGTGGCGAAGCATGGTGCAACGTGCATGCCATTATATTGAATAATAATTTATTGCTATTATATTTATGTCTATTGTACAAAGCCCTCATTTTTTTTACAAGATTTTGGAAGAATTATGTTACAAAGATTTGGAGAGATTATGCTAAGCAATCTTACTCTTACCCTTACCCCCAATATCTTGTCATTGCATTGAATAATAATATAATTTCAAACATAAAAAATGTTTATAACACAGCAAATATGTAAATCATTTTATATGTGAAACACCTAATTTTTTTACAATCAATATTTTAAAAATGTGAGGCATGAAATATAAAGTTTTATTTTCTATAAATTTGCGAGTATAGAGTACAAAACACAACGGGATATTAACTTAAGAAATGAAACTTCAGGACTGTTTGGTACATCAATTTAAACACATGTTTTTAGTTTTTAAACAACATTATACGCATTTTCATACATTTTTCACACACACGTATTTCAAAAAAACTGAAAACTGTTGTTTAGGCTGCATTTGGCTATATGTAAATCAAATTCCGAGAGTAAAATGAATGCAGGGGAAAGTGAATTCCCATAAGGAAAATGAAATTCTGGTGTTTGGTTCTGCAATGGAAAATAATACGGAAAACGATTTCCGGTGTTTGGTAACATTCTAAAAATTTCCGAGAGTAAAATGAATGCAGGGGAAAGTGAATTCCCATAAGGAAAATGAAATTCTGGTGTTTGGTTCTGCAATGGAAAATAATCCGGAAAACGATTTCCGGTGTTTGGTAACATTCTAAAAATGCTATTTTCTTACAAATTTTTCACATTTTTTTAGTCATTTTCTTAGCATCCAAACAAATTTTACAACAAAAAATTTCAAAATATACACTCACAACCAAAAATAAAAATAAAAACATTTACATGATAGATCAGTGAAAGGAGGAAGAAAGAGTGAGAGATTAAGGGAAAGAGAGATAGATCGGGAAAGAGAGGATCAGAGTGGAGGGCGGCAGCGGCCAGATCAGGTGGGTTTGGGGGTGGAGTGGAGTGGGTTGGTGGTCGATGGTGGCCAGATCGGCAACGTTGAGCAAGATGGAGAAGAAGAGTTGAGGAAGAAGAGAGAAAAATGAGGAAGCTTGGCCGGCGCTTGATTTGGGCGGTGGGGGCAACATGATCTGGGCTAGCCGAAGCTTAGCTGAGCAGCCGCCTGTGCTCTCTCTCTCTCTCTCTCCGTGAGTCCTGAAAATCATTTGAAGATAAAATAGAAACTGAAATGAATTTACGACTTGAAAAGTTTATTTTACAGTCAAACTGAATTCTATTTTCAGTTTAACTGTATTTTTAAGTGGTGGTAAACACACACCCAAGTGTAAAATGTTTTCAAATTTTAGTTTACTGCTAAAACAAACGCAACCTTAAGCAAACGTATCAAACGGCACTTCACATTTTAAAACTCAATTGCGAAGTACAAAAAGCCTAATGCTCTTAATACAGAGTTCATACTGCGACCCACCCTTAACGTTTACAGCTTTCTCCGTATGTATATGTCAAAACTCAATTCCGGACTCACACACCCGAAGAGAGTGAAAGCGTTAGAAGACCAAGAGACCCATCTTCAAGCTTCGGACCAAACCCAGATCACGCCGCCCCGCCCCCATCCACTTGCCGGTGAGTTCTCCCTCGCTTCCTCTCTGTTCTCTCTTCTTCCTCATCTCCTCTTCTCTTCCATTTCCGACCTCTTCTCCTCCGTCATTTTCAAACCCAAGCCCGGACCCAATTAACTCTTTTTTAATCATATTTTGTGTAGGTGGTGGTGGGTTGTGCTTGTCCTTGGTGGTGGTGGCTGGCTTGAGCTTTGCAACTGCAAGTGAGTGATGGCCCGCAGAATCTGTTACCGTCTTTTCCATTTCCATTTACAGCAACCGTCTGTTTCTCCAAGGTCTCATTCTGATAATTACATATATATATATATATATATATATATATATATATATATATATATATATATATATATATATATATATATATGCTTAGCTAATACGTATCAGCTTTCCTTTCTTTTAGTTTCTTTGTCATTTCTGTTTATAATCTTTGTTTACAAAATCTGAGAAACCCAACTTGGCTCTTTCTTTCAGATTATATATCCTTTCTGGAAGCGCCTCAAGATATCCCTTTAATTTGGGGTTTTTCCCGGCATTTCAAGGTTACTATTCCTCTTTTAAAAGTTCTATTTTTCACGGCTTCTGGGTTTTCCATTGTCACTGTTTTTGAATGATTTTCATTGTGTGAGAAAAAACCCATTAAGAGGTTTATGATTGTTGGTGAAAATCATGGCTGAAAGCTTGTGACGTTATGACATGTAGTCTATGTATTTGTGCTAAGTCCTCATAGAAGAACATTAGTTTGATTATTTGAAAGTTACCCATTTCAAGACTACTATTTGGGGGGTTTTGTGGGGTTCTACAGAGCAAACAAAACTATAAAGGCTGATTAAATTGCTGAGGAGGTCTTCAAATAAATATATGTCTTGGAGTAATTGGGTTTGGCTGTCACTTCAGCTCTCTGGTTTTGGTTTGTTAACATTATAGAATATAAGTAGACTCTTAAGTGTAGAGTTTTGTTTTGCTTTTTAAATAAGTACCAATAGTTAAGATATGTCCTTTAGAAGCTAATATGCCATTTAATTTTGATTTCTTAAGAATTTAGGAACTTAATGCCCCACTAGTTAAGATTGGACTTTACGTCATTCTCATCAACAACTAGACAAAATTTATGATTCTTCTCTACTAATAACTGATGCGTGATAAGATGGATGCCATATATTTTGTTGACCTACAACTTATATGAAGGGGTTCTTGTAGTTTTCTTGTTCTAACTCAGGGTTGCAACAAGGATTTAGTTTTCACATTGTCTGCTGTTGTTCTTCCTCTGGTATGCTAAATTCATCCACAATATATTGAATATTTTGTAGCATCACGAGCCTATGCTCGAGGTGGGCGCAAACATTATGATCTTTTTGGCAATGGAAAGCTGGGTGATGAAGATTTCAGAAAAACATGGAAGAAAGAGATGGATGAAGATACTTCTCTGTGGACAGGGAGTGAAGATGAAAGAGACGATGAAAAAGATCCTAAAAGTCGTCTTGAAGAAGAAATTCGGAGAGTGAGACAGCAGGCAAAGGAACATTCTGACCTAATTGATGCCGATGACAGTGATGAATTAAGAAGTATATGGTCTGGAAGTGATGAGGAGAAGACGTTGTGGACTGGTAGTGAGGGTGATGACGACGATGATATTCCTACAGAAGCCTACCCAAATGAAAGTAGTGATAAGTACATAGACAAATTGTTTGAGTTTGAGGAAATGCCTAAATATCGAACAATCTCTGAATTATTGAAAGCTGAAAATGAACCAGAAGAATTGTCCCCAGGAAAGCAGGCTAGGAAAATTGCAGTTGAAAATGCCTTGAAAAAATTGAAGAAAGGTCCAGATGGGCGTTACTCCAATGTGTGGGAGGTCATGAGTGATATAGATATTCTAATTGGAGCATTTGAAAGGGTTGTTTCTGGACCAGAGTATGCGGAGCTTAGACAGGGAGGGCCTAAGAAATTAAATATGCAGTTCTTTAAGGATATACAAGCACGTATGAGAGATCAAAATTACAAGTTCTCACCTGAGTTAAAGCTGAAGCCGAAGAGCAAATTAGTTTCAAGAAAGAAGTGGCAGAAAGCGCAGTCTAGAAGGAGGAAAGCACAAAAGCGTTAAGTTGTAATTGTTTCCTTTTGGCACTAATGTGAGTTAAATGTATTATATATCCCTGCAACTTGTGCTTTTCAAATGTTCAAATCTGTAATCATAGGTACTTTTTTTTTTTTTTTAATTAGTAATTATAGTTTTACTTAGTTCGTAAGACAAATCTGTAATCTGCAACTTGTGCTTTTCTTGACCCTCCAAATGACAATGGTTTTTTTTTTTTTTTTTGATAAGTAGTATCCTCCAAATGACAATGTTGAAAATAGAATATCACATCATCACTGAAATAATAGTAATAAAAGAAAATAATATTAAGAGTAGCCATTGATGTGCCAGTGGAGGCCTCTACTCACAAGATTGAGTGAACATTATATTTGGATTTTGATCTTACTGAATATATATATATATATATATAATGCTTGTTTGAGTTTTTGTCCAACTTACATTTTCTTTGAATGTTAATGTTAGCACCTTCAACTTTTCGGAGGAGTTCTATTACTTTCTGCATGCACCCTTGACAATTGCATTTTGAGAACATATGTCTGCCAACAAAAGGAATGAATCAAATGTAACATAAAAAGAAAGCAAAAGTTTAGTGAGACTGAGAAAAAGAAGTAGAGGCCAAAAAGAAATAGATGAAAATGCATAATTGCTTTGGAGAAAGATGATAGAAAATGGCTTGAAGTAGGGGCCTCAATCTTTAAGAATTCATTTGATGACATTTTCAACAGTGGTTCTTCAAAATGGAGATGCCTGGAACCTTTTGCTTCCTATTTTCTGCTTTCTCTACAGTAGTATATTTCTTCCCAATCTAAGAACCATCATGTTGTAGGAAGTTCAGGTAAATCAAATAAGGGAGTTCCAAGTCTGAGAGAAAACAAGGGAGAATAGATGTGTAAGTGTGAAATGACATAAGTACCCCATTCGTTATTCATGCTAGATGCTACTACCATTTGCTGAAACACATACATTGTTACTTCCGATTTTTTTTTAATATTCTTTTTGGTTGATAAATTCTTTTAAAAGGAATATATATTCAAGTCTATACCCATCAAATCCATGATTTTAGCTTTAAATATATACTATATTATAATTTGCGCATATGCACGAAAACATTGAATGGTATTGATAAAAAGGAAAAAAAAAAATGAAGAATCTTATAAGTAATCATTTGAATTTTATAAATTCTAAATTATTATTTATTATTCAAGCAAAATGTTGATTATTATTATGAATGTTATATAAGAAATTTGATAGCTGAAACATTATGGTTGACAACAATCTTCTTTAAAGAAATTAAAGTAATGAAGTTGTTGTTTTATTAATTGGGATTTTAAAAATTATTTTGAAATCTGCATTTAAAATTAGTATCTCAAGTTTTGTTAATGTTAGAATCATGTCAAGACTAGTACTTGTATACATAGATGATTACTTTGGTTATGTGATTTCAGTATTTCTCTTTCTAATTCAACCCCAGAATTGGTCGTACCTAGTGTACAAAACTCTCACTTTTTGTAGGGTTTTAGAAATGTTATGGTAAGTAACTGTGCACGGCCCATGTGTAGCGGGCCTGGGCGTGGTTTGGGCCTTAGACTGACAAAGGAGCCCAAGGGATTTACAACCACTCCCTTCACATGTCCTCATCCAAGTTCGCCTAGCAACGGGCTCGGACCAAACACCATCCGAGGACCTACGCCTTTTGCCGAATATGAATGGGATTGCGGAGGCGACTGCTCGGTCCGGCCAACCGAGCATTGCTGCATTGGTCCGGACGTGCGATCGGGCAACTACCTGGTATTGCCTGGGGAATAACGCTACCGTACATGTTTGCCATAGTGGAGATCATTTCCAAAGCCACTCCCACCTAAACACCCACTAAACCCTTTTGAGATTGGACCTTACAATCCATTAACGTTGGGGACAATCATGATCACCCCACTAACAATCTCCTATAAATAGGAAATTGGAAGAAGGAACAACGGTTGGTGAAAGGGAGGAGAAAAGTGATAGAAAGGAGAATAACAGCAGAGTGATACAAAGAGATAGTGAGGTGGTGCACAAATTGGGAACAGAGGCAATCTTGTCAAGTCTCCTAGCTGCGAACGACCCATAGTAGGAATCACTATCCCACCAAACAAATAGGTTGTGAGTCAAATTGGGGTGAAGCCCATTGGGCCTCATTTTCGCCCTCTACAGTAACCTTACCTCCAAATTTTTTGGCAAGGCTAATCCTTAGACTCAAACCTACAATCTAAGGCTTTTAGTGGAAGGCATTTGTCATCACACTAATACTTCATCTCTAAAGATCAAATTCAAGATGTTCTAACATTTTTTTTAAAAAAAGAAACTAGTCATGTAATTGACAATATTTGTTTTACAATATTCATCAATATTATCTATTTGAAATTTCGGCTAAAATGACCTTATATTTTTTCATCACAAAGAAAATGATTCTATCAATAAAATAAAATAACCAACAAGAATCAAGAATCAAGATGGTTAGAATTTAAAAGCTTTTTTTTTATTTTCTTCTTCTCTTTTGACAATATCATAAAAAGGTAGTAATTATTGCACCATCTTAAACATCATATGAAGTCAACTCATATAAAGATATATACTTTATTCTCATGTCAATTCAAAAAATCTTGCTTGGGATATCAATGATTGATTTTGAAGAGGATAAAATCTAGAAGTTACGGGCCTGACGGGCCATCTTCCTGACGGCCCATCCCCTGTGGGCCGAGGCTAAATGGGCCGAATATCCGTAGCACTTTAGAAGAATTCTAATACAAAGTGGAGTTGTAAAAGAAACCTCATTAATAGATTTCTCTATAAGGAAACACCTTGTCAATTACGTTTAGTGTCCTACAAGGAAAGAATTCCGCAACCTCCGCTCATAAAGATTCCTATAAGGAAAAGACTTCTACTTCAAGAAGGAGAGGTCAACTTTCGACTACTATAAAAGCCTCAATACCCTCACAAATCAAGGTACGCATAATTTTACCCTCTCTAGCACTCTAGAGTTGTGAGAATATATTTCTGACTTAACCTTCGGAGGGTATTCGGTCGGCACCACACCGGTGCTCTTCGCAAGGTTTTCTCTTCTCTTTATTGTGTAGGTTCATATTCGTGCGCGTAGGTATCGTATGGCTCATTGGTGAAATTCTTGACTTCATCAGTTGGCGCCGTCTGTGGGAAACCTCATTAAGTTATAGTTGAGATTCACAACCATACTATTGTTTCTCGGACTATAGAGTTGCATGGTACTCACTCGCTCGATGGCAACCACCAACGACGCTCAAGGAGAGGAACCACCCACGACTGCCCTCGAGAGACAGGTTCGAACTCTTGCTGCGGCCGTGGAGCGCCTCACTAAGCAGAACAACGACTTAGAAGAATGGCTGCGCCAGAAGAATGCAGCACCGAATGACTTACAAGAAAACCAAGAAGGGAACAGCGCTGCAAGAAGAAACTAGGAGAAACCTCAAGGCAATCATGCCCCGAGCAGACCAGAGAGGCAGAACATGAGCATGCCATCCCTCACGGATGTAACTCCACCACATATCGTCGCAGAGATGCAAGCTATGAGAGAACAAATGGAGGTTATGATGAATGCACTCAAGGGGCGAGTTTCCAGTGACCTAGACGATCTAGTCAACCGCACTGATTCACCTTTCACTGCAGCCGTGAACTCCTTCCCCCTACCACACAAGTTTCGAATGCCACACATTGACAGTTATGACGGAATAAAAGACCCTCTAGATCACCTAGAGACATTCAAAACCTTGATGCACCTTCAAGGGGCAGATGAGATAATGTGCAGGGCCTTTCCTACCACGCTGAAGGGAGCTGCAAGAATTTGGTTCAGCCAGTTGACACCAAGCTCCATCAGCACTTTCAAGGAATTAAGCGCACAGTTCACGTCTCACTTTATCGGGAGACATAGGTACAAGAAATCGACAGCGTGCCTTATGAGCATCAGAAAGCGAGAAGACGAGACGCTGAGGTCCTACATAACCCGGTTCAATAAGGAGGCACTTTCAATCGATGAGGCCGACGATAAGATACTGGTAGCAGCCTTCACAAATGGGTTGCGGAAGGGTAAATTTTTGTTCTCTATATACAAAAATGACCCAAAAACCATGACAGAGGTCCTTTACAGGGCCACCAAATATATGAATGCAAAAGACGCATTACTGGCCCGAGAGGACAAGCCAAGGAAGAAAGAACGGCAGGAGGACACCCGGCAGGACCAAGAGAGGAAAAGACTCAAAACTGGAGACCGAAGGAAAGACTGGCGGTCAAAGCCCCAAGGGAGGAAATTTACAAGCTTCACCTCATTGAATACCCCAATTGACCAAGCCCTAATGCAGATCAAGGATGAAAGGGCTCTAACCTTTCCAGGAAAGCTCAAGAGCGATCCAAGCAAGCGATCCAGAGATAGGTACTGCCGTTTCCACCACGACCACGGTCATGATACGTCGGATTGTTAGGACTTGAAGCAGCAGATAGAGGTCCTTATAAGGCAAGGAAAACTGCAAAAGTTTATCAGGAAAGAGAGGACGGATCCTCCACCTCAAGAGCAGCAACCCCGGAGAGAGAATGAATGTCTTAGACCACCAGTCGGAGACATAAGGATGATAGTTGGTGGAACCGTGAGAGCAGGCTCATCCAAGAAGGCCTGAAAAACTTACCTCCGAATGGTTCAGAACGTCCACCTGACGGGCTCGGTTCCAAAGATAGCCCATAAGGATAGCCCAACTATTGGGTTCTCGGAAGAAGATGCACGACGACTACATCATCCGTATGACGATGCACTGGTCGTCACCCTACGAGTCGAGGAATATAACATGCACCGAGTATTGGTCGACAACGGCAGCTCAGCGGATATACTATACTATCCCGCATTCCAGCAAATGATGATGAATAAGGAAGGACTGATGCCAACAAACGCCCCGCTAGTGGGGTTTGGAGGAATGAGAGTATTCCCGTTAGGTGCAATCACGCTTTCGGTGACGGTAGGAGATTACCCTCAGCAGATCACTCGAGACGTGACATTCCTCGTAGTTGATTGCCCGTCTGCATACATCGCTATTCTTGGACGACCAACACTGAACGCATGGAAGGCGGTAACCTCGACATACCACCTGATGATTAAGTTCCCCACGGAGTATGGGGTCGGGGAGTTACGGGGGAATCAGGTAGCTGCCCGTGAATGCTACTTAGCCATGTTGGAGACAGAGGATCACCAGCAGGCAATGTGCATAGAAGATCAGCGACTCACTGCCGAGCCCGTCGAGGAGCTTGAAGAAATAGTTCTAGACGAATCAAAGCCTGAACGAATGACTAGAATAGGGACGTCGGCTAGCCAACCCATACGGCAGGCCCTCAGAACGTTCCTCAGGGTAAATCAGGATGTATTCGCTTGGAGCCACGAGGACATGCCCAGGATTAGCCGATCGGTCATGGTGCACAAGCTAAATGTAAACCCCAATTTTTCACCCGTAAGACAGAAAAAGCGAGTATTCGCTTAAGAACGGGACAAGGCAATAGCAGAGGAAGTAAAAAAGCTACTCGAGACAGACTTCATCCGGGAGGTGTATTACCCTGACTGGTTAGCAAACGTGGTGATGGTCAAAAAGGCTAACGGGAAATGGCGAATGTGCGTCGACTTCACGGACCTCAATAGGGCATGCCCAAAAGACAGCTATCCGTTACCACGGATAGATACACTGGTAGACTCAACGGCGAGACATCAACTTTTGAGCTTCATGGATGCTTTCTCCGGCTACAATCAGATCAAGATGGACGAAGCCGATCAAGAAAAAACCTCTTTTGTCACGAGCCAAGGGCTTTTTTGTTATAAAGTAATGCCGTTTGGGCTCAAGAATGCAGGAGCAACGTACCAAAGACTAATGAACAAAATGTTCGCACACCAGGTCGGGAGGAATGTACAGGTGTACGTCGACGATATGCTTGTCAAAAGTCTCCTGGAACAAGACCACCTAAGAGACCTACAGGAGACCTTCGACACCCTTAGGTCGTACAATATGAAGTTAAATCCGAACAAGTGTGTATTCGGAGTAACGGCCGGGAAGTTCTTGGGATTCATGGTATCCCAAAGAGGAATTGAGGTCAACCCAGAGAAAGTACTGGCCATCATGGAGTTAAAACCGCCGGAAACAGTGAAAGAATTGAAGAGCTTGAATGGTAAGATCGCAGCTTTAAACAGATTCGTTTCCAAAGCGACGGACAAATGCCTACCGTTCTTCCGCACATTGAGAAAATCATTCAAATGGACGGATGTGTTAAAAGGCATTTAAGGACCTAAAGAAATACCTAACCTCTCCACCGCTTTTCAGCCCAGCCGAACTAGGGGAAGAGCTCTACCTATACTTAGCAGTTTCACAAGCGGCGGTCAGCGCGGCCTTAATAAGAGAAGAACGAGGAACTCAGCTACCCGTCTATTTCATAAGTAGGGGTTTCCGGGGGGCAGAAGAAAGATACCCCCAGATGGAGAAGCTGGCCTTCGCACTTGTAACTGCCACCCGAAAGCTCAAGCCTTATTTCCAGGCACATACCATTGTGGTCTTGACGGATCAACCCCTGAAGAGAGCCATGAGCAACCCTAAAGCTGCTGGACGTATGGCTTTGTGGGCAATAGAACTAAGCGAGTTTAATATACAGTATCGCCCGCGAACTGCAATAAAGGGCCAAGTCGTGGCAGACTTTATCGCCGAGTATACCCCAGTAGAAAACAAGGGGGTAGACACACTCAGAGAATGAAGCATCCACACGGACGGATCTTCAAACAGGCAAGCTGGAGGAGTTGGAGTGGTAATTCAAACTCCGGACGGGGATAAAATCGAATGAATGGTCTGATTAGATTACGCGACCACAAACAACAAGGCCGAGTATGAGGCATTAGTGGCAGGATTGGACCTCGCGGCAGTAGCAGGTGCTGAAGTCATGGTCGTACATTGCGACTCCCAGGTAATAACGAGTCAAATTAACGGCATTTACGAGTGCAAAAATGAAAGGATGAAGAAGTACCTAGAAAAGGTAAAGAATCGGATCGACGGCCTCAAAGTGCGATTCATTCAAATCCCTAGGGAAGAGAATGAATGCGCCGACTGTCTGGCAAGGGCAGCCTCAGCAAAGCCTATGCTAGTCCCTGATCAAGTATTGTCATTTATCCAAACGTCCCCAATTATTGACAATGAAGCAAAAGTGCATGAAGTGAATTCTGAGAATGATTGGACCATGCCATTATTAGCCTACCTGAGGACAGGCGCGCTACCCGACGGAAAAGAAGCAGCTAGAAAACTGAGAGTCCAAGCCTCACGATTCGTACTAATCAAAAACCTTATATACAAAAGGAGATTCTCACGACCGTATCTGAGGTGTTTGAATCATGACGAGGCAGACTACGTAATGAGAGAAGTCCATGAGGGTATCTATGGAAACCATTCGGGTGCACGATCACTAGTGCACAAACTTATCCGAGCAAGGTACTACTGGCCTACAATGCAGAAGGACGCACAAAGCTATGTCAAGAGGTGTGACAAATGCCAGAGATTCAGCAATCTAATAAGGCAACCAACCGAGGAGATGACATCCATGACGGCCCCCTGGCCATTCGCCCAATGGGGACTAGACATCATGGGCCCCTTCCCGACCGCGGCAAAGCAACTAAAATTTCTGGTGGTTGGTATTGACTACTTCACAAAATGGGTGGAAGCAGAGGCCCTGGCCACCATCACGGAGAAAAACATTCGAAGCTTTGTTTGGAAAAATATTATCTGCAGGTACGGGATACCAAGAGTGCTTGTCTCCGACAATGGAAAGCAGTTCGACAATAGCGCATTCAGGAACTTCTGTTTGGAGCTGGGTATCAAGAACCATTATTCCTCTCCCACACACCCTCAGGCCAACGGACAAGTTGAAGTTACAAACCGAACCTTGCTCAAGATAATCAAGGCCCGGCTCGAGGGGGCAAAGGGCATCTGGCCTGACGAACTACCAAGCGTCTTGTGGGCATATCATACAACTGTAAGAGTACCTATAGGAGAAACGCCGTTTCGGCTAGCATATGGGACAGATGCGGTCATACCGGCAGAGGTAGGGCTTACAAGCTATCGCATGGAGAATTACAGCGAGGATAACAATGAAGAAGCCATGCGACTCCAGCTAGACTTGGTGGACGAAGTCCGTACTACGGCAGAACAGAGGTTAGCGCGATACCAGAACCTGATGGCAAAATACTACAACTCCAATGTCAGACAGAGAGACTTTCAGATCGGTGATCTTGTGCTGAGAAAAGTAATGGGAGCTGCTAGAGGCCCCTCTCAAGGAAAGCTCGGCCCCAACTGGGAATGACCATACAGGATCTCTTTATGGCACAGAAAAGGGACTTACCACCTTGAAACTCTGGACGGGCAGAAGCTGCAGCACCCGTGGAACACAGAGCACCTACGGAGATACTACCAGTAGAGGCGACGACTTGAAGAACAACACCTATCTTTTTACTCTTAGATTTACTGATTACTTTTAAGCTTCCGCTACAATAAGCCCAACGGGCACGTTTTTTACTTTGGTTTTGCTACAATATGTTTTTAAGCCCAAGGGGGCAAGTACTTTTCTACGAATGAATGATTTTTTATTCAGATTCAACTATGTTCACCTACATGCACTATTCAAAGTCTTAAGTCCGCAATATAGACGGACAAACCCCAAGAGGGTTAAAATTTTATCAAATCCAAAAAGTGGACGGACAAAGCCCACAAAGTGGACGGATATCCCCAGGAGGGATAGAATCTTAAATCTGCAAATTAGACGGATAATCCCAAGAGGGTTAAAATTTTATCAAGTCCAAAAAGTGGACTGACAAAGCCCACAAAGTGGACGGATATCCCCAAGAGGGATAGAATCTTAAATCCGCAAATTAGACGGATAACCCCAAGAGGGTTAAAATTTTATCAAGTCCAAAAAGTGGACGAACAAAGCCCACAAAGTGGACGGATATCCCCAGGAGGGATAGAATCTTAAATCCGCAAACTAGATAGATAACCCCAAGAGGGTCGAAAATTTTAGTCTATATGTGGACGGAGAAAATCCACAAGGTAGACAGGTCATCCCAAGAGGATGAAAATCTAAGTCCTATGGTGGACAAATAAAAACCTAGTCTGCATGACGGACAGGTCATCCCAAGTGGATGAAAATCCTCGTAGGAAGGACGGATAAAAACTTAGTCCAACACGGTGGACGGGTACTACAAAATCCACTAAATAGACAGATAAATACCAATTCCACAAAATGGACGGATCCTACAAGGGCGGGTCCTACGAGTCCATAAATGGACGGAGTATATCCACAATGTGGACAGATGTCCCTGGAAGAGATAAAATATTAAATCCTTAATGTAGACAAACGACCCCAAGGGGGTTAAAAATTGATTGTCCACAAAAACGACGGACAAACACAATTGAGTAAAACAATTGATTAAGTCCACAATTTGGACGAACCTCCCCGAGTTTTAAAAACCCTGCAAATCTAAAAATTTGAACGGAGTCCACTACCTGAACGAACTACCCAAGACGTTTAAAAAATAAAACGTCCTCAAAAAGGATGGATTTAAGAAGACATCATCAAACAAGACGATGTTTTCCTCAGTACGACGGACGTAAGGATGAACGATAAAATTCATTAACCAAATCAAATAAAGTCAACAGATAAAGCAACAGATTATATATGCCAAAAGAATAAGAAACTACTGACGGACAAAGTACCCATTGAGGGAAATGTTTGATAAAAAGAGGACGAGTATATAAATTGTTCCCCAAATACTTTTACATATCAAAAAATTAAAATAAAAGGCAAAGTAAAAATTAAACTACGATGGGTGTCTCCTTCTTTTCTTCACGGCTGGTTTTACTATCCTTAGGTCCACTCTCGACGGCTGGTTGATCAACACAAGCACTTTTACCGTCCTTGGGATCACTTTGAAGGATTTGTTGATCTCCAGGAGCACTGACGGGCGGGTTCTCTTCAAAGAGTTCGTTCATATTTTCAGAATTGGCAGGACGGGTAGAAGTAAGTTCTTGAGCATTAACATTGACGGACGAAACGTCAAGATCCGGATATAATGCCTTCACCTGACAGATAGTCTCGTCAAAACCGTCATTGAAAGAATCTCCAAGCTCTGACAATAGGGCATCTGAATCATGGTACTCTTGGACAGCAGTTTCCTTTGCCAGACGGATTTCTTTCTCTTTGTCTTGAAGGACTATCCTCAGTTCCTCCGTCAGCTTAAAAAGCTCGTTCCTATCCGTCTCAAGCAGTTTAAACTTTTTCTCCTGGGCGACCTTCCAAGCCCTTAGCTCTAAAAGCTCTTCCTCCGTCATCTTGGCTTTATCCCGAAGACGGCCTAGGGTCGTCTCATGATTAAGACACCGTCCCATGAGTCCCTTCACCATGACCATGGTCTGAAATATTGAAAAATTAAAAAGAAATAAAAAATAGTAAGACGGATAAAGAGTAAACATATATGACGTGGACGGGGCTTACCTGAGCAATACTAAATAAACTTGTCTCACCCATGGCCTCCATCGAGTGATTACCCAGGTCTTCGTAATCCTCGGAGGTGAGAAGGGAAGATAGCTTTTCCAAAGCATAACTGGGGTCGTCCCGGAGAAGTGGAGGTGGTTTCTTAAGGTCGGAGGACGGACCCTTTATCAGCCCTTTACCAGCCCCGTGCTTGGTTGGGGTGACCGTCTTGTCACCTTCAGCCATAAGCCCTACGACGGGCTCCAAGGGGACCTTAGGCTTCTTAGGAGGACGGTCTCCCTTGGACGGCTGCTTTCTTTTTGCTTAAACCGTTGCCTCCTTCGGTTCCGTGACATTGGCTATTCTATTCTTTGCGGCGTTAGACCATATAAGTGCCCTTCTCTTGGCAATATCCATTTCTGTAAACATGAACGGATAAAGTTAGCTTCATAAAACAAAACTTAATGTTCAAACAGGAAGTAAATGACGGACATACGCTGACGGATCCTTTTTTCGTATTTGATTGCTTGCGGTGAAGGTACAGGCCCGTCACAGTACCAACAAATTGTATCAAGGTTTACCAATTTCGCCCAAGTCCTTTCGTCCGGCGTAGTCTTGTTGAAAATTTTTTCAAGGAAACTAAACTCCTCGACACTAACTTGCAGGCGTCGTCGGACTGCATATAAACAGGACGGTTAGAAAAGTTTGAAATGTGTTGAACAGTTAAAATAAAGGATCCTCACACTAGGACGGACACATACCATTCTCAGATAGTATGCCCCATGTTATATCGACAGGCATGTGGTCTGTCTCTCCTGGATGGCACATCCATCCGTCACCCTCTAAGAAAAAGTAACGACTCTTCCAGTCTCGGTTGGAGTTTGGGGTTTCGTATATGACCTTTAGCAGCGAGCTCCTAGGTACGAAACTGTATATACCCCTAGATTTATCAATTTCATCTGAACGGTAGCAATGTAAAAACTCTCTTACCGTCAACCTCCTAGCTCCGTCCGATATAGCCCCGTACAGAATCTCCATCGCAATGAAGACTCTCCAGGCGTTTGGGGATATTTGGTTGACGGACAAACCCAAATACTTTAACAGCTCACGATGAAGGGAGCTCAGTGGGAATCTGAGTCCAGCCTTCAACATTTGCACATATATTTCGACACCGTCCACCCCTTCGTAGTAACATTTCTCCGATTTGTAAGGCAAACGGATTGGAATATGATCAGGAATCTGATAGTTGTCCCTAAGAGTTTTGAAGTGGTTCTCTTTAATGGTTGATGTAAAATCATTAACCGTCCACTCTGGAAGCATGATGAACTCCCTTGGTCCATCGGCCCCTACAACGGGTTCTAATTGTTGCTCCTCGCTACCGTCAAAATCTACTTCAACCAATTCCATATCCTCATTTGTTGAGGATGGAGAAGAGGCGGATGGACTCCTATCGTCGCTAGGACTGCCTAGGTCTTTATGACCTGATGGGTATACATCCTCATAGCCCGCCCCGTCGCGGACAAACGATTGATTACTCGACGCACTAGACATTGCCTAAACTTAAGACTGACTCCTCTATAAATGGTGACGGATGTATGAAGTGAGGTATAAAAAATCTGACGGAAGAACTAAATGACAAAAAGCACTTACCCGTCAGAATAATGTGATCGGAGAAAATTTGATGGTGACGGATGCGAAAAACTAGGCAGTGAAGTCTGACAAGGATGATGGATTGCGCTCTGATCGAAGTATTTCTAAGCAAAGATGGGAAATGAGTGGTAAAGGCTCGATATTTATAAAGAGATTACGCGGGAGACGAGGCGACGCCTCGATCCAAAACAACGCCCAATAGCATAGTGACGCGTGTCATTGTGTCAGGTTGAAATTATGCCTGTGGAAACCATCTACTCACGGAATATTTTTACCGTCATAACTCTTACCCATCATGATTTTTACTCGCCATACCTATTGACCGTTATGTCTGTTTCCCGTCATGCCCAAGCCGTCTATTGTCACCATGCGAGCCCTATAAATTCTGACGGACTCACGGTGTGAGGGGGCAACTGAAGAGGATAAAATCTAGAAGTTACGGGCCTGACGGGCCATCTTCCTGACAGCCCATCCCCTGTGGGCCGAGGCTAAATGGGCCGAATATCCGTAGCACTTTAGAAGAATTCTAATACAAAGTGGAGTTGTAAAAGAAACCTCATTAATAGATCTCTCTATAAGGAAACACCTTGTCAATTACGTTTAGTGTCCTACAAGGAAAGAATTCCGCAACCTCCACTCATAAAGATTCCTATAAGGAAAAGACTTCTACTTCAAGAAGGAGAGGTCAACTTTCGACTACTATAAAAGCCTCAATACCCTCACAAATCAAGGTACGCATAATTTTACCCTCTCTAGCACTCTAGAGTTGTGAGAATATATTTCTGACTTAACCTTCGGAGGGTATTCGGCCGGCACCACACCAGTGCTCTTCGCAAGGTTTTCTCTTCTCTTTATTGTGTAGGTTCATATTCGTGCGCGTAGGTATCGTGTGGCTCATTGGTGAAATTCTTGACTTCATCAGATTTATTTGCCCAAGTACGAGTTATATATACAGGCATTTGATACCATGTAAAGGGCATAGTTTATGGGTTCTTAGTGGTGGACCATTGTGCTTGGAAAATTGAAATGAGGGTGAAAGGAGCTTCTTTTTTGCTCTGACAAGTGACCACCAGCCATCTTTTGACATGGCCGGATTTAAGCCCTCAAAATGACCAGTTGTCCTCGAACTTTTTTAATGAGACAAAAATGTTCTTTTGCAATTACTCTCCATTTTCTATTTTATCTCCTACCAGTCTGTATTTTACGAACATTTTCTCCTTCACTTTACCAATATCATAGAAAAAACTAAAAAGAGAGTTCAATGTTCAAAGTAAAAAAAGAAAAAAGAAAAAAGAAAAAGAAAGAGGAGTTTAAGGAATGATCAAGAACATAGTGGTCAAGAAATTTCTAAATTTATTTTTCAAATATATTGAAATATGATGTTAATATTTATTTTTTTTATTTTTATTAAATTATTATAGAATCAATGGATGAGAATTTTGTTGCAAGTGAGACTCAACAATTAGTTCCAATGAGTTGTTTTGACTTAAATGAACTACCTCAAGAAGATATCCTATTTTATTTTATTTTATTTATAGCTTATATTTCATTTATAATTGAATATGATATTGATTTTTTTTTAAATCCTTGTTACAACATAGAACAAATGAATGATATTGTAATTGCAAGTGAGATTTATCAAAGTGTTTCAAGGAATTGTGTTAACTTAAATGAGCTTCCAAATGATGGAGAAAATAAAGACACTTGTGGGGAGGAAGTAGTTGTTTGGAATGAATATCCAATAGAAGAAATAGGAGTTATTGATGAAAATGAAGATATAAATTCAATAGAAAATGAGTTTGAACCTTCTGTTGGTCAATGTTTTCTTAGTGAAGAATAGACTTTTATTTTCTATAAAAATTATGCAAATCGATATGATTTTACAATTCGAAAATGTCCTTTTGTCACAAAAATGGAGAGAATATAAAACGTGATTTCTTTTGTCATGGGAAGGTAGATAATAATTAAAAAGAGTGGATGCATCTAAGGAGCATAAAAATATGATATCTTCGAGATGTGGATGTAAAACTCTTTAATTGATGCTCATCTAAGGAGCAACAGTTAAATAGTGTTGAATGATGAAAATTTAGTGGACAAGGAAGGTATGGTTGATGCTAATGTTAATGATGCAATTGATGGAGATTGTTTTGTTTGTTGTCCTCCGTGCTCGAAGATGAAAGGTCACCCAAAGCAAAAAAAAGAAAAAAAAATGAAAGGTGAAAAAGAATTGGGAAAGCAAAAGAGAAATTGTGGGTTTTGTAAAAAATCACCAATATAATGTTTGTCAACTTTTTATTTTTGTCAATGTTATATTATCATTTTGACAATATTATGCCAATGAATAATATGCATTCTTGAAAAAATAGAAAATTTTACTAGAGAAATAGCAACGAATATCATGAAACTTTTTCAATCCAAAGCAAACCAGTCTTCTCATTACATTTGAAACACAAAATAGTGAAGTCCAATTTTTAAACTCAAAATAATTTTAAAAATTACTATTTATGTTTTATTGTCTTAGGACACTAAATCTCTAATACCTCTAACCCTCTACTAATCAATAAAGTATTTTTATTATTTTTACTATTTAAATAAAATAAATGTCAACTCCATGTAAAACCCTAAATCTATGGGGAAATATAACAGGGCACCAACACATCCCCACCAATTCACGCAGGTTTGTCCCAACAAAAAGTTGGTGGACTGAGGGTGTGGTCTCTCACATACTTACTCTAATAAGGCTAGAGGTACAAAACCAAAAAAAAAAAAAAAAAAAAAATGCAATGACTCAAGCTCGTGCCATCACACATAAAAATAGAAATCGTAGACTCAAAAGGATTTGGTCATTGTTGCAAGAAACAATATTTTATTGCCGTGATACTTATTGACCTCATATCATCTTGAAATGTTACAATCATAGAGGTTATAAGAAGAAAATGTAATACAAATGTGTATTTGTCAAAATTCACACTCAATAAAAACTTGAAATTTAAATATTTTATTGATGTGATATTTTTTTTTCTTTCTTAAATGTGTGATAAAAAGCTAAAAGTTAGTTTATTTTTTTTATAAAAAAAGTTAGATTATTTGCATAAAGCAAAAAGAAAGTTTGTTTAAAGCAAAATCCAAACACACAATTAATATAAAAATAAAAAAGGGGAAAATTGCAAATTACACCCCTAAAGTTTGGAGGTGTTTAAATTGTACATCCTAATGTTTCAGAATTTAGATTTTATCTCTTAAAATTTAGGGGTGTTTGGATTTTACTTTCTAAAGTTTTGGGGGATTTGAATTTTACACCTCGAAATTTCTAAATTTGGGAGTGTAAAATTCAAACCCCTCCAAACATCTAGGGTTTAAATTCAAATTTTGAAATTTTTGTAAAATTTAAATACTCTCAAATTTTATGGGTGTAATTTTCAATTTACCCAAAAAAAAGTCAAACTAATTTTGATATCAAAATAGGCCAAAGTGCAAACTACACCCTTAATATTTGAGAGTCTTTGGATTTTACATCTTAAAGTTTTAGAATTTTGATTTTACCTCTTGAAGATGTATATTGTTTGTATCAGTAGTCTCTTCATTTATATTTTTCCATTAAGTACCACATAATCATGTTATACGTGTTTAGTTTGTCTGATAAAGTAATATCACATGGCAAAATGAAAATGACGTAAATAATAGACACAATCGATACTTATAATAAATTTCACAATAAATTTAGTTTTCCACAAATATTAATAATAAATTTCACAATAATTTCATTAGGGCTAAAATAATTAACTGTGACACAAACCCACCAATTTTACTCTATAACACTCCTAATCTATAAATTCAGAAACTATGAAATTTATTCAGGGGCGGCTGCACATACATATATATTGAAAAAAAAATTATTATATATATATATATATATATATTGCTTTACTAATTTAATTTACTCTTAAAAATATTTTTGCACACCTTGTTTTAAATCTTGCACACCCTGATCACATATCAGCTTATCCCACAATCAAACAACAACTTAGTGTATTATTTATGTATGGATGAGTATGGTTGTGTGAGTTAATAATTATATACTACAAGTGGAGTTGAGTTTTTTCATTTAGTTTAAAATATTTTTATAAAAAAAATGACAAATATATAACCACAATTGCATAAAAACAAAAATATTATACAAACTTAACAAAAGAAAATGGTCATACTTACATTGACAATAGATAATGAAAACTGATAATAAACTATCATGAGCCGATTTTAAAATATAAAAACTCGTAGAAGGAAATTGTAAAATTTTATATATTTGTGTGTGTGTGTGTGTGTGTGTGTGTTTTTTTTTTTTTTCGATAACTTAGGGTCTGTTTGGATTGAACTTATTGTTGCTGAAACTGAAAACTGAAAACTAAAAACACTGTAGCAAAATAATTTTTAAATGTGTGAATAGTGTCGTGGGACCTATTTTTAATATTTTTTATTGCGTAAATAGTGCATGAACAGTGCGTAAACAGTACACGCACGGTTCATGCACAGTGTTTTTTTCTCTCAGAGTCAAATAATGCGGCCAAAAAAAAAAAAAAGGAAAAACGCGGACAGGAGGAAACGTGGACGCGCAACGCGCAATCCAAACGCCCTTTTAATATATTCAAGTTTAAAAAAAAAAAAAATAAATTTTTGTTTAATTTAAGTTTCTTAATAACCCCCTGTAAAAATTTCTAAAGCCACCATTGAATTTATTGCTAAAAAGTCACATTGGTAGCATTATTTAATAATCATTAAACTTAGCTAATGGTTTGTAGCAAAGGAGCTAAGTATCCATAGCCAAAAAATTATTTACTGTGTAGGCCTTTTTTTTTTTTTTTTTTTTTTTTTTTTTGGTAAAATACGGTGGATATAATATTAATCAACAACAGAAGCCCGAGCAGTTCGGGTTACATCATTAGAGTCATAGTCTAGAGCCTCCAATACAACCAAAGGAGGGTTTACAAAAGATACAAAAGGAACAACTTGGCAGCGCCCAATTGTTGCAAGCAGGTCCGCAGCTCTATTGGTTTCCCTGTAGCAGTGATGCATGCGGAACTCTTGGAAAGCTTGGAGTATGCTCCTGCAATCAGTCACAATTGGCTGGGTTAGCCTATTAGAATTACAAGGCTTTGAGAGAAGAGAGATGACATCAGAAGCATCCACATTAATAATAAGTTTATCAATATTAAGGTTTAAAGCCATTGATAATCCATCCCTTAAAGCCCACAACTCCGCAAGAAGAATATTAGAGGAACCGATGAGCCTAGAGAAGCCTTGAATCCAAGTACCATTAGAGTCCCTAATAAGACCTCCTCCACCAGCACGGCCAGAGGAAGGAAGAACAGATGCATCGGTGTTCAACTTATACCAACCCACACTCGGTTTAGTCCAGCAAACAGAGCGCAGGGATCTTGGCGCACGGGAGCTGGAACCTTGAACAAGGAAGTGGAACTCAGCAGCTTTCTCAGTGCAGAATTTCACAATATCTTGCCTTAGATGTTTACCCCGGAAAGCCAAAGAATTCCTATTAAGCCAGAGAGTCCATAGCCCAAAAAGAAAAACAACTTTCCAAGGGATACCAAAAATCTTAGAAGGAAAGCAACAGGTGCTATTAAAGTGAATCCACTCCATGAGAGGAAGACCAAAGGAATTGATGACTTTAGAATGCAGCCCAAGTCGGTTCCAGAAGCTAACCGAACCTTGGCATTCTCTTAAGAGGTGATTAATGAACTCAGGATGATTATTGCACAAGGGGCAAGATTGGTTAATGGTAAAACCTCTTGAACCCAACACTTCTCTCACCAGGATGCTGTTGTAAGCACACAGCCAAAGGAAAATGAGGATTTTTGGGGGCGCTAAAAGCTTCCAAATCCAGCCAGCAGAGAAAGTGCAAGGGTTTAAAGCATTTAACCCTTTAGCCAGCAAATAGGCAGAGTTAAGAGAGAAACAACCATCCTTAGTTGGCGCCCAAGCAATTAAGTCTTCACCAGGAGAGGAGATGCTAATAGGGACAGCAGTAATAGCCTCCAAAATAGATTGGGGAAGGACAAAAGATAAATTATCCCAAGACCAAGACCCACTATCATCAAGAAAATAAGCAACCAACTGCTGATCATCCAGCAAGTTAAGGGGACCAGAAATGGCAGCTCTAAGGGCACCAAGAGGGGTCCAAGAATCAAACCAAAAAGAAGTGGAGATGCCCGAAGAGATAACTTTCCTCAAACCCGAATCAAGAGTGGGCTTGGCAGTCTTACAAGCAACCCAGGTACGAGAGCAGGCACCTTTTGAAAGCCAAGGCGAGCGAGCGGATCGACCAGAAAGGTACTTAGCTCTTAAAACCATTGCCCACGGCAAGTGTTCACCAGTGGAGAGTTTCCAGTCAAGTTTAGCAAGGAGAGCAAGATTCCTTGGCCGAGCATCAAGAATGCCAAGCCCACTATGATCAACAGGTAATGTGACTGTTTTCTAGTTAACCAAATGGATTTTCCTTTTTTCAGGAGTGGAGCCCCAAAGGAAGTTGCGATTAGCACGGTCAATCTCATGGCAGACCCTACTAGGAAGTAAAGCACCTTGCATGACATAATCAGCAATAACACTCGAAGAGGATTGGATTAAAATGCGCCTTCCAGCCAAGGAGAGGAGATTGGCTTGCCATCCAGCAAGCTTATCTTGAACATTTTGGATAATGAAATCGAAGTCCTTGCTGCCCAGATTGGAGAATTTGAGAGGAAAACCAAGATATTTGTCAAACTTCTTGGTCTCCAAGAATCCCAAGGAAGAGCATAAGCTAGCCCGAATAGAATCAGGGGTGTTTTTGGAGAAAAGAATCCGAGATTTCTCATTACTCACTTTCTGACCCGATAAGTGGCAGAAATGGTTGAGAACTTCTTCAATGGCACGGGCTGTTGAAGGAGTAGCTTGACCAAACAAAATAAGATCATCAGCAAAGAACAAGTGGGAGAACGCAGGGCCGGATCTAGAAGCTTTAACTGTTTTCCAAGCCTTATGAGTGATCTTTTCATGGATGAGTAGACCAAGATACTCAAGGCAGAGGATAAAGATGTATGGAGAAATTGGATCGCCTTGCCTAATCCCGCGAGAGGGAGTGAACGGATCTAGCTTGCCACCATTGAAAAGGATGGAAACAGAAGATGAAGAAATGCAGTCCATAATGAGAGCAATCAGGTTTGGAGGAAAGTTGAAATGGAAGAGCACCTCACGCACAAAACTCCATTCCAACCTGTCAAAAGCTTTCTCCAAATCGATTTTCAAAGCCATCACACCAGTGCGGCCTTTTTTCCTTTCCATTGAGTGAAGAATCTCCTGGGTTATAATCATATTATCAAGTCCTTTTCTACCAGGAATAAACGCAGCTTGAAGAGGAGAGACAAGATGCTGCATGAAGGGCCTAATTCTGCTAACAATGACCTTAGAGACAATCTTATACACCGTATTACAAAGGCTGATTGGTCTAAAATGCCCTAGTAATTCAGGCCCAATTCTTTTGGGAATAAGAACAACAAGAGTCTGATTAAGGTAATGGGGTATTTTCTGGGAGGCAAAAATTCGTTGGACTTCTTCAGTGACCGAATTCCCAAGCTTGGGCCAGATTTGTTGGAAGAAGCCCGCATGCAGCCCATCCGGCCCAGGGGCCTTATAAGGCTTAAGCGAGAGAAGGGCATTATGAATTTCAGTTGGGGTGACATCAGCAGAAAGAAGCCTAGACTCCTCAGAATTCAAACTAACGGCCCAATCCACCTCAAAGTCTGGACCAGTCACAGAAGTATCATGTTGGGTTTTATAAAGTTCATGGTATCCACCCAAAATATGGTCAATAATATGTTGTTCCGAGACTAGCCAGTCCCCAACACTATTTTGAAGGCGAACAATTCTATTGGCTTTCCTTCTGTTGATGGTTTTAACGTGAAAGAAGGTGGTATTTCTATCACCATGGAGCTGCCAGTTCAGATGGGATTTAAGAGCCCAGAATTCTTCTTCCTGGTTAAGAATGGTGTTGTACTCCAGGGAAAGATTTTTCTCCAGAGCAATAAGGAAATCCGAGGGGTTTGAAGCAATGGCTTTCTGAGCACCATTTAAGCGAGCCAAAATTGTTTTTTACGAACAAAAATGTTCCCAAAAACCTCTTTGTTCCAGATGATGGCAGATGAAACAAAAGAGGAGATTGCTTGGTCAAGCATGGGGTTCTCATCCCAAGCCTTATCAACAATGAGAGGAAAGTCTGGGTGACTAAGCCACATTTTTTCAAACCTAAAGGGCCTCTCCGCTCTACAACAGGAAGTTCTAGAAAGGCTGAGAAGTAAAGGGTAGTGGTCAGAGTTGATACGGGGAAGATGGGTAACATTAGCCTCAGGGTAAGCAAGAGTCCAACTCGAGTTGGCCCAGCACCTATCAATTCTAGTTTGAATAAGCCCATCCACCTCTCTACGATTGGTCCAAGTGAAGATAGGCCCAGAGAAACCAAGATCAACCATGTTACAAAAACTCATGCAATTACTATAAGCAGTAGCTCTTGTCATATTGACCCTATTACCACCCTTCTTCTCAGAGTCATTAAGAACATCATTAAAGTCCCCAGCAATAACCCAAGGAAGGCTATGGAGAAGAGAGACAGCACAGAGATTTTCCCATAGAATTTGACGTTCCGCAAATCTAGGACTACCATAAATAGAAGAGAGCAGCCAGGGAGAGTCAAAGGAGTTTACCTTGACTATGGCATGAATTTCCTGTTCCGTAGCAGTCAGAACCTCCAAATTGACCATGTCTGTGCGCCAAAAGAGCCAGATGCCTCCAGCATACCCAATAGGGTCAGTGGTGTGAATGCCATCATAAGGCAGTGTCCGAAGAATGTCACTAGCTCTGGATCCGCTAATACGGGTCTCAGTAATGACAACAATTCCAGGAGAATGCAAACTAGTTAGATCACGGATAGAGCTTCTAAAGGAGGGTTTCATGGCCCCCCTGCAATTCCAAACTAAAATATTCATTTTGGGGGAGATATGAGGGTTGAAGGACTCATAATTAAGGGCAAAAACCCTCCTGGAAGTCATCCAATTCCATCCCACCTGTCGAAGGTCCTCCTTGGAAACATGTGTTCCCGGCATAAGTGTGACAGAGTGCTCCAACAGATTCAGCTGCGTTTGCTTGGTCAAAGTCCCGAGTGTGAAGCTCGCTGTCGCCGTGATTGTCTGAATGAGCTTCAGTTGAGGGAGGGTGCCCTGGATAAGCACTCCTGTGGATTCCCCGGTGAGAAACTTTCTCTGACATATCTCCAATGGGACTAGCTCTCTCTCTATCAGGTCGAGAGAAGCTTCGGAGAGGTCTGACTCCAAGAGAATGCTTGAGGTGTTGGAGGTCGTCAGCCCTGGAGGCAATAGGGGTGGCCGATCCAGAGTGAACCTCCACCATGGGTTGGGGGTGTAATGCCAAACTGGGTCCGTCAGAGGTAGGCAGCCGTCCACTTTGCTCTTGTCCGTCAGCGGAAAAATGAAGCTCCAGGCTTCCATCAGCTCCTTGTCCGTCCAACCGAATATTGTTAGCGGGTCCCATCGAATGGTGTTGATCGTTCTGTCCCCGAGTTTGACGATCTTGTTCTTGTACCAGATTGCCCAAGTCATGGTGAGAAATAGGCAAAGAAGAAGAAGCGGCTTTAGACTGAGCAGTGAAAGAGAAAGGTGAATGATTAGAATGTAAGGGAGGGTCAGTTAGGTTAACAACGCTGGAAGAGGCTTGGTTGGGCCGAGTAGCAAGTTTAGAGATAGGCGGATTGGCTGTGCTCACATTACGTGAAGGAGAATGGGCCTTAGAATGCTTAGCTAGGCTTGGGGCCTTAGGCTTAGATTTATTGTTTGATTTAAGAGAGGGAGTAGTTGGGGACGTTTGTTTCCTTTTACCTTTATTATAACTTGGTTCAGTTCCTTTAACTAAGTTGGGAATAGGGATATGCTGAGAGATGGGATTGAGCCGTGTAGGCGTAAAAGGCGCCTGGAAAGCAGGCTGAGGTGACTTGCTTGAAGTGCCAGCCTTTACCTTGGGAATAGGTTTTTTCCTGGAAACCAGCAGCCAAGGCCCAAAGGAGTCAGGCACGGCTTCCTTAGGCGGGCTGACTCGGTCAGAGGGGGAGGGTTCAGAGGGGCTGGTAGATTGGGAGGGGGTAGACTCTTGAGGAGAGTGACCTCCTTGTTCATGAATGACAGGTTTAGAGGGCTCAGTAATGGTTTGAGGGCAAGAATCCTTCCTGTGCCCAAGCCGGCCACATGAGAAACAGAGGGAATGGATGCCCTCATAGGTAACTGGCTGACGAAGCTTACCAATGATAACATTCTTGACAAGAGGCTTATCAAGATTGATTTGAACACAGATTCTAGCAAAACGGCCTCTGGCATTGGAAGCGGTATGCCCATCAATTCTGAGAACTGGGCCAATCTTTGAGCCAATCTTCTTGAGAATAACCGGATCATAGTATTCAATAGGAAGTTCAGAGAGGCGAATCCATATGGCAACATGGGAAAGGTTGGCCGAAGAGGCTTTGAAGTTAGGTTCCCAGGATTTAATGGCCAGAAAGTGTTGGCCAATAAACCAAGGGCCATGTACGGTTAGGCCTTTACGGTTAGCTTTCTCTTTCTTGTTCCACAAATGTACCCTCTGTCCGTGTAAAAGCATAACAAAAAAAACAAAAAAACAAAATTCTTTATAAGTACGGTAATGAATGCAACGTACATTTATAGAGAGAGAAGAAGAAAGTCTTTTTGCAGACCACTTACTATTAATAAAAAAAAAAAAAAAAAAAACAACACCACTTACTGCAACAGTTTGCTAATGAGCTTGCACAGTATGCCATTTCACCCAAGTTTGGAAAGGTGTTTCTCCACCTTCTGTATCTCATCTGATTCTTTCAGATATAGAGCCCCACCCATTGTATCCTGCTGTTGGCTCTCTGTTGTAATCCTTTCCTTGTTAATGAAATTTGTTTCCTCTCAAAAAAAAAAAAAAAAAAAAAAACAAACAAACAAACAAACAAACTCTCTTCACTCAGATCCAACACGCTCTTTCTTCCATAGAACAAGGTATGTTCGACCATCATATTCTCAATTTCTGTCATTTTTGTTCATTGTTTTTTCTGTTGGGTGCAAGTTTAGAACAATATGGCTAGGAGTAGAATTTAGTATTTAAGTTGCTGTTATGCTAGATTAAAAAAAAAAAAAAAACAGAGTATTGCAGAAACTCCATTGCTGAAACTCTATTTCATTGCAATTTTTATTTCTTTTTCGGATATTACAACTTCATTTACAACTCACATCTATATATAGATGTGTTAGGAGCTTAGGATGACTACAAGCTTCAAGAATACAAAAGTTTGCTTCATTTCTCTTTAATTGACACCCATGAGGTGTCTAATTGCATGCTTGCTTGGTGCTGGATTCTTCATTTGTTGACACTTAGATTTCAGTTGCTTCTTTCTTTGACACATAGGGAGCCACTGGTCAATTACAAATTATATTTTAACACCCCCACTTAATTTGTAATTCCCACATTTTTCTTGAACTCTTCCAATTTTTTGGAAGTACCAACTTTGGTAAAAACATCTGCTAGTTGCTCATTTGTGTTGACAAAGTTGAACTGTATTTCTTCTTCTTGCACCAATTTTCTGATGAAGTGATGGCGGAGTTCAATGTGCTTTGTTCTACTGTGAAACACTGGATTTTTGGTCATAGCAATGGCTGACATGTTGTCACAGTGGGTGATGGTTGGCGTCTCTTCACTCTGTTGCATGTCTGAAAGAATTCTTCTTAGCCATACTGCTTCACATGCTGCATTTGTTGCTACTATGTATTCGGCTTCGGCTGATGATAATGCAACGATTTTCTGCTTCTTTGAGGACCAAGAAATTGGTTTTGTACCTAGGCAGAATAAGTAACCAGAAGTGCTCTTGCGGTCATCAATTGAACCTGCCCAGTCACCATCTGTTTGTAAATCCCACTAGCTTGTTGTCTTTTTCTTTCACACATTTGATGCCAAGTTTCTTTGTACCTTTAAATAAGACTGACTGGTTGCACAATATCTGGCCTTGTGTTTATTAAATAAATTAAGCTTCCAACCAAACTTCGATAATTTCTTGCATCAACTTTTTTTGCACCATCGTCTGAGTGCAATTTCTCATTGAATGCCATTGGGGTGGATACTGGTTTGCAGTTATTCATTTGGAACCTTTTGAGTAGATCTTCAATATATTTTTCTTGAGAAATAAATATTTCTCATTTGAATTGGCGTACTTGGATCCCTAGAAAATATTTCATGGGACCTAAGTCTGTCATTTCATATTCTTTCATCATTGCTCCTTTAAATTCTGCAAACATCTTTGGGTTTGTACCTGCATAAATAAGATCATCAACATATAAACAAACTAAAAGAAAATCTTTCATACATTTTTTCTTGAAATATAGTGATGGTTCACTTGGACTTCTTTGGAATCCATTTTGCTGAAAATATGAGTAAATTTTGCTATTCCATGCTCGCGGTGCTTGCTTTAGTCCATATAAGGCCTTTTTGAGATGATAGACCTTGTCTTTTTTTCCTTTTTGCACATAGCCTGGTGGTTGTTCAACATATACCTCTTCTTCGAGTTCTCCATTTAAGAATGCTGCTTTTACATCAAGCTGGAAAACTTGTAGCTCCATTTGGGCTGCTATGGCTAGGACAGTTCTGATAGTTTCCATGCGAGCAGTTAGTGCAAAAGTTTCATTGAAATCCACACCTAGTTGTTGTGAGTAACCTTTTGCCACTAATCGCGCCTTGTGCTTTTGAATTGAACCATCTTCTTTGTACTTGGTCTTATAGACCCATTTTAGCCCGATTGCTTCTTTCTTTTCAGGCTAATCAACAAGTTCCCATTTGTTGTTCTTTTCAATAGTTGCAATTTTATCATCCATTGCTTTTATCCAGACTTCTTCTTTAGCTGCTACATCAAAATTTTGAGGCTCACATGCAAAAAATGCTACATGAGATGATTCATAAATTTCTTTGAGAGAATGTACTCTTCCTGGTGGAGTTTCAAACTCTGAAGATGTTCCAATTGATGGACTTGCTCTTGTGTGGCTTGGACTTGCACTTGGAGTTGATTGGGAACTTGAACCTTCTTGATTGTCACTAGTTCAATAATCTCTAACATCTTAGGCCCTTGATGAACTTGAGGTTTTTGTCCATGCCAAGCTTGATAAGGAGTCTTGTTCAGAATAGCCTTTGTAGGAGACCTGTTTAAGATGTAAACAGCAGTGTTAACAGCTTCAGCCCAAAAATTATTTGATAGCCCTTTCCATTTTAACATGCATCGTGCCATTTCCACAATTGTACGGTTTTTGCATTCTGCCACGCCATTTTGTTGTGGAGTATATGACGAATTGTGTGTTGTCTTTGAATGCCTTGCTTTTTGCAATATTTTTGGAAGGGTTCATAAATAAATTCTCCACCATGATCTATTCTGAGAGTCTTCATTTTTCTGCTGCTTTGTTTCTCTACAAATGCTTTAAACTGAAGAAAAACATTAAAAGCCTCTTATTTTTGTTTAAGAAAATAGACCTAAATCGTTCTAGTGTAGTCATCAACAAATAAGGGAAAGTATCTATTATCATTGAATGATGGGGGTTCTTGTTGGTCCACAAATATCAGCATGCACCAATTCAAGTGGTGCTCGGGCTCTCCATGCAGTTTTTGGAAACGGGAGCCTATGCCTTCACAAACTTGATTTAGCTTAGCAATAGGAGGCAATCCTAGAACCATATTTTTATCCTTCAGCAATTTGAGGCCATTATAATTTAAATGTAGTCTTAAGGGCAAAATTCTCAGCTAGTGCCATAATGAGAGGAAAAACATTTTTAGAATTCATTTTTACTTTTGCCACTATGGAATTATTCTTCTTATCTATGATTGTCCCTTCATCATCATCAAAAATTATTTTGTAGCCTTTCCTTAATAATTGTCCAAGACTTAATAGATTTGCAGCTAACCAGGAACATAATGCATATCATAGATAAGTTTAGAGTTACCTCCTTTTGATTCAACAGCTACTACACCTTTTCCTTTGATGTTATGAAATTTTCCATCTCCAAGCTTCACTTTGGATGCGTAGCCTTCATCAAGACTCACGAAAAATTCTTTGCTTCCTGTCATATGATTACTGCAAGCACTATCTAGATACCATGTACTTCTCGGTTCTTATTGTACAAACATACATGAGAAAAACACTTGTGCGTTTTCAACTTCCTTAGTGAAGTTGGCTTCATCATTTTTAACATCTTTATACCAGCAGTCTCTTTGAGAGTGATTTGGGATTTTACATTTAGTACATCGAAAATAGCAATTTTTGGACACATGTCCAGATTTTTTACAGATTATGCATTGAGAGTCAGAGTTAGCAGAAGAATTTATTTGGCTTGAAAAACTTCTTTTTCCTCTGCCTATTCCTTTGTTGGGAGGAACTGCTGGCTTTGTTTTCTTGTTCACTTTTTGTGTTTTTATTGTATGTACTTTTCACTCTAGATTGAAATGCTTGTTCAAAAGATTGAGTAGAAAATCTACCCATCCTTTTTTCATGTGCTTCAAGAGATCCACAAAGCTCATCTAGTGTAAGCTTTGACAAGTCTTTAGCTTCCTCAATTGCAGCAACCACATGTTCAAATTTTACTGACAAACTTCTCAGTATTTTCTCGACAAATTTTTGATCATTTATATTATCACCATAGCCTCTAATCTGATTTATTATTGCCGAAACTTTATAGAAAAATTCTTGCACAATTTCATTTTCTTTCATTTGCAAGTTATCAAATTTTCTCCAAAGATTCTGTAGTTTAATAGAAATTGCTTTTTTAAAATCTCCCATGCTTCTTTAGATTTAGTTGCACCAGAAATTCTAGGGAAAATAGTCTTACTTACCCCTTGCTGGATGAAGAGTAGAGCCCTTGCATCTCTTTGCTTGTTTTGCTTGTACTCCTTTACCTTTGCTGCTGCCAAAGTTGACAGATCTTCTGGCTGTTCATAGCCTTCTTCAATTAAACCCCACAAATCTTGTGAGATGAAGAGTGTCTTCATTTGTGTGCTCCGAAAATCATAGCTCTCACCGGTGAAGATGGGAACAACGTTTTGGGCATAGTTGAAGGTGGTTGTACTTGTACTTGCTGCCATGGTTTATGGTTGTCTGGTTTATAGTTCTAGGACAAAAGGGGCTGGCAACATTGCTCTGATACCAAATTTGTTCGGTGCAAGTTTAGAACAATATGGCTAGGAGTAGAATTTAGTATTTAAGTTGCTGTTATGCTAGATTTAAAAAAAAAAAACAGAGTATTGCAGAAACTTTATTGCTATAACTCTACTTCATTGCAATTTTTATTTCTTTTTCGGATGTTACAACTTCATTTACAACTCACATCTATATATAGATGTGTTAGGAGTTTAGGATGACTATAAAGCTTCATTAATACTACAGAAGTTTGCTTCATTTCTCTTTAATTGACACTTGTCCATGAGGTGTCTACTTGCATGCTTGCCTGGTGTTGGATTCTTCATTTGTTGACACTTAGATTTTAGTTGCTTCTTTCTTTGACACATAGGGAGCCTCTTGTCAATTACAAATTACATTTTAACATTTTCTATTCGGAGCTATTGGGTTCACACGCTCTATTGGATGGATGTTTATTTCTTTTGAATTATTTAGCCATTACCTTTTATTCGTATTTGTTTTTAGCTTCTCTGTGCTAGTAGAGTCAGGGGGAGATAATAATAATAAGAAGACTAAGCTACTCGAGCTTACAAGATCGATATCTTTAATTTATATAGCTTTTCCGTGTATAATAGAAAAACCGTTTTGCCTAAAAATGACTCACAATATTAGTTTGTGTATATTTGTGTAAATTTTCAAGTTTGCTACAGTAATCGTGTAAATTTACACTAATACTATATATTTTGCGTTTAGTTGATTATTATTTCTTTACACATCTCGAGGATGAAAGAAGAGTGTGGATGGTGGTTGTTGTGTGTAAAGAAAGAAAAACAATTAAAAAAAAATGAAGAAAAATTGATATTTTAATGAAATGTAGTGTAAAATAGATAATTTGATTTGTGGTGTTTTGAAAAGCGAGTATGTAAAATAAAAAAGTATATTCTTGTGCTAAAATAGACAATTTTTTTCACAAGCTGACGCGAATACTCTAACACACACACTCTCTCTCTCTTTATGTAGCTCATGGAGGCCATTATTCGGGACGATCAGGTCCTGGAGGCCGTGGAGGGGATTTTTTTTGAAAATAACTATAAAACCCAAACTATTTTATTAGTTAGTCAAAGTTTGAAACTATTTTGGTATCTAACGACTTGAGTCTTCTAAACTCGATTTCACTGTAGCAAATCGAGTTCAAGCGACTCGATTTCTGTTTTTAAATTTACTGTTCACCATCTTCTTCCTTCGTTTTTTTTTTTTTCTTCCCTTCTTTCTCCATTTCAGGTCCTGTTCGCCATCTTCTTCCCTTCTTCCAAGCCCCCAAAAACCCAAGCCAGTTCTTCCTTCTTCATCTAAATCCATTTCTCAAAATCCCAAACCCAAATCACGATCTCAATCGGAGCAAAAATCCAAACCCAAAAATCACGGTTTCTTCTTGCGTTGGTGTTTTTTGGGTTTTTGGGCTGCGTTGGTTTCTGGGCTGCGTAGCTGTGATTTCTGGGTTTCTGAGTTGGTGTTTTTTGGGTTTCTGCATTGTTGTTTTCTGGGCTGCGTTGCTGTGATTTTTTGTTGCTTGGAAGAAGGGAAGAAGATGGTGAACAGGACCTGAAATGGAGAAAGAAGGGAAGGAAAAAAAAAAACTAAAGGAAGAAGATGGTGAACAGTAAATTGAGTGCCAGCCCACAAAAAAAGAGTCACTCAAGGTCGATTTGCTACAGTGAAATCGAGTTTAAAAGACTCGAGTCGTTAGATACCAAAATAATTTTCAAACCTTGACTAACTAATAAAATAGTTTGACTTTTATAATTATTTTCAAAAAAAATCCCCGTGGAGGCCGTAGTTCATGATGACTACGTGTTGGAGGCTGTAGTTCGAAACAACTATGTGCTAGAGGCCGTGGAGGCCGTAGTTCGGGACGACTACGTCTTGGAGGCTGTGGAGGCCGTAGTTCGAGATGACTATGTGCTGGAGGCCGTGGACGCTGTAGTTCGAGATGACTACGTGCTGGAGGCTGTGGATGCCATATTTTGGGACAACTACATGGTAGAGGTCGTGGAGGCCGTAGTTCAAGACGACTATGTGCTGGACCAGGTGCTGGAGCCCATGGAGGCCATAGTTCGGGATGACCAGGTGCTGGAGGAGATAGTTCGGGATGACCAGGTGCTGGAGGAGATAGATCGAGATGATCAGGTATGATGTTTAACTTGCCATTCATTTCCTTTAGCCTTAGTCTATTATTAGAGTTTCGATGAAAGCCTTAGTTTAACTTGTCATTCATTCACCCTATGTTGCCCGAACATGATTTTGGGGTTTGAGTCAAGGCAGAATTGGGATTTTTACTAAATAAAAAATTCCAAACCCAAAATCAAAATTTCCTAACTAACTTTTTTTTTTTAAAGTTTATTATCATAATTTTTTATTCATTGCAATTTGAGTTTTATTATTATTATTATTATTATTCTGCATGTAGGGTCCACAACCAACTGAAGCATCTGCTACTCCACAACCATCAGAAATTAGTAATCTTCCACAACAATCACCTGAAGTCAGTACACGAACTCCAAGTCAACTGGTATGCAAATAAATCTACTACTATTAGTGTATTGGAGCTCTACTACTGAACACTTCCATAGTAAATATTTAAATCTCAAAATATGTATTTTTGCAAGCTTTTTCAAACATGTCCTATCACAAATCAGAACAATAGTTAAAAAGACAGAGGATAATGATATTGGTGGAAGAGGATATTGGGGTTTCTGGTTTCTATTTTGTGGTAAAGTGCTTATAAGATGAAGATATTGGTGTTTCCGATTTTTATTTTGTATGTGCACATATAAAATGGCCTTAAATCTCTAAGTTATATAGTTTTTGTTTGTGCGTGTGTTTTTCCCCTTAACTTACTTCACTGTTATTTTGTAGGGTGATACCTCCCTAGTGGCTTCCCGAAGACTATTATTTGGGTGTAATTGGTATGATCAATAAACATTTAGTTTTTTATACTTACTTCATCCACTTGCATAAATGATATTTGTAAAAGAAATTGACTCATTTACATTATGAATAGGCGGCAATGCCAGTTAGTTGTCCCATCATGTCTTGGAGGTGCAGCAGCTGGATTTGCCCTAGGAAATGGAGGTAATGATTTTGTTGTAACAATACAATCCCAAGAATATTTACATTTAGATCCAACATTATGCCATCTATCTGGATATATTGCTTGAATGGGAATTTCATTTTTAGTGGTCTGAAATATAAATGAAATTGAAACCTCTACTTCCAAGCTAGGATGTTTAAAACTACAACATGCGATTTTGTTGTTGTTATTATTATTATAACAGAAACCAAACTAAAGACCAATCTAATAGAAACCAGTCTTGCACATGTGACAAATCTTAATCTCAGAATAACACGCGTACATCACTTTATCAAACGCTGTCGTTTGTATTATAGCCGTTAGCTTAGAGGCAGCTATGAATTCTATTATAGAACACGTGTCAAAATCTGAGTTGGTTGAGTCATTTTTTTTTTTTTTGGGATAATTACACATAACTCACTTGTGGTTTGGGCGAAAATCACTTTGCCTACCCGTGGTTTGAAAAGTATTACTTAACCCACCTGAGGTATGTTTCCGTCACTCTCCGTAACCCACCTCGGTCTCTGCCGTTACAAAAACATCTTTTAACCGTAAAACAGAACATAACGAGAATCAAAACACCCAAAACTCAAAAACTTTTCGAGAGAGAGACTCGAGGTGCGATCAGCTTGTTCTTCGTGGTTTGGAGCGTCTGGAGGGGGAGAAAACACTTGTTTTGCATCATCGAAGCTAGGCAAGGTATGTGTGACTGCTGTTCATCTGCATTTGGGTTCTTCCACCCATGTTTTTGTGTCTGTTCTTGATTTAGGGTTTCAGATTTTGTTCAAGTGTGAACTTACTGTGTGAAAGTCTAAATTTGTACTTCCCAGGAATCGTGTTATGTTGATATGTCTTCATCAAGTGGTAATTTCTCGGGTTCATGTGGACATATGTGCAATGAGCAGACGTGTGTTTTGAGAACAAGTTTGAGTTTGTACAATTTTGGGAGGAGGTTCTTGGGTTGTAGCCGTTATAAGGTTGGTCCTAAGTGTCCTTTCTTTGTTTGGGTTGATAACCTAACCTGTCTTCATGGGAATGAAACTGCACCTTTGGCTCTAGAGAAGATGTCTAGGCTTCAGAGTGCTCTCCAACTTGCCAATGAGAGGGAAAGGACAGCTTTGGAAACGGCAGAAGAAGTTAGGAAAATGGCAGAAAAGGCTGTTGAAGAGGAAGCCAAAGCCAAGGAAAGGGAGAGAAAGGCTCGAGCTGTCTGTGCAAAATCTAAGGAAAAAGCCATGTTTGCTAAAGAGAAAAAGAGAAGCAGAGAATGTGGAAGTCTGCATGCATTTTGTCATGGATCTTTTTTGTTATTGTTATGTTGTTGTGTTTTGGCTCAATTGAGTTCTCTGGAGTAAAGAGACCTAGATTGTTGCCTTGAAGTAGTTAATTGGTTAGTAGAGATAGTTATGGCAATGGTATTAATGAATTTGCATTGTAATAGCACTAGCCTACTGATGTAATGTTTTGATGTGTCAATTAATGAAGAATTGGTCAATTATTGAGTATTTTGTGCATACCATAACAACCATTCAATGGAAGAAATATTGGTCATGCCACTAGTTTGTGGGCATATAATGAAAGAACTATTGGTCAATTATCAATGACCTGTGCATACCATAACAACCATTCCACAATAAAAACTTCCATACACTATATTGGAAAAATATACTTTGACACAATCTGTAGTAGTAATAAATAAACTTCCATATAATTTGGTTTGGACAAATAATGTTCCATATAGTTACCTGCGTATACCATAACAACTATTGGTCAATTATCAATGACCTGTGCATACCATAACAACCATTCCACAATAAAAACTTCCATACACTATATTGGAAAAATATACTTTGACACAATCTGTAGTAGCAATAAATAAACTTCCATATAATTTGGTTTGGACAAATAATGTTCCATACAGTTACCTGCACATACCATAACAACCATTCCACAATAACAACTTCCATACAATATATTGAAAAAATCTACTTGGACACAATCTGTAGTAGCAATAAATAAACTTTCATATAATCTAGTTTGGACAAATATTGTTCCATACAAACTGTAATACCACAACTTCCATATAACAACCTGGAGTGTATTGTACCTTAATTACAAAAAAGCACATTCCAAGGCCAGCTACATATATATATATATATATATATACACATATATACACATACATATAATTGCTCAAAACAAGGTGATTATTTTTTACACTAATTGATAATTACAAAAAGCCAACGGTGGTCTTCACAAAAAAACAAAAAGGCCCACATGTTCCCACTAACTTTATTCATTTCTTACCTTTACTCTTTCCTCTTTCCACCCACTGAATTCATTTTTGGTGGCCTTTGTGCAGCAAGCTGTCCTCTAGTCCTCACACCACCAGTGCTCCTATTTGCATGTGAAGGCTACAAAATAAAAAATAGATCCACTTGTTAAAAAATATCCCAGTCTACACAACCATCCAGGAAAGAGGTTACTTAACCAAGTTACCTATGAAGAACTTGGTAAGGTATCCCAAGTCTCCCTAGGTGTGTGAAACTCTGGCTGTGAGGAAGAGAACCATCCTGCTCTCCTGTCAGATGGCCTAGGTTGATTTCCTTGCTGTGAGGATGAAGGCTGAGTGGCAGACATCATGTTGTAGGTCTGGGTAGGCTGCTGGGATGGTGGCTGGGGTGCAGGCTGAGGTGCAGATTTAGGTGCAGGCACCCCTCCCCTTGCCTGCAATAAAACTCAGTTTCAATACAGTGTTTATTGTAAGTTTAAAAACAAGTTTTTTTTTTTTTTTTTTTTTTTCATTTAAATCCTAATTACTTACAGCCTTTTCTCTTTAAAGTCTTTGTCTCCTCTGCCATGGTGTCTCCCCAGTGATGCTAGCCTTGCACCCTTTTGAGTTATGCCCTTCCTTTTTGCATTTTCCACATCTTACAGGCCTGTTCAGCCTACTTTCTTTGTAAGGGTTCCTAGGCTCATCAAAGGCCCTTTTTCTTTGCTTGGGTGGTCTGCCTGGTGGTTTGTATATATGAGGTGCTAGGGGAGCAGGCTATCCAGTCTCAACCCATTCTGACTGGTTAGGCATGGGAGGAAGTACCTCCTTGTATATCTCCATGTAAGTTTCTTTGAAGTAGCATGGGTGGGTATAGTCTTCTGGTGTCTCAATGTTTGTATAAATGGCTGTTATGGCATGTTTGCAGGGAATGCCATTTAAATCCCAAGACCTACAGCTACATGTCTTCTTCACCAAATCAACTACATGCCTCTCATACTGACTGCCTACCTCATAAAGGAATCTGCCAGCTGGGGTAGCACTAAATGGCTTACTTTCAACTTTCAATTTCTCCAACCTATCTTGTATGCTTGGACACAACTTTCCAACATACTTCTGTATCCCTTCCCTTTTTGTGTAAACCCTAGTCATAAGTCTAACCCTAATCCACTTCAACATTGCCAAGATGAGCTTGTCCCTAGACTTCAATATCATTGCATTAAAAGACTCACTCAAGTTATTTACCAAACAATCTGTTAAGGCCCTAGTAGTGAAGTGTGACCTTGTCCACTGTGCAGGTGCAATGTTTGCAAGATACTCGTATGGCTTTTCATCCAAATCCCTTATGTACTGCATGCATCTCTCAAACTCCCTCACTGTTGTGGCAGCAGCACACCTTCACTGTGCATCCTTTAGCTCCAATCCCTTGTGATCAACTTTGAAATTGTTGTAGATGTGTTTCACACAGTATCTATGCTCCACAGTAGGGAATAGTGTCTCTATTGCAGGTATAAGCCCTTGCAAATAAGCAAATAAACAAACAAAACAAGTTAGTTCAGCAAACAAAGTAAACTATTCAAGTGTAACTGAACAAAACAAAACTTGCATACCTTTTGCCTATTAGAAATGAAGAACAACTGAAGCTCCTCTGGCCTCCCTATATCATTAGCAAAAATTTCCAAAAACCATATCCAAAACTCCCTAGTTTCTTGTTCCACAACAGCCATAGCTACTGGAAAAATGTTGTCATTTGCATCCTTAGCAGTGGCAGATAAGATTTGCCCACCAAATCTGTGCTTTATGTGACAACCATCTAAACCTATAAATGGCCTGCATCCACCTAAAAATCCTACCTTCTGAGCATTGAACCTAACATACATCCTCTCAAATTTTGGCTAGGAAGTCTCATCAGCCATTTCTGTTTGTAGTATAACCCTACTCCCCTTGTCTACATTGGTTATCATTTGTGCATAGTCCCTAAGGACACCATATTGCAGTTGCTCATCTCCATTGATCAATCCTTTGCCTTTCTCTTTGACTTATACACTTGGTTTACACTTAGGTCAACAGATAAATTTTGCATCACATGGTTGTGTACACCACTCACCTCCCAATTTGGATTTTTTCTAAAATCCTCAATGAACCTTTTAGCAACATAAGCTTATGTTGCTTGGCTGTTTTTAAAAGACTTGGGGAAGTATAGTCATTAGTCAAGGTCTTAATTTGAAATGTTAGCTCTCAACTTATTTGAGATGCATAACATCTCCACCCACACCCATTCTTGCAGTGAACTGATATCTTGGTCCTCTCATTAAGCTTAAATTTGATGTCAATAGGTTTTTTGACTGCATACTCCCTCAAAGCAGCTTTGAACACCTTTGCATTAGGAAACTTCATCTCCTTCTTCAGTACAACATTTCTCATGTCACTCTTAGCATTAAACTCTACTTGCTCAGCTACCTGCTCATCATCAGACCCATCCATGCTTACCAGGTCATCCTCAAAGGCTGGCTCAGCCCACTAAGGGTCTGCATGGAATGCATTGCTTGATTTTAGGGCTGTGTGGGGTGCATTGCTTGATTCTGGGGCTGCATTGGGAGCAGAACCTTGTGGAGCTAAGTTTTGAGCAGCAAATATATCATCACCAAAGTCATCCCCCTCTAGGCCTTCATTTAGCCAATCATCATCATCATCATCTCCTTCAACATTCTGTTCTTCATCTCTTGCACCAATCTTAACATCCTCAACATCTTCTTCTTCATCATTCTCATCATCTTCATCATAATCACTATCCAAATCTAGTTCATCTCTTACTGCATCACCACCTAAACCACTTACATCACCACCTGCATCACCATTTACATCACCACCTACATCACCACTTGCATCACCACCTACACCATCTGTCACTCCCCCTCCATCACCACCTACACCACTATTTGCCACTCCCCCTCCATCAGGATACTCAAGTGCCAGTGGCTTCACATCTATGTTAGTAAAGATTATGATTTTTTCAGCGGCCATGCCCTATGAAGGGTAGTCACATTTAGGACATCTGCATCTGTTTCTATGTCTCTTAAATCATATTGTAGATCACCTTTAGGAAGTAAATACTTATATCTACTGTGTTCTTTAGGAGCACCAACTAGATGGCATAAATCCTGAATTTCAAAGAAACTCAACTTGTCAAGGTCAATCTCTGTCAGGAAACGTACAGACCCACCCATATATTTAATAGTTGGCTCCTCCACAAAACATCCCCCAACATGAATTTCAATGTCAAATGTGAAGTCAACGATCTGCAATTCAAATAAGTAGTTTGTTTACACACTGACGTGCAAAAAATGACAAGAAGCCAAAAGAGACAACAAGCCAACAAATTGACAACAAAACAACAACACACGGACAAAGGACCACATAGAGCACATGTAAAACCAGATTCCCAACAAATTCATAGGGACCACACTACCCACAGTTCACAAACAAGTGCAATCATTGACAAATAAACTTGATTCTTTCAGGTATATGCATTATATAAACAACCATAGCAGTTTAGCTACATCCTAAGTGATTCTACATATAAATAGCAAAATGCACATTTAACATACAAAAAAAAATTAAATGTGCAGATAAATAGCAAAACCTAACTACGTGAGTGGGTCGCGATAAAAAACGTGGGTGGAAGAACCTAAATGCAGATGAACAGCAGTCAACACATACCTTACTTAGCTTTGATGATGCAAAACAAGTGTTTTCTCCCCTTCCAGACGCTCCAAACCACGAAGAACAAGCTGATCGCACCTTGAGTCTCTCTCTCGAAAAGTTTTTGAGTTTTTGGTGTTTTGATTCTCGTTATGTTCTGTTTTGGGGTTAAAAGGTGTTTTTGTAACGGTAGAGACCGAGGTGGGTTACGAAGAGTGACGGAAACATACCTCAGGTGGGTTAAGTGATACTTTTCAAACCATAGGTAGGTAAAGTGATTTTTGCCGAAACCACAGGTGGGTTATGAGTAATTATCCCTTTTTTTTTTTTTGATAAAATGGTTGAGTCAGTTTTGAGTTTGTTATAGTGATCTAATTATGGTGTAAATGATTGTATCAATGATTGAGTGTGATCTAATTTTGGTGTAAATGATTATATAAATGATCAAGTACTGTGACTGAATTGTACTGTTTATTGAGAAGTGTATCTGATCTACCATTAGTGAATTGTATCAATTCTACACACACTCTCTCTCTCTCTGTTACTCTTCTTGATATTTCCCCTTGATATTTTATCTTGCTTCTTCTTGCTCATCTGTGATATAGAGTTGATTAGATGCAATCTTTGTCTTTTCTCAAAGATCAAAGATTCTTTCAAGAGAGAGAGAGAGAGAGAGAGAAGTGAATTGTATCAATTCTACACACACACTCTCTCTCTCTCTCTCTGTTACTCTTCTTGATATTTCCCCTTGATATTTTATCTTGCTTCTTCTTGCTCATCTGTGATATAGAGTTGATTAGATGCAATCTTTGTCTTTTCTCAAAGATCAAAGATTCTTTCAAGAGAGAGAGAGAGAGAGAGAGAGAATTTGAGAAAACTAAAGCATGTGTTAAATAATCTTTAACTAATTCATATTGTGCTAATTATCCATGCAACCAACTATCCTAACTAACTTCCCAACCAGACGACCCAATTACCCCTGTACATTCCATGATCTGAAATTGAGTTCCCTGATGATTAGGGTTTGATCAGCACTTGAGGTTAGAACCTAAATATCGATTTAAGGGCATAAGAGTAGGCCATTATATTGTTGCTTCAATCTTCCCAGGATTGGTCTTGACCCCTTTCACCTGAAAATGATGTGTCAGAGGTATTCCATCTCCTTGAATCCCAAAATTCAAGTTTTTATATCTTCGCACATAAATATAATTGAGATCCTTTGCAAAGCTTCTAAGACTTTCTCAAAATGGCCGAATTCCACAAAGTCTTAAGCATTCTCATCGCCCTTTCAGATTAAATCTAGAGAAGAATAGCACTTTGTAATTTTGACCCACCTAGAATTGTCTAATTAACTTAAAATTTAATAGGGATAAGCTCCAATATGTATATAATTGAGATCCTTTTGCATAGCTTCTAAGACTTGCTCAAAATGGCTGAATTTTACACAGTCTAAGCATTCTCATCATAGTTTCAGATTAAATCTAAAGCACAATAGCTCTTTGTAAAAATTCATTTGGCCCACCTAGAATTGTCTAATCAACTTGAAATTTAATAGGGATAAGCTCCTATATGTATAGAATATACAACTGAAAATTTAGTTCAAAATTATTTTTCTATAATTTATTAAAAATCTTGTATTGCAGCTGACTCAAATTTGACCTTGACATATTCAGGGTCCCAAAAGAAAATTCACTATACTTTTAGTACTATCCCAAATGATTTGAGACTTGATTCATATTAAAGCATACATCATCTTTCATTCTATTGATCTTATGCTTCTAGATTTCATCTATAGTGATTATTATCAATTTTAAATTACCATATGAGCAAAACTTGCCTGATTGACATCATTGCATAAAAATCTTGTAAATTAGATAAACTAACATGTAACCCGTGCTTATGCCCCAATATATTGAACAACAATGATTAAAAAATAATAACAATAACAAATAGAAGAAGTTTTTCAAAATTCATTCTGATTTTGTTAATTGTAATTTATTTTTATCATTCTGATTCCACTTTATGTTTAACAATATTATTAAACTTAAATTGTTTGTTTATTCTAAGAACAGTCTCAAGCTCCATTAGCATTAGCATAGGAGTAGGAACCATGACTCTACTACATGTATTAGGAATCCTATAGTTCACTAATTAAGATATTTCTATTGCATTTTTGCATCAAAATAAGATAAAAAAATTGGTGAAGAAAAAAAATGATAATTGTAAATGCCAACAAAAATAATCTTAAACATTAAGAAAAAGAAAGTAAAAGTACCTCTCCTTTTTATTTTATTTTATTTATTTATTTTTTTTCAGTTAAAAGAATGGCAACCAAGGGCTATATCAACAAACCTGCCCCTTAAGGAGATTTAAAAAGCTACAAATATAAATGGTTTCTCATAATATAGTCATGCTTTTGATTTGTCAAAAGGCAAATCACACCCTTAGTGCGATGGTCAATCCACAAGTATAAGTACTTGTGGAGTATGGGGGGTAAGGGCTGGGGTTTAAGTTTTCAGGAGGGAGGTTCACACACATATACACTTAGTTTGGACTAGAGTAGAATTTCTATCTTGTAAAAAAAAAAAAAAAAAAAAAAAAAAAAAAGAGAGGCAAATCACAAAAAGTTCCTTATGAATTAAACCTTGTAGGTTGAAACATTTGTCAAATTGATTAGCTCAAGTGACAAGATTGTTGTGTATATTACCATGTGAAAGTGAATAGCATTTGTACTAAAAACAGTAGGCTGTCAATGAAAACAAAACTCTTCAAATTGGGAAGAGAAACCGGTGTTACAGTATAGCTGTAGGGAATCCCAAAAGGTGAGAAGAAGTTGCAAAAAGTTGAGTTGGATGCCTATGAGAAACTATTATTATAGAGCGCCATGTGATAGAACCTCATGCATTCCTGGCTTTTATATATTTTTTTATCAATGATTGATGATAATTTGGATTTCTATACATTTTTTTCAGAATCGATTTCCATAAATATAGTTATAAATAATTGTTTCTCAATGTAAAAAAAAAAAAAAAAAAAAAAATTAACACTGTGTTCATTACATAAATATAGATATAGTAGCATCAATTACACTGTGTTCATTACACTGTGTTCAATATAAATATAGTAGCATCAATTTCGGTTCACCTTGTCCTGCGTACCAAATCTTCATTAGGAAAATGATCTACAAAACTAAGGACGATTAGTAGTGCAAACACACATGAAAAGATGTATACGAAAAGACTTCAAATAATCACTACATTTTACCAATAAAATATAGATCTAACCTGTAATAGAGAGAAGAACTTTCTAGAGAGGAGAACTTTCTAGAAATAACAAACGTATACACGTGCTTTAGCTTAATCTAATCACTAACTCACACGTGTGTTTTCATCACACACTTCCTTAATTAAGTCAAAACGCAGCGTTTTACTTTGTATTTGTCTTTATTTCTTTGGTGGTAGAGTCTAGAAGGCACACAGGTCGAAAGGCATTGTTTTATCCATGTATGAGTGCCACTTTTTCCCGTACAAACTATGCTTCACACTATACAACAGCTTTACATAGATCACATTCACACATTCTGCATTACTGCATTCACTGTTTTTAATGTAGCTCTCCTGCCATTCACAAGTTAATTGAGTAGAATAGGTTTTATTTATTTATTATTTTTAAGAAAAAAAAAGTAGTAATATAGTGGTCCACATCCACACCTCTTTAATATAGTGCTCCACATTCAGTCGTTTTGTTTTTTAAGGAATATTGTTAACAAAAATTAAGTTTTGTACAAAAGAAAAGGTCAAATATATATATATATATATATATATATATATATAACTAATTATTATTAAATAAAACTATAATCAAAATGTTATTGCTAACACACAAAGAAGTTTGTCTACTCTGCTTTTCCTCTTTGTTTCTACATAAACCACTTCTGCAGCTTCTTGTTTTACCTCTACTTGAACTTCAACACTCCCCCTCAAGTCTAGAACTGCAGGTTCTATGACTTGCTGTTCTGAGAAAGAAACTTTGGCAGCTGGAGCAAAAATATCAATTAATCCCAATCGATTCACTAATCGAGCAAAAGCTGGCAAGCCTAATGCTTTAGTGAAAATATCTGCTAAATGAAGACTGCTTATCACATGAAAAGTTCTTATAACTCTGGCAATCTTGTCTTTGACCAAATGACAGTCCACTTTTATATACTTTGTCCTCTCATGGAAAACCGGATTAGCTGCTATATGCAATGCAGTTTGATTGTCACAAATCAACATTGCCCTTTTGGGATGATCAACTCTCAAGTCTCTAAGCAGTTGTAGTATCCAGACCACTTCACAAGTTGTGGTTGCCATTGCTCTGTACTCAGCTTCAGCAGAGGACCTTGAGACTATACTTTGTTTCTTGGATCTCCAAGAAACTAAGGATTCACCTAAAAACACACTATAACCAGTCAAGGATCTTCTAGTATCTGGACATCTTGCCCAATCAGCATCACAGTAAGCTTTAACTTGCAAATCTGAGTTGCTGGGGAAGAAAGGTCCCTTTCTTGGTGAACCTTTTATGTACTGAAGTACCCTGTAGGCAGCTTGCATGTGAGGTTTCCTTGGTGCAGAAAGAAATTGACTTAGCCTGTGCACAACATATGTGATGTCGGACCTTGTCAAAGTTAAGTATAGAAGTCTGCCAATCAATCTTCTGTACTGACTTAAGTCTGCAATTAGCTTTCCTTTGTCCTTGAATAAATGCAAGTTTTGTTCCATTGGGGTTTTCACTGGTTTAGGCCCAATTTGACCTAAATCTTTTAAAATCTCTAAAGCATACTTCCTTTGATTCTAGGAAAAGCCTTTACTATTCCTTGCAACTTCCAAGTCCCAGAAAGTACCTCAAAGAACCAAGATCTTTTAAACCAAATTTCTTATCAAGCACTTGCTTTAACTCAGCAATGCATTGAGGATCATTCCCTATAGTAAAATGTCATCCACATACACAAGCAAAACTATAAAGGAAGATCCTTTGGCATATGTGAAAAGAGAGTAATCAACTTTAGATTGTACAAACCCAAAATTGAGAATTGTGTAAGAAAATTTTGCAAATCATTGCCTAGAGGTCTGCTTCAGACCATATAGGCTCTTTTTAAGCTTACATACTAGATTAGGAGACTCCCCCTTGCTGTGAAACCCTTGAGGAAGAGACATGTAGACTTCCTCATTTAGATCACCATGTAGAAAGGCGTTATTCACATCCATTTGATGAAGACCCCATCCTTTCACATCAGCCATGGAGAGCATAATTCTGACAGACATAGATTTAGGGTCCGTTTAGATAGAGCTGAAAACTGAAAACTGAAAACTGAAACACTGAAAACTGAAACACTGTAGCAAAATAATTTTTAAATGTGTAAATAGTACCGTGGGACCCATTTTTAATAAAAAAAAATTGCTGAAAAGTGAAAATTGTGGATCCGTAAACAGTAATTTTGGGTTGAAAAGTCAAGGTTTGCGGCTACTATTCAATGAACAGTAGCCGCTACAGTAAAACTATGGCAGGGAACACGTGAAAATGGCTGGGAACGCGTGAAAAAAAAAAAAAAAAAAAGAAGGGCAAAAACGCAGACGCAAACGTGAGTTTTGCAATCCAAACGGAGACTTAGCCACAAGAGAGAATGTGTCTGTGTAATCAAGACCCTCTCTTTGAGTGTACTCCTTAGCAACCAACCTAGCTTTGTACCTCTCAATAGTGCCATCTGAGTGATACTTAATTCTATAGATCCATTTACACCCAATAGGTATTTTTCCAAGAGGTAAATGAGTTGAAGTCCAGGTATTATTTTGTTCTAAGGCTTGAATTTCCTTATCCATAGCAGTCCTCCATTCATGAGATTGAACTGCTTGATGAAAGGAAGTGGGTTCAGTAGGTGTGGCTTGAAGAGCAAAAACAAAATGTTTGTATGCTTTGTTAAGATGAGTGAAGGTAAGAAAATCTGATATGTCATAGGGTGAGCCAGAAGCTGGTGTAGAGAAAACAACATTACAAGAGTAATCTCTGAGGTAAGATGGAGGGTTGTGAGCTCTAGTGGATTTTCTAGGCTGGAGTACAAGGAGTACTCTTGTAACAGGACTAGGAACCAAACCAGTTTCTGAGTTACAACCAGAGATAGGTGTAAGTGTAGGTATATCAGTAGAACTGATAGGAGCAGGACCAGCATTACTAGTATCTGCAGTATTGGGAACTGCAGAAGTAGTAAAGCTAGGCTGAACTAAGTGAGAAGGAGGAAAAGCATAAGAAGAACTAGAAACAAAATGTGGAAAAACAAAAGTATCACTACCTAAAGAATCAGAATCTGAAATAGAGGATTTGGGAACAACAGCAAAGGGAAATATAGTTACATAGAAAACTATATCTCTAGACACAGAAATAGAATTAGAATCTAAACTTAAAATTTTGTATACTTTAATACCACTAGGATATCCAAGAAATACACACCTTTTAGCTCTAGCAGCAAATTTATTTCTATTGTGAGAAAGAGTGGAAATGAAGCACAAACATCCAAAAGTCTTTAAATGATCATAAGAAGGAGGTTGTTGGAACAACACTTCATAAGGACTTTTATTTTTCAAAAACTTAAGAGGGCAGCCTATTTATAAGATAAACAGCAGTCAAAATGCAATCACCCCACAAAGATAAAGGTAAGGAAGATTGAAATTTTAAAGCTCTAGCAACATTTAATATGCGTTGATGCTTTCTTTCAACAACAACATTTTGTTGAGGTGTTTCAACACATGTTAATTGATGCAAAATCCCTTTCGTTTTGAAAAAATCCTTCATGAAAAATTCAGTTCCATTGTCACTTTTGATGCATTTGACTTTGGTATTAAATTGTGTTTCAACCATATTACAGAATAGTTGAATAATGACTTGAGTTTCAGATTTAGTTTTTAACAAATAAACCCAAGTACATTTTGAGAAGTCACAACAATAGTAAGAAAAAATATAAAACCTTCAGCAGTAGGAACAAAAAAAGGTCCCCACAGATCAACATGTACAAGTTCAAAAATAGATGAGGAAACATGCACACTTGAGGGAAAAGATAACCTTTTCTGTTTAGAGAAATGACAAATGTCACAATAATGAGATTTGCTTACATGTACATCAGGTACAAGCTTATTCAACAAAGACAATTTGGCATATGAAGGATGTCCTAAACGAAAATGCCATAATTGGAAATTATTACAAGAAGCAGGAAAAGTAAAACTCGATGTAGTACCAAGGACAGAATGAGCTGAAGAAATAGCTGGAGTAGACTGCAACAAGTAAAGAATTCCTTACCCAGACCAATTGTGTTCCAATGAACAAGGTCCTGGATAAAACAAAAGGAACCAAGAAAGATAAGGCAACAAAATACAACCCTAGTCAACTGAGTAACATATATGAAATTGAAACTAAAAGATGGAACACATAATATACCATATAAAGTAAAAGTTTCTGAAATCTGGACAGTTCCTATATGAGTAACAAGAGCCTTATCCCCATTGGGCAAATAGACAAAACTATGTAAGGTTGAGGTAATAGTGGTTAAAAGGGATAATGAATGCACCATGTGATCAGTGGCACTAGTGTCAGTGATCCAATTTGGAGATTTAAAAGGGATAGGACTAGCAACATTTGCAGAGAAAACTGAATGGGACATGTTAGGAGGGTACCAAAAAAGATTACCTGAAAAATTATTGGAGAAATGAGTCTGAGAAGTAGATGCACCAGAAGCATTGACAGGACTCAGCACTGTAGCTGCTTGATGACCAGGAGCTTCTCTGTAAGTCTGAGACTGAGAATTAAGAAAGGACAGCAGTTTTTCACACTGTGCCTGTGAAATTGGGCACTGAGGAGCAGAAAACTAAGCTTGAGGAGCAGCAAACTGTGACTGCTGAGGCTGAATCTGAGTCATAGTGCCATTGTAATGAGTCCGTGGAAACTAAGTGCCATTGTAATGAGTCTGTGGAAACTGAGTGCCATTGAAGTGTCCTTGTGAATCATTGAACTGATGAGAATAGTTCATCATCTCAGCAACTTTTGCAGGAACAAGTTGTGAGTTAAAATTTCCAAAAGAACTACCATTAGAAAAAAAATCTTACTTGATATATTCACATCTCTTTATATTTTTTAAAGTTATGTATAAAAATTTAAAAAGTAAGTTGGCATTTATCTTTTTTATGAAATTAAGTTTGCATTTATCAAACTATTTATATATATATATATATATATATATATATTAAGTAGACCCATAATGAATGTGTAGATTTTGTTTAAGGCATAATTTTTTAGGTCTTAAGGCCCTAAATTATTTTTTGAGCTTGAAAACTATCCAACTTCATCTTAAGGTCCTATTGATTCCAAGTGTAGGATTGTCATGAAGTATTAACTTGATGAGTCCAAGGTTGAATCAACGGGGAAAATAAGTTGATTAACAATCAAGATAAAATAAAGAGATAATTAGAGTAAACTCATCAGTGGTTAGGCTTGTTTTTATATTGTTTACTTGTGGTTTAAAAAGTGACACTTTACCCACCCAAGTTTCACTTCGTTAAGACTCCGTAATCCACATTTGTTAAAAATGAGAATAAATATATATTTTTGTTTCATTTTATGTCTCTTTCCTCTAAAAAAAATTTTTTTAAAAAAAAGATCAAAAAGTTTTTGTAAAAACTATCTCTTTCCTCTTCCTCTTCCTTTGTGAGTCTCTCTCTCTCTTCTCTTCCTCTGATTTCACGTGACCTGTGCCTCCTTCAGGATAATGTGGGGTGCTACACTCCAGTGAAGCTTGTGGAACATTTGCTTCAAGGTTTTGAAATCTTCCATCAATGTGTGGCATTACTCCAGTCTTCAGTACTAGCTTTTACTAATTGTAGGTAACTTGCTATTGTTCCGATTGAACAAAAATCAAAGCTTGTCTAAATCTAGCTTTCCACGTTTCATAAAGCGTTAGAAGATTCTAAGTCTTCTTATTCACTTTGTGCCAAGAGAAGCAACCTCGGATAATGGGCTCCACCATACTGAGCGCTAGGTTAGTTTCTAATAAGAATTGATATTTGCCAATCACCACAGCTTGTAAAATCTAAAAAATCAAGGAGTCACATCTAATGATTTTCTGTTGATCCCATCCATTCATTACGTCATAAAAACTCTTCGTTGTAACTATAATTAATTCTTACCATGTAAAACTTCATTCATTCGTGCTGGAAGAGGGAGGCAAAGACGAGAGAGAGACAGTGGAAGATGAGAGAGAGTCAGATGTTTGTTATTAACTTTTACAAAATCCTAACATTTTGATTTTGGTTTCTCTTGTTTCTGTGTGTGTATATATATATAAATAACTAAATACTTTTCTATATTAGTAAATTAATCAAAAACACAAAAATTTAAACATTAAAATCATAAAAGTATTGTTAAGAACATACCAATTGAAGGTTGGGTTTCACCACTAGACTTAGCAAGACTTTCAATAGGCCATTACACCAAAGAAAGTTATAAAAATTGAAAAGAAAAAAAAATCTAAGAAAACCTTTTTTTCTCTCTAAGGATGTCACCCTTTGAATATTGACCCAAAAAAACCATTAAATAGGCTAAAAAATTCTTATACAAGTAGAATTCCTATTTGGGAAAAATCTTTAATTTTTAGGCTCCACTTAACTAATTGTTTTTTATGGACCATTAAACATCAAAATTTGGAATTTTTATAAACTACAAATTGTATCCCTTTAAGTTATCTTTTCAATTCAACTTGAATCATCTCAATTTAGTGTATTGGATGAAAGTTATGGCGCCCGAACTACTAACACTTAAGCAGATTGGAATCCTAATAATCCAAATTGGACTTGAATTTAATGCAAATTTGCTTTAATTCCTTAATACAATTGTACTCAAATTTAATTGGATGGCCTTCTTTAATTTCATTATGACCCTTGTAAATATATAATCTATTAGCCTTCTTCATTACACAAATTCGCTCATGTCTTTCTTGATAAATCTTGTTAGAATTAATTTCATTCTCCCACAAAAGACATTCATGCATTAAAAAATTTTAAGCACAAAATTAATTATTCAACAATATTACTCCAAAATCAAATATAAATACATGATTTAACACAAAATAAGTTTAATTATATTTTATAATAATGATATAAAATGTAAAATTAAGTTATTATCTTGTCTCTTTTTGAAGAATACTTTTCTTGATCATGATTTAGGGTTAGCTAAAAGAATTAAAGTGTGTTCTTCATGATATCTCAAACACCATAATCTTAGTTATGATATAAGAATTATAAAGTTCTAATTTAATGTCATATTAGTTTAAGATTTATAGGTTTTTAAAATTCTTTATTAGTTAGTATATCATTCATGTTAGATTTTTATTATTTATTTTTTGAAAAAAAGCTAAAAGAATAAAATTGTGTGATTAATGATATCTTAAACACCATAATTTTAGTTACGATATAAGAATTATAAAGTTCTAATTTAAAGTCATATTCGTTTAAAATTTATAGGTTTTGTTAAATTCTTTATTAGTTACTATGAAATTCATGTTAGATTGTTAACCTTTTTTTTTTTTTTTTTGAAAAAATTGAAATTATAATCACAAACGTGTTGAAATTAATTAATTATTATTTTTGAATCAATTACAGATAATTTATTGATTTTTATTATTATTTTAGAATTTCAATATTTGAGCAAACACCATGTGTCCAAGAAACATTGGTTGTTAGAGTTTGCATTCACTAAAGAAAATTTTAGCTTTGCTGATAATATTAATTAAGAAATGGTGAAATTGTAGATTACACCATCGTACTTTAGGTAATTTTGATTTTGACCCCTAAAATCTGTACCCATAACATCACGGAACATTTGGGGAAAAAAAAAAAAAAAAAAACTCATTCCATCCATATTTGTTTGTAATCTATTTGTTAAAATACTAGTTCATTTTGAAACAATGTAGTTTTAATGTATTCAAAACTATGTCATCTTGACGATGTCAATAAAAAAATATTTAACAATTATTTTCTTTTTAAATCTATTTTTCCATTTTTTTTTTCTCCCTTGGTGGAATGTTCTCATTTTCCTTGGAAACAAAAACACACAATTTAGATCAAAAAATTATTAACCTTTTCATTCTAATTTGAATCAGAATTTAGGAGGAAAAAATTGGTTGGCTTGGGGGAAAAACTTCATCCACCGCCATTTTCTTTCCACTCTCTTTTCACTCCAAACTAAATAATTGAAAAATCTAATTTTCTTCTCCCTTTTTCTTCAACCATTTTCCATCTTCTCTCTTTTCACCCCAACCAAACATCATTTAAGGTTTTGTGGTGATACTGTTGGGTAATTTGGGTTCTTGGAAAGACATTTTTGTGAATTATATTTTCATGTTAATCTGAAACACCCCTCGCACTCATCGTATACAAATATTGTAAACTCGATCGACACGAAATTGAACCAGATAAGCATAAATTGATGGTATGGATTTTGATGGTTTTGTTTTGGATTTCAGTTTGATGGATTCACCATTTGTTTTGGTTGATTGATTTTGGGGTTTCAGAATATTGAGATTTCAAATTTAGGATTTTTTTGACGACCAATTTATCGTTATAGTATAGTAGGAGTTTGTGAAAAATGTCAAATCAAATTTTAGTAGTATATTGATTGATAGTGGTTTGTTTTGTAAGTGTGAAAATGTCATATTCAATTAACAAAAGTAAAAACGAGCCAAAAAAAAAAAGGAGTAATTTTTTAATGCTTTGGGAGTTCAATGACATAATTCATCTCTTATTATATAACAATATATGTACTAATTAAATTTATTGTGGATTTACCTCCCCTTTGGAACTAGAGATTTTATAAGGTTCATATATATTCGAAAAGTCCTAATCAATTTCCGATTTTGTGTAATTTTTTTTTTTTTTTTTTTTTTTGGAGAGGAAACGATAGTAGATTTTATTAACTAAGAAACAACATATACAATGAGGAAGAGAAAGAGGGACATATGACCCCCTCTTTCTCTTTTGCATCACTAGCATACGCTAGAATAGCATGATTACATCGTAAACAAAGAAAGAAAAGAAAAAAGAAACAACAAAAAAAGTTCAAAATCCAAACTACTGTAAGAAAAGCGAAACTTCTCTTGGACGCCTAGAAAACTTGAAAAACTGCCGAACGACACCTTCCTGATATACATGGACATCAAAATGATGAGTTCTTTTTTTTTTCTTTTTCTTTTTCTTTTTTAAACCATCTTAGGAGTGTTTTCATGCCCGGCATGGCTGCCTTGCAACCTCCATCAATCCCATAGTTGACACAATGCATTGCTCATCCTCCACAATTCTATATTTCTTTTCTCCCTTAACACCCGTAGCCTCCCTATTCAAAATTTCTGTTTCCTTCCTTTTGTACCCAGGTTCCACGTCAACAATTGAAGAATTATTAAGAATCTGAGGTCTTGTAGTAAGCCTCTTCCAATTTTTCATTGTTTTTGGGCTTCCAATTGTAGACTCCTCCACAGACTCAACTTTTTTTGGGCTATGCAAAGATTGACTCACACTTTTATCTTGATTACCACTTCTTTTGGGCCAGCCCTTGCTAGTATTCTTGTTTACAAGCACGTAATTACCACAACCAACCTTAAAACCTATTTTTGATCCCTCAAAACCCAGTGGAGATTTTTGCTCAACTTGTTTCCCCATTAAGTCACGATTGAGGGTGACAGTATCCTCATCCTTAACTACCACCTCAATCAAGTCAGAGGAAATCACGCTATTATCTAGCACGCAGTCAGTTGGAGTCACTTTTGAATTTGAAAAATCTGAATCGGTTTGGATGGCACGATCAATCTCCATAAGCAACTCGTCAAAAACGGGAACATGATTCTTCACAGTCAAGATTGCATCCTTCTTGACTATAACACCACCATCTGCCGGAGCACCGTCGAAGCTACCACCTTCAGGTAGACTGCCCGACTGCGTTGAAGACCTCCGTCACTTCCACTTCCAATTGTTGGAACACCTTGCTCATTTACCTTCCATTGTGAAGAAACCCGATCCCCCTGATCAGCTTAAGCATCACCATTCCGACGCCCCAGGCTAGGTCTTGCTTTGTTTGCATTAACATAATTTCTACGATAACCCGCCTTCAACCACTCTCCATAAGGAAGACACCCTTATTTTCGGTCCCTTGGAACAGAGCACTCATTTACCTCATGACCAATCAAACGACATTGATAGCAAAGCCCAACTAAACGTTCATACTTGAAACCAATACAAACCTTATCTCCTTCAGGACTAATGACAACTCCTTCTCGACGTAATGGTTTATCCAACGGCAACTCCACCCTTACTCTGATAAAGCGAGCTTGGTCAGACAAAAATGCCTTCAAATCAACTTCCAGTACTTCTCCCAAATCACTGCCAATATCCTCGCCCATCTCTTCCAATAACAAATCAAAAGGTAAACCCCACACCTGAACTCACATCGGCATTTAAGAGAATCTAACCAAAGTGGCTGTCATACCTCGCTCCCATCTTCGTAACGTTAGAGGGTGGTCCTCAAAACTCCACGGACCATTTGCTAGCACCCATTTCAACTGACTCTCCATTGTAAACTTGAATTGAAAAAGATTATCCCCCACATCAACAATACGTAAATCCGAGCCCATCCTCCATACAGACTGTAGTAGACCCTTAGCTACAAGTTGGTTGAAAGTTCGTGTTGTGAGAAACCTCCCCAACAAACTGAGGGAACATTCTTCTAACATCCTTCCCCTCTGTGAAACCCCAACCTTAATGACTTCTCCCTCATCCTCCGTCAAAGTTATACTTTGCAACTTGTCTATAAAATCCAAATCCATCATTTGAGTAGGAAAACACTAAATAGACCACACTGAAACTCTAAAAAAATTGCAGACAGACACTGAGAATTAACTAGTCCTCATCCAGAATGCGAGAAGAAAAGTCTCTCCCTAGAGAGAAAAATACTCACCTAGAATTGTATATATCATTTCATAAGAAAAAATATTCTCACATAGTAATTTGTGGTCAATACAAGTATTCCCATAAATGAAAAAAAAAAATGTAAGGTTGAATTTAATCAACCATCTTGTTGGCTTTATTTCATGCCAAATTTTCTTGTATTTTAGCAATTAGTAACCCTGTATTTAGGTGGGATTCATGTAAGGGTAATGTGTGAGAAAGTGTGAAGAATTGCTCAAGATTATGCAAGGAGGTAGAGACTCGCGGCTGGGACTCGCGGCTGACTTGCGACTGGCAAGCCGCCAACTGCAGTACATGTTAGAAGCACGCAGGGGAGTTGAAGGGTCACGCCAGCTGTCGCACTACAGGAAAAAAGTCTCAGGCTGGCCAGGCCGTTAACTCGTGGCTGGAACTCGCGACTCAGACCAGTCATGAGGCCAAGCCTCCAGAACACCCTGTATGGGAAAAACTTACTCTTCGCATTCCAAACACACACCACTATATATAGACCCTTATACCCGCGAAATGTAGAGAGCTTCTAGAGAGAATTTTGAGAGAGAAACCCTAGAGAAAAACAAGATTGATTCATCCACAATCTTCACCTAAGAGACTCTTCAAATTCCTCTACTCTCTTCCTCTCCATTGATACATCCTTGAGAGGTTCTTGGCCAAATCCTTTTCTCACCATACCCATAGTTGTGAGAAAGTTTATTTGGTGCTTTGGGAAGCAATTAGGAAGGGACCAATTCATATTGGTTGATGCTATGGGCTATAGCGGAATCCAGTAAGCTAGAAAAGAAAAAGGTTTGGCGCAACCTCGTTGGAGCAAGAAGCTTGGAGGGCTTAGGTACATCGGGTAAATTAGGCTTGGAGGGTCTATTGCTGTTCATGTATCCCAACTACATTTTCTAGTGGATTATTGGCCGCTTGGAAGGCAGCAGAGTGGTTTTACGCTGAGGGCTTCAGTTTCCTCTTCAATAACACATCGTGTGTTGTCCTTGTGTTTGCATCTCTCTTCCCTTTATCTTTGCCTTTTATTTTCTGCTGTGGATGTGATTATATTTGGCTTAGATATGTTATCAATTCTGTGTTTAGCTTATGTTCATGTTTCGCACATTAATTGTTTAATAATAAGCTTGAATTGATATTTTGTATTTTGGGGTCTAAACGTTCAAAGGTGTTTTACATACATTTTGAACTTTCAATTGGTATCAGAGCGGGTGCACTCTTAGTGGTTTCATTACCTCAGTGCGATCCCTAACCCCTTATTGAGATGGATAGGTCTCAATCTCTTAATGTACCCCCATTTTTTTATGGTAATAATTATGCTTTTTGGAAGGTCCAAATGAGGGCATTTTTGTGTTCTATTGATGATGCTGTGTGGGATGCAATTGAAGTTGGTTGGACTAGGCCAGAGGCTGCCAAATCCACTTGGGATAAGGCAGCTCTTGCAGTGGCTAATGCTAATAGTAAAGCCTTGAATGCCATTTTTTGTGGTGTCTCTCCAGAAGAATTTCACAGGATTTCACATATTACTATTGCTAAGGAAGTATGGGAGATTCTGGAGACAACTTACAAAGGAACTAAGAAAGTGAAGGACACCAAACTATAGATGTTGACCACTCGCTTTGAGGAGCTCCAAATGAGCGAGGATGAGTCTTTTGACTCTTTTTACAGTAAGCTGAACGAGGATGTCGTTGAAAAATTCAATTTGGGGGAAATGACGGAGGATTCTAAAATAGTAAGGAAGATCCTTCGGTCACTACCAGAAAGTTTCCGTGCTAAAGTGACGGCTATTGAAGAGAGCAAAGATCTTGACAACATTAAAGTTCAAGAGTTGATTGGCTCATTGCAGACATATGAATTGTCGTTGCCCACGCAGAGAAAGAGCAAATCCCTTGCTCTTAAAACCATAGATGAGAGGGTAGTATCTCATGACACTTCGGATGAAGATGCTATAGATAAAGATGTGGCGTATCTTGTGAAGAATTTTCAGGTGTTCTTAAAGCTCAAGAACAGTGGGAAATCTAGTAACAAAGTGAAATTTCAGAGTTCTGAGAAAGAAAAGAAAGAATTCAGAAGGAAAGATGCTAGTGCAAGAACTCGGAGAGCACAGTGATGAAGAATCCATTGGGATTGTTGAAGAATCAGAGGATGAAGAGAATGAGAAAACAGATAGTCTTAAAGAGAATTACACCCTACTTCTTGAAAAGTCGGGAGAGTATGCAAGGGTAGCAAAGGCGGCTGTGAAGAAAATGAAGAAAGCTGAAGAAGACTACAGAAGTCTCCTAGCCAGATACAAGGAGGCAAAGTATGAGATTGAGACACTAAATGGTGAGCTATCAGAAGCTTATACGAAAGTGAGATTTCTTGAGCAAGAGGTAGTGCAAGCACATGCCAAGATAGATAGGGTCTCCTCCAAGAAGTTGGAAGATGTTATTTCATCTCAAAAACATTTTTCAGATAAGTCCGGGTTGGGATATACCGGAGGAAGTAGCTTATCGGCCAATGTCACCAAAGAAATAAAACTTGTGAAGGCCATAGAGCCGATTATAGAAGAATCTATTCCTGAGAAAGTTAAGGTTGAACAGAAAAAGAAGGTGGCTGACCAACAAGTGTTAAATAAATCTCGTAATCAATCTGATGTCAGATTTGAAGCTAGAGGAAGATCACTGCCAAGATCACAACGGGGTCCTAGAATGAATCATGTTTGTCACCATTGCGGATTGCAAGGACATACCAGATCCAACTGCCATAAGCTGAAAGCATTGAACAATGCAAGCGTTCCCCAGTCACGAGGAAGAAGAAGTGACAGGAGGTCTTGGGGTGGTGAGCAACCAAGAAGTCAAAACAGTGATTTAGGAATGAGGGACGTAATGAAGATGATCGGTGCCTTCACCAATTGCTTGGAAAGCTTCACAAGAAGGTTTGAAAGTCCTAACTCCCATACCCAATCCGTCAAGGATATCACCCCAAACACACGTGACGTGTGGGTGACGAAGGGTACTCATTTATAAGTATTACAACATGTCCATGCATTAATACTTCCCATGTTCTGTATATGCTTGGTTGTGTGCTTTTTGCGTGTTTGATTTGAAATATTATCTATTTGTCTGTTTCTGTTTTTGTTTCAAATGTTTTTACATTGTTGATTTTGATCAATCTTCTTCTTACTTTTGTGTCAAAAATCCAAAAATACATAAAAAGTAGAAAATCCAAAAGTTTGATCGACTTTGTTGAGTTTTGTCTCAAAGCATGTTTTGCCTTGTTCCTTTGTACTAATGGCTTTGTGCATCTACAAGCTTAGCATGTCTCTATTGCACTCATATCATTGTGGGAGAAATCTTGAAATCTATGTGATTGTTGTAAATAGATCTTCAACCTTGTCATAAATGATTAGTGAATGATTTTGTTGATCTTGAGACTTGCATAGACTTGTGCCTATATATCTTCCCACTCTTTATTTTATTGTTTTGTGTAAAGAGCTCACCAAATGTAAATCTTCAAATGAAAAGAGATATTGAGCTACAAAAGCCTGTCGCACATACTAGTATTTGACTAGGAAAAAGAGAAAGCGACCATAAATAAAATGTATGATGCCCAAAAAGCCAAAGGCTGACTCATCAATTGAAATATAAAAAATTTCAAACATCGATCTCACAATGAGATGTATGAATTCTAAAAGATCAAATGATATGATATATATAGAGCCAAATGAAAAGCTTCAAAGTTATGTTATCAAGTTTTGTGGGAGGTCATATATGCATATTTCTATAATTGAGATGGGCCACATTATCTAGTGCTAGTTGTGTATGACTTGTTTGAATTGATCGTTGAAGCTTCACATTAGACTAAGGACTATCTCATTGTTGATACCCACATACATTACACATGTCTATGATCAATAAATGCCATATTCATTTGTGTGATTGTACTTGATTAAATGTGTTTTCACATGCTCAATCTCTGTTGATCAAACACAAAAAGATTTTTAAGTGTTTTTAGTTATTTATGGAAAGTTTTTTTGTTTTTACAAAAATGTCAAAAATGTCAAAAATAGTTTTGCCCTGTTTTGGCGACTCAGTCGCGAGTTGGCCCAGCCGCATACCCTAGTTGCGAGTTCACTCAGAGATTTTTCGCAGCTCACTGGTGGGTAAATGTCCCAGTCACGAAAAATACTTAGAAAATTTTTCAAAATCTGAATTTTTATGATTCTCGCAGCTCATTGTGGCGACTTGTTCGCGGGTGGAAGGTCCAGTTGCGAGGGTACACAGAGATTTTCGCGGCTCACCTCGCAACTCTTTCGCGGGTAGACCTTCCAGTCGTGAAAAACATTTAGAAAATTTTTCAAAAATTTTGGTCTAAAGTGTTCTGGCGGCTTAACCTGGCGACTTGCACGTGGCTTAACTCAATTGCGAAAAATGCATGTTTTGCGTTTTCAAGTCAGTTTTTCCCTCGAATTTGTGTGACTATTCATTGTCTTCCCCATTTTCACTCTCTCAAACTCATTGTGTCACTGTTCGAAAAATCTCCATTATTGCACCTTTTCTTCTCCAATCATCAAGAAAAATGTATGGGTTTTTTCTATTTTGCACTTCATTATTCTTGATTTGAGTATTACTTTCTTGAATATGTGAGTTGTGTTATTGTCATTATGTTTTGAGAAATAGCATATTCGTACATGGGTTTGTTTTATTTTGCCGAGTGTTGGTGTTTTTGAGTGTCATCTGATTATATTCCTGTTGTTTTTATGGAGCATGTGTTCTATGGTGTGTTTCATGACTATATTAATTTGTGCACATCATGCTCATGGTAGTATATCACATTGAAAGTTATTTGTGACTTTGTGATATTCAGTGTTCACTTGACACTGAGTTGTATCTGAACAATCAACATTGTTGTTCACCTATTTTAGTCATTACTTCAGTGTTGCTTATGATGATGTTTGGTACTGCCCTGATTCATGCTTGTGATTGTAAGAAATTTCTCTGGTTCACATTCTTATATCTGAATCTAATCAAGTTACTATTTGTACCTTGTGGTGTTTCATTTGGCTCTTTGCTGTGTGTGTATTATCTTGCAGATGACTCGTCATTCATCTAAAGGCAAAGACATTGTAACAGATGATCCATCTACCCCGGTTGCTAAACGGACACGACTCTCGTCTCAGTCATCTAGAGACTCTACCACTGAGAGATTCCGGACACCTCTTGACTCAAAGACCTTCACAGAAATTTTTAGAGAGGCTCCTCCCATTATGGAACGAATAGTCAAATTTGATATCCTGGGGACAACATTTATCCCTAAGATTTTTGAAGAAAGAGATTAGGCTGACCTGTTTGGAAATTTTGAGGATCCAATTGAAGAATTGGTTAAGGAATTCTACTCTAATGCCAGATACACCGGGGTAGAGTTGAAATGCTGGGTACGAGGAACGGAATTTTCCATCAATGCAGACTACATTGCTCAGGTTCTTCGCATCACCAAACCAGAAAATGTGGATCGAACTCCGTATGATGACAGAGTACTTTAGGCACAAGACATTCTTCAAGTTCTTGGGAATGAACATGAAGTGGGTAGCACAGGATCATCTATAGGCACTGCTCAGTTTTCACCTGAACTGACAACTCTAAAGCTGATCATGTTCTCCAACCTCTACCCATTGTTAAACACTGCTTTCAACAGTCTTGGAAGGGCTAAATTCCTGTGTGACCTCATTTCCGGTGTTCCGATTGACATCTGTGCCCACATACTTCAGATCATTGGCAAAACAGCAACTCGATCAGCAGCACGAACAAATCTTCCTTTCTGTAGTCTCATCATGAAGATCATACTTCATGAAGGTGTTAATCCTCCATCAGATGGAAAAGTTTTGCCTCGTCCTCGACCAACATCCATATACACTCTCCAAGCAAGTAAGAGCCACTCCTCTAAAGCACCTAAGAGTGAACCGGTCACTCCATCTGGTCAAAATTCAGCTACACCTGTGCAATCAACTGGTACTCCATCTGTTCCCCTGGATTTCAAATGCCCAAACAAAGCCACTTGATTGAAACTGTGGTTGATCGGATCTCTGATCTACAACGGCTTATCTACTCAACTAACAACCAAGTTCAAATGCGTCTCACGGCCATTGAAACACAGTTGGATGCTATTCAGCAAAAGTTGGAAGAGAGCCTTTAGCTATTCGTGACAAAAAGGGGGAGAGCGATAGCATGCATACAGTAAGGGGGAGAGTGACACAAGAAGGAGAAGTGTGCATACTGGAAGGGGGAGCTGTGTGCTCTAGAAGAGGAAGTTGATATACATTTACATACTCTACATACTTTTGGATACTCTACATACTTTTGGATAGACTAATTAGTTTATGTTTTTTTTTGTTTATAACTATTTGTGTGGATACAGTTCCAATATTTTTTTTTGTTATATGATGTTATTCAGTTAGTGTTTTGTATGGTACATCTGTAACCATTTGCTTTTGTAAGCTTTTAGGTTTTTGTATCTATGCTCTATAGCTTTTGTACTTGTTACTAAATGTCATGCATTTTCTTAAAAAAAAAAAAAAAACAATTAAAAATCCATCAAGAGAATAGAATTAAAAGGAATGAAGCTAAACAAAACAGTTTTATTGTTTATTCGCAAATCATAGATTGGACCGCCTTTGTTGACAAATCAATGGTCATGGTGCAGTTCATTTCAGTGGATTTCTTCCTCTTCATCACAAACATCAATTCCACTTTCCCAATAAGCTTGGCTTGGCTGTTCAGAGTTAACACCCCAGCACCTAACTCACTTCCAAGACCGGTAGTGGTAGGCAAGGCATTGGAATTCACATTAACTGTGACAGAAACTTTTTTGGTAGAACGCAACCCAGCCTTACCTTTAGGAATAATGACTTGCCCTACTCGATGTAGGCTATTGCCAAACTACATAATTCTTGGTGTTTTGTGTTTATTTTCTTTTGGATTAATTTTCTTCTTTGTTATTGTTTGTTTGAAGATCTTTCACAAGCCCAAAATATTTTCACAATTAATCTTGGTAATTTGAGCTTCTACTATTTTACAACAACTCTTCATCACTTCTGGGTTGCTGGTGAGAAAGGGAACACCTGCTGGTTCGTTTTCTCAGCCATTTTCTGCTTTGGGAATAGTGAATAGAGAAGTTTTCTTTTGTTTGTTGATGCTAATTCTTCTCTCTAAAAAGAGTTTAGGATGCTAGGATTTGTTTGTGGAAATGGAAGCAGAGTAGGTGCTTATAGTGTGAATTAATAATGCAGCCAACAAACGCGTCTTAGGGTGGTTGATTATTGACGTCTTGATGATGGTCCCTCGTCTTTGAAAGAATCAATATTTTATTTAAAGGAAATGCTGCTGTGAGTCCTTTTGCTTACGGTAACGGACTTTTTAAGGTTCTTTTAAGAGTATTTTATTAAGCTTCTAGAGGAAAACGTAGACTTTTGTGGCGTTTACCGCTTTCTTCTGTGGTAACATTTTTTTTTTTTAAGAGTAAATCAGTGAATATTAGTATTAACCAGCAAAACAAGTCAAAAGGGACTCTACAATAAACTAGAGATGAACCCCTCAGAACAACTTTAACCAAGACAGACCCAAGCAAGATACCAAAAAATAGCACAATCAATCAGTGATTTAAAGCAGAATTTTGGTACTTTTCTTGACATTCCAGCCGATATCTAATGTCTCTTTCGGTCTTCTTCAAAATCTGCCCCTCAGTCCAGATAGAACCAGCATGAATAATTGCAATTGCTTTGCAGCCTTACGCTATAGACAGTAGACAACAGGCCACCATGCCAGTTTACAAAATAGAAACTCTCAGGCCGTTACCTTTCAGACGAGTGATCCCCCAACTACCGAATCTTCCCATTATAAATAGCATCAAAGATAAGGCAAAGTTGCATTTCATAATCCCAGAAGAGATGGTCCCTGTCCTCTAGACAATTTATCCTAGAAGAAATCTGTTTGTGTATAATTGTGATGGTTGATCATACCCTAATATAGTGCACCCTCACTATTGCAATAACCCTCTCTTTAATGGATGATGTTGCTTCACTAATGCAAATGAATTAATTAAACATTGGTTAATTGAACATATATATCTTTCAGATGAGACACATCTCTTTATCATGAGACAAGTCTATCACCAAAAGGTATGAGAGACTAAATTTCTTATATTTGGGGTCTCATTGTAGCAATGAACTTGTATTGATATAATCTCATTATAGCAATATCTCAAAATTTTTGAGATTTAAAATTTTTGATGGAGTTGGTTTTTTGGTGTATATTGGCGCTAAAATTTAGCATATGCCACTTTTAGCATTCTTAATGGGAATGCTCTAAGAGATTACTCACTATATTCTGATAATCAAATTTGGTTTGTTTTTTATGATGGTCTTGTACAGTTGTACTTTACAAATATAGTACTATATATATCATGCAATATACCCCCCAAAAAAATTTGTCCAATTTGGTTTGTTTTTCACCATTAATTTTGACAATATTATCATTATAACATAAAAAATAAAAAATTTAACGAAATTATTTTAAGAGGATTAACAATATTTTTCAAATGAGAATTGAATGAAAAGACTAAAATAACATCCTTAAAAGTTAACGGACAGAAAATAATAAAATAAAAGAACTAAAATGAGAATTCACCAAATTTAAATTTTGCTAAAATATATTCTAACTCTCACAGTAAATAAAGGTCAATACAAATATTTCCAAACAACTATAATAATAAGAAGAACAAAACAATTACAATACCATTCAAAGAATAGAATTAAAAGAAATGAAATTAAACAGCTTCTATGTTTACTAGCAAATAATAGATTGGACCGCCTTTGCTGACAAATCAATAGTCATAGTGCAGTTCATTTCGGCTGACTTTTTCTTCTTCATTACAAACATCAATTCCACTTTCCCACTAAGTTTGGCATGGCTGTTCAGAGTTAAGACCCCAGCACCTAACTCACTTCCAAGATTGGTAGTACTTGGCAGCGCATTTGAATTCACATTTACTGTGACACCAACTTTTTTGGTCGATTGTAGGCCAGCCTTACCATTAGGAATAGTGACTTGCCCCACTGTCACACCCTGGTACATGAACGTGGCAATGGTGCTATCAAATTTGTAGGGACCAAAGTTTGTGTTCTTAACCCTAACTTGGGTTGTGAAGCTCAAGTCAAAGGAAGGTGATGCTTGGGTACCAGCGCTGAAGTTCTGGAACGTGACATCAGTGCCCAATCTGACCTTAGGGGTCTTAACACGCATCACAACGAGTGCAAACACCAAGATGACAATGGTCTGAAACACAGCAAAAGCAGCAATATATATGGCCAACTTGATCCTTTTCTTTCGACGGAGCTCCTCAGATGTTAAAGTGGCAGACTCTTCATCACTTCTGGGTTGCTTAGTTGCGGGTGCCATGGGGTATGCCTGCTGGTTCGTTTTCTCTGCCATTTTCTTCTCTTGGAACAGTGAATACAAAAGCTTTTTCTATTTCTTTACGCTCTTGCTAGTTAGTTTTTTGAAAGTAGTTTATGGAAATGGTAGCTGATTAGGTGGTTATATATAGTGCTCGGACAATTTGGCTGATGGAGTGAATTAATAATGCAACAGGAGCTTCCTGGCAAATGTGGCAAACGCGCCTCAGCGTGCAATTGCTGACGAGGTGCTCTCTTATTTCAGAACTAGTTAAACGAAATGCTGCTACGCGTTTTGCTAAAAGACTTTCAGCTTCTAGAGGAAAACTAGGATTCTCCGGTATCTTTGACATTCTATACCAAAATGACTAAAATAACTTCCTTCCTAGTTAAGGGTAGTTGATGGAGAACAGATAGCTAAGACCTTCCTGGACTCTCACGCGTGCCTGAAATCATCACATAAGGCAAAAATGCACTAGTAGAAATCATAGGTTTTAGAGTTGGAATCATGTGAAATTTGGCAGCCTAAAGCAAAATGGCATTCTGAGCAATAATCATAGCTTTGCCACGCAGTACCCTTGAAAATAACGAATTCCTTCATTTAGGCCCTGGAAACTGCGGGTTTGCCGTTTATAATAATTTTTGTTTCCTTAATAACTTTTTGCTCAAAAGTTAGAATATAGTAGTAGCAAATATCAAACAATCCAATTCCACTGCTGCCAAAACTAATTATGAAAGCTACAAAGATTGAAGAGGCTAGACATGTGATATTAATTACCCCATAAATAATAGGGAGCGGACCTTAATACAACAAACAAAAATACACAAAAGTTTTTTTTTTTTTTAAGGGTTTAGTTAATGTATGCTCTTAGGGCACACATTAATCAATCATTTTTGGAAACATTTTAAGGGAAATTGAAACAACTGTCAAAAAAGTTGGTAACTTTTTAATTTTTCCATAAAAAGCATATGGGGGCTGTCGCGGGTGATTTACTCATTTTGGGACGAGTATAGTGGACGCTGTGTGTGACCCTTCGTAGCTGAATATTTTTTGGCGTCACTGCTAAATGAAGTCTTCACCAAATAGCTAAAGGTCATAGTTAAATGGTCCAGCGCAAGTCGCTAGATATTCCATACACCAAGCCTTGAGGTAGCGACATACCATACACTAAGTCTTGAAGTAGCGACATTCCATACGCCAAGTCTTGAAGTCATACGAGCGATATACTATCATCAAAGCACGCTTAAGCTAAGACTCTCAAGCATTATCCTTGCTAATTGATTATTTTATATATCGTTTAAACCATTTCAATACTCTAGACTTGTTGCCAAAATATTTTCTATAAGTCATTTGTATTAATGTTTAGCCATGACTATCATTTACTAATATAAATGATAATTACACTAGGGGACAGAATGGAAACATTCTCGGAGCATCCGACAAAGAAGGAAAGTCAGACTCGATTCCCTCTCTTAGAAGCCATGACATGCTCATGCATTCTAAGCCATGAAAAAGCTCACACATCCAAAATCATGGTCGATCCGCGCACGTCTAGCCATAGCATGTTCATATATCCTGAGTCGTGACAAGCGCATGCATTCTAAGCCATGAATAGCTCACACATTCAAAATCATGGTTGATCCGCGCACACCTAGCCATAGCATGTTCATATATCTCAAGTCGTGACAAGCGCATGCATTCTAAGCCATGACAATACCTTAATCCTTCTTGAATTTGAGATTATACATGAAGAGGGAAGTTCAAACGTTGCCATCATTAATAAAATTGTTCTTGTCACTCAATTCTTGCAATTGAACTCCACGGCCAAGCCAACTAATAAGGAGAGTTCGTGCGCACCTTTGAAGAATGCTTTACTAGAGCTTGCTTTAAACATTGATGTCAAACAACTCAAAATCACAAGCTAGCTGTTGGAAATCCATTCCAAAGATTTTCAAGTGGAATCTTGGTATTGATGTGAAAGCTTGGCATAAGCGGCATAGAAGCCAACGAGAAAAATTGTTGTGCTAGGGATGCGACAACCCTATACCGATGTCTCTAATGCTTAGCCCATCATTGTCCGAAAGTTAGAAGCCAAGCAAGCAAAGTATGGAGCCGCTGTCTGCAGTACCATGTATCTTTGACAAACAGGCTAACCGAAGCGTGGGAGAAAAACTGTTGTGCTGGGAATAAAACAACCCTATACCAACATCTCCGACGCTTAGCCTATCATTGTCCCAAAATTAGAAGCCAAGTTAGCTGAGTATGGAGATGTTGTCTGTGGCACAACAAATCTTTGACAAAGAGAAATTATATTCTGCCCTCTATATAGCAAATGAGGAACCCTATTTTTGAATTCATCTTGGAGGAATATGGTGAGTATTAAGGGAGGAATAAATCCCACCAACAACTTTTGACGATGGGATACCATTGGTTTGGCATAACCAAATTCGCTAAAGTCGCCACACTTCCAAGTGCACTCCAAGTTTATACACACACACCATATAAGCCTTCAAGACGTGAGTGCTGCATAGCCTTTTATACTCGGGGGCTTTATCTCATCGGACCTATCCATACACCCTTGAATGAGTACATTTGGGTCTTTGCCGCCACTAAATAGTTCACTAAGTGGGTGGAAGCAATTTTACTCAAGAAAAGCGATGGGAATTGTTGTAGCCAAACTCATCAAGAAGCATATCATTTGTCTCTTTGACGTCTCGTTCATAAGCAACAACAATACATCTCGCTTATACCAATTTTTGAAGGCAAGCCCTATGAAATACTAGGAAGCCGACGAACTATCATGTTATCAAAGCATAGTGAGGTCCCTACATGCGAAGGTGCAATGCCTTCAATAAGGTAGGGAAAGCCAATGCTTTCTTCTAATGAGAAACCTTGAGAAGTGGCAAGAAAACCAACAAATTACTCTAACAGCAAAGCCTCTACATGCGAGGGTAAAAAATACTCTCAATAAGGTAGGGAAAGCCAAAACTTTCTTCTAATGAGAAACCTTATGAAGAGCAAGAAAACCAACAAATTACTCTTACGGCAAAGCCTCTACGTGCGAGGGTAAAAAATACTCTCAATAAGGTAGGGAAAGCCAAACACATACTCTCTCAATGGTAAGCCCTATCAAATGGCTAAGAAGCCAATGAGACGTTTTATTATAGTGATACCCTTACTTGTGAGGGCATGACTAGCCCTCAACAACGTAGGGAAGCCAATGCGTCCTCAAAGGAAATCCATGCCGAATGATTAGAAAGCCGGCGAGATGTCATATCATTTATATGTGGCAAGACCCCTACTTGCGAGGATGCAATGCCCTCGACAAAGTAGGGAAAGCCAACATTTTCTTGACGGCAAGCCTTACAAAGCGATAAGCAAGCCAACATAATATCTTAAAATTCAAGCATGGTGATCCACTACATGCGGGGACATAGCCAGCCCTCAAAAGGATGAGAAAGCTAATGCATAAACCTTGTAAAGCGGCAAGGAAGTCAATGAACTATTACCCTATTGCCATATGGTAATTCGCTATATGCAAGAATAAAACTCCTCAAGAAAATAGCAAACTTGTCATTCTATAAGTCGTTTTATGCAAGAATGTGATATCCTCAAAAGATGATAGCGATACAAGTTTCATTCAAGCCGCTGTCTGTGAAAATGCGATCAACCTTAATGAAATGGTGACAAACAAGTGCACCATATCCTACAATGTGCGAAAACGCAGCCCATATGTAGGGGCTTCTTAAAACTAACAAAGTAGCAACCTAATACATGTCGAGGATAAGTCGACTAGCTCGTGGCAAGCCAAGTTTCAATATATATGAGCTGCTGTCTGTAAAACCAAACATGCCCATTAATAGAGCACTGAAAAATAGTGCACAACCAGCGAGATGTGTGCTTAGCTAGAACCTGTCCGCAAGGGCATGACAACCAAGCAACATGTCTACTAACTTGCCCTTGCAAAGGTAAAATCAAATTCACAACATATCCAATCAAGCACGAGTCATTCTCAAGAGACTAAGTGTGTACAATCTATCAAAGCTATGCTACTCAACTACAAGGTATGCAAGGTCTTTTCAAGCAAGTTTTCCTCAACATATCAAAGCATTCATAATCGCATAGGGGCTATTTTCACAACAAAAACATACTCATAGCCTATCAAAGAAAGGTACAAAGTCATATGCATCCTTGAGGTACAAATCATTTTTTCATTCCGAAATACAAAATTTACATCCAAATGTCATATTTGTTTGCTTTGTACAAAATGCAAATTGTGTCTACTAACCATAACAGTGTAAACTCAAAGTGACACCAATACAACTGGATAGGAGCTACTCTATACATAAGTGAGCTGTCCACAAGGGTGAAATACAAGAGAAATTGTCTCCAAGGTAGTAGCCCATATTACACAATTCAACTAGTTTGAAATTTCAAAGCTTGGGGCTCAATACAAGACAATCGGATTAAAATAAATAAATAAATAAATAAATAAAGCAAAACAAGAAATGAGGTGAAGGAAAAAAAAGTTGAAGCAATGTCGTAGTCCCCATCCTACGTCACCGTCTTTGGGACATTGGCTTGCAGTCACTCTCTTCTTTACTTCAAAACTGCAAGTGAGAGACGGACCAAAATGGTTCAAAGTTACTAATAACTACCATGGTACCATCTATTGCAGCTCTATGTTGTTGTCTGCAGCGGCATTGACCTCAGAAAATGATACATTGCAATGGGATTGGCCTCGGGAATGAAAATGCCAATGATGGCATCATGATTGTCTATGCCAAAGTCATCTTACAAGAAACCATGCTACAACACACTCAACAATTCCTATTGACATGAAAAGGGGTTGGCAGTGAGTTTTGACTAGCCACAACAAATTTTAACTTGCTAAAGAAATTGTAGCTTCATTCTCAAACAAACAGAATTGCTGCATGTGCATCGACAATTGCATAGAAGGAATAGTGGTTGTAACATTGCCACAAACATAAGCATCTCTATATCGGACGGACAGCACCATGATCAAATGATAGACGCTCTATGAAATCACCAATCTCAACACCGACACTCTCTAGTAACAAAGTAATGGAACACATTCTTTACTCAATGGTCTCAACACTTGATGCTTTACAATTATTAAGCGGCCAAACAAGCAATGATAATACTCTAAGCATGAAATTTCTTGCATATGAGTAAGCTTATGCTTCTCCAATGCTCGACCACCTTTTTCAGCTTTAAAAAGGTCACGTTTTAATGCATAATGCTTGGAGTGAAGAGAGGGAAAGCCGCTGGGGGCGCCCCTCTAACCCTTTTATAGTCACCAACAACCTTGTCTTCTACATCGCACAATCATTAACACCTTTGGTGTCTTAATGTTAATGCCCATCCTAATGGTGTCTCAACCAATATTTCCTCATCATTACAAAAATCGTGAAGCAACAACAACTTGTGACTCTGCATTATTATTCGCATTTGCCACAAGGACACAATACCGGGGGTTGGCAGCACATACATCAGCTATATCACACCCCTATACTACATCGGCAAGTGATATCTTCGCTCCATTCCACCTCAAATACGCTATCCCAAGGTAGCCAGCAATATTGCTCATCACTCATGGTTACAGCTTCATTAAAACAAATCTTGGCAAACACAATCTCACCAAATTGACTGACAATCAAGCAACTCAAGAAAATTGAAGCATCCTCAATGTGGTACAATTTGCATAAAGGTTTAAGATTGCGTCTCATCCATCATCATTTTCTCCTATGGACCCAAGTCAAATTTACAGTCAAGTATGCTACTCCTACTTCCAACGCCAATGCCAACTCAATATTAGGCGTGGTCATGCTACAGCCTGATTTCCATGCCTTGTGACTATTGAGATCAATGGGAATCAGCTTCAACGTGAGCTTCAGCTTTAATGAGAACAATGGCTCAACCTCATGAATCGATGCAATGAGACTATCCCTTTTTCAAAGAAAATCCACTCTACAAATTTAATTGAAGGGTTTGTTCAACATATCAGCAAGCTTAACCAAAAGATAGCGACAAAGGACCAAAAAAAAAAAAAAAAGGCTCACCAAGGTAGATGTCATATCCAACATCAAGTTTTTGCGAAGAATGGTTTCAACAACTTATCGATTCATCATAAGCACTGCTTCACCCATGTCATCTTGAATAAGTCCCTCAGTCATTAGTGGCAAGCTGCCACAAACATTCTATAGTGTCGCTAGCGGGAAAACCCTACTCCTTACCAGTAGGTCCTCTCTCTTCTTTGGCAGCGGCGCTTCATCCTACCTAAATCTTGACTTTTGGACTGAGGACGACGTCAATCCCTTGAAATTGTTTCCATTGAACATCCTCTCTCTTCACCATCAAGGATCTCACCACCTTATTGCCTTCCTTGGATCTCAACGACATGGATGTTGTCAGGAGTTGGAGGTGGAATATTTGGAGAAGCTTAAGGAAGTCTATGAACAGTAAGGAGTATGAAAAGGAAAATTACAGATCCTAATTTTGAGAGCTTTGTCTGAGATAAATGAGGTCATAACTTGACTCTTTTAGGCTTCATGATCTACAAAAGCTCTACACAAATGGGCTTCTTCAACCAACATGATTTTACAAGGAGGGCTTTTTCAACTTATATCATCTCAAAAAAAAAAAAAAAAAATGAAGCTTTTGGGTATGCTAATTCACAAACCCTCAACATCTATAAGCAATGGGAAGCATCAACTACTCACACATATGTCGCAAGCGCCACGCATGCTTGGGGGGCTAATGTTGATACTCATTTCCGCGACACATTTTGTATAAGCCCAATTCAACCAAGCCCGACTTCCTTGTGGGCTCAATTCATGTATTATATTTTATTTTATTCTTTTAAGCATGGCCCAAGCTCATGCGACTTATTGGAAAAATTGAGGAAGTGTGGTTTGGAGGGTATGGGTCAATTCCTTTTGGACCTTTTGCATGAGCCCAGCCCATGCGTGCTGCCAAGTGGAAAAGGGACACTGGTAGCACCTCAGGCTTATGGAGGAGGTCTTGTATCCAAAATTTCCACCCTAAAATAGTTTTTATGCTCTGAGTGACTGTGGCCCAACTTTTCTGCTTTACCATTTTTTGCCTAAAACACATAGCTGACCCTAAATGGCTGGCTTGGTCTGTTGCAACAACCAAATGCAATCTCCAAGGACCTGCCATGTCTAGGAAACATTAGCCCACAAATTTAGGCTACTTTATTTCCCAAATTATGAAAAAAGCAAGGCATCCCTCTTGCCCAATTAAATCAAATCTAATCATACTTCTTTGATTCATATCTTAGGGTTCAAAGCCTCTTCTATTGACCAAAAATAGTCACTTAGAGCACTCCAAGTTCAATACAAAAATCCCCAATCAGATTCAAAATCAACTAACCATATTTTACCCACATACCTGAAATTTAAGAGCAAAATCCCATTCAGCTAGTCAACAATCTCACAATTCCGAAGCTTGGGGGTGGAAATATGGGTACAAGGGAACCTTTCCTCTCTTCCTCACAACCTCTCTCAATATCCTCTTCTCAGTGACTGTGGGTTGAAGTTCAAGACTTATTGAACCACGTTCTACCCACATACCTAAAGCTTCAGAGCAAAAGCCTATTCAACCAGTCAACAATCTCACAATTCTGAAGCTTGGGGGTGGAAATATGGGTATAGGGGAACCTTCCCTCACTTCCTCACAACCTCTCTCAATTTCCTCTTCTCGGTGACTGTGGGTCGAAGTTTCAGACCTGTTGAACCATGTTTTTTCCATAGAGCTGAAACTTGAGAGCAAAAACCCACTAAGCCAAGAAACATTCTCACAATTCTGAACCTTAGGGATGGAAATATGGGTACAGGGGAACCTTCCCTCTCTTCCTCACAACCGCTCTCAATTTCCTCTTCTCAGTGACTATGGGTCGAAGTTTCAGACCTGTTATATTTTTATGCTTTTTCTACACTTTTGTTATTAGCATTTTGATTCTCTCTTGTCAAAGCACCATTAACCTTTTATTCATTATACATTTGGAATTTTGGACTTGATTCTCCACAATAAACACTTCTAAAGAACCCAATGGGAGATTTGGGCTAATATCACATTTTTGGCCCTTGTTGGAAAAAACGTCCCTGACAACCATTAAAGCCTTTTCGTTTTAAAGAGATGTGGCTTTTTGATAGTGGTTGTTCTAAAACTATTGAAGCTGTTTGGACTAACATTGATCATATGGATCCTGGTATTCAAGTTGTCCAAAAGATTGATAAATGTGGAAAAGCTCTTACATCTTGGAGCCGAAGATACTTTGGTAGTGTAAGGAGGGATTTGGAACAAACTAGGAAAAAACTTGTGCAGGCCGAAAAGGATGCTTCGATTTCAAGGGTTAACTTCTAAATTTTAGAGTTGAGGAGCAAATTTAATGATCTGCTTGATAAAGAGAATCAGATGTGGTTTCAAAGATCAAGATCTTTATGGGTTGTTCACAAAGACAGAAACTCTAAATATTTTCACATTAGAGCCACATAGAGGCTTAGAAGAAATAAAATTGGGGGAATCAAAAATTCGGCTGCCCAATGGGTTACTAATCCAACAAAAGTTGCTAACTACCTTGTCAGTTACTACCAGACCTTATTCACCTCTTCTGGTACTTGTCAACTTAAAGAAGCCGTTAGTACAATTCCTAGTATAATCACTCTAGAAATGAATACATAACTTACATCAGATTTCATGTTATGGGAAGATCAAGCTGCTTTAAAGCAAATGACTCCTCTCAAAGCCCCTGGTCCTGATGGAATCCCCCCACTCTTCAATCAGAATAATTGGAACCTTGTAGGTACGGACATTTCACAGTCTATTTTTGTCTTTCCTTAATTCTACTTCTCTTCCCCAACACCTCAATCACACTTTTATTACTCTTATACCAAAGGTGAATAATCCGTAATTAGTTTCTAAGTTTAGACCTATTAGCCTGTGCAATGTTTTGTACAAAAAATTTTTCTAAGGTTTTGGCAAATAGGCTCAAAAAAATTCTCCCTCAAATAATTATAGAACATCAGAGTGCTTTTACCAAGAATTGGCTTATATTTGACAATATTTTGGTAGCTTTTGAAACTCTTCATAGCATGCAGAAGCACAAATCAGTCAAAGAGGGTTATATAGCTCTTAAACTTGACATGAGTAAAGCATATGATAGCGTGGAATGGTCTATCTTGGAGGTTGTTATGAGGAAATTGGGGTTTGATGATCAATGGATTTCTTTGTTGATGCTTTGTGTAAAATCAGTCTCATATTCCATTCTTGTTAATGGAGAACCTAAAGTATTTATTCATCATACAAGAGGTATTCGACCAGGTGATCCTCTTTCACCTTTTCTTTTTCTCCTATGCACTGAAGGACTCAATGGACTTATTTCTTAGGCTGCTTATCAGGGTGATATTCATGGCTTTTCTTTGTGTAAAAGCAGTCCAAAATTGACGCATCTCCTTTTTGCAAATGATAGCCTTTTGTCTTGTAGATCCACTTCTGAGGAATGTCAAAAAATTATGGATATCCTTGGAACTTATGAGAAATGTTCGGGTCAACAAATAAATAAGAACAAGACGACTATCTTTTTTAGTAAATCAACTTTGGAAGATAGGAGGAATGAAATTAAAGATGCTTTGGGAATTATGGAAATAACGCAGTATGAGAAGTATATGGGATTGCCATCTTTTGTGGGGAGGAAAAAGAAGGCTAGCTTTGATTACATCAAAGAGAGGGTTTGGAAGAAATTACAAGGGTGGGAGGAAAAACTTTTGTCACAAGCAGTGAGGGAAGTTTTGATTAAGGCGGTGTTACAAGCTATCTCTACTTATTCAATGAATTATTTTAAATTGCCATTGGGTTTATGTAATGACCTCGAAAGTTTGATTAGAAAATTTTGGTGGGGTCAAAGGGGTGGTCGAAGGAAAATTCATTGGTTAAAATGGTATGAATTGTGTAAGCCAAAAAAGGAGGGAGGAATGAGTTTTAAAGATTTGGCTTTGTTTAATGATGTCCTTGCAAAACAAGCTTGGCGACTTCTTAATAATAAAGAATCACTATTTTACAGGGTGTTTTAATCAAAAAATTTTCCTCGTTGTTCAGTTTTAGATGCCAAAGAAAATTCTAGGGGCTCATATGCTTGGAGGAGTATTTTAAAATGTACAGATGTGCTTAAAAGAGGTGTTCATTGGAGGGTGGGAACCGGTGAAAGTATAAATCTATGGGCAGATCTGTGGTTGCCAAGCCTTGAAAATCCGAGGCTCCAATCTCCTTTTCTCGATTTAGAGTAAATCGAGTTTGAAAAAAGAGACATTTCCCTAATTAGTTTGGGAATGAGGGCATAAGACTATATAATTTGCCCGAAAAAGGGCAAATGTCAATTTTGTCCAAAGTAGAAGAGAATAGATTACATTTTCTCTCAATATTAAAAAGTATATTCTCTTTAGCAATCAACTATTGGAAGTTTTCCCTTTGAAAATCCTTCCAAGTCCGTAAAACGTTGGTCCTCTGTCTGTAAATAAAGGTTAACAAACCCAATCCTTCCTTTTCCGCATTGCATGAAATGTGAATTAAGAAATATGGAAGTCAATGCCTTTTGTAATAAGAAATAACCTTTCTTGCCATTGCGTTAATGAATTTCAACGTCATAGACAGATAGACTATCTTTATAAATGGATTGGGTACTTTTTTTCTTTTCTTTTTTTTGTGAGAAAATACTCATTTACCCATTCCCATTGGATCTCTCATCAATCAATTCATTGACAATTTACATAGCTTTCGAGATTGCCAGTTGCCAACTAGTAGTGATTGTTAGGTTTTAGATCCCTGTGAACTAGATTGTTTAACCTAATTAATTAACCAAGTGAATACTTAAGTTTATTATTCAGACCTAGGTTAAAACAATATAGTCATATCATGTAAAGCAACGGAAAATTAAATAATACAAAGATATGATGACTCAGCCGGTAAAAACCTGAAGAGGATTTAACCTAGTTATCCTCAAGAAAAAAACAAATCCACTATAGAGAATCGAAGTTTACAATAAGACTTAGACCATTAACATCCTATTGCTACCACATGTAGAACTTACTGACACGACCAAGTGTAAGCTCCAAATCTATGGACTCCTTCTCTATTAGGCCTTTGCAACACAAGCACCCACAATTGTGACATTGAGATCCCACTCAAAGGTTTATCAATACAAACTCTCATGTTTGTGACTCCAAGACCACCCTTAAAGGTTTAGATAATCAGCACCTTTGATGACTAGAAAAGGCAGCAACTTCTACAACACCGGATCTTGAGATTCTTCAAGGAATAACACCAGTAGAAGGTATGAGAGTTTTTGGGTACAAAACCCTAGATACAAAAGAGGCACACTCTTCTCTCTCTGAAAAGCCTTTCAAAAACGTGCTTATGGTTTCCTTTATATACTAGTGGTGTTTTACTTGAAACTCAATACATTTAAGTAGAGTTTGGGCTGAAATAGAATTCTGCAGATACGTGTTTCGATCGGTCGAGCCTGTCTTTCGATCGATCAAACCAAACAGATTTCGAATTCTTCTTTCTGCAGCCTGTATGTTCTTGAATCTTGACTTGAATCACCTTGCGCATTGTCTAATAATACCTATAGACTCTAGGATCTATATCTAGACAAGTTTGTGTTCACGATTTGGCAATTGTTTTAAACTTTTAGATCAAATCAAACAGATTTCGAATTCTTCTTTCTGCAGCTTGTATATTCTTGAATCTTGACTTGAATCACCTTGCGCATTGTCTAATAATACCTATAGACTCTAAGATCTATATCTAGACAAGTTTGTGTTCACGATTTGGCAATTGTTTTAAACTTTTAGAACCTAACAGTGATGTTTGAAAACATTGTCAAAATGTCTACCACTAATCTTGAACTGGGAATACTAAGTTGAAATATAATTAGTTTCACTTTTACTCCTCCTTAGGCAGGTTTGATGAAGAACTGATTGATTTACAAAAGGGGCCAGTGATATTTGATATCATCCACATTTTGCTTGCTTTCTTAAATCTTATAATTAGGGGAATGATTATTTGATTATTGTATGCAAAGTTGCATATCATTGATTAACATTTTCCAATGAGTCCATCTTGATTCAATTACCGCCATATTCCTGCTACATAAGTATTTGGTGTACAGAAGTTGAAACAGTCCATTGATATAACGAGAGTACTCTCATTGTAGCCTTTTACTGATAATATGTAAATAACTAAAAAATTTATCCCAAGTCTTAAATTAACAAATGCATGTCATTTTCATAAAGACAAATGCAAATATTTTGCCTTTTTCACGTTACCATGTCCCTTCGGTGTGGCGACATGGGAACGACAAAAAGGGGATCAAAGCCATGAATTAGTTCAATACCTAGGAAGAAACAATCTTTCAATTGAGTTCAATAATAACAAATCTAATTTACTTCATATGTTTTAGCTCTAGCATTCCAGCAAACAGAGACAATGTAAACAATGTGTTTTTTTTTTTTTTTTTTTTTTTTTTTTTTAAATTCAATTGTTATAACAAGTGAGATAGAGAGGGATTCGAACTTTGATTCTCCTCATAAAGGAGAAAAGGTTATGTCACTCACTAAGTTACAAGGCTGTTAGCTAGACAGAGTAAACAAGGTAGAAAATCCAAACACAAAGAGCTGATAATTCTCCCCTCTGAACTTGTAAGCCATTATGAACTTTAGAGATAGTAAGCATATGACACTTGCAATTGAAAAGGTTCTCAAAGGATATAGTCAGTGTATTAAATTTTAATCAATTATGACCGCAATAAATTAAACCTTATTCCAAACAAGTAAAAATATTGTTAAGAAAACTCACTTCAAAAACCTCCTGGACTTCAAGATCACAATGTATCTATAATCGTTAATTGTACATCTCTCTCTCTCTCTCTCTCTGTGCTAAAGTTTTCCTTGACATGAAATTTTGACACAAACTAAGCCATAAATAAACTACTTCTCACCATTTCTAGATAGACATCCCCAAAACCTTTTTTTTTTCCAATCACTTTTCGGTTTCCATCCACACATCTTTGCAGTAGCAACCAAAAAGAGCCCCACCCAATAAAAATAAAATATATCACAAGGTTGCAATTCATAGGATTAATTGGAATGAAATAAGAAAAAACAGAAAACAGCAAATGAATCATTAGGTAATGTAGACAATATATTGCAAAATTAAGGTTTGAATCAAATATTTAAGCCTGAAATATATTGAATATCATAGGAGAAAAAAAAAAAGCTCTATAACACAGAAAGACAGTTGATTGAACTGTAGAAGTGCTTACTTTGTTAGTGTTAGCTAATTAGGACATAAGTCCAGGAAAAGACACCAAAGGTAACTTGTTATTAGTATCATAAAGCTAAATAGCATCCACCCCAAAGCCTTAACAAGATAAGAGCAATGAAAGAGCAACAAATTAGAGTGAGAAACCACATAAGGCTTTTCTTTGAACATACAAAGCAAGGAGTTTTGACCAAAAGCCCAGAGCCAAATAATAATTTTATTTCCGTTTTCACTTTTTTATATTTCCTAATGACCTGAGCAATAAAAAGTTTAAACGGGGCAAGGCTTTTCAGTATGACCACAGGTTATGATGAGAATCATTGTCCTCGAAAGTCAGAATGTCAGAGTCTACTTACAGTCCTCAGTAATTTTTAAATATGCTTGTTAGTTTTTAGTTGGAAGTTTATATATCTAATATTTCCAGACATCCAACTTTATTTAGATATGCTTCACATAATTCATGTAATTAATAAGGTAACATAATTAAGATATACTAATCTCCCTTCTTTCTCTCACACACTTCACTCTACTCTAACCATGAATGTATTAAAACCCAAACTGACACAATGTGCTATTCACAAAAAGAAAATTTGGCCACTTTGTGAAACGAGTTAATGATTTTATGGCAAAGGCCACTGGAATTAGGATATATAGTAATTAAGTGCTTTTCTTTTTATAAGTAACAATATTCCATTATATTAGCCGAGAAACATTGTGCATGAGTGTGCACACAAAGTTCCCCTAGAGAATTGCATGGTCCTTACATATGAAGAGAGGGAAAATCAATAAATCTACAATAGAATTTATATCACTTGTGCCAAGGGCGCAAGACCACTCAAACACTTATAAAAAGAGGGAATAAGTGTACTATGACAAAGCACATAAAATGGTTTTGCCCCTTTTCTTTACAAAGAGGTCTCATAAATTAGCACATGAGCAATGACAAATCAAGTTTAGGGAAATGTACACCCAAATGGAACATTAAGAGTATGAATTCTCAAGAAAAGTACCTTATAAATCTGGATCCTTCATTCCGCTCTTCATCAGTGATCCAAATTCTTTAGAAGGCCATATCTACATAAAATTGAACACATATCTATAACTTTGCAATGACAAAATTTAACAGACTGACAGTGATGTTTTCAGGATGATAATTATGAAGGGTTGAATATCAAACACCAACCAGCGACATTAAAGTCCTAGAGGTCATGACATGAACGTGAACTTGATACATCCTGATAACAGTTTCAATCACCCACTCAAATGTTGGGGATAATAAGAATAATAATAACAAATGTTTCATTAACAAATGCTTCTGCAATTGGCTGTCAACTTTATGCAATTATCCCCCTAGTCTTAGGGCTTAAGAAACCAAGACTGACAATTTCACTGATTGTCATTAAGGTGAACCAGCCAATCAGAACATTATCATTACAATTGTTAAACCATGTGTATAAAGTGAGCTATATGATCTTATCAGGTTATTCACACATAGATCACATCAAATTCTCTTGTCCCAAATGCAATGATTTACAATGCACTTCATATGGATGCTGTGTAGAGTGTGGACAAGTGCATTTTATGTGGAATCTCAACTATGTTGAATTGACTACATAAATCCTTCTTTCAGTTGATGCTTCCTCATCCTATAAGTCTTTTTTCCATCTTGTCTTGAATTGGTGAACTTCTAAAGCTACATAGAATTCATTACAAGACTGCATGTATGTTTTTCTTACATGTATCTTGCATTGCCTCTCAAGTCTCATCCATCTTAGTCTTTATCCAGCTACTCTGAACTTGAATTGATAGCTTAGCATTCCATATATAAAAACAGAAATTGTACAAGGATTGCTATCGATGAAAATGATAAAATGAATATCAAGAACAAAGAACCATACAACAATCTTTTTACACATTTTACCCATTCAGAACATCATATATACCCTTTCCTTTTAAATAAAAAATAAAAACCTATTCAGAAGTAAATTTTACAAGGGAATGATTTCCAGACAAAAAGCTTCAGATCCATGTTAGAAACCAAGACTAGCAAATTCACTGATTTTCATTAAGGTGAACCAGAACCAGCCAACTAGAACATTAGCATTACAATTGTTACACCATGAGTATAAAGTGAGCTATAAGAGATTATTAGTGTTATTCACACATGTATCATATCAAATTCTCTTGTCCCGAATGCAATGATTTACCATGCACTTCATATGGAGTGTGGACAAGAGCATCTTATGTGTAATCTCAACTATGCTGAATTGACTACATAAATCCTTCAGTCAGTTGATGCTTCCTCATCCTAGAAGTTTTTCTCCATCTTTTCTTGAGTTGGTGAACTTCTAAAGCTATGTAGAATTCATGACAAGACGCATGTATGTTTTTCTTACATATGTCTTGCATTGCCTCTTAGGCTCTTATCCATCTCAATCTTTATCCAGCTACTCTGAACTTTTCTTGATTGCTTAGCAATCCATATATAACAATTGAAATTGTACAAGGATTGCTATCGATTGAAATTGATAAAATGAATATCAAGAAAAAAGAATCATACAACAATCTTTTTACAAATTTTACCCATTCAGAACATATATACCCATATAAATAAATAAAAAACACCTATTCAGAAATAAATTTTACAAGAGAATGATTTCCAGACAAAAAGCTTCAGATCCATCCAAACCATTCTGATCCAAAATATACATTCAAAACATAAAATCCAGGTAGTACTTTTGTTTTTTTTTTTTTTTACCACCTCTGAAAATTCCTATTCAGAACAAATATTACATGTGCTAGAAATCTACAGTATATCATCTTTTGAGATTTCATTAATAAAGTATTCACACCACAATAGAGAAAAAAAAATTCAATGATCCATATAATCAAACACCGTAACAAGACCTGAGACTTACCCCAAGTAACTATGAGGAAGAAATTTGTATAATTGAGGCTTACCATGAATCTTTAGTGAAGAGCAAAGGATAAACAGAGATAAGATGGTTAGGATCACCACAAATAAGATGGATGGGTTGGTCATGCTTGGCAATCTGGACTTGGTGCGCTCAAAAGAAAATCCCATGTTCAGTGAATCTATCAAATTACGCCTATTTTGATTGGATTTAAACACAGAATTTGTCACCCCCGCAAACCCCATTTTTATTTGCCCCATTAATTTGCACCTTATTTGTTCATCAAGCGAAACAAAGGAATTATAAAATTCCATTCCCCAAATTCCGGATCTCCCTCAAATTCCCTTTCCAAATCCTCTAACCAAACACACAATAAAGGTATTAATTGGTTACTAATTTTTAGTAGTTCTTCACTTCTACTTTGACTTCTATTTTCTGTCTTTAAGCCCACCTATCCAAACATTCTTCAATGCTAAGTTATATCTTCATAGTTTCCATTTAATTTAACGTATATGCTAGTTCTATCAACTAGAATTTCAGAATGACATATTCTTAGGTTTCTCATCTTACTAATAAATCTTCCCTATTATTGATCCCCCCCTCCCCACACCCCCCCCCCCCCCCCCCCCCCCCGCCCCCCCCAAAAAAATGTCAATTAGAAATGTATCATCCATGATTTAGGCCTAGTAAATTCATCAAAAACCAATGCAGAAAAAATGTACACTTAATCACATTATCTTTGACTTCAAAACCAAATGCACTCACAGGAACTTAATTGAGCATCACTTTCAATTTGCCCCCAAATGTAAATTGAAAGAAAATCAAAGGTGATTACCATACATTCCATTGCCAAAAGAACAGAATTTCTTAACAGAAAAATAACTTAAATTATACCCTTCTTTTGTTTTTTGGCTGGGACAAAGACGAAATACAATTAACAGCATCAAAATTCAACATTAAATGGGCTAAAGAAAGAAATGTAGTCACCTTACAGAATACTTTGCCTTCAAGGAGGCCATAGGGAACAGGACCAAATTGTCTTGAATCTCTGGAATTATAGATGTTGTCTCCCTCTGGCCTCTACCCAAACATGTCCCTTTGGAACCTATGACAACACTAACACTAGCTATAACAAAGCACATTCTATAACTAAAAGCTTTAGCAACAAAATCCAAATTCCCTAAAAACAAAGTTGAAGTGATGAATGATAATAGATACCACGATAGTGTCACATCTATCACTTTTCATGGGGTCGACAACATAGGTGACAGAATGAGACTCCAATCCCAACAAGCGCTCCACCATGACTTTTCGAGGAGATTCAGGAGAGCGTAAGAGGACGACATAGGCCTGCAACCACTCAATTATTATCATTTCTTTCTAAAACATGTTTAATAAATGTAAGGGCCCAAAAAAGAGAGTAACACCGAGTTGTATTTACGTGGTAAGACAAGCTTTTTCAGACTCAATACAATAGAATTTTGTAGAGATGGGCTAGAACAACAACCGAACCTCATTACAAAGGCCCCAGCCTGCCCTTTATATAGCCCTTGGCCTTTTAATCTGCTCCGTCCATCTTTAGCTGTCCCTTGCCCAATTTTCGACACTTGTCACCTATCTTCTTTCCAGGAGCAGGCGGCAGTAGTAGCTGATGCAGCGGCGATGGGCATCCTTTCAGATCACCTCTGCATTTAATGCGGCTGACAGGGCTGGTGTACGCTATTTATTACTGATTTGACTGGGAGCTACTGCCCTGACGGCCGCCTGTCTGCCACTGACCCATGCCTCCTCCAGCCGAGGAGGCTTTTCTTGTGGCACTTGACGTGATGCTGCGTAAGGTCTGGTTCTCCCCTCGAGATCCAATGCTCCTCGAGCCCCTGCTGGTTCCCTGCTCGGACAAATGCAGGGCCCATTCTATTCCTTCTAGGGCCTTGGCCCATTAGTTCAACTTGCTTGACTTCCCTTTTCATTCCTCGGGTGCCCACAATAGCCCCCTAAAATTTTTACTCATTTTGTTCGAGGCATGAGTGAAATTTTAATTCTTCGGATGAGTCATGCGTGTGGGGTGCGTTCACACGAGCTAGTGTCTTTTCAACTGTCATCCGCACGCTCCTGACGCTTCGGATTTCGCGAGCTCCCATTTATGGCGTCAGGCGGCTGTCTGTCTCCCCACGTTCAACGGTATGATTGGGATCGTGCGGTCCTTGCTGATCCTCATTTATGGGCGGGAATTTTACCGCTCATTTTTCGCCTCCTATAAATGGAGCGATCAAGGCAGTGGGTGGTTCATTTCTGGCATTTTTTGGCGTTCTTACTTTGGCGAAGCGAGATTTTACTCCCGAGGAGCGTCTTTTTTGACTTCCAAAGTAGGTGTGTTGGTTCCCTTCTTGTCTCGATCCTTTTTTTTCCTTTTCTATGGGTAGGTACGCTAGGCTGGTGGACACCGAGGAGGCTAGGATGGCCTTTAGGGCCAAGTACAGGATCTCTGATAACGTGGACTTTAGACATTGTGAGGAGGGTGAATGGCTGGTCATCAATCGCCCTCCTGAGTCAGTGGTGATTCCTATGATCGCCTTCATCGAAGGTGGGATGGAACTTCCCATGAGTCCAGTGACCAAGGACTATTTAATCAACTTTAGGCTAACCCCAACCCAGTGTTCCCCCAACATTTTTAGGATCCTCGGGTGCGTAGACGCCATCAATCGTAGGATGGGGACCCGTCTCACATGGCATGATGTGAACTGAGTGTATAATTGCCAAAAAGGGGAAAAAACCAAGTACTACATGAAGAGTAGGATCCCCACGGTTAGGTTAATCTCCTACTTGCCCGATTCGAGCAAGGGCATGGACGAAGACTTCCTTCTCGTCTCGGGCGAGTGGCATGATGGGCGACACTGCCCCACCCAGGAAGGGGAACCAGGCAGAATTCCCGAGGGCTTGGGTCGCCGCTTTAGGCTTTTTCGTTTTAGAGGAGCCCCTGTCTGGCGTCCCCCTCCCTTATTATTCTCCTCTTTTTTTTTTTTAGATTTCGTTCGTTTTTTTTTTTTTTTGCTAACGATGGCCGTGTTTTCTTTTATGGCAGACGAGTATCACACAGCCCCCGCCCGCCACCTGGTGAATTTTCACGACTTGAACCGGATTCTCCAGGCCGAGATCTTTCTTCATCGGGACAGGCAACTCCGAGCAGCGCACGTCATCCTAGGCTACAAAGTTTCGACCAAACATTTCCAGAGTCCGAAGAACGACATCAAGGCTCGCGACCCGCGATTGGCTAGGATAGACGTTGCCGTCCCAGGGTTTCTGCAGGCAGGACCCCCTCCCGAGGGGACGCAAGACGCCGAACTCCCTGCGCCCTTGGCCGCTCAGCTTTTATACACCCAAGAACCTCCCCTGCCATCAGACGAGGAGGCAGAGGGATCCACATCAACCTCCGTCCAAGAAGTGACCGAGGAAGACTTTGAAGTTTTTAACCGCCCCGACGCTCCAAGCGTATCTACTGCCCGATCGTCATCGTCGGCCATGGGTTTCCAAGAGAAGACCCCCGACCTCCTGGCGCTATTATCGGCCCATGCTGGGGGGTCCTCCTCGGCGGCGGTGGTACCACCTCGCTTGCCGACTCCACCCGCTCCCCGCACATCCCCAGCCAATGCCGCGGACAAGAAGCGCAAGCGTGGTCCCAGCGGAAAAGGGACAGCTACGCCCGAGGAGAGGGAGATATCCGAGCCCCCAACTAAAGAGGCCCTGGCTGGCAAGGGCTCGTCGAAGAAAAGGCCCGACCCCCGTGGTGCCCTCGAGGGAGAGCGGCGGGGAGCAGTCTAGGAAGGCTTCCGTCTGGAGGCCCTCCTTTACCCTCAGCTCGGGATCTCCAGTCCTGGATGACGCCAACCTGGGGGACCCCACTAAGGGTAGCTCGGGCCTGGTGGCCGAGTGCTTGGAGAGAGCTCTGTGCCTCCCCGAGGATATGGAGGAATTGAAGTCCTTCAGGAAGAGGGAGGTCTTCCTTTCTTTGAAGCAAGACCTGGCTAAGGTACCATCAGGCGTTCCAGCCAACTTTCCCCTTTATCAAGTATTTTTACTTTGACTATTGATTCTTCTCTTCGTTTCCCTCTTTTGCAGGCCGTTCAAGCTGCCTTTATGGCAGAAGACTGGGTCGATCATTCCCTGGACGTGGCCAGGAAGTCTGAGAAGGCCTATGAGACCGCCGAGAAGGCCAGGGCCGAGGCAGAACAGAAGCTGAAGGATACTCTCACCCAGCTATCCGAAGCCGAGAGGGCTTTCCGCGATGCTGATTCCGCCCTGAAGAGCTTCGAGAGGCAGGCTTCTGATGCCTTGGCGGCCCAGAAGAAGGCCGAAAACGCCCTGGCTCTTTCTATGGTGGAGCTGAAGCAGGCGCATCAGCGACTAGCAGATAAGGACGCCGAGAAGGCCAAGGCCGAGCAGGAGGCCTATGATGCGGGCATGAATAAGACCGCCGCCTCACTCACTGCCCAGCTCCGCGACGTCGCTCGCGCCTTTAGCCAAGAGGTCTGGGGGGAGGCGTTAAACGCGGCGGGCGTCGGTCCTGACTCGGAGCTCCGTGCCCCTGACCGGGTTTACTATCCTCCAGCCCTGCGTCTGCCGGCCTCGGCCCCCAGCCCCCCCCGTGGATCCGAGCCCCACACCTCCCGTGGATCCCAGCTCCGCTCCCAACGTCTCTGCCGAGCCCCTGAATCCTCCCTCTTCTCCTATTTCCTCCCAGGGCTTACCTCCTCCAGAAGGCGTAGTGGACTTGGAAGCTGAGAAGGAGGTGCTAGAAGGAGTTCCTTTGAAAAAAAAGAAGGACAAGAAGGAGAAGAGCACTAAGGACAAGGAGCCCCAGGCTTAGCTTTTTTTTTTTTCTATTTTTTTTGTACGCCCTACCGTTGCGGAGTTTTTGTAGCAGGGCGCCCTCTATGTAACAAACCCTCCTCCCCCTTTTTTGTAAGGGTATATTCCGGCATCAGTTCCTTATTTTGTAATCAGTTTTAAATGAAAAGTTAAATTAAGTTTGTCTCTCTCTCTTTTTCTTTTTTTTTAGTACAAAAGTCTTGCTACGTATATTTGCAATATTCCCAATACTTAGAATATTTCCTGCACTTGATAATTTTCCCTGAGCTTGTGGCCGAGGAACCAGACTAGCACTAGGCTTTCTTTCTTTTCTTTTTCTTTTTTTTTTTACTTAGAACTTTTGCAAATGTTAACTCTCAATGGGCTTGTGACCGAGGAGCCAAGCAAGTCTTAGGCATGTTGTAATATTTAGAATTTTTCTTGCACACGTTAGTTTCCCCTAAGCTTGTGGCCGAGGAGCCAGACAAGCGTTAGGTTTGTTCTAACACTTAAAATTTTTCTTGTAAATGTTAGTTTTCAATGGGCTTGTGGCCGAGGAGCCAGGCAAGTCTTAGGCATGTTGTAATATTTAGAATTTTTCTTGCACACGTTAGTTTCCCCTAAGCTTATGGCCGAGGAGCCAGACTAGCGTTAGGTTTGTTCTAACACTTAGAAATTTTTCTTGCAAATGTTAGTTTTCAATGGGCTTGTGGCCGAGGAGCCAGGCAAGTCTTAGGCATGTTGTAATATTTAGAATTTTTCTTGCACACGTTAGTTTCCCCTAAGCTTGTGGCCGAGGAGCCAGACTAGCGTTAGGTTTGTTCTAACACTTAGAAATTTTCTTGCAAATGTTAGTTTTCAATGGGCTTGTGGCCGAGGAGCCAGGCAAGTCTTAGGCATGTTGTAAGATTTAGAATTTTTCTTGCACACGTTAGTTTCCCCTAAGCTTGTGGCCGAGGAGCTAGACTAGCGTTAGGTTTGTTCTAACACTTAGAATTTTTCTTGTAAATGTTAGTTTTCAATGGGCTTGTGGCCGAGGAGCCAGGCAAGTCTTAGGCATGTTGTAATATTTAGAATTTTTCTTGCACACGTTAGTTTCCCCTAAGCTTGTGGCCGAGGAGCCAGACTAGCGTTAGGTTTGTTCTAACACTTAGAAATTTTCTTGCAAATGTTAGTTTTCAATGGGCTTGTGGCCGAGGAGCCAGGCAAGTCTTAGGCATGTTGTAATATTTAGAATTTTTCTTGCACACGTTAGTTTCCCCTAAGCTTGTGGCCGAGGAGCCAGACTAGCGTTAGGTTTGTTCTAACACTTAGAAATTTTCTTGCAAATGTTAGTTTTCAATGGGCTTGTGGCCGAGGAGCCAGGCAAGTCTTAGGCATGTTGTAAGATTTAGAATTTTTCTTGCACACGTTAGTTTCCCCTAAGCTTGTGGCCGAGGAGCTAGACTAGCGTTAGGTTTGTTCTAACACTTAGAATTTTTCTTGTAAATGTTAGTTTTCAATGGGCTTGTGGCCGAGGAGCCAGGCAAGTCTTAGGCATGTTGTAATATTTAGAATTTTTCTTGCACACGTTAGTTTCCCCTAAGCTTGTGGCCGAGGAGCCAGACTAGTGTTAGGTTTGTTCTAACACTTAGAAATTTTCTTGCAAATGTTAGTTTTCAATGGGCTTGTGGCCGAGGAGCCAGGCAAGTCTTAGGCATGTTGTAATATTTAGAATTTTTCTTACACACGTTAGTTTCCCCTAAGCTTGTGGCCGAGGAGCCAGACTAGCGTTAGGTTTGTTCTAACACTTAGAAATTTTCTTGCAAATGTTAGTTTTCAATGGGCTTGTGGCCGAGGAGCCAGGCAAGTCTTAGGCATGTTGTAAGATTTAGAATTTTTCTTGCACACGTTAGTTTCCCCTAAGCTTGTGGCCGAGGAGCTAGACTAGCGTTAGGTTTGTTCTAACACTTAGAATTTTTCTTGCAAATGTTAGTTTTCAATGGGCTTGTGGCCGAGGAGCCAGGCAAGTCTTAGGCATGTTCTAACACTTAGAATTTTTCTTGCAAATGTTAGTTTCCCCTAAGCTTGTGGCCGAGGAGCCAGACTAGCGTTAGGTTTGTTCTAACACTTAGAATTTTTCTTGCAAATGTTAAGGAGACAGAATCTAAGTACGAAAGTTGCAGATTTTCATTAAAAGTAATAGCATCGCAAATTGTTTACATTCCATGGGCGAGAGATTACATTTCCATCCAGGTCCTCCAGCCGATACGCTCCGATTCCTGCAACGGAGGTGACTTTGAATGGTCCTTCCCAATTGGGTCCAAGCTTACCCCAAGAAGGGAGCTTAGCCGACCCCACTATTTTCCTTAAGACCAAGTCTCCTGGGGACAGGGGCCTGTGTTTGATCCCCTTATCATATTCTTGCTTTAGCTTCTGTTGGTAGTGGGCCAACTTTACCATGTCGACGTCTCGTCTTTCTTCGGTCAAGTCCAGGCTGTCCAGAAGCAACTGGCGGTTCCCCTCGGTGCTGAACTGGTCAGTCCTTAAAGTTGGAAACCCGGTTTCCACAGGGATTACTGCCTCCGAACCGTAGGTTAATGAGAATGGGGTTTCCCCTGTAGACTTCCGTGGGGTGGTGCGGTACGTCCATAACACGTGGGGCAGCTCATCGACCCACCTTCCTTTCGCATCGTCCAGCCTCTTTTTGAGCCCGGCGACTATGGCTTTGTTGGTGGCCTCGGCCTGTCCATTGCCCTGAGGGTACGCTGGCGTGGAATACCTATTCTTGATTCCCAATTCCCCACAATATCTTCTGAAAGATTTGCTATCAAACTGGAGCCCGTTGTCCGAGATCAGTGTGTGTGGTACTCCGAACCTGGTCACGATATTTCTCCATATGAACCTCTTGGCATCAGCGTCTCTAATGTTGGCAAGGGGATCGGCTTCAACCCACTTAGTGAAGTAGTCCGTGCTGACGAGTAGCCACCTCCTATTGCCCGTGGCCCGAGGGAAAGGGCCTACTATGTCCAAGCCCCATTAGGCGAATGGCCAAGGGCTGGACAAGGGGTTCAGGACTCCCCCCGGCTAGTGTATGTTGGGGGCGTATCTCTGGCATTGATCGCATCGCTTTGCATAGTCCTGGGAGGACTGGCGCATCTTAGGCCACCAGTATCCTTGCGATAGGGCCCTATGTGCCAGGGATCGCCCACCAGTGTGGCTTCCACAGATGCCCTCGTGCAGTTCTTCGAGCAATGGCTCCACGGCCTCTGGGTGTACGCACAGAAGATATGGGCCCGAGTACGAATGTTTGTAAAGCTTATGCTGCTCGGACAGCCAATAGCGCGGGGCCGTTCTTCGTATCTTTTCTGCCTCTCCTTTGTCCTCCGGCAATTGCCCCCCTCGTAAGAAGGCCACGATAGGATCCATCCAGCTCGGGCCTACGCGAACACTGCATACCCTTACTTCGGGTGCTTCCACCACGGCGGGCGTGTTGACTTCTTCCACCAGAACGACCCGAGGCAGGTTTGATTCCAACAAGGTGGCAAGCATGGCCAGGGCGTCGGCGTGCGAGTTCTGCCCCCTCGGGACCTGCTCCACCCTAAAACCATCAAAATGATTATGTATGCTTCGCACCCTGGCGAGATACCTCTGCATTCTTTCGTCTCGGGCCTCGAACTCCCCACTGATCTGGCCAACGACTAGCCTAGAGTCAGAATACACCTCCACCATCCTCCCCCCAAGCAGTTTGACCAGGTTTACTCCTGCCAGCAGGGCTTCGTATTCGGCCTCATTGTTGGTGGCTGGGAAACCTAGTCGTAAAGATTTTTCCATTATCAGCTTTTCTGGCGTGATTAGTACTATTCCCACACCAGCTCCCTTTCGATTGGAGGCCCCATCCGTGTAAACCCTCCACACGGGGGCAATGGTTGCCGACGAGATCATCGTGCCTGTGGTCATGCTCGTTTCTCCACATACGTCCTCGGCGAACTCAGCTACAAAGTCTGCTAGGACTTGACCCTTTACTGCTGTGCGGGGTAGGTACTTAACATCATAGGCCCCCAGCCTTGTGGCCCACTTTGCAATTCTGCCCGTGTAGTCGGACTTTCTCAGCAAGGCCTGCAGTGGCAGCTGAGTTAGCACTGCCACTGTGTGAGCTTGGAAGTAGTGCGGGAGCTTTTTGGTCGCGTGTACAATAGCTAGGACTGCTCTTTCTAGCAGGAGATAGCGCATTTCCACTTCCTGTAAGGACTTACTGACGTAGTAGACCGGCTTTTGTACCCCGTCTTGATTTCTCACCAACACAAAGCTGACGGAGTGCCCTGTGACCGCCAGATAGGCATACAGTACTTCCTCCCTGTTAGGCCGAGACAGAATGGGAGGGTTGGATAAGTATGTTTTGAGATCCTCGAATGCCCGGGTGCACTCTTCAGTCCACTTGAAGTCCTTCCATTTGTGTAGTAACTGGAAGAAAGGTCGGCACCTGTCCGCGGACCGCAAGATAAATCTGCTCAGTGTTGCCGTCATCCCTGCCAGCTTCTGTACCTCCTTTGGGTTTCGAGGGGGATGTAGGTCATTAATAGCCCTGATTTGCTTCGGGTTGACCTCGATTCCCCGATGCGTGATCATGTAACCCAGGAACTTGCCCGAGCCTACCCCGAAGGAGCACTTCGACGCATTGAGCCGCAACCTGTGCTCTCTGAGTGTCGCGAAGGTTTCTGATAAATCCGCGAGGTGGTCCTCGGCCTTCTTACTTTTGACCACCATGTCATCTATGTAAGCCTCCATGTTTCTCCCGAGCTGCCTTTCAAACATGCGCGTGATCATCCTCTGATAGGTCGAGCCGGCGTTCTTGAGGCCGAAGGGTATCACCCGATAGTGGAAGTTGCCAGTGGGAGAACGAAAAGCCGTTTTCTCCTGGTCGGCCAAGGACAGGGGGTATCTGATGGTAGCCTTGGAATGCATCCAGAAAACTCATTCGAGGTTGCCCCACCGTGGCGTCCACTAGCTGGTCTATCCTGGGAATCGGGAAGGGGTCCTTCGGGCAGACCCTATTGAGGTCGGTAAAATCCACGCACACTCGCCACTTCCCGCTTTTCTTTTGCACTACCACGGTGTTGGCCAGCCAGTCGGGGTAGAAGATTTCCTTGATTGCCCCCGCCTGTTTCAGCCTGTTCACCTCCTCCTTAACCGCCTCGGCGTGCGCTTCAGATGACCGCCGAGGGGGTTGTTTCCGTAGGGTCACCTCGGGATTCACATTCAACCGGTGGCACGCCAGTTCGGGGCTGATCCCAGGGATGTCGTTCGCGTCCCATGCAAACACATCCAGGTTCGCTTTCAGGAACTCCACCAACTCCGACTTCTCTCTAGGTGGTAACTGCGACCCTATCTGGAAGTACCGCTCCTTGCATGTGCCAATTAACACCTTCACCAGTTCCTCGGATGTTTGTCGCGACGCCTCGGCTGGCTGCTCAGGGGCAGCCCCCTGTAATTGCTATTGGGCCGCACTACTGTGGCCGAGGGTCTGGCCAGGCCAGTGCTGCGTAACCGCGGACGCCAGGCACCGTCGGGCCATCGCCTGATCTCCCACCAGTTCTCCTACTCCCCCGTGAATGGGGTACTTGACCTTGAGGTGCAAGGTTGAGGGCACAGCTCCAATAGAATGAAGCCAAGGCCTGCCGAGGATGGCCGTGTAGGGCGAGGAAGCCCCTACCGCTATGAAGTTCACCCGGACTTCGCTGCCGTCAATTTGCACGGGAAGCTTAATTCTTCCCAGGGGAGCTACCATTTTTCCGTCGAAGCCCATAAGCGGGGAATGGCACGCTTCCAGGTCTTCGGGTCTAAGACCCAATACCCTGTACAGATCGGGGTACATTACGTCAGCTTGGCTCCCCTGGTCAATTAGCACCCTTTTGACGTCGTACCCCCCGATCCTAACGGTGACGACCAAGGCATCCTCGTGCGGCTGTTGGGTTCCCCTCTTATCTTCCTCGGAAAAACTTAAGTCGGGGATCGCCGCTCTTGACCTTTTGTTATGCCATTCTTCCTGGTTCAGGCTTCCCACCACAGACAAGACCTGGGGGCTAGACACGGCGCCGGTTCCTGATCCGGCCAGAATCATGTTAATGGTTCCCAGGGCCGGGCGTGAGTGGTCGCCCTGGTGAAATTCCGTCCCTGTTGGCTCGTTTTGCCCCGCGGGTTGATGCATGAAGCGACCCAGTTTCCCCGCCTTCGCCAATTGGTTCAAATGACTTCTCAGCATCCTGTAGTCCTCCGTTTTGTGACCCTTATCCCGATGATAATGGCAGTGGAGGTTTTGATTTCTCCTGGACGGGTCCCCGCCCATCCTGTTCGGCCAGCTGAAGTACGGCTCGTCCTTAATCTTTTCAAGTATCTGGTGCATCGACTTTTTAAACAGCGAGTTGACCATATGAACCCCTTCCGGGGCCTGCCGACCGGGGAACTCCCTTCGGGGCCGGTCGTTATGGTACCTTCCCCCCCGTGGATCTCTCTTCTCCGGGTACAACCCGGCCTTGCCTCTCCCTTGGAGTTGGTCTTCTTCCAATCTTTTGTAGGTTTCTATGCGCTCCATGAGCTGGTGCATGTTGGCAGCAAGTTTTATCGTTAACGACCTTCTAAGGTCGTGGTCGGTCGGAAGGCCAACCTTGAAGGTCCTGACCGCCACGTCTTCGAAATCACCATCAACCTCGTTATACATTTCCCAGTAGCGGTCCGCGTAGGTTTTAAGGGTTTCCCCCCTCCCTCATTGACATGGATAGCAGGGCGTCCAAAGGTCTCGGGGTCCTGCTACAGGTGATGAACCTCGCGCCAAATGCTCTGGTCAACTCCTAGAAGGATCCAATGGATCCCTCGCCCAACGCGTCGAACCAGCGCATGGCCACAGGCCCAAGGCTGGAAGGAAAGACTTTACACATAAGCGCCTCATTGCCAGCGTGTACGGCCATCTTCTGGTTGAAGTGGCTCACATGCTCCACCGGGTCCGTTCTTCCGTTGTATATGGTGAACGTGGGCTGGGAGAAACGATGAGGGAGCCTGGCCTTGTTAATCTTCCTGACAAAAGGCGACTTGGAAATCTGCCTCAGGGCCCTACTCATGGCATCATTTTCTCCCATTGTGACGAGGGGGCGATCTCTGGTGACCGCGGTTGCCCTCATCCGCGGTGTCCGAGTACACTTCGCTAGGCGGAGTTCTGGATCTACGCCGGTACGGTGGATCTGGGCTTCCTTACGAACACTCGCTCGACGCCGCTGACGGGCTCCTCCTATCACGCTCTTTTCGTCTCAGCCTTTTCGTAAGTGGTCAATTTCCTGCTGTAGTGCTAGGGTGTCCTGTCCTCGTTGGGCTCGACTCTCATGACGGGGACGGTCCTGCCCTACTCGCCTTGAACGGTGTGGCCCTGCCGGTGTGCTGAGGGCTCGTCGCCTATCCCTCCTGCGCTCCAAGTTAAGAAAAGGGTCCGCACCTCGTAATCTAGCCGACCCCTCCTCACTTCTACCCTCATTCGCCATTGCTACACAAGATATCTCCACAGGCGCTTGTTGTTTCCCACAGACGGCGCCAATTGTAAGGGCCCAAAAAAGAGAGTAACACCGAGTTGTATTTACGTGGTAAGACAAGCTTTTTCAGACTCAATACAATAGAATTTGGTAGAGATGGGCTAGAACAACAACCGAACCTCATTACAAAGGCCCCAGCCTGCCCTTTATATAGCCCTTGGCCTTTTAATCTGCTCCGTCCATCTTTAGCTGTCCTTTGCCCAATTTTCGACACTTGTCACCTATCTTCTTTCCAGGAGCAGGCGGCAGTAGTAGCTGATGCAGCGGCGATGGGCATCCTTTCAGGTCACCTCTGCATTTAATGCAGCTGACAGGGCTGGTGTACGCTATTTATTACTGATTTGACTGGGAGCTACTGCCCTGACGGCCGCCTGTCTGCCACTGACCCATGCCTCCTCCAGTCGAGGAGGCTTTTCTTGTGGCACTTGACGTGACGCTGCGTAAGGTCTGGTTCTCCCCTCGGGATCCAATGCTCCTCGGGCCCCTGCTGGTTCCCTACTCGGACAAATGCAGGGCCCATTCTATTCCTTCTAGGGCCTCGGCCCATTAGTTCAACTTGCTTGACTTCCCTTTTCGTTCCTCAGGTGCCCACAATAAAGTTTAAGGAAAAACGTTTTACGAGGACAAAGGTGCAGAGCTAGGTGTTGGGGTTTAGGTTAAAGCTATTCATATTTTTCTAAGTGCATCAAACTTCTTTTATATAGACCGGTATAACTTTGATATGAATGTAGTTGCTTCCATAACATTGTCAAAATACAAGACTAATATCTCCAAAATCAATCAGAGTCAGTGAAATACCTCACATTAATAATAGTGCAATAAGAGGAACATACATTAATTTTTACTAAGTGGTCATTCATACAATACTATGAATTCTTGAATGCATGGTGTATTTTTCATTCATAATTAGATCACATATTGTTGAGGATGTTTTGCGACAAGGGCCAAAAATGCAAGAACAATCCCAAAACACCCCTTGGATTCTTTAAAGTATGATTAAATGGAAAAGTTCAAGCCCAAAAGTCCAATATTCAACGAATAAAGGCTAGTGGTGCTGTAGTGACCCAAAAGGGGGGTCTTGCATTCCATGGAATCCCACATCGCCTAGGGAAGCACATGGGAATGTGTTTATAAGGAATGACATCCCTTCAATGTGTAGAGGCCTTTTCCCCAGCGCAACCTGAGGAAGAACAAAACCGTGAGGGGTATGGGACCCAAAGCGGACAATATCTACACAGTTGGGGCGGGATCGTTACAGATGGTATCAGAGCCATACCCTAGCCGGAAGTGTGGGCCCCACACGCGAGGACGCGTGTGCCCGTAAGGGGGGGTGGATTGTAGTGACCCAAAAGGGGGGTCTTGCATTCCATGGAATCCCACATCGCCTAGGGAAGCACATGGGAATGTGTTTATAAAGAATGACATCCCTTCAATGTGTAGAGGCCTTTTCCCCAGCGCAACCTGAGGAAGAACAAAACCGTGAGGGGTATGGGACCCAAAGCGGACAATATCTACACAGTTGGGGCGGGGTCGTTACAATATCTACACAGTTGGGGCGGGGGTCGTTACAGGTGCATCACAAGAACTAAATCAAAGTGCAAAACAACAAAGAGATGGAAAATATGCCTAATACACTAAGTCTAAAACTATTTTTCATATATAGCAGGAGGAGGAATTTGAGAGAGATAGTGATGGAGAGAGAGAAGATTCCTTGGTACCACTATTTTCACCTCTAAACTTCAAAATGTTGTATTTCTTAAGTGGCTGAGTTGATTATTGCTCTAAAGTTGTGGTTTTAGAGGCAAAACATGAATTAATTGTGTTTGATCTGATTGGGGGTTTTAGATCAAGCTTGGGACGTCCTTAGGAAATGATTTTTGGCTACACTACAAATAAACTGGGTTTAGGCGGCATTTGTAAAACGTTGCTGCGGACACAAATGGTCTACGCCGTTAGTTAAAATGATGTTCTGCCAATTTTGAACCAATAAGATGCTGAAAGATTAAGATCCTCTAAAGTTTCTAGGGTACTCTGTTGTATAAAATTCTATTAATCTTAACCATTCATTTATAATAAAAGGTTTAGATTTTTCCATATCATTAATCCACTAACAAATCCCCTAAAATAATGGTTTAAAAAATAACTACTCATAAATGATAATTATTACCTTACCTCTTTTAGCTAAATCAGGTCTCTAAGAAAACGTGAAATCATCTTCTCCTTCCCCACTTCATTTTTCAATTTGTTCCACAAATCATTTTGATTGTTAATTTCAAAGTATAGGTTCGACTGAAATGAGATATAGAAAAATCATATTTTATGATCCTAAGTGCCAATCACGTACTTGAAATGCAAAGAAAAACACTCTTCAAAAAAAAAAAAATGTATATGCTTAATTTTAATAAAATTAATAAAAGATTAAAAGAATTGGAATGAAAACTCAGGTATCTCTACAATTCATATATCAATTATTTATATATATATATATATATATATATATATATATGCTTCTTGGTTTATGTGTATAATAATCAATTTTCTAAATAAGCAAATTTTTTTTGCATTTAATGCTGCAATGTCGTAGCTACTATTTGCATTTAAGGTAATATCTATTATTTATGAGTAGTTATTTTTTAAATTCATTATTTTTGTAGATATGTTAGTGGATTAATAATATAGCAAAATCTAGAATTTTTATTATAAATGAAAGATTAAAATGAAAAGAACTCCACATGGTAGATGGTAGAGTACTCTCAAAAATCTCTAGAAGATATCAATCCCTAAGAGCAGAGGCTGAGAGGCAGTGTTGGTAGCCGGAGACCAGAGTGAGTAGACTCATCCATAGCTGTTGGCGTAATCACCTTTTGAAATTGAAACTCAGGATTTTGAAGTAGAAAATAGTTTAGCTTGAGACACAGAGATCTCAGACATGGTGGGGCTTATTGGGAGACTCTGGAATTTACAATATAAGAGTATAGTGAAAGAAGCATCAGGAAAAACCCTTGCAGTGGCAAAGTTCTTCTGCGTCCTTCACGTCACCAACACTTACCTCTGCACCGTTGCCCTCGTAAAACATTTTCCCTTAAACTTTACAAAACAACATGTTTTAGAAAGTAATGATAATAAATGAGTGGTTGCAGGCCTATGGTCCCAGCATGATCCCGACCTTCAATCTAACCAGCGATATGTTCCTGGCAGAGCGGCTCTCCATCAAATTTGGCAAAGTGGGCACTGGGGATATTGTCCTCTTACGCTCTCCCGAGTCTCCTCGAAAAGTCATGGTGAAGCGCTTGTTGGGATTGGAGTTTCATTCTGTCACGTATGTTGTTGACCCCATGAACAGTGATAGATGTGACACTATGTGGTATCTATTATCATTCATCAATTTAACTTTGTTTTTTTGGAACTGGGTTTTTGTTGCTAAAGCTTATAGTTATAGATTGTGCTTTGTTATAGCTATTATTAGTGCTGACATAGGTTCCAAAGGGACATGTTTGGGTAGAGGGAGACAACATCTATAATTCCAGAGATTCAAGACAATTTGGTCCTGTTCCTTATAGCCTCCTTGAAGGCAAAGTATTCTGTAAGGTGGCTACATTTCTTTCTTTATCCCATTTAATGTTGTATTTTGATGCTTTTAATTGTACTGTCCTTGTCCCAGCCAAAAAACAAAAGGAGGGTATAATTTAAGTTATTTTTATGTTAAGAAATTCTGTTCTTTTGGCAATGGAATGTATGGTAATCGCCTTTATTTTTCTTTCAATTTAATTTTGGGGCATATTGAAATTGATGCTCAATTAAGTTCCTGTGAGTGCATTGGGTTTTGTTGTCAAAGATAATGTGATTGGATGTATATTTTTTTGCATTGGTTTATGATGAATTTACTAGGCTTAAATCATATGAGAGACCTAAGAATATATTTCATTCTGAAATTCTAGTTGGTAGAACTAGCATGTACGTTAATTAAATGGAAACTATGAAGATATAACTAAGCATTGAAGAATGTTTGGATAGGTGGGCTTAAAGACAGAAAATAGAAGTCAAAGTAGAAGTGAAGAACTTCTAAAAACTAGTAACCAATTAATACCTGTATTGTGTGTTTGGTTAGAGGATTTGGAAAGGGAATTTAGGGAAAGCCGGAATTTGGGGAATGGAATTTTATAATTCCTTTGTTTCGCTTGATGAATGAATAAGGTGCAAATTAATGCGGGGGGGGGGGGGGGGGGGGGGGGAATAAACATGGGGTTTGTGAGTGACAAATTCTGGGTTTAAATTCAATCAAAATAGGTGTAATTTGATAGATTCACTGGACGTGGGATTTTCTTTTGAGCGCGCCTAGTCCAGATTGCCTTCAAGCCTGACCAGCCCAACTATCTTATCTGTGGTGATCCTAACCATCTTATCTCTGTTTATCCCTTGTTCTGAATGGGTAAAATTTGTAAAAAGATTGTTGTCTGGTTCTTTGTTCTTGATAATCATTTTATCATTTTCAATCGATAGCAATCCTTGTACAATTTCAATTTTCAATTGTTATATATGGATTGCTAAGCTATCAAGAAAAGTTTAGAGTAGCTAGATAAAGACTAAAGATGGATGAGAGGCAATGCAAGACATATGTAGGAAAAACATACATGCAGTCTTGTCATGAATTCCATGTAGCTTTAGAAGTTCACCCACTCAAGACAAGATGGAGGAAAGGCTTCTACGATGAGGAAGCATCAACTGAAAGAAAGATTTATGCAGTCAATTCAACATAGTTGAGATTCCACATAAAATGCACTTGTCCACACTCTACACAGCATCCACATGAAGTGCATGGTAAATCATTGCATTCGGTACAAGAGAATTTGATATGATCTATGTGTGAATAACACCGATAAGATCTTATAGCTCTTTTTATGCTCATGGTTTAACAATTATAATGCTAATGTTCTAATTGGCTGGTTCACCTTAATGAAAATCAGTGAAATTGTCAAAGTCTTGGTTTCTAAAGTCCTAAGCCTAGGAGGATGATCGCATAAAGTTGAAAGCCAGTTGCAAAAGCCATTGGTTATAACCTTTAATTGAAGTCCTGAAAGTCTGGACAGCTAATAAAACATTTGTTATTATTATTCTTATTATCACCAACATTTGAGTGGGTGATTGAAACTGTTATGAAGATGTATCAAGATCAGGTTCATGTCATGACCTCTAGGACTTTAATGTCACTGGTTGGTGTTTGATATTTGACCCTACATAATTATCATCCTGAAAATATCACTGTCATCTGTTAAATTATATCATTGCTAAGTTATAGATATGTGCACATTTGTATGTAGATATGGCCTCCTAAAGAATTTGGATCACTGATGAAGAGTGGAATGAAGGATCCAGATTTATAAGGTACTTTTCTCGAGAATTTATACTCTAATGTTCCATTTGGGTGTACATTTCCCTAACCTTGATTTGTCACTGCTCATGTGCTAATTTATGAGACCTTTTTGTAAAGAAAAAGGGCAAACCCATTTTATATGCTTTATCATAGTACACTTATTCCCTCTTTTTATAAGTGTTTGAGTGGTCTTGCGCCCTTGGCACAAGTAATATAAATTCTATTTTAGATTTATTGATTTTATCTCTCTTCATTTGTAAGGTTCGTGTAATTCTCTAGGGGAACTTTGTGTGCACACTCATGCATGATGTTTGTCTGCTAATATAATGGAATATTATTACTTATAAAAAGGAAAGCACTTAATTGCTATATATCCTAATTCAAATGGTACTCAATTTCTTTCTCAAAAAAAAAATGGTACTCAATTTTCCTTTGCCATATAATCATTAACTCCTTGTTTCACAAAGTGGCCAAACTTTCTTTTTTTGAATAGCACATTGTGTCGGTTTGGGTTTTAATATATTCATGGTTAGAGTAGAGTGAAGTGTGTGAGAGAAAGAAAAGAGATTAGGATATCTTAATTATGTTACCTTATTAATTATATGAATTATGTAAAGCATATCTAAATAAAGTTGGATGTCTGGAATTATTAGATATATAAACTTCCGATAAAAAACAACCACACATATTTAAAACTTACTGAGGACTGTAAATAGACTCTGACATTCTGACTTTCGAGGACAATGATTCTCATCACAATGTCTAAAGATAATGGCTGCATCATCTTCCCAGTGGTCATACTGAAAAGCCTTGCCCCGTTTAAACTTTTTATTGCTCATGTCATTAGGAAATATAAAAAAGTGAAAACGGAAGTGAAATTATTAGTTGGCTCTGGGCTTTTGGTCAAAACTCCCTGCTTTGTAAATTCAAAGAAGAGCTTATGTGATTTCTCACTCTTATTTGTTGCTCTTTCATTGCTCTTATCTTGTTCAGGCTTTGTGGTGGATGCTATTTAGCTTTCCGATACTAATAACAAGTTACCTTTGGTGTCTTTTCCTTGACGTATGTCCTAATTTGCTAACACTAACAAAGTAAGAACTTCTACAGTTCAATCAACTGTCTCTCTGTGTTATAGAGCTTTTTTTCCTCCTATGTTATTCAATATCTTTCAGGCTTAAATATTTGATTCAAACCTCAATTTTGCAATATTTTGTGTACATTACCTAATGATTCATTTGCTGTTTTTTTTTCTTCTTACTTTAATTCCAATTAATCCTATGAATTGCAACCTTGTGAATTTTTTTATTTTTTTTGGGTGGGGCTCTTTTGGTGGCTAAGATGTGTGGATGGAAACCGAAAAGTGATTGGAAAAAAGAAAAAAAAAAAAAGGTTTTGGGGAGGTCTATCTAGAAATGGTGAGAAGTAGTTTCATTATGGCTTAGTTTGTGTCAAAATTTCATGTCAAGGAAAACTTTACACAGAGAGAGAGAGAGAGAGAGAGATGTACAATTAACCATTATATAAACATTGTGATCTTCTTGAAGTCCAGGAGGTTTTCGAAGTTAGTTTTCCTAACAATATTTTTAATTGTTTGGAATGAGGTTTAATTGATTGTGGTCATAATTGATTAAAATTTAATACATTGACTATATCCTTTGAGAACCTTTTCAATTGCAGGTGTCATATCTCTAAAGTTCATAATGGCTTACAAGTTCAGACAGGAGCATTATTAGCTGTGGGTTTGGATTTTCCAAATTGTTTACTCTGTCTAGCTAAGAGCCTTGTAACTTAGTGAGTGACATTACCTTGTCTCCTTTATGAGGAGAATCAAGGACCGAATCCCCTCTACCTCACTTGTTAACAATTGAATTATAAAAAATAAAAAACATTGTTTACATTGTCTCTGTTTGCTGGAATGCTAGTGCTAAAACTTATGAAGTAAATTAGATTTGTTATTATTGAACTCAATTGAAAGATTATTGCTTCCTATGAATTGAACTAATTCATGGCTTTGATCCCCTTTTTGTTGTCCCCATGTCACCACACGGAAGGGATATGGGAACATGGGAATGTAAAAAAGGTAAAATATTTGCATTTGTCTTTATGAAAATGACATGCATTTGTTAATTTAAGACTTGGGATAAATTTTCTAGTTATTCACATATTGTCATTAAAAGGCTACAATGAGAGCACTCTCGTTATATCTATGATGGACTGTTTCAACTTATGTACACCAAATACTTATGTAGCAGGAATATGGCGACAATTGAATCAAGATACACTATCGTTAGAAAAAGTTAATCAATGATATGCAACTTTGCATACAATAATCAAATAATTATTCCCCTAATTATTGGATTTAAGAAAGCCAGCAAAATGTGGATGAAATCAAATCACTAGCCCCTTTTGTAAATCAGTCAGTTCTCCATCAAACTTGCCTAAGGAGGAGTAAAACTGAAACTAATTCTATTTCAACTTAGTATTCCCAGTTCTAAATTAGTGGTAGACATTTTGACAACGTTTTCAAACATCACTACTAGCTGGCAACTTGCAATCACGAAAGCTATGTAAATTGTCTAGCTATGATGTAGAAATTCATTAATGCAATGGCAAGAAAGCTTATTTCTTATAACAAAAGGCAAGAAAGCTTATTTCTTATAACAGAAAGCTTATTCATTAATTCATGCAATGCGGAAAAGGAAGGATTGGGTTTGGTGGAAACCTTTATTACAGAGGACCGTAAGCATTTTACTGGCCGGGTTTGGGAACTGAGTCACCGACTCTAATTAATTTTGGAGATAATAATAATGTCTTGTATTTTGACAATGTTATGGAAACAACTACATTCATATTAGGGGTATTTTGGTCATCTTTGAAGATTTTAGAATACTTTGGTCATTTTCACTTTAATGGCATTTTGGTAATTTTGATAATTGGATAATTTGGTGAGTTGGGCCGGGGTTTACCCATAATAATTTGGTTGGGTTGAATTTAGAAGCAATTAGTTAAATGGGTTTTAAATGGGTAAATAAGTTTTATATTCTCAACCCAATTATGCCTACTCCAAACCCACCCATTTGCCACCCCTAATTCATGTGATAGTTATACTGGTCTATATAAAAGAAGTTTGATGCACTTAGAAAAGTATGAGACATGATCATGATTACTTCTCAAGTATAAAATGGATATAGCATCAAATCATAGTAAATCGTTTGTTAATATGACCACATTTATCAGTGGCATCTAGCTTAGTTAGTAGTCATCTTAACTCTTAAGCATTGAAGTGATTGGTGAAATTGAATTGCTCATGCATTGACATAAACTTACTACAACTTCCAATTTTTATAATTAAAAAAAAAAAAAAAAGATTTAGAGAGCCACTTCTCCTACTTTAATTCTTATCTCTTATCCATAATTTTGATATTAATTGCTAGACCTTTTATTATAAATGAAAGATTAAGATTAAAAGAACTCTACATATTAGAGTACCCTAGGAACTCTAGAAGATCTCAATCCGAGACTTGATTTAGCTAAAAGAGGTAAGGCAATAATTATCATTTATGAGTAGTTATTTTTTAAACCATTATTTTAGGGGATTTGTTAGTGGATTAATGATATGGAAAAATCTAGACCTTTTATTATAAATGAATGGTTAAGATTAATAAAACTTTATACGGTAGAATACTCTAGGAACTCTAGAGGATCTCAATCTTTTGGTCTATGTGCATAATACTCAATTTTCTAAATAAGCAAATTTCTTTTGCATTTAATGCTGCAATGTCATAGCCACTATTCGCATTTAAGGTAATACCTATCATTTATGAGTAGTTATTTTTTAAATTCATTATTTTTGTAGATTTGTTAGTAGATTAATGATATGGCAAAATCTAGACCTTTTATTATAAATGAAAGATTAAGAATAAAAGAATTCTACATTGTAGAGTACCCTAGGAACTCTAGAAGATCTCAATCCATCAGGTCTCTAAGAAAACGTGCAGTCATCTTCTCCTTCCCCTCTTCATTTTTCAAAAAAAAAAAAAAAACTTGTATATGCTTAATTTTAATAAAATTAATAGAAGACTAAAAAAATTGGAATGAAAACTCAGGTGTCTCTGCCATTCATATATCAATTATATATATATATATATATATGCTTCTTGGTCTATGTGCATAATAATCAATTTTCTAAATAAGCAAATTTCTTTTGCATTTAATGCTGCAATGTCATAGCCACTATTCGCATTTAAGGTAATACCTATCATTTATGAGTAGTTATTTTTTAAATTCATTATTTTTGTAGATTTGTTAGTAGATTAATGATATGGCAAAATCTAGACCTTTTATTATAAATGAAAGATTAAGATTAAAAGAACTCTACATGGTAGAGTACTCTAAGAACTCTAAAAGATCTCAATCCCTGCTCCTAGTGGCCTCTTTCTCTCTCTTTAGAATACCTGTAGTATGGACAAAAGAACTTCATGTTCACAAACCCAAGTCCAACTCAAGTTTGATATGAAATCAAACCCACTTGCTTATTACGGTCCATTACATTTTATGAGCCCAAAAACCAAAAAATCAACATCCAGCATAGGAATAAACTGGTGATAAACCTCAGGTCTATATATATCCACTAGTCGCTAACCTGTAGCATAGGATAGTTAAATAAATATTAAAACTATTTATTTACTTGAAGGTACCATGAACTTGAAAATGATAACAAAAAAATTGGGTTGCATGAATGCAATTCATATATAGTTAAAACTATTACTCTAAAAGTGCTCTTACACTTGCTTTGATAAGTACTAATAATTTTAGAAGACAAAAGATTTACTACATAGTATAAACATATAACTGCTCTTAATATAGTGACCTCTTAAAATTAAGCCTATGACATCTACATAACCAATTGTGACTCCAAAAGTTCTTACTTTTTTTTTGATAAGTAACTCCAAAAGTTCTTACATGTAGGCACTTTGAACAATTCTTTTTATATGAGATTAGTTAAAAAGATTCAAATCATCATAATTATGTGCAAGGATAAAGTGGTAATGATACAGAAATGGATGAAATACTTCTTCAAATTAGTTAATGAATATAGGCCCAGCAAAGTAAATCTAGAAGACATTATGTCCTCTTACTGCAATATGCAAACTAAGATTATGATAATTGATGAATGACAAATGAATGTAATGGCACTCAGGAAACTAGTTTATAGGAAGAAAGTTTCAACTCTCATATCTTTAAATAAGAGGCCATATTTAATTTAAAAATTGCATAAGAAAGTTTAGAATATGCATATTCTAGGGAGTCTAGAATATGCATATTCTAAACTTTCTTATGCAATTTTTAAAACGGGCTGATAAAAAGCTAACCAGTTGACCATTCTAGGGAGTCTAGAATATGCAACAGTACAATCAATAATGTAGTCCTTGTCCTGAAAACATGCAACTTGGTATAATGGTGGCTATTCTTTCTTAGAGATGCTATTGGAATATAATGTGTTTAATACTTTCTACCTATGGGTTCATATATACTTCAAAGTTGGATTCATGTACTGCAAAGCTTAAGCACCTCATGAAAAGAATAGTGAGATTTTTGTATTGCTAAACCGACACCCGGAATCAGGAATTGCTTCTTCTTTTTTTTTTTTTTTTAATAGGAATTGGTGTGTTTGCAGGCAATCGAATTTGACAAAGGGAACATTCTTTGATTTTTCAAACAGTATCCATCCACGCTTTCTACTACTTCACTTATGTTCATCTCTTCAATTTGATTCTTAAAAAATAAAAGATATCTTCAATTTCTTCACGTTTCAAGACATATACTGTAAGACATATATACTGCAAATAAAGAAACTTATAGTCTCATACTGCTTACGACATAACTATATATACAACTTTACAATTTGACAAATTGGGAATTGATCAAAGCTCAGTTTCATTCAAAATCTGTACATATACCTTTAAAGGAATTTTAGATATGCTTTACTAATCGTTTATTTGTTGAAAGTACGACACAAATTTTTTTTAAAAGCAAAAAAAAATTTACGTGGAAACCCACTAAAATAAGATGCCAAAAAACGCATACTTAGCCTAAAATATTTTCGAAGTTATAAATTCAGTTGGTTACATAAATTTTTATTATTGCAAAAAGCAAGTAATTAAGATCTAGTTTGCGATGGGCCATTGTTAGTGTTCGCTAACTGACATATTGAAGCATGGCTAAAGCGTGCCTATGATATCCTACAATATTTACGTAACCTTTTCCTCTATTATATGTCATTATATTTGCTTTGCTTCTTTTTTTTTTTTTTAATGCAAAATTAAGACGTCTACATGCTAACGTGGAAAAGTAACCTAATTCATGTTGTCATCTACCACGCAAACCCCTAGCTAAGGCTCTGACTTACTTTTGCACCAAATGAAATGAGACAAACTCAGAAAAGAAATCTTATTTTTATGCACTGGGCGTGCTAAGAAGCAAAGATCTATCTACATGTACAAACAACAGTATGACTTGGATAATGACAAAGACTAATGGTGTGAAATGTGAATTGATGATTATGATCAAGACAACAGTGGTGACCTATGTAAACAATTGGTGTGTCAGGAAATAAGAAACCTAACCAAATCTGTGGATGCTGATAACAGAAACCAAAGAATTATAAATAAATAAAAAAAAAAAAAAAAATCATAGCACAAGCACGCACACAAATGCACATATTTACCTGCTTCAGAATAATATGGTAGATCAGAATCATCTAACTCCACATATATCCTATCATGGTGCCATCAATTAAGTATCCTACAAAGTCAATTTTAAGGTTGGGAAAAATGTGAAAATTCAAAGAGGGGGTGATGGCTTTGTGGGTTTTTTAGGACCGGGATTCTGGCTGCAAGAATGAAGCTCTACAATGTGTTTGACTGGGTGGTGCATTTTGTGCAGCTGACATGCTGTGGATAGGTGGATACCTGTGACAGCTATGGAATTTATGATTTATGATGTAGATAGCCTTTTGAGGGGTGGAGGGTGCCTGTGGTTGGATCATTTTTTCAGCAGAGGTCTGGATCTTGATAAGGTATGAATTGTTTATTGGGAGATTAGGGTACAAAAAGATGAATTGTGTCACCAACAAGAAGACTGATTACAAGATTATATGGTGCTTTAGTTTGAATTTGGAAATTTATTTCCATGAGTAGAGTTTTATATGCAATTATGACTACGTGGAATTCATAGGATATAAAATTTGATTGAAGAATATTAAAGGGGGTATAAAAGGGGTGGTTCTGCTGTTTGGGTTTGTGGGGGAGGGGTTGGGGTAATTTGCAAATTAGCATAATTTTGCCACACTATTACATTAGTTAGCATGCATTAGAAACGATTAATGATAGTAGCATTTCGAGTTTTTGAAACTCGAGTTTGATAGACAAATCGAGCTTTAAAGGCTCGAGTTCTATGTGCTGAAGTGTAGTTCGTTTTTGCCACATAGGTCTCGAGTTTATGAAACTTGAGTTCTACATGGATCTCGAGTCTATGAGACTCGAGTTCCCTACAGTAAAACATGGCATACTTATTTAGTTATCAAACTAGATCAAACTCACCCACGTCACAAATACTAATCACCCACTACACACCCAGTGATAAGGGCTCACTCTTCACTCTCACTACTAACCCACTTCACTCTCACTACTCACCCACTTCACAAATACCCACTGATTAGAGCTCACTCTCACTCACCTAAAACACCTGCCACACAGCCTCTCTCTCTCTCTTTGTGATGGTAAAAAAACAGATAGATCGGGCCTTGGAAGGAAATCTTTCTCTGGATGATCTATATGAGGGAACCAAACCTGGGCACAGTGGGAATGAGGACTCGAAGAAATTCAAAACAATAATTGATACTGGAAAACCATGAGGAAGGCACTAATGACCTAGTACCTACTTAGGGCAGTACTCAGGACAGGGCCATGCAGAGTGAAAGTTTTTCTTGAGATGGGAAAGGAAAACTGTTAAATCCACACAAAGTTTTACATAATTAAGCGTACGATTAGATACTGCTTATTACTAAAAATTAAAAACACTATAAAAAAATAATTTTTAAATGTGTAAAAAGTGCCATGGAAACCAATTTTAAAATTGTTTTTTACTAAAAAAATAAAAAATACTTGTGAGTCTCATGAACAAGGCACGAGACCCACTTAAAAAAACACATCCGCTTGGAAACTCACAAAACACGCTTCCCAAACGGAGGCTAAGTGATTTTTACAATGACCAAGGACTATCAATTCAGTTTTAATTTGGTCAATTTTTAGAGTTGCATTTTTAATGTAAGTACATACCCGTGGTAGTTAGCAGTGTCCACGTTCTCTTCTTTTTGTTTTTCGATCTAAATAAAATATTCTTTATAGTTGAATTTCTATATTAAGAAAAAGAATTACTGCATGCAGAGTTGAAGCTGGATGAAATTTCTTATGTGTATTTGATGTCGTGGAAGTTACAAGAAAAAGTGGCGGCTCTAGGAATTTTGTTTAGTGGGCCATTAAGAAATTTAAATTAAAAAAAATTAATAAACTAAAACTTTGAATATATTGAGTTATTGCCAAAAAAAAATAAAATACATGAATTTTTACAATTTCCTTTTACAAATTTTCAAAATTTTAAATTGTTATATAATAGTTCATGACGAGTATTTATTGCCGATGTGGGTAGCTATGACCATTTTATTTTATTAAGTTTGTCTTACATTTTTATTTTTATGCCATTATTAATTATTATCTATTTCACATTGTTTTTATAAATATATTTTAAACTAAATAACTCAACTCAACTCATTGGCTCTATATTAATTATTGACGCACACAACCACACTCATTCATACATAAAATAATACACTACGTGTCTACTTAACCAATCAAATACTTGAATAATCACTAACTTTACAATTTTTTTTCCTTGAATTTTTCTAACTTTATGACAAAAAAATTATTATAACATGATAACAATACACACTCATGTAACAAACCCACTCTATTTTCTAATTATTAAATTATATAAAGTTATATTTGAATGCTCGAAATGTGTTAAAAACACAAGAGCTATTTAAACCCCCAAATTAATGTTACGGCTTGATAGATTTTACTCTAACTTAATACTAAGTGTGGAATAGAGTAAATGCAAGCGGATAAACAAACAAGCTACTCTAATCCATAATCATAATAACACAGTAGTAAAATGAAATGTAAAAAAGTAGGAAAGAAGAATGCAAACACAAGATAACACGCCAATGTGTTATCGAAGAGGAAACCGAAGAACTAGGCGAAAAACCTCTTCGATACCCTCCAAGTGGTAATTGATGCACTAGATAATCAGTTATGATACATAGGTTAGCAAAAGACCATCTAAGCCTACTCTACCCGATGTACCTAAGCCCTCCAAGCCCCTACTCTAACAAGGCTTCTCGGAACCGTGTCTTGTCTAGCTCTCCGAATCCCGCAATACGCCTGATTGCATCCACCAAAGCCTACCTTCTTCCAATGCTTCCCAATAGCACCAAAACATCACTGAATACTCTGAAAGGGTGTGGTAAGTGTTTGGGTTATCAACCTCTCAATGGTATAGAAATGGAGAGGTAGGAGTTGAGGAAAATCCATAAGTAATTGTGTAGAGAAATGTGGATATAACAATCTTTAACTCTCAAGGTTTGTGGCTAAGGTTTTCTCTCGGAAGCACTCCTTAACATCTGTGGGTAATGTGGGTATATATAGTGTAGGTACAGAAAGTGTGTATCAAAAATGACAATCTGGCAAAACCAAATGTTTCGCGGGTGTCTCGCGGGAAGGCATTACCCGCGAGCTACTCGCGAAAACAGCTGTCTCTATCCTGTCCTAACTCTTCGCATTCCAGTCATGTGTAGGGCACATGCATCATTTCGCGGGATGCTTAGTCGCGAGCTACCCACGAAAACACTTCAGTCTTCAATTTGCCTTAAGTCTTCACACTCTCTCTCTCTCTCTCTCACATGACCCTTACAAGGAAATCCCACATTAAATACAAGATACCAAAGATTGAACATAATTACAATCAAATTTGCCATGAAATAAAAGCCAACAAAACACATAGTTGTAAATTACAACTTTACAATATTATATTTATATCGTACACACAAACATCCACACACACCATTATTCACACAATTATAACAAAAAGTAATGTACACAATCAATATTAGACACACTCATACATGTATAATATAAATTTATAATAAAAAATGACACTTACAAATTACAAACACTTACTCTTACTCTTAGAGTTAGAAATACTTGTAATAAGGTTGTATAAGATTTAAGTTAAGGTGTGCAAAAATATTTTTAAGAATAAATTAAATTATTAAACTAACAAAAAATATTATATATATATATATATATATATATATATATATATATATATATATATATATATATATATATATATATTGAAGTCAGGGGATTCATTTGAACCCCCCCAAACAAAGTGTAGCACCACCCTTGGAAAATAAACACGTTGCTTTCTGAATGGGAAAGACACTAAACACGTTAGCTTCTAAATGAGAACCTCGAATCCAAAAGCTGATAGGGTTCCGAAATCCATTAAAGAGAAATAGAGAAAGTATATATTTTTTTATAAATCTAAAAATAGAACTACCCTAAAAGCTACAATATGTTTAAATAGTAAAAATAAAAAAATAAAAAAAAATAAAAACCTAGGGTGGCTAGGAAAATGCCTAGAATAACAAAAAGTAATGCACACAATCAATATTAGACACACTCATACTCGTATAATATAAATTTATAATAAAAAATGACACTTACAAATCACACACTTACTTTTACTCTTAGAGTTAGAAATACTTGTAATAAGGGTGTATAAGATTTAAGTTAAGGTGTCCACAAATATTGTTAAGAATAAATCAAAGTATTAAACTAACAAAAAATATTTTATGTGTCAAGGGGTTCATTTGAACCTTCCAAAAAAAGTGTAGCACCGCCCTTGGAAAATAAACACGTTGCTTTCTGAATGGGAAAGAAACTAAACATGTTAGCTTCTGAATAAGAACCTCAAATCCAAAAGTTGATAGGGTTCCGGAATCCACTAAAGAGAAATAGAGAAAGTCTTTATTTTTTTTATAAATCTGAAAACGGAACTACCCTGAAGGCTACAATATGTTTAAATAGTAAAAAATAAAATAAAATAAAATAAAAAAACCCTAGGGTGGCTAGGAAAATGCCCAGAAACCCTAATTTTCAATAATCACATAATTAGGTGACAAAATAGAAATTTTTTCCAAAAATAGAAAAATCAAAATAATTGCAAAAAATGATAATACTGTCTTTAAGAGACATCTCAAAACAGACGGAGTCTTATTCTAACTTTTAAACTAAAAGCTTTTAAGGAAAAATATTACTATAAATAGTGTTAGGACATATGTGATTTACATGTTAGGAACATATGTCACTATTTTATGTAGTTGGCTAATCCTTTGACAAAACGCACCTTACTTGTATTTAGGTAGATCTAGGATGTGTTTAATACTTCAAGAAATCTTGTTTCAAGTTCAAGTGTTAAAGCCATGCAAGTCTGTCCAAAAATCAAGTGAGAAAGTGCTGAATTTTAAAACTCGATAGCTTCTCGACACCTCCTCGACACCTGGCTATCTGTCGAGCTCTTCAGCTGATTCTTATCACAATCTCGATAGCTTCCCGATAGTTGGTCGATCGATCGAGAAAGTTTCTGTCCCCTCGATAGCTGCTATCTGTCAAGATTCATTAAATCTCGACACCTGCTCGACACCTTCTCGATAGCTGCTATCTGTCGAGGTTACGGGAATTCAGATTTCTGTTTTTGGGCCAGGCTTATGTATTTGTGTAGGGTTTCTTTTCTCACAACCCTAGACCTATATAAGGCTTATTTTAAAAGCCGTCACATAAAAGAATACAAGGAGAATATATGCAAAAGGTGATTGATACCTTATTCTCTCTAAAAGAAGCTACTGCGTCTTTGCGCCTTAGGGTTTTGTAACCAAGTGCTTCTTGATCTTCATTGTTAATGAAGTGAAGAACTTTGCAGCCAACATTCTTCTTCCTTAAGTTGGTGAGTGAGTCACGTACTAGGATTCGTGCAAAGGAGTTAGTCACGTATTAGGATCCGTGCAACATCAAAGGGTGGCACTCATATATTGAAGAGTTTAGAGGTTCTGAAGCGGTAGAAGGTTTCTACTATGAGTTCATCTACGGGATTATAAAGTCTAGGGACAAAGGTTTTGTACTAGATCTAAAACTTCTCTTTATTATAGTAGATTGCTTTTTGGGAAGGTTTTCCCCCAGGTTTTTTACTGTGAAACTGGTTGGTTTCATTGGTTTTCTTGGGTCATCATATCTTGTCTTCTTTTATTTTTCCGCTGCATGATTTTGACATGATATTAATGTTTGTTTGTTTATTTTAACAAGTTTTATTAATAATAAATCTAATTAATAACTTGGGTTTAAAACTTGTTAATTCTTTTAACTGGGGTCTAAATTTTCCAACAAATGGTATCAGAGCGGGTTCACTCTGATTGGATTAATTTCCTGAGTGTGATTCTTGACCCCCGTTGTCATGGATCGTGGACAATCTCTTTTGATTCCTCCTTTATTTGATGGAACTAATTATGCATACTGAAAAGTTCGTATGAAAGTGTTTTTGTAGGCTCTAGGTGAATAGGTATGGCAAGCCGTTGAAGTTGGTTGGATTAAGTTGAAGATCGCCAGTGGATTGGGATGATGCAACAATCATAGCGGCAAATTTCAACAGTAGGGCCTTGAATGCTTTGTTCTGTGGAGTGACCAATGAGGAATTCAAGAAAATATCATCCACGGAAGTTGCCAAGGAAGCATGGACCATTCTTGAGACCACCTATGAAGGTACTAAGGCAGTAAAGACTGTAAAGTTTCAAAGACTCACTAGCAGTTTTGAAGAAATAAGGATGGAGGAGGATGAGACCTTTGACGAGTTCTATGCCAAACTCAAGGATATTGTGAATTTTGCTTTCAATCTTGGAGAATGTATCGCAGAATCCAAAATTGTGAGGAAAATCCTTAGGTCTTTACCTAAAAGATTCCATGCCAAAATCACTGCCATTGAAGAAGTAAAGGATATTGATAAAATTCCTTTGACTGAGCTTGTAGGGAACCTTCAAACCTATGAGATGGGATTAGGATCAATGGGAAAAGGTGGAAAGAGTAAAAGCTTGGCTCTTAAGGGTATAGAGGAAGAGATTGAGGACTCTGAAGATGAAGATGAAAGTGAAGATGAGGATGAGGATCTAACCTTCATAACTGATGAGATTATCAAGCTTCTTCAGTTTAGGAAAAATGATAAGGGAAAACCTCCTAGGAAACCTAAATCCTCTAGGAAGGGCAAGAATGAGAAACCCCTCATCAAATGCATGAGTGCAAAGGTTTTGGTCATATGAGGATAGAGTGTCCAAACTATCTCATGAAGGAAAAGACCAAGAAGTCAAAAGATAAAGGGTTGGTTGCTACTTGGAGTGACACTGAGGATGACTCTTCTGATGAGTTTGTGGATGAATGTTGTCATGTTATGGCCTTTGTTGCCTCAACCAATAAGGTGATTATGGAGAGTGCTAGTGACAGTGAGGATTCTTCTGATGATGAAGTACCCAAGAAGATGACCATTCAAGAAGCCTATGATAAGCTATGCACTGAATTTATAAAATCTGAGAAGACTTCTCATCTTGGTAGAAATGAGCTTAGTGAGGTAAAAACTGAAAAAGCTGATCTGTTAGTGAAACGGGATGAGACTACAAGGTTAGTTGAGACTCTTGTAGTGGAGAACGCCTCATTAGAAGAGAAGGTCAAGAATCTTGAGGTTGAGCTTAGTCAAGCTAGAATTCAAATAGAGAGGATGTCTAGTGCAAAGCTCGATGAGGTAATGAGAGCTCAAAAGTCTAGTTTTGATAAGACTGGCTTAAAATATGCTGTTTCCTCCAGCCCCTCCTCTTCCACGGCTTTTGGATCAAGGACTGTCTTTGTGCCACAATCTGAGAAAGGTAATAAAGGTATGAAATCCAAGACTGATTTGGCTAATTCTAAATCCTTTGTTAAACCTAATGTTTGTCATCATTGTGGTGTTGCTGGACACATTCATCCTAATTGCTTTAAGTTGTATCCTCATAAGCAATTGTCCAAATGGTCATAGATTTCCTCTCAAGGACCTGCACCTTTGTTTGGAGAGTTATTAAAAGTCTTGAACTTTTTAACTCAATTTCAGGAGAATTTTAATTCTTCTATGTCCTTTAGTAGACATACTAGGACACGTGTCTTTTAATCTTCACAGCCAAAGACTCGTGCTGTGTGGGTGAGAAAGGAGCCTAAGACTTAATTGTCTTTTTTGTTTGTCCTCTGCTTTAATTCTTTCTATCTAAAGTAGGACTTTCTTTGCTTGATTTCTTATCTGATTTGGAATTATGTTTTCATGCATCTGCACATTTCTATCATGCCTTCATGCATATGTATCTTTCTTTCTGCTTTCATGTTGTTTTTCTATTTTTGTTTGGTTGTTTAGTTTTTATTTTGTTTTGTTTTCAAAATAAAATAATAAAAAGAAAGAGAAAAATCAGAAAAATATAAAACCAGTGTGTGTTTTGTGTACTTTGGTACTTGTGTACCTTGGATGGCCAATGAAACAGAATTTTCTAAACTTTGTATCTCTTGTAGCTTAGATGAGCATCTCTATGCACAACTAAGCAAGTAAGTTTTGTGGCTCTTGTTTGTGATGAGTAAGATTAAGTTATCTCTTGAACTTAACACTCATATCACTCTTTTTGACGGGTAGGACTAGAAAATCCTAAGAGAAATTCATAAATAACCATCTCACCACTGTTGCCCGCCAATCATAATATGACACATGTATGCTTCGGCATAGCAAAAGTGCAGTGTCAAAGACATTCGTATGCTTCGGCATAGCAAAAGTGCGATGTCAAATGCTTAACATCTTGGGTATTTCTTTTCTCTCTTTTATATGCCCATGTATGGTATGCTAAAATAAAAGAAAATATGCAAAGAAAATAAAAAAGCAAAAAAATTAAAAATGTTTTAAACATAGTTGCAAGCGTGTATTCTAGCAGATGTGGGAATTATAGGATGTATCTCGAAGGTGATATTTCCCATCAAACAATTATGATTGTGTGTGAGTTAAAGTTATTTTCTCATATCTCAGATCATCATAACATGTATACACATATACAATCTTGCGTTGTTTTTCACACACAACACGCAATATTCTTTGCTACTTTTGATACATGTGCAGGTACAATGTGATTTGGCCATCATAAGTGTTTACATGTGCTACTGTATGCTCACTAAACTGTCATGACTTATTTTTGAAATAAAATTCACTAGACTTGTTTACTGTGTGCATGTGTTTTGGGATCTATGTGTTTAACATTTTTCTTGTTGAGAGATGTGCTTTTTACATGTTTTACATCCTTCTTTTATCTTGTCATCCATAACATCTTATTTCATTACATTCATGCATTTATATGGATTCTTTGTGCCCCCTTGATCATCTTTGATCATCTTTATGTCTCTCAGGTGAAGCTTTCTAGCTTCTTGTACCCTTTGTCAATCATGACAAAAAGGGAGAGAATTTGTGGAGAATATGTGGTTTCTTTTTAAGATTCTACATGTTAGGGGGAGAAATATATTCCTTTGTAAGGGGGGAGATGTGTTTCATCTTGATAGGGGGAGTGTTTACTTCCTTCTTCTTGTACCTTGGGTCTTGTGACCATTTGTTTATATATATTGTGCTTATCTTCTTTATATGCTGATATATGTTTCTTTCACTTACCTTTACATATGTTGTTTCTTTTCTATCTTCATACACATGTTTCTTATACTTGTATGCAATCTATTATTTCGGTTTCACACTAAGATGCCTTGATGAGTTTTGTTTAAGTATTTCAGAAATACAAGTTGTCAAAGTCTTCCATGCTATGAACTCTCTTCTTGCAAAGTTTTTCAAGAGTTTGTGCTAGGATATATTTTATTGTATTCAACAAGTGAATATGAGTTGAGTGATTTATGACTTCTCTCATATGTTCATTTGTTTGTTGTGGTTTTGTCACAGATTGCCAAAGGGGGAGATTATTAGGACATATGTGATTCACATGTTAGGAACATATGTCACTATTTTATGTAGTTGGCTAATCCTTTGACAAAACGCACCTTACTTGTATTTGGGTAGATCTAGGATGTGTTTAATACTTCAAGAAACCTTGTTTCAAGTTCAAGTGTTAAAGTCATGCAAGTCTGTCCAAGAATCAAGTGAGAAAGTGCTGAATTTTAAAACTCGATAGCTTCTCGACACCTCCTCGACACTTGGCTATCTGTCGAGCTCTTCAGCTGATTCTTATCGCAATCTCGATAGCTTCTCGATAGCTGGTCGATCGATCGAGAAAGTTTCTGTCCCCTCGACACCTTTTCAACACCTCCTCGATAGCTGCTATCTGTCAAGATTCATTAAATCTCGACACTTGCTCGACACCTTCTCGATAGCTGCTATCTGTCGAGATTACGGGAATTCAGATTTCTGTTTTTGGGCCAGGCTTATGTATTTGTGTAGGGTTTCTTTTCTCACAACCCTAGACCTATATAAGGCTTATTTTAGAGGCCATCACATAAGAGAATACAAGGAGAACATATGCAAAGGGTGACCAATACCTTATTCTCTCTAAAAGAAGCTACTGTGCCTTTGCGCCTTAAGGTTTTGTAACCAAGTGTTTCTTGATCTTCATTGTTGATGAAGTGAATAACTTTGCAGCCAACATTCTTCTTTCTTAAGTTGGTGAGTGAGCCACGTACTAGGATTCGTGCAAAGGAGTTAGTCACGTATTGGGATCCGTGCAACATCAAAGGGTGGCATTCATATATTGAAGAGTTCAGAGGTTTTGAAGCGGTAGAAGGTTTCTACTGTGAGTTCATCTACGGGATTGTAGAGTCTAAGGACAAAGGTTTTGTACTAGATCTGAAACTTCTCTTTACTATAGTGGATTGCTTTTTGGGAAGATTTCCCCCCAGGTTTTTTACTGTAAAACTAGTTGGTTTCATTGGTTTTCCTGGGTTATCATATCGTGTCTTCTTTTATTTTTCCGCTGCATGATTTTGACATGATATTGGTGTTTGTTTATTTGTTTAAACAAGTTTTATTAATAATAAATCTAATTAACAACTTGGGTTTAAAACTTATTAATTCTTTCAACTGGGGTCTAAATTTTCCAACAAATAGAGAAACACTATTTTCAGAGCCTTAACGAACGAATTTGCCTAAATTTAGATGAGGCTCGTGATATCTCAAGTCTGGACCAGAATGCCATTTTTCTTTAACTTGCCGAATTTCATCCAATTCTTACACTGTCGCCTTGATGGCCTCTACTAGCACTCCCTTTGATCTTGCATCGTGACTTTCGGTGCCCTTGTTGCTTTAAGAAGGCCTGTGTTATCTATTCTACATCAGTATTATGATCTAGATTGACAACCATATATGTTTTTGTTGCTATTAAATGGTAGTGTCACACTGTTATATCGTATTATACGATGCTCGATACATATTGTATACAAAAAAATTCTATATTGTAAGTGCTCATGAATCGTCCAATACATAAGTGCTTATTGTAGAATCGTATCGTATCTTTGAATTATGTGTATCGTACAATACATAAACAAGTGGTTTTAAAATGAGTTTTTTTTATTAAAATTTGTGATTTCATTTTATTTAAACAAGTTGTTAGACGTTTTTTAACACAATATTATTGGGATACTTAATTGAGTCCAATAAAATAACATGTCTATGAGTTTTGTTTCCCCCTTTTTTTTTTTCTTTTATCTCCTGCTTCATTTTCATATTTACAAATTTCTATTTTATGCTATGAATAATGTATTAAATGAATGTATAATTTTTTTATTTTTTTATTGTTATAAGTCTAAGAAGCTAGAATGTTAAGAAGAAATTATATATATATATATATATATATATATATATATATATATATATATATATATATATATATATATATATATATTAGAATAAAAGAACCTAAAAAGAGATAATAAATGTTGAAGATGATAAAGAAATAAATTTGCAAGATGATGAATATTATGATAATATTGACTAGATGAAATTAGGCAAGATGATGAAAATAAATTCTCATCTATTATGTATTATCAATTCTGAGTTTAATCAATTTAAATTTGTATGTTATAAACATATGTTAATTTGATTTATTTAATTAACTTTGTCGAATATTATTGCATAAATAATGATTAAATTGGTCACTAGTTGAATATTTTCCAAATTTATAATAAATATACTTATATATATATATATATATATATATATATATATATATTAATTTTTATAATCTTTTAAGATGCTTCTTTATCTTGATACTTTACACAAAATCAAAATCAAAATAAAAAATCAAATCACAATACGAATTCACGTTTTTGACAATTACGCTATGTCTAGAAGATACAGATATATTACAACCGTAGAATGGTCTGCTCAATGAAAATTTTCCTGTTTTGTATATATTCAGCATGATGTTTTTCCACGCGGTAGGGTTTAGGACTTCTAGTCAGTGAATGTTCTTCCAAGAAGAATGGTTGGTTTATGATTTTTCTTTTCAAACGATGGGGTTTGACGTATCCGTGCTGTAATACTCGGACTACGTAATACTTTTTATTTTATGGGAAATATGTAATACTTTGATTTCACATGATTGGTATAGGAATTTTTTTTTCCTTATATTACATTATATATGTCAAGGCAAAGTAACATTTATTATTCATTTTTTCTAAAATTAATTGATTTGTATATATATTTTAAATTTCCAAAAATTATTATTACAGATAATATATATATATATATATATATATATATATATATACATATAATCTTTAATTTATTTAATAAGAAAACATTGATATAAAATTTAAATTAATTCAAGTTGACTCAATTGAAATTTTTTGTTTGCCTACAAATAAAGCAACCCTGATTATACGCCATGACCCAATTTCATCCGTAAATTATATGTCAGTGACTTAGTCTAACTCCAACTCAATTCCAAACTTGCTGAAAGTTTTGTGTCAGTGACTTAGTCTAACTCCAACTCAATTCCAAACTTGATGAAAATTATATGTAAGTGACTTATTCTAACTCCAACTCATTCCAATCTTTCTTTCATTCTCATCAGCTTCCACTTTAGAAAGGGAGAGATTCCAAGCCCAATTGCCCGTGGTTTCACTTTCATCTCACCACAACTCATGATTGTATGGTTGTATGCTAATAGTTTGGATTAATATATACGTGCGATGCATGAGTTTGGACGACTTTATATATATATATGTGGGTACTTGACTCCACACAAAGGATAATTGTTCGCTTCGGGGAGCCAGGCCCTCACGAATTTGTTCTCTTCGACCGAGTGTAAGACCAATAGCTTGCTTGTAATCCCACATCGGAAGGAGTTCCCTCCCACTAGTGCCTTATATGCTTCTGGAGCTAACACTAGTGTACCACCACTACACATGTGTAGTGGTGGTACACTAGTGTTAGCTCCAGAAGCATATAAGGCACTAGTGGGAGGGAACTCCTTCCGATGTGGGATTACAAGCAAGCTATTGGTCTTACACTCGGTCGAAGAGAACAAATTCGTGAGGGCCTGGCTCCCCGAAGCGAACAATTATCCTTTGTGTGGAGTCAAGTACCCACTAAATATGTGGGTACTTGACTCCACACAAAGGATAATTGTTCGCTTCGGGGAGCCAGGCCCTCACGAATTTGTTCTCTTCGACCGAGTGTAAGACCAATAGCTTGCTTGTAATCCCACATCGGAAGGAGTTCCCTCCCACTAGTGCCTTATATGCTTCTGGAGCTAACACTAGTGTACCACTACTACACATGTGTAGTGGTGGTACACTAGTGTTAGCTCCAGAAGCATATAAGGCACTAGTGGGAGGGAACTAATTCCGATGTGGGATTACAAGCAAGCTATTGGTCTTACACTCGGTCGAAGAGAACAAATTCGTGAGGGCCTGGCTCCCCGAAGCGAACAATTATCCTTTGTGTGGAGTCAAGTACCCACATTTGTGTAGTAGTGGTACACTAGTGTTAGCTCCAGAAGCATATAAGGCACTAGTGGGAGGGAACTCCTTCCGATGTGGGATTACAAGCAAGCTATTGGTCTTACACTCGGTCGAAGAGAACAAATTCGTGAGGGCCTGGCTCCCCGAAGCGAACAATTATCCTTTGTGTGGAGTCAAGTACCCACAATATATATGAAATTAATAATAGAATATGCATAAGAAATTATATATATCAATATCATAGGGACCAAATTAAATTATATATATGCATAAAAATTAAATTAAATTATAAAAAAATTAATTTCCATTAATGTGGCAATAAATTAATTTTTTATTTTGGTCGTTAGCCACGTCTGTAATTTTCATCTAAGATATAATAACAAAGACTAAATTGATACAGCTCTAAAAAATTAGGAGCTAAATTGACATAATTGAAATATTAAATAAATTGAAATATGGTATAAAGGATATGGACCAAATATATAGTTTACCATATTTTAAATATATAGTTAATAAAATCAAATATACACATCTTCAAATGGGACAAAACGGGCAGAACGAATAAAACCTGCTCTCATCTCTAGTCATCTTGTCACCCTTAATTTTTTAAAATATTTATTTATTTCAATGAGGAAACATAAATTAATATTTATCATGTCTAATCTTAGAAGAAACAAAAACCATTTACATCCAATATATAATTACTTTTTTTTAGAGAAAATATCCAATATTATTTAAACCACATAGAGATACACCTAAATAAATACCCCTTTCAAGATTTATGTATCCATTTTCAAATAAAATAAAATTGTCAAATATTACAATTATACATCACCAAATAGAACGCAAAAAATATTCCATCAACTTAAGAGAATTTACATCAATTTATGCAAAAAGATTTATCTATTTTAGTATAAAAACCTACTTTTTCTACCTTACCTAACTACTTTTCAAAAGACTCACATCAAATTATTTATTCTAAACTTTATTTTATTAAAATATCAATTTTTATTTTATTTTTTTAATTATTTCTCTCTCGTACCAGAACTACCATTTACTTTCTTCCTTCATCCATGAGAAATGCAAATAAATAATAAACAAATTGAAATACAAAACAACAGATCTTATGTATATTTGCACAAGTACCATTGCAAAAATTCATTTTGTCCAATAAATGCATAAGCGAATGCTCTAAGATCACGTTTTTAAGAAGTTTTGTTGATATACAAAGATAGCATGTGCAATTCTTTGACACGTATGAGTGCTTAGTTATCAAGTCGTTAACTTGACACTTAATGGTTAATAGTCAAATTCCTAACGAAGAATAATGATAAGATCAATATAAAAATGGAATCAAATATAAAGAGAAAAATTAAAATTTTTGAAACATAAATGACCAGAATGAAAACAACCCTATACTTTAAAGATAAAAAATAAAAAATAAAAATAAAAAAAGTACTTTTATATATATAATTATAGTCATGTTAAACTCTAAAAATATGCTTTAAATATAAATCACACACACATATACCGCGTGTGTATGTGAGTTTTATTTGTTGGATTTAAAAATTATTGATATATTTAGCTTGGCTCCTTTGAGAAAATTTCTTGCTCCATCACTATCTATCCTTTCAATTACATTGTTTCCTTTAGCCACGCTTACAAAATATTAATATAATCAAGATCGATAACAATTTTATTAACTTTTAATTTTCAAGTTCTTCACACTTTAAAATTATACACAAAATATGAGCTTATAGACAAAATAACATATATCTAATTAGAGAAAACATTAGGTCCGGGCGTGGCGTAAAACCAGTGTTTTACGCCACGCCAATGAGAGCTCGACACGTCAAAAATGAAATTAAAACCCACTCCAAACAGCCAAAGCTCACGCTATTCACAAAACAGAAAACAGAGAAAAGCAAACCCACTCCAAAAGCTCTGCTTCCTTCATCACGCCGAACCTCCACCATCGCACAGCCTGATCGCCGGAGCAGAACGAAGAAAGAAGACTATGTTCACACTTAAAACCCATCTCCAAACAGAACGAAGAAAGAAACCCAGCCCTTAGAAAAAAGCTCCTCGCAGCTCCGGTTTGTTTCCAAGCTCCGGCGAACTCTTCCTCTTCGAAATCGTTCTGCTCCGGCGATCTGTGTGGCGGTGTTGGAGGTTTGGCGTGTGAAGGAAGAGAGGAAGCAGAGAAAATGGCCTGAACCGGCGAGCGTGCGAGCCGGTTGTGGAGGTTCGGCTTGAAGGCTTTTTGTGAGCGTGAAGGAGATTGAAGGAAGCTGTGCGAGTGGGAGCCTTTTTTCTTTTTTTTTTTTTTGCTGTGTGGAGGTTCTGCGTCAAGGCTTTTGTGTTATTCTTTTCTTTTTTTTTGACGTGTCGAGCTCTCATTGGCGTGGCGTAAAACACTGGTTTTACGCCACGCCCGGACCTAATGTTTTCTCATCTAATTAATACAAAATTTGCTACGCATATTAAAACCAAACAGAATGTGTAATTCAAATATGGGATTTTCAAAATGTTGATCTAATACAAAATTAATAATACGCAAAACACTAATGAAGAGTTATTTCATATGTAACTTGATTAAAAAAAAAAAATTGATATAAAAGGTTTAATTTAAAATCCAAGTCTCAAGTCAACTTTCAAAATTAATCAATATGTCCCACGTTTTTCCTTAGACCCAATTAGACGCTTGGTCCCCTATTCCTGGAGAACAATTAACCCTATAGAAGTCTTTGAATTGGTCAAGTCTTTGTATGACTGGGAGTAGAGGTGGTGTTTTCCTCTTTGAGGATGCAGTAAAGCTGAATTTTTTAATGCAGATTTGTAGGGAGATTTTTTAAAGTCATTATCTAAGATTCTAAAGAGTGTAACTACTCTAACCTGAAACAATCTATATATATGTGTGTGCCACTCTAACTCCAACTCAACACCTTAAAAAAAAAAAAAAACTACAACTCTACTACAGTCAGTCTACTTTCACTTTCATTCAGTACAAGAAAAATCCTCAACGAAAGTCTCTTTGGCGATGACGAGGTATTTTCTATACGAGGATTCGACAGCACAGCCAAATGGGGGTTTTCCAACTCAACCACGGCTGACTCCAACGCAACCGCCAAATGGGGTTTCGTCGACGGTATTGATATTGAGTATCTTGGGGTCGATAGTGACAGGAGTCACAATTCTGTATACTGTATGCCGATTGGTCAGGCGGTGCAGAGAATCCAGAGAGGAAAAGAAAAATAAGAAACAGAATCTTCCGACTTATTCTCATGAGAATGAAAATGATGATTGTGCAGGTGTTTAATGGGTTAGTTAGCTTAATTTACTTTTGATGATTAGTTTATATTATATAATATAAATAAAATAAGATAAAGTTATATTTCAATATTCCTCATTATCTTAATCTCTATATTTTATTAAAAATTTGTTTTCGTCTTTAAAGTTAAAAAAAAGTCTTTTTCATCCTTAAATTAGGAATGAAAAATGAATTTTTTTAATAATTTATGGACGAAAAATAAATTTTTAATGAAGTTCAAAAACAAAAAAAATAATAAGTTCAACAGTTTAGAGATATAAAAAATTAAAAAATAAAAAAAGAATTTTTCAATAGTTTAAAAAATAAAAAAATAAACTTTTTAAAGTTTAGGAATAAAAAAAATATATATTGGTAAAGTTTAGGAACAAAAATAGTATTTTACCTTTTTAACTTTGAATATAATTCTAGTCTCAGTCTCCTTAAGCAACCCTTTCAAACTAATTGGTACAAGCTCAACATAGATGATTCATCCTTTTGCAATCCAAGCCTATATGGACAGGGAGGCATTATCCAAAATGGTGATTGGGCTTGGGTCAAAGGCTTTGCTAGAAACTTTGGTCTTTTGACTAATGTTAATGGTGGAACTATGAGCACTTAGAGATGGACTATTATTAGCTAAAACATTTACTATCACCAATCTTATTGTGGAAACTTGATGTCTTATATATGGTGCACCTCCTAAACAATGCAAATTAATAACTCCTTTGAATCTCTTCTCTTTAATTGCAGGAGCCTTTCAATAACTTCCCCATCAGGAGAGTTTGAGAACAAGATTCAGGAAGTTAATTGATGTGCGGATATGCTTGCTATAAGCATGAAGCCTATCTATCTTGTACTTATGTATTATTTCATAATCCACCGTCTGTGGTGGAGAAAGTTTTAGCTATACATGGACTATTCCTGTAATAAACTTCTTATCTCTTTGTTAGGGCATGCTTGATACATTATTATAGTGGTGAGTATATTGTACTATGAACAACAGAACAAGTATTACAAGGAATAAAAAGTTGATGTTGTTATGGAATATTCATTACTATTTCTTTTCTTTTTCTTTTCCTCTTTTTTTTTTTTTTTTTTTGTTACTACACAAGAATATCTATTTTTTGTTTGGTTACAACACTAGAATAGAAAACCTTCAATTTGTAGTCTACAGATGCAACATGAGAAGACGGTGGAATGAAAACATATTTAAATCAAGTTTCCTAAAATACCTCTATTTATAAAATTATATTTATACTTTTTTGTAAGTCTAACTTAACATAGTGAACAATTTTATAATTGGATAAATATTGTTACACACACCTAAGATGCACACATTTTTACACATAACTAAAAAAGCAATTGAAATCATGACCTAAAGTCACAATTTTCAACTTTGAAATCACTGTTACTTTTTCAGCTGTGCGCTTAAAAGTGTGTATTAATGTATGTGTAATAAACACTACTCTTTATAATTAACATAAATGTGTTTTGTTCAAATTTAATAACTCCATAAACTACTAATTCATAAAAGAGTAAAACCTAAAGCATTTCTTGCAATAATATACCACCAATACCAATATAACTTGTTAGATTCTAAATGTTTAGAACAATTGGCAAATCGTGAACATAAACTTGTCTAGATATAGATCTTAGAGTCTATAGGTTTTATTAGACAATGCTCAAGGCAATTCAAGTCAAGATTCAAGAACATACAAACTGCAGGAAGAAGACTTCATATTCTGCCTAGTTCGATCGATCGAAGAACAGGCTCGATCAATTGAAAATCGTATCTGCAGAATTTTAAGTCGGCCCAAACAGCAGCTTAAGCCCATTAAGGATTAGGGTTTCAGATTTACTTCTCCCACTATATAAAGGAAACCCTAAGCCACGTTTTTGGCACACTTGAGAGAGAGAAGAGAGTGCCTCTTTTGTATCTGGGGTTTTGTATCCAAACCTCTCTAAGTCTTTGTTGCTCATACTTTGCTGTTTGTGTGAATCTCTTGTGAGATCTTTGAGGAGCTTTCCTTCACATAAACTTAGAGTTTTCAAGGTAGAGATTATTTCAACATCTTGATGATTAACTCAGTTGCTGCCATTGGAGCTTAAAGAATAACAAGCGTGGGTGCTTGTAGCTGATTAGAGAATCCAAGAAAGAAGGAGTCCGTGGATTCAGAGCTTGCACGTGGTCGTGTCAGTAAGTTCTACTGGTGGGTAGCATTAGGAAGTCAAGCGGGGAGCTTGTAAGTCCTTTTATATGAACTTCGATTCTTTTACATAGTGGATTCAGGTTTACCTTGAGGATAACTAGGTCAAATCCTCCCCAGGTTTTTACCGTGTGGTTTCCTGGGTGATCATATCATTGTATCTTTTATATTTCTGCTGTTTTATATTCTTGATATGATTGTGTGATTGTGATAACCTAGATTTGCATAAATTGACTAAGTTAATCACTTGACTACTAAGTTAATCTGGTTGGTTTAAGGGGTCTAAATTTCTATCAAGTAGTATCAGAGCGGATAGCTCTTCTGTTTTAGATCTTTTGATCTAAGAACTGATCCTTGACCCTTGTAATCATGGATAATTTGAAGTGTCTTTCTGCTCATGTTTGTGATGCTTTGAATAAAAAGGACACTATTGTCTCTGTTGATTTTTTTGATGCTTTTGAAATTCTTCATAAGGAATTATCTAAATCTTTGAAAAATTCTAAGAAATTCAAGGAAGAGTTCAAATTAGCTAATCTTGAAAAAGAGGAATTGATTGTGAGATTGGATGAATCTAATAAAAAGAATGAATTTTTGAGAAATCAAATTTCCTCTCAAGATGAGAAGATGAAAAGCTTGGAACAAGAGTTAGTTGAATCTAAAACTAAAATTGAAAATTTGACTAGTACCAAGCCTGCTGTTGATAACAGAAGTGTTTCTGTTTCTCTTAAGCCTAAGACTGAGAAAGTTTATATCCCTCATTTCAAGAGGAATAATAAAGAGAAGGCTTATTTTGCTAGGTTAGACAAAGGTAAAAATTCTGATGTTAACGCTGAAATTTCTAAACCTAAGTCTAAACCTGCTGCTAGTGTGCAAAAGAAATATGTTTTTGTGCCTACTTGTCACATTTGTGGTGTTGTTGGTCACATTAGACCAAATTGTTTTTTGTTGAGGCAAAAATCAAAATCTGAGACTAGATTTACTGTTAGGAATACTGATGTTTTTAAATTTGTTCCTGTTTGTCACTTTTGTAGTGTTCGTGGTCACATTCGTCCTAATTGTCATAAGTTGAAATTTAAGCATTCTATATGTCAATCTAGGATATGTGATGATATTTCTCTTGCCATAAGTCCATATAAATTATTTCATATGCTTTTGAAAAAATTGAGATTGTTGGCTTGTGAAAGGAATTGACAGGATTTTAGTCTCTCTCAAAAGATTGGTGTAATTCCTCAAATACACTATGCCTCTCATGGATTTTCACCTACAAAGCTGAATACTTATGCTATATGGGTGAGAAAAGATTCTCTAAGGTAAGTGTTGCTGACTTGTCCCTGTTGTAATTCTTTAAATTGTTTGTGGACATGTCTTGTTTCTGTTTTTGGTTGTTTTTTTTTTTTTTTTTTTAAGGTTGTTTTTTATTTAAAAAAAAATCCAAAAACATTGAAAATTTTCAAAAAGACAAAAATATTTTATTTTGTGTCTTGTTTTATATTTCTTGAGGATTACATGAGTTATAATATCTCTCTCTTGATTTAGAACATGCTTGACATTGTGGAGAAACTTGAATAGTTTGTACTAAGCTATTTCTGATTTTGTGTAAGTATGTACTAGTTTGTACATGTACTCAAGAGTTAATTAAGAAATTGATATTTCTTGTTTGTGTACCCTCTATAGCTTAGTTAAGCACTATTATGCATAGCTTTGAATTATTCATTTAGCACAATATGTGTTTTTTTGTTTTTGGTCACATAGTTTTTAAAACCAAAAAGATTTTGTGTTTTGATTTTGGTTTTATATTTCACATCTTGGATTTATAATCAAGGATTTGCCATATTATTTTTACATAACAAGTTTATGTACCTTATTTAGCTTTGATGAGCTTATTTATTGCACTTGACTAGTTGAAGCTTTGTAGTGTATGTTATGTGGGAAAGATGTTTATGGTGTTTATCACTTTGTCTTAATCTTGAAGTCACATGTTATTTGACTGTCGAACTTGATCCTTTTGAGAAAGGCATAAATAACCATCTCACTACTGTTCACTAGCCAATCGTGAACACTTTAGTGCATATCATAAGATTTTGTACTCGAGAAAGTGTAGCACATGCACAAAAAGAACATAAGGTGTAGCCTCGGTTAATTGCTTAATACTTAAAATTGGTGTGTACTATTCGACTTAATGCCATTTCACATAATTAAAATTGGTGTGTACTATTAGGCTTGATGCCAATCCACATAATAATGAGGCAAAATTCAAGAAACTTACATGATTGCAAGCTTATGTTCTAGGAGATGTGTGAGTTATATGATGTAACTCTTTTGGTGATAGTCTCTTTTAAATTCTGTGTGATGAATTTTGTAGACTTTGTGATTGATTTCTATTCACATATCACCTTACATGTATCTCAAGTTTTTGCTAGTTTGCACACACTACATAAGTTACTCTTTGCTAAACTTGGTACATTATATTGTGTGAGATTTTATTGTGGCCATCCAAGATTAAAAGTTTCTTGATTTTAATGCAAAATGTGTTTAATGTTTGCGCTTTGAGGACAAATTGATTGAAAATCTTGATTTTGGAAGATATGGGTTGAATTCAAGTATTTTTGAAAAACTTTTCGTCTCATACTCATGTATTTTTTTATAAAACAATGTGCTTTGAGGAGTTTCTGCATTAAAATGCTCTGTTTTCAAAAATCTAATTTTTCCAGACTTTCGATCGATCGAACCTGTTTTTCGATCAATCAAAATTGCGATTAAAATTTTTTATTTGAGTTTGCCTGACTCGATTGATGTTCGATTGATTCTCGATCGATCGAAATTGAAAAATTTTCAATTTCAATGTTTTTTACCAAAATTTTTTTCATGCATCATTTGTGTTTAGGATTCACATGCATTGCATTCTTTTTTGTATCTATCTTGTAGTTTTGCAGTCATATCTCTCATTGTTTTCACACATAACATGCATACACTTTGCTACATTGGGTACTCAACTTGATCAAAAAATTGATTGATTAATTTTTGAGCTATGTACTTTCTAGTATATGTTTTTTTTTTATGTGTGAACTGTAGAAAATATTTTTCTTAAAAGATATGATGGATAATCAACGTGCAAACATTTTCTCTACTCATGCAACTGTTTATGGGTTACATAGTGCCATGTTTGCATTTTATTGAAAGAGAGAATATTTTTTTCTTCATGTGTATCCTCAACTTAGTTTTTTTTTAAACTTGGTTTGTGTCTTTTTATTTATCCCCACTCCCTTTATTTTTCTCCAAAACTATTTTTCCCAACACTTGTTTTGTGTTTCCTATTTTTATAAGGGGGGAAGCTTGTTTTTAACCTTTGTTGTTCATAGGGGGAGTTATCTCTATTTTCTATAGAGTTGAAGTGGTTTGTGTCCCCTTGATTCTCTATTTTCTTATCCTTTATTGCGTATGGTGACTGTTTACTCTTTGTATGAGTTGTCTTTGTCAATATGTGACAAAAATGGGGAGAAATTATTGATTTATGGGAATCATGTTTGTCTTGTTTGGGGGGAGTTGAAATTATTTTTGAAATGGGTGAATATAAAAACTTTTTGATGTATCTAACTTAGGGAGAGAGTTAGAATTTATTTTGATTTATATGTTTCTTGTTTCACTTCTTATTGATTTATACTTATGAGTTCTTCATTGGTAATGTCTTTATTTTGTGTTATGTGAAATCAAGAATTTATGTTTGATTACTTGTATTTTCCACACATGTGTTTATGCGTTTTGTTTAGTGTTTCAGGAAATATACAGGTTGATTCAATTGAGCTGCTGTCTATACTTGCAACTGATGGATAGTAGTTAGGTTGAATTTGTTGTAATGGGCATTTTATTGTATTGGGTTGTTCTTGTATTTGAGCATTTCATTTTGTATGAAAGTTTTGTCACGAATTGCAAAAAGGGGAGTTTGTTAGGTTCTAAATGTTTAGAACAATTGGCAAATCGTGAACACAAACTTGTCTAGATATAGATCTTAGAGTCTATAAGTTTTATTAGACAATGCTCAAGGTGATTCAAGTCAAGATTCAAGAACATACAAGCTGCAGGAAGAAGACTTCATATTCTGCCTGGTTTGATCGATCGAAGAACAGGCTCGATCGATTGAAAATCGTATCTGCAGAATTTTAAGTCGGCCCAAACAACAGCTTAAGCCCATTAAGGATTAGGGTTTCTGATCTACTTCTCCCACTATATAAAGGAAACCCTAAGCCACGTTTTTGGCACACTTGAGAGAGAGAAGAGAGTGTCTCTTTTGTATTTAGGGTTTTGTACCCAAACCTCTCTAAGTCTTTATTGCTCATACTTTGCTGTTTGTGTGAATCTCTTGTGAGATCTTTGAGGAGCTTTCCTTCACATAAACTTAGGGTTTTCAAGGTAGAGATTATTTCAACATCTTGATGATCAACTCGGTTGCTGCCATTGGAGCTTAAAGAATAACAAGCATGGGTGCTTGTAGCTGATTGGAGAATCCAAGAAAGAAGGAGTCCGTGGATTTAGAGCTTGCATGTGGTCATGTCAGTAAGTTCTACTGGTGGGTAGCATTAGGAAGTCAAGCGGGGAGCTTGTAAGTCCTTTTGTATGAACTTCGATTCTTTCGCATAATGGATTCAGGTTTACCTTGAGGATAGCTAGGTCAAATCCTCCCCAGGTTTTTACCGTGTGGTTTCCTGGGTGATCATATCATTGTGTCTTTTATATTTCCGTTGTTTTATATTCTTGATATGATTGTGTGATTATGATAACCTAGATTTGCATAAATTAACTAAGTTAATCACTTGGCTAATTAACTAGGTTAATCTGGTTGGTTTAAGGGGTCTAAATTTCTATCATAACTAATGATTAGAACTTAGTTGCTTAGTGTTAGTTTGTTTAATTCTAATAAAACAACAAGTTCTAATTATTTTTGGAGTACATTTAAGAAAAACGAAATTAGAAAAAATAATGTTATAATGGTGATATGAAAAAAGAAGAGTTTCATTAAAAAAAAAAACAAAAATCTCTCATTTTATTTATATGTTATATAGATTAGAGTTTCAAATTAATAATAATAATAATTGTACATTTTTAAACCCCTTAAAACACAACTAGATTAACCTAGTTAATTAGTCAAGTGATTACTTAGTCAAATTATGCAAATTTAGGTTAACATAGATAAATCATATCAATGTAAAGTGCGGAAAATAAAGAACACAAAAATATAATGACCTAGGAAAACTAAACCGATAAAAAATCTAGGGAGGATTTAACCTAACTATCATCAAGGTAAAACAGCAAAACCACTATGAAAGAATTGAAGTTTGTACAATAGCGCCTTATACCACTAATATCCTATTGCTACCTCGAGTAAAAAACTTACTACCATGACCCCATGATAGCTCCAAGTCCATGGACTATTTCTTTCTTTGGCCTTTGCAAAACACAAACACCCACGTTTGTGATTTTGAGATCCCACTCAAAGGTTTAGCAACACAAAACTCTCCTGTTTATGCCTTTAAGACCACCCTTGAAGGTTTAGATCATCAGCACCTTTAATGACTAGAGAAGGCAGCAACTTCTACAATACCGGATCTTGAGATTCTTCAAGTAATAACACCGGTAGAAAATATGAGAGAGCTTTTTAGGTACAAAACCTTAAATACAAAAGAGGCACACTCTTCTCTCTCTAAAAAGCCTTATAAAACGTGCTTAGGGTTTCCTTTATATATTGGGAGAAGTAAATTTGAAACCCTAATCCTTAATAGGCTTGAACTGCTATTTGGGCTTAATTAAAATTCTGCAGATATGACTTTCAATCGGTTGAGCCTATTCTTCGATCGATCGAACTAGGCAAATTCTGAAATCTTATTTCTGCAACTTGTATGAGTGTGTTCACGATTTGCCAATCGTTCAAAACTTTTAGAACCTAACAATAATAATAATAATAAATAAATAAATAAATAAAAATGTTTCAATAAAAATGGTAAGTTTCCAAACTATCTCTACTCCAAGACTTGAAGTCGTATATATGTAGACTTGTGTGACTCTTCAATTGTGATCATATTTTGTTATGATCCAGAAAAGTTTGGATGATTGCTTGAAACAAGGAGAGTCTCAGGCTTGCAGTTAGAGAATAGAAGCAAGTGTTCACAGTTTGCTAGAGTCATTGTCTTCGAGGAGATAGGGTTGTGAAAGCTCAGATTTGTGTTAAAACATAAGAGTTTATTCAGACCCCCAATAAAAAAATTATGGCTTGATTGCTTTTACTCTAACTCAAACAAAGTGGAGAACAAGAGTAAATATGCGCAATAAATTGATAACACTACTCTAAGCCATATTCATCAATCAACAATAAAATGAAAGCTTAAAGAGTAGGGAAGAGAGATGCAAATACAAAATAACATCAAGACGTGTTATCGAAGAGGAAACTGAAGAACTCAGCGAAAAACCTCTCCGCAACACTCCAAGTCGAAATCGATCCACTAGAAAATAAAGTTGGAGTACACGAATAACAAAAGACCCTCCAAGCCTAGTCTACCCCATGTACTTGAGCCCTCCAAGCTCCTGCTACGAACGGACTTCTTGGAGTTTTGTCTTCTCTAACTTTCCAGATCCCACGATTCAGCCTGATTGCATCCGCTACTAAATGGCTCCCTCCAATACTTCCCAGCAGCACCAAAATCTCGCTTAACACTCAGAATGGGTATGGTAAGTGTTTGGGCTAACAACCTCTTAAATATCTAGACATGGAGAAGTAGGAGTTGAGGAAAACCACAAGGAAATTTGTAAATGATCGTGGGTATGACAATCTCTAACTCTCAAGTGTATTTGCTAGAGTTTTCTCTCTGAAAAACATTCCTTACAATTCATGGGTAATAAGGATATTTATAATGTGGGTAAAGAATTTAGGACTTAACTTTTTGCCAAACAGAATATTTCGCGAGTACTTCGCGGGATGGCCCTTCTCGCACATGACCTTTTCGCGAGTTACTTCTCGCGAGCCAATCAAGAATTGCACCTATTCATCTTTTGAAGCTTGATTCTTCATCGATCTCTCACACTCATTCCTTACAAATAAACCCACATACATATAAGGAAAATGATTGAAGAAAATACAATCAAATTTGGCACAGAATTAAAGCCAACACAAACTAGTTGGAAATCACAACTTTACAGGTTGTGTATAGAATGGTTAATTGATATGGAGATTTGGTTGAACCCCTTAGTCAGCTAAAGAGTTTGTCAAAAAAAAGACTTCCCAGCCTTTAGGAAGAATTGGCTTGATTATAACCCAATTTCACTCTCTTTCTCATGTATTAAGAAGGCTAGTCTCCTCAAATCCAACTAAATTTCCATTAAACAAATTGCTCTAGCTAGGACCCTATTCAATCATATCATAAATTCATAATATATGCCATCTTATATTTTATATTCTTACCAAGTGCAGTTGTTGAATTAAGAAATGTGAAGAAGTTATAAGGAAAATGAGTCAAGCAGCGGTCACCGAAAGCTTAATTAAGTAAGTGGGCTGGTTGGAAACTTGGAATTCCAGAGAAAGGTGTGTATAAGTGTTTGTTTTTAGATCTCTTAAAACACAATTGGATTAACCTAGTTAACAAGCCAAGTTATTACTTAGTCCAAATTTCAGATCTAGGTTAACACAATCATATAATCATACCAATGTAAAGTGCGGAATATAAAGAACACAAAAATATGATCACCCAAGAAAACTAAACCGGTAAAAAACCTAGGGAGAATTTAACTTAGCTATCCTCAAAGTAAAACTGAATCCATTATGAAAGAATCGAAGTTTTACAATAGTGACTTAAACCACTAACATCCTATTGCTACCTCACGTAGAAAACTTACTAACACGACTACGTGCAAGCTCCGAGACCACAGACTCTTTCTTTCTTGGATTCTCCAACAAGTACAAACACTCCTGCTTGCATATCTTTAAGCTCTTTAGTGCAGCAACTAAATGATCATCAAGCTCTCAATGAAATCTCCTTCTTGATAATCCTAAGCATGTGTGAAGGCAACCACCTCTCAGATCTCACAAGAGATTTACACACACAGCAAATAGAGCAACCTCTAAAACGTGGCTAGGGTTTCCCTTTTATACTTAGGGCAAAACATAAAACCCTACACGTCATATGGGCTTAGGGCTGAGTTGAAAATTCTACAGAAAAAATAATCTGCACGACTTTCGATTGATCAAGTCTAATTTTTGAACGATCGAGTTAGTCAGAATTGCATACTCAATTCTGCAGTTAACTCAATTCCAACTTTACATAAAAGACATATACTTTGAGCAAGTCTAAACAAGACTAACAATCTGTTTTGATCATAGTTTGCCAACAATACAAATTAGAGTTATAATACATTAGTTCCTAAGTACTTAGAACCTAACAATAAGGCAACCAATGAATGTGAGAATTCCGAGTCTACAAAATTATGCTTTAGCGTGTTATGCCTAGTGATCATGTAGCTTAAAAACTTAAAGCGGAGATGGGGATCATGGAAGGGAAACATTTTCGGCCTAAAACATGACAACTCTTACACGTTGACAAAAATTGTATACTGTGAAGCAATTGCCACAATTTTGTTTTGAACATTATGCCAAGAATTAAAAATTCAGTATCCTGCAGTTGAAGTTGGTATCATGAGTCAACACAACATAACATGAATGACAAACCATTGTAAAGGAGGTTTAGTGAAGTTGCAGGAGGGTAATTTCTATGTTAGTGTCAAGTTAGGTGGGTGGGGCTTGTGTGCAATGACCAGTTTCACTGGACACGTTACGATACGGACACGTGTCCAATTTTGAACATGTGTCTGTATCCCAACGTGTCCAATGGAACTGGTGGCCACTGGACACAAGCCGTTCCCAAGTTAGGACACATAAAAATTTGTTAGCTTGATCTAAGAATAATTTTTGGGAATCCAACAAAATTAATTGCATTTATTGGCTTGGTCTGCAAGTCAAAAAAAACAAAAAGGATTTTTGTTTTTGTTTTTTAAGTAAGAAGTACAAGATTTACAATGATGGAAGGATTAATTATATTCAAATATTGCTTCTATATATATGTGTCTCTACCACTAAGGAATTTTTGGAAGGCATTACATAATTAGTATTGGCAATCAATCATTCATCTTCTTTTACCTTCTTCGTGTTTTATTATTTCATTTAATACTTAGTTCTTAACTCACCTATGCCTTCTTCTTTTTTAATCATGGTTTCTCCAGATGATCCTCCTTCATGGCTCAAATGATCAGCGGCAACATATTGCCCTAAAACCAAAAGAGCATAAAGTAATCCTTGAGTTTCCTAAGCCAACTCTTCAATTCAACCAGAATTATTAAATCTCCAAGGACCCTAACTGTTACAAGTCCTCACTGCCCGTGCACTTTCTAATGGTTTTGGTCTCAGTCCCTCTAACTGCATTTTCATACGAATAGTTAGCCATTGCAACAAAAGGTTTTTACAAAACTAACTTCCTTGGTCAAGGTTGTTATGGCTTCGTCCATAAAGGAGTCCTTCCGGAAGGGGAAGTGATTGCAATTTATTTAGGGTAGAGGTAGGGGTCTCCTTCCTTAGCCGTGTCCATGACCATCACACACACCTTGTTTCACTGGTTGGATACTTCATTTTTGGGAAAGAGGTCAGAATGCTTGTTTATATGAATTTGTCTCAAATGGTACCTTGGATTTTCATCTACATGGTAAGTCCTGCAGCGATTATAACTTGGAATTTTTGTTTTGGCAATTTCCTTTTCTTGAGATAGGTTATAATACTCATGCCCTTTTAACAGCAAGAACAATTATGTAAGCAAGGTAAAAGGGGAGTTTCCATAAGCATCGTCATGGTTCAATGGTTTAGGTTCACCAATTTTTTCTTTTGTTGGTTCTAACATTATAATGGCTTTGATTGGAATAACTTAAATGAATAATGTTTGTCGAATCAAAGAGACAACTTTTTGTTCTTTATTTTTAAACAATTCAAGAATTATATATAAGGTTTGTGTTTTATATGACAAAGAAACATTTTTCCAAAAAAAAAAAAAAAAAGCTCTAAACTTAGTGTGTGTTTGTCATTGGTTTTAAAAGCCAGCTTTTTTACTATTTAATTTATTTTTGCTATTATTTATGGGCCCTATTGCACTTTATGGGTCTCACTGTACTATTTTAACTACCTTTTAGTTTTATCTATAGTACTTTCATAAAAAAAAAAAAAAAAAAAAAAAAAAAAAAAAAAAAAAAAACTCTCTCCCTCTCTCTCTCCACTTCACAAATACCCACTAATTAGACTCACCTACTCAAATTCACAAATAAACACGCACTGATCAGAGCTCACACACCTGCCACACAACCTATCTCTCTTTCACTCCACTTCACTATTGATTACATACTGATCCCACACCAAATTGCCTTTCTCTATCACTACTCCTCTCACTGATATTGGCTCTCAACAAATTTAAATCTCAGGTAACATACTCTGATAATTATTTATACTACTTTGGGTTCTTAGTGTAAATATTGTGAGTGTTTATTTGCTAGGTTTTTTTAGAAAAACTTATCTAAGATATTTAGTATTGTTAGTGTAAGGACACAATTTGCTCCCAAAGCCCAAATGGATGGTCAATGGCCCAAAGAGCCTAAAACAATGAAATTGTTAGAGGGTGAGCTTGAAACTGAACTTTCAATAAGTTAGGTGGACAATGATCACAGTAAGTTAGTTATTGCTAGAAAGAATAAATCAAACAATTTTGAACAAGAAAAGTTCTTCTCAGTCAAGTCCGAGGAAGGTTTGTTCTTATATATTTCTCTTAGACTTATACAAAATTACAGTTCTTCAGTATACAATGATCTCTCTCTAGATTTTCTTATGATCCCCTTTGTAATGGGGTTCTTCTCTTTTATATTTTCTTCCATTCTTTCATCTCAGACCCCCACGTGTAGATCAGATTGCTAATCTTCTTAATACTTGTCCCATTAGCACCTTCCTAGAGTCTTTGGGGGTAGCTGTAAGACTGAAAGTTACTATTCAGGTATCACTTCCACATTAATGCGGCCAGGGGGTTAGATGCAGAGCATTCAATGCGGTGATAGCAACTTTCTTCTTAGATATTTCCCAACTCCTTTTTGTCTCATCCCTCTCTAATCTTTATCCTTCCAAGCACGACTACTTGTTGCCCTGTTCTTGATGGATGATCGGACCTTTGACCTTCACTCTGCTTAGTCGAGGAAGTATTTATCCTCTGACAACGTCTCTTGCTCACTATGACCAGACTACTTCCACGGCCCATTAATCTTCACACCTTCGCTAGTATTTATCTGTCATCAGGCTAATTGACATCCTCGAACACGACCCACGGCCCAATACTTATATTTGGGCCCTTCATCCCTACAATTAGGTTGTTATCAAGAATGCATTTTTAGCATGACTAAAGTAATTGATGAAGTTTTATTGAAAAAGAGAATTACTTCATGTTCAAGATAATGAACACAAAGAATCTTCAAAAAGATTGTTAAAAAATATATAGTATACACACTTAGTGTACTTTTTCTTTTTTCCATAAAGATTGTAAAAAAAATAAAAATAGAAAATAAAAATAAAGAAGAAAGAAGGATGGTTTAGTGTAAGCACAATATCCAGTACTTTAGAACATTAGACTTCAAATTTTAATGTGCAATCATCTACCAAGCAACCATTACAAGCATCCCTACATTTCCTGAAATATCCATAAAATTCTTCTTTTTTTTCTCTCTCTAATAAAAACCCTAAAAATCAAAACTTGCATCAGATTCTTAATTAAATCTTCCCTTCTCAAAGAGTAAATATATGCAACAAATTGAAAATATTGAATGAGAGGGGTTGTGTTGTACTACTAACCTAAGTAAGAGACAAAGTGAGAGAGTCAATGCATGATTATCATCCATTTTAGTAATATGTGCAATTCTAATAAAATTTTAGTCAAAGTGGAAGCATGTGCTATGTTAAGATTTATGGATACAACAAAAGTACATAATAATTTGTTATATAAAAGTTTCACAAAATAATATTTCAACCTTATTTTTGAGTTGTGATGGTTTGACCAAAAACCCAAGACCCACGACCTCCACCATGAATAGCACCTCCACGCTGATCTAAAAGGGAGACAAGCAAAATAGAGAGATGCAATTGATAGAAGGAACAAAGCTCAACAGAGGGGACTCAGATGAATGAAAGAGTGAAATGTGAGAGAGAAGAGAGAGAAAATGAAGAAAAATGAAGAAAAATGAGAATGGAGAGAGGAGAGAGACAATTTATTAGAATTACGCTCTATTTGTTTCAATGAAAAACCTTATGTAAAGATAGTTTTTTGTATTTTCCAGCGTTTGGTAGTATAAATAAAAATAAGTCAAGGGAAAACTATCTTTGGTCAACAAAAAAAGTATGGTTTATTTTTAGAGATTATATTACTCACCAGTGTCATGGAATCTTTGAGGTTTGTTCTTACTTCGTCATATTTGTTCTGTTTATTCTCTTTGTAACAAAAAGGAATATCGCATCATTATTTCCCATTTTTGATTAAGAGACCTTAGTTTAGCTTAAGGTTGTCTAAATTTTATTCTTTTGATAGTTTGGGAGAAAATGGTTGTCTTGGCAAGTGGGGGTATATATACGGTTTTGGTGTATTTTTCCCTTTTCCTACTGTATGGTTTGTTGATATTATTTCCTTCTCATACCTTACTTATGAAACTTGCATGTATGTATTTGCCTTCATCTTTTTGTTTTTTTCATAAAATTCTGTTCTTAATTTTTTGTTCATCAAATTGAATATGTTTTTGTGTTTGCCTTTTGTTTAAGTCATTTTTGTAAATTTCATCTAATTTCTATGCTTCTTATATGGTCTTTAGAATCAATGGTATATCTTTCATTCAATGGAATATCTTTTATAAGAACTAACAGATTAATTTTAACAAAAATCATATTCGCTTTTTGAAAAATCTGTGTTTATGTGAGTGTCTTTACTTTAACTGTAATTCTAGATTTTTTTTTTTTTTTGTAATGTTTAGAAATTTATATTGTTTGTAATTTTTTAATTCAGAGTTTCTTTGCGTGTATATTTTTATGTGTGTGTTGTAGTAAATTTTTCTTTCATTTTTTTTTAAAAATAAATTTGGGTAGCTTTTAATTTGTAATATATGTGTGTGTGTGTATATATATGTATATATATATGAAATACTGACAAAGTAAGGTACTATTACTGATTTTTTCAATATGTATATCCATAGGTAGCCATGAGACCAAGATTTAAGTATCGAAAACCATGATAATGATCATCACGCCACAAAGAATGGAGACAGAAAATTGATTAAATATAAAAACAATGGATATTTAAGGTGATGTGAAATTTACATGACTTCGTCTACATCCTCCTTCTGTCAAAGTCAATTCAACTTTCATGTGAGTGTCCTTACTTTAACTCTAATTCCAAATTTTTTATGTAAGTGTCTTTGCTTTAACTCTAATTCCATATATTTTTTTTAATGTTTAGAAATTTATATTGTTTGTAATTAATGAATTTAGAGTTTCTCTGTGTGTATATATTTATGTGTGGGTGGTAGTGAATTTTGCTTTCAATTTTTATTTATTTATAAATTTGGGTAGTTTTTAATTAGTAAATTCGGGATGATTTCTTGGGGTTAAAGTAAAAATATTAGGTCAATTATAATCATAATTCATGCAATAGTAGGGTGTTAGATGTTGATAAATTTTTTTTTGCTTATTTACATTAATTAACATAAACATCCTGGCATGTTTAGTGTTGATATTAATTTGACACTATGAGATGCAAGCGAGTCATTATAATTAAATATAAATGTTATTATGTCGGTATATTATAATTATTATTATTTGTTGTTCCACACCTTACTTTACCATAATTGTTATTTGAACAAGTAAAAGTTATGTCTTTGTTTGACCAGATATAGCATTTCTCTCCAATCATTAATTAGTGTTCCTCAAATAAAATTACTACTAAGAGCTTTTAGAAATTTTAAACTTGCCATTATTTATAAAATATTTTTACTATTTTATTTGTTATTTTATTTGTTATTTTAAAATTTATACATAAAACTAGTTAACAAATAAAAGTGACCACTTAAATCTCACAAATAAAAATTATTTTTCAAAAAAAAAACTCATAAATTAAAATTTTGGACCAAAAATGTATTTTAGTAATTATAAAAAATTAGGAAATAATACTATAAAATATATCATAATAAATAAAAAAATAAAAATATATCAACGATATTTTACAAGAATGAGTTTTCCATTAGGAAATACACTCTCACTCCCTCGTACAGTCCCCACTCACAGCTCACAGCTTCCAGTTTCGCTCTCTGATTTGCCAACTCCATCACCACAATTTCTCCTTTTTCAAGCTCCGGGGCTCAGCCAAAACCAAACCAGACCGACCCGACCCAAATTGGTAGTTGCCTGAGTCAGTCATTGTGAACACCAAACTAGCTTTGCTTCTTCTTCTTCTTCTTCTCGAGGAAATGGGTAAATCAACATCCTCTCTTGTTTCTATATACAGTCGTTTGATTATTAGAGGAAGCCTTCCATTTCATGCTTTTACTTATTCTACTAATAATAATAGCAGCAGAAAAGAAAATGCAAAAATCCCTAGTCAGAATCGGAATCAGTTGTTGAAATCTATGAGAGATCACTACACATGTGGAACCTTTAAGAATCTTGATCATGCCTTAGACCCGTTTGATAAAATGCTTCACATGCACCCTTTGCCTTCCATTGTGGATTTTAATCACATGTTTGGTTCCATTGCAAGAATGAAGCATTACCCCGTAGTCATTACTCTAATTAGAGATATGGGATCCTTTGGAATTACTCCCAATGTTTATACTCTCAATGTTTTGATTAATTGCTACTGCCATTGGAACCGGGTCGATTTTGGGTTCTCTGTCTTAGCAACAATTTTGAAACTTGGTTATCAACCAAACCATATAACTCTAACCACTCTTCTTAAAGGTCTCTGTCTTGAAGGTAATATTTCTGGAGCTGTGAGGTTGGTAGAGGAAATGGAGAACAAAGGGTATCAACCTGATGTAATTACTTGTGGGACTATAGTAAACGGTCTGTGTAAGATTGGGGAGACTAGTGCAGCTATGAGGTTGCTAAGGACGGTAGAAAAAGGGAATTTTGAACCTGATGTGGTGCTATATAGCACGATCATTGACAGTTTATGTAAGGACAAATTTGTAACTGAGGCTTTGAACCTTTTGTCTGAAATGATGAGTAAAGGCATTCAGCCAAACATTGTCACTTACAATTGCTTAATTCAAGGACGATGCAATTTTGGCTGGTGGAGGGAGGCTGCTACTTTGTTGAATGAGATGACACAAAGGAAGATCATTCCAAATGTGTACACCTTTAGCATTTTGGTGGACACACTTTGCAAGGAAGGGATGTTGACAGAGGCGAAAGAAGTTTTTATTGAAATGGTTCAAAGAGGCATTGAGCCTAACTCCGTCACTTATAACTCTTTGATTGACGGTTACTGTTTGCAAAACAAAATGGATGATGCTATCAAAGCATTTAATACGATGGTTGAGAGGGGTTGTTCACTTGATGTGACTAGCTATAACATATTGATAAATGGATATTGCAAAAGTAAAAAAATTAACAAGGCAATGCGTCTCTTTCAAGAAATGTCCAACAAAGGAATGATTCCTAATGTTGTGACTTACGACACTCTTATAGGTGGCTTTTGCCAAGCAAAGAGACCCCAAGCTGCACTTGAGCTATTCCATAACATGCAAGCTTTTGGCCAACATCCAGATCCCCAGATCTATGCCATCTTGTTAGATGGCCTTCTTAAGAATAAACAAATAGCTAAGGCAATGGCATTGTTTCAAGTGATAGAAGACAAAAGGCTAAAGTATAATACTTTGATTTATTACAACATCTTGATTGACGGTTTTTGTAATGCCAGGAAGCTTACAAATGCAAGAGAACTCTTTTATAGTCTCCCTACCAAAGGATTGCAGCCTAATGTTCCAACTTACAATATTATGATCAGGGGGCTGTGCCAAGACGGACTAATAGATGAAGCATGTGAGTTGCTTGAGAAAATGGATGGGAATGGTTGCTCACCCAACAATCGCACATATAACAGAATTATTCAAGGGTTACTGCAACATAATAAGACATCAAAGGCGACGAAATATCTCCAAATTATGGTTGACAAGGGATTTTCAACAGATGCGACCACGACAAGCATGTTAGTTGACATGCTGTCATCTAATCAAGTAGATAAGAACATTCAAGAATTTCTTCATGACTCCCTCCCTCCCTATGGATAAGGCCATCTCTATAATGGAGTAAGTTTATTGTTTTACTTTGTACCGTAATCATATTGACATATTGATAATGATTAAGGTCTGAGTATATTTGTTTCAAGTTTTTCTTTTATTGGTGATATTTCTTTTCTTGTATTGGCGCTTGGTTGTTTTTTTCTATTCCATTTTTTTTATTATTTATTTGTTTATCTTTCCTTGAAAATATGTTGAGCCCTAGTGTTGTTAATTTTGGGATAGTTATCTTGAGCTTTAGTTGATGCAACATAGCGAACATGGAATTAGTTTTATTTATTTTTGAAATGAAAGAATAGTTTGTTTGTAGTTGGTGATGCTCATGTGGCAATTTGGGTGCTTGTGATAGGTTAATTGAATATCAACCAAAGACCATTGATGCTAGTAGATTTTCCTTATTTAGTAGTTAATATTAGAGATTATCTTCTTTCTACTTCGACTAATATTCTGATCTTTGATGGATTTGGCATACCTGCAATCCCCTTTTACTATTACTAACCTTATATGCAGAGCTTTCATTTTCTCCTAAATTTGTAAGAAATAGTTAGGTTATACATTCAACCTATATCGTTCTTTGTTAAACATAGATGCTTTCTATCCTTCATTTGCCTCCGTCAAAGAAGAAGGCAAATACATACATGCAAGTTTCATAGGTAAGGTATGAGAAGGAAATAATATCAACAAACCGTATAGTAGGAAAATGGAAAAATACACCAAAACGGTATAATCCATGCACCTGAGATTTCTTCAATGCCTAGACAACATTGCTTACTCTTTTTTATGTATGCTCTTATATTCTTGGCTTAAATGCAAAAACACCCCCTGGGATTTGGGTCAGTTGCCAAAACACCTTCTGGAGTTTCAATTCTTTCTTATAACTCCCTAAGATTTCCATATCTGCCAAGTTGACCTCTAGAACTATCTTTCGTTAGCTCTTATCGATGGAAAGTTGTTTGTGGTGTTCTTTCTTACATGTAGATGCTCATCATTTCTGTAGTTGGATAGCTGTAGTGGGACACCCGCCTGTTGGTCATCATATTGGATAATGAATGGATCATGCTCATAAATTGGCAAACCTTCTGAAATGTATCCATATGCACCTAGTTCATGGCCTCCTAAGGGAACAAAACCAGCATCATTGCCAAGAGAATTCGCATGGTCATGCATTGGTATCATTTTGTTTTGAAATCTTTCATGATCGCCAATTATGAGTCCATCCCCACCCAGATCTAGATTTTGCATTTCTGCCATCAAATTGTGATTGAATTCAGCTGTCACAGTCTTGGCCCCTCTACTCTGATTAAACACCATTCAGATCTCCAATCATCATCTCCTCTGCCAAAGGTGGGAAACATGTGCTGATTTTGGGAGAGATTAAGGCCATTGATCAGATATTGGGTTTGGTTCTGGTTCTTGGTATCATTGAATAATTCGGCTTGTTTCTTGTTGTAACTTACAACGTGAAACAAGCCGAATTATTCAATGATGCCAACACTTGTAACTTGGAGACCAATCTCTGCATGTTTACCAGTTCTAACCAGTTTATTGATCAAAACAGTGGAACCCACACTACCTGTGACAGTGGCCTTCTGCATCTCTGCTTACCTAGGAACCAAACCCAATAGCCAAATTATGGAATCATCTCTTTATCTTTCTGTCAATAAAAATTATGGTAGCTTTCCTTTTAAGCATTAACAATTGACTCTCAGTTTTGTTTTGCAAAAGATTATGGATATCCCATTATGCAAATTAGATCTCTTGAATATTAGTTTCATTAACATTGCAAAAGATTATGGATTTCCCATTCTGCAAATTAGATCTATTGAATATTAGTTTCTTTAACTACTTTCACTGACATAAATGCAGATATCATTTATAAATCTGTGGAAAACAAATATGTCAGTGTGTTTTTCTTTATTCATAAAACTAAACATAATCACTGTTATGTTGAGAAACAAATTTAAGTGTTCTACATTTGATTGAGTACAGTTTGTCTGTGTCTTATTTGCATTATTTACAATTATTAAATTGTACAGCATAGGTTGCAATTAATCTTGACTCCTTAAATTTAGAACCAGATTACTATGGCTCAAAGCCACTACTATTTTATGTCCTAAACAAGAATTTTCCTGAGTGATTAATCCCAAAACCTTCAGCTACCTTTCACATAATAATAAACTACTTTGCAGCATTTTACAAACTATGCTGAAAAGTGCAATTGATGAAATGTACTTTGAAGAAGATGATAATGTCTCACTATATCTTCAAAAAAAAAAAAACCAACCATGACCTCTCTGTTAGTCTCATCCTTGCTCATTGTTTAACTCTGCTGCTTGCTGCTGTAGTTGAGATATTGGATGACCCAAGTTGCAACTGACCCCAGCAACACAAGACATAGATCATGGTTTTGAGGACAGAAGCCCATTGTATGGATGGATTGTAAATCTCCATTGGAAAGTTCTACAGTTGATAGAATGATAGTTATGGTGTAAATGCGTAGAAAGATTCAAAATCTTCTTTTGTATTTCCATTCCCAAGTTGGCTCCAAGCCATGAACTATATTATATCATTTAAAACTAAGAGTGCGCTTGGATTGAGTGATTTTTGGGAGAATGGAAAATCAGGAAGAGAAAATATAATTTTTGGTTGTTTGGTAGAGAGAAAATGAGTGTTGACTTTGGTCGGGCATGGGTATTTCCCAGAGCCCACAAAAAACAAATCCTCCCAAATCTGATAGAAAACAAGTGAGAAAAGATGTGCAAGTGTGAAATGACATAAGTACCCCATTTGTTGTTTATGCTACTACCATTTTTTTTTTTGGTCAGCCACAGAGCTAACATTAACTATGAATTTATCAGTCTATTACAACGCAAATTAGCTTTATCAGAAGCTAAAATCTTTTCCACCACAGGCGGTGGATACAAAAAGACAACGAAAGAAGCTAAGCTACTAGCACCTAGCTTGGCCATCGCATCAGCGCATTGGTTGGCCTCTCTATATACGTGGGTTATCTGCTTGTTGGGAATTTCCTTCACCAGGTTCTGCAGTCAGACAGAAGTGGTTCCATTAACAAATTGGTTGTGTTACTATTCATGAGCAAGACAACACTTAGAGCATCTAGCTCAATGATTAGATTATTTATGCCCATTTCCTTTGCTAATAGAAGGCCATCTCTAAGAGCCCATAGTTCCGCCATACAACTGTTAGTGTAGCCAAGGGACCTAGCATAACCTTTCATCCATTGCCCATCATGATCCCTGATCACGCCTCCCCCACCTGCGCGTCCAGGATTCCCAATGGCTGAACCATCAGAATTGAGTTTTGCCCAACCCACAGGGGGCTTCTCCCATCCCACAGTTACAATAGTTTTGGCTCTCGGCAACTTGGCATTTATCCCAATGGAGAAAAACTCAACACTATCCTTTATAAATCTCTTGAAGCTTGACTGGTCCACCCTTCCTGTTTTAAAGATAAAGCTGTTTCTGTGCAACCATAAGTGCCACACAGCCATAGGAAATAAAATTCTCCAAGGAATGTCCATCATTTTGGACTTAACATCAGACTTACAATTTTTTTCAAGCCATTCATTAACCGGCAACTTAAAAGTATCATATAAGCAGGCTGGAGGTTGGAGTTTCTGCCAAAATTCACGAGCAAATCCGCAACCCCTTAAGATATGGTCTAATGTTTCAATGTTAAACTGACATAAGCTGCAGGTAGTATCAAGATTTATGCCCCTTGAACCTAAAACATCTCCGGTGGTGGGCACACTATTGTGCAAACACAGCCATAAAAAGAATTGCACTTTGGGATAAGTCTCCACCTTCCACACCCAATCCACCGAGACAGTAGCAAGGTTCAAAGGGTTTAAACCCTTAGCCAGTAAGTACGCAGATTTCAAGGAGAAAAATCCATTTTTGGAGTAAGCCCATTGTAGTGAGTCCTCTGCTTCATGATTACAAGACAAAGGGGTAGCTTTAATGATATTAATAATATGGTCAGGGAAAACAAAGGATAAGTCTTGGGCTGTCCATTCATGGTTCTGATCAAAACATTGCTTGACTGATATTAATTCTTCCTCACGGTTCAGGGGTCCTTCAATAAGAGATCTTAATGCACCCACCGGAAGCCAAAAATCATACCAAACTTTGACTGTCTCGCCATTCTTCACTGACCATTTCAGCCCTTTAACATAAACTGGGCCGCCCTTCTTGCAAGCAGCCCAAACGCTAGAACATGGTAAATTCTTTCCTACCGTAGTCATTCTTCTAGGGGATAAGTATTTTGCAGCAAGCATTTTTGCCCAAGGGGCCTCCTGATCACAAGCTAGTCTCCAACAAAACTTAGCTAATAAGGCATTATTCCTGTCTTTCATGCTGTGTAGACCTAGACCACCAAGCTCTTTAGGGAGAGTCACAGTATCCCATCTAACAAGATGCATCCATGCTACTACCATTTGCTGAAACGTACATTGTTATTTACGGTTCTTTTTTTTTTTTTTTTTAATATATATATATTCTTTTTAGTTGATAAATTCTTTTAAAAGGAGGCAGAAAATACTTTGATGCTTTTATATATATATATATATATATATATAGACACATATGTATGTATGTAAATTTATTTATTCACGACTATACCCATCAAGTCCATGATTTTAGCTTTAAATATCTACTATATTATAATTTGTACTTACGTGCAGAAACATTGAATGATATTGATAAACAGGAAAAAAAATAAAGAATCTTGTTAGTACTCATTGGAATTTTATAAATTCTAAATTATTATTTATTATTCAAGCAAAAAATGTTGATTATTATTATGAATGTTATATAATGAATTTGATAGTTGAAACATTATGGTTGACAACAGTATTTTTTCAAAGAAATTAAAAGTAATGAAGTTGTTCTATTAATTTGGATTTAAAAAATAATTCTGAAATCTACGTTTAAAATTAGTATCTCAAGTTTTGTTAATGCTAGAATCATGTCAAAGACTAGTACTTGTAGACATAGATGATTACATTGGTTATGTGATTTAGGTATTTCTCTTCCTAATTTAACCTCAAAATTAGTTGTATTTAGTGTTCAAAACTCTCACTTTTTGTAAAGTCTGTGAAATGTTATGATAGGTAACTTTACCTCCAAAATTTTGGCGAGATTGATCTTCAAACTCAAACCTATGACCTAACGCCTTTAATGAAAGACATTCGTCATTACACCAATACTTCATCTCTAAGTATCCAATTCAAGATGTTCTAACAATTTTTTTTTTAAAGAAACTAGTCATGTAGTTGACAATATTTGTTTTACAATATTGATCAATGTTTTCCATTTGAAATTTCAGTTAAAATGACCTTATATTCTTTCATCACAAAGAAAATGATTCCACCAATAAAATAAATTAACCATCAAGATTCAAGATGGTTAGAGTTTAAAAGCTTTTTTAATTTTGTTCTTCTCTTTTGAAAATATCATAAAAAGGTTGTAATTATTGCACCATCAAACATCATATGAAGTTAACTTATATATATGAAGATATTCTTTATTATCATGTTAATTCAAAAAATCTTGCTTGGGATATCAATGATTGATTTATTTGCCCAAGTACGAGTTATATATATATATTGTGAAGAAGTTGTATACGATATTTAAGATCTTTCACTTTTTTGCAAATAAAATTAAGGGGAAGTTCCTCATGGTCTGAAACTGCTACAGTGGTGAATGTGAAAGAAGCATTAAAAGCTAATTCGAGTTTTGAATTCCACGATAGGGATTTCGAATGGATTTTTTGTAAACCACTTTTTGATATGCTTTTGGCTTGTAAAAATTATTTCGGTTGGACCGAATTGTAACATCTTAGCATTAATTTTCTATTTTTTCAAAAAATAAAAAATATGTATTACTTAACAATTTAGCAATTTTATATGGCCCATTTTCTTTTTACCATTCTAATTCAAAAAATAAATTATTTATGTACTTTTTGTTCCAATTCATAACCGAAAATAATAGAAATTTTTTAAAAGAATTATTATTTATGTACTTACCTCTTGCTCATAAAAAAATTATAAAAATCTTTAAAAAGGATTATAACTTTTTTATTATTATTTTATAATTATGTAGTTACAACAATGGGGGAAGGGGGATTCAAATTTTTGTTCTTTTAATAAAAGAGAACAAGTTATGCATTTAATTATAAGAATTTGTTAAAAGAAAAAAGAAATAAAAGAAAAATTGGAGATTTTTTCTAAAAAATATCTCATTCGATATTGCCTAGTCTTAACAAATTTCAAAAGCTACTAGACTTGTTGGTATGACATTTTTTAGCTTTTATGTGTAGCTTTTTAAAACTTTTTTTTTTTTTTTTTTTTTTTTTTTTTTTTTTTTTTTTACTTTTAAAAGTATAAGTATACTTTAACACAATTTCAGCAAAAATATTTCAGCAAAAAGTTACAATAAATTTTTTCCAAAGTCCATAACCCGAACATCACCCAAAAAATATATATATATATATATATAAAATATAAAAAAATATAAAGAATAGACCGGATTACACATTTGGAGCTCACAATGTAATAGTCAAATGAGAGCATGCAAGGGCTTGGATTGAGGAGTTACCCCTAAAGAAAAATGTAGAGATCAATAATTGTGTGTTAAATTGCTGAGACTTTTAAAACAACACACTTATCTTTAGTGCCACCCAAAAAAAAAAAAAAAAAGAAAGAAACTTAGTTGTTGGCCTGGACCTGAACAATTCCACTTCAATAAGAAACAATTTCGAGTAATTATTTAGGACTTCAATATAACTTATTGGTGATATTTCATTGGCTAAAAAGGAAAATTATTTAAACTATAAAAGTTCTAACTTCTAGGAGTACCCACAAGAGAGGGAAAAGGTAAAGAAAGAAAGAATATACAAATAAGCTTATCAGGCAGATAAAAAGAGAGGTTAAAATTATGTGCGAAACAACTTGAAACAGCCAATCACCTTCAAAAAAAATTTCCAAGCTGCCAATGACCAAACAGTTTATCAAAGTGAAACTCATTATTATTTGTAAAAATTATTAAAAGGTAAATAGCAATGCACTTCGTTTTTTTCTTTTTATTTTTTTGATAGTCAATCCATTCGAAACTTTCATTACAGTGGACCTAAGACCAAAGCATGTACATCGCTTAGAATCTGATATTCAATCATGGGTGGAATGTCCTCCACCCACACTACATTGTCCAACACTACTTTGGCATATCTAGCCATTAGATGGGCAATAGTGTTGCCACTCCTGTAAGTGTGGTTTGCTGACCACGAATCAAAATTACATAGGGCCAGCCTAGCCCCTTCCATGACTTTCCGAATTGAGCACTGTGTTGTTCCTGGATCGATGAGAGCTTCCATGACCTGCTTTGCGTATCCCTCAAATTACCACATTCTTTAGCCCGAGGTCCCATGCAAGCACAATACCCTCCTCAATCGCCTTCGCTTCAGTCTTTATACCCATTGGGAATGCCAAATTCTTACTCATTGCCCCTATAGCAGGCCTCTATCATTCCTAATCACTACCCCAATGCCACTGCATTCCTTATCCTTGTCCTTATTCAGCTTCTAGCCCGACTTCCTCTCATAGTCTTCTAAGACCTTGTTTACCAGACTACCTTCCTCCACCGTGGCTCTACAGAAAATTATGCTGTCATCGGCAAACAACAAATAGGAAATCTGTGGCGCACCTCTTCTCACAGCCACACCTTTGATGTTTCCATTCTCCTATTTCTTTTTTAGCATTGCTAACAGGCCCTCTGCACACAAAAGGAATAGGTAAGGGGAGATAAGGTCCCCCTATTTAAGCCCTCTTGAGGGAATGATCTTTCCTTTAGGTTCATCGTTAATTAGAACTGAGAAGGAGAACAAACAAGCACACATTATGATAAGTGCTATCCATCTGTCATGAAAGCCCAATTTTTGCAGTATTGCTTTTAGGTATACCTACTCAACTCGGTCGTAGGCTTTGCTCATGTCAAGCTTTATCGCCATCATCCCTTCCTTACCCTTTGTTCTTTGGTCGATGCAATGCATCGTCTCGAAAGCTACAAGCACATTGTCCGTTATGAGCCTTCCCGGTACAAACACACTTTGAGATTCACTGATCACCCTTTGTAAGAATCTCTTTAACCTGTTAGCAAGCACTTTGGAGATAATTTTGTAAAGTACATTACATAAGTTAATGGGTCTATATTCAGTGATCTTTTGTGGGGATTTAACTTTAGGATTCAGAAGATATAAGTATCATTTAAACCACTCGGCAGGGAGCAAGAATTAAGGGCTTCAAGCACACTACTAATAACATTTGGGCCAACAATGTCCCAGTATTTTTGGAAGAAAATAGGGGACATACCATTTAGGCCTGGGGACTTGGTGGGGGTGCATCTGCTTTAATGTTCTCCAAACCTCCTCTGGTTTGAACTCAGCCAATAACTCCTCATTCATTTCCTGTGTCACTCAGTTATTTACTGCATTCAGGCTTGCTTTGAAGCACCTAGGCTTGTCCGATTTATATATGGATGCAAAATACTCCAGTACCATCCGCTCAATCTTTACCTGATCTTCCCTCCATATTCCGTCCGAACCTATAAGACTACCAATCTTATTCTTCCTTCGCCTTTGACTTGCCATCGCGTGAAAAAATTTGGTGTTTTGATCATGCCATTGGATCCATAGAGCCCTTGACCTTTGGTTCCACATAATCTCCTCCCTCAATAGGACTTCATTAATTTCCTTCTTCAAATTTTGTATCTCTTCCGCCTTCTCATGAAGTTGATTAGAGGATTCTAGTAACTGAAGCTTGTTCTGCTTTTGTTTCAACACCCTATTCACATTGCCAAAGACTGTTTGATTCCACCTTTCAAGCTGTTCTTGACAGTAGTATACCCTATCCTAGATCTGGAAATTTGGATCACCACCTCTAAGAGGATCCCACGCCCTTTCCACAATCTCCTTACAACCTTCTTCTCGAGTCCACATAGCTTCGAACATGAATCTCTTCTTTGCTTGTTTAGTCGGCCGATTGCCTATTAGATACAAAGACAGTAAGCAGTGGTCCGAGGTGGCCATTGATACGTGATGGACACAGGCCTCAGGGAACCGCTCCAACCAGCTCTCATTTGCAACCATCCTATCCAATCTAAGGAGGGTTCTCTAATCTCCAAATCTTCCATTACACTAGGTAAAGCTTTGCCCCCACAAACCCAAGATCATGCAACCCGCATGAATTAAGGCAATCTCTAAACATCTGCATTTGTCTAGCCTCCCAATCTGCGCCTTCTAGTTTCTCCTTTGGATGGGTGATCTCGTTAAAATCACCAAAGACCACCCATGGCATCTCACATTGGGCTTTTAGCATTTCAATTAATTGCCATGAAATCTACCTCTTACCTACGTCCGGCTGACCATAGAAGCCGGTTGCTCTCCATGGCACTGCGTCCGTCCCTTCATACACGACTACATCGATGTGCGAGTTCGAACAGCTTTTGAACCTTACATCTAAGCCTTCCTTCCAAAGAAGAGCTAAACCTCCATTTCTTCCATCACTAGGAACCGAGATTCCTTACGTGTAATCCAACTTCCTCTGAATTCCTTTAATCTGAGTCTTGCTCGCTTTGGTCTCCACAAGGAAGACCAATACGGGGTCCTTTGCTTTCACCGTTTTGGTGAGGGCTCTAGCTACCTGAAGCGACCCCAAACCTCGGTAGTTCCACGACATGAGATTCATGGCACTCGGCGTCGCTGCTCCGCAGTCGCCGCCTCTTTGCCATCTTTTTGATTTGACTCTTCTAGGATTTTGTTGTTTTGGTTCTTACCTTTTCTCCTCTTTTGGATAATGGAATTGAGATCTAATTCTTGTAGAGGACTTGGGCCCTCACGTTTTTGGCTAATAGAGTCCGTAATCTCCCCACTAGTTCTGAGCTTCACTTCCCTCGCCAACCTCTTCCAATGGGTACTCTTTAGGCCCAATTTTTTAGTTGTCTAGCCTAGCTCCTAGTTAAAGTACATGGCCATTGGGCCTGGGTCTGGATGAGTTCTTTTTGGGCTTGCATTGAGTCTATTATCCAGTTTGTTAAGTGCCATAATGAATTCGAATTTAGGCACTTCAACTGTAACACCTAATCTGTCCTACTGCATATCCTCCCCTTCCTTGCCACGTGCCGAAGACAAGTCCCAGGAATCTTTCCCTAGGTTAGATACTTCCTTCTCTGTCTTTCACTAACATTCGTTGACCTTACCAATTTCATGAAAAACTCTTGCAACAGACATTGGGCTTTCTGCCCTTGTCGTTTCCTTCTCAAGGCATCTGACCACTTGGCTCGGGCTCTTCCCCTGGTCACTTTCATCACCTCGGCTGACCACCACTGCATTCCTCTGTTCTTATTCACTCGCCATTCCTTTCTCTGCTAAATAACTTCCGGCCCATTTGTTAGAATTTGTACCCCCCCCCCCCCCCCACCATCTAGTTTCCCTATGTCACCTCCATTTCTTCTTATTGGATTCCCCCTTAGCCATGTCCCATATTACAGAGTATCCATCTCAGATTGACTTTTATCTCCCTGGAGTTCTAGGCATTCCTTTAGACTAAGACTTAGAATCCCACACTTGTAACAAAAGTTTAGGAGTCTCCCGTACTTGAAGTTGATCCACCTACACTCACCTCCTTTTATCCTTATCTTCTTTCCCCATATCAGTCTCTTCGTGACGTCAACTTGGATTCTTACACGGAGACATTTTCCCCATTGCACCACAGATTCAGGTACATCCACCTCCATTACCTCTCCTAGCTTTGGCCCAATCGTTCGTCCTGTCTCCATCGTTCTGCTCTTCAGTGGGAGGTTGAAGATTTGTACCCAGAAAGGTGACCACCTTAGTTCAATCTCCTTGGGGACTAGTTCTCCCTCAAACTCTTGGAGCAAAATAAGTTGTTTCTCATAACTCCAAGGTCGCATTTCCAAGACTTTCCTCTTATCCCTTTCGTCCCCAAACTCTACTAGGAACATGTCTTCCTCTATTTCCGATATTAGGAGCCCTTTGCTGGGTTTCCACAGCATCCTCAGATTTTTCCTTAGCGCCTCCAAGTTTATGCACCTGTGGGATAACACCTTCATTACCACACAGTTCTTCCCCACTTCTTTCGCTACCTTTGTGGTATTGCTTCCTAGCTCAATACCCTCATCCTCTTCTTCAGTAAAAGACAGTTTCTTCCAAAACTCCTCTAGATCATCTGCCATGAATAGTCCTTATGAGACACCACCCCGAACCAGTCGGTCTAAGGAGAGTCACTAAATGACAACCCCACCGAGAGGGTCACTAAACCTTTTGCAAGCAGGGGCTGCAAGACCTACCTACTTCTACATGCACAAGCATGAGAGCACTAATGGGTACGTTTAGAGTTTAAGTTGTTAATAGCAACGCACTTGAATAAAAAGAGTAGCATATATTAGATTGCGTAACAAATAAATTAACCTCATTCACTTTTTCTTAGTAACAAAGTATATAGATAGGTGGAATCGTAATTAAGAAGAGGGGGATTATTTCAACTAGGAAAATTATTATTATTTATTTATTGTCAGAATTAGACCATTAGAAATATTAAGGAAGCCGTAGTTGCTTAAGGCTTCTAAAAAAAAGAAAAAGAAGTTAGATTTAAAAGTTATTACTCATAGCACAGTATGTGCCTATACGCTGGCGTTTACCACATCAACCTATTCACAAACGTAAAGTATTACAAAAGCAATTATCAATAATAAAAAAACCAATTAAGTAATGTATGGCACTTGCAAAAGGAACTATCTATTGGCTATTGCTATAACTTATGCAAAAGGAACTACATGATGTCATGAACATTGATTGTTGTTACCTACGAGAAAATCAAGCACTGCTCGTATGTACCTTGTAGCCACCAACTATAAATGATAAGAACTTCAAGCTGGGTTCTAACCACTTAAAATATAGGATTTCCCAAATAATCAATACATTTGCTAGGTACCACTACCATGTGGCAATACACGTGGTAATAAACTGTACTTTCTTTTTTTTTTTCTTTTTTTTTTTTTTGAAAAGGGAACTATCATTTATTTATTCATTAGAAAGGAATCTTGATTCATAGCTTCCAAAGAAACCTGAGGCACCTCCTCCATCCAGTACATATCCTCATCTAAAATTCTAGCATACCTTGCTAACTCATGAGCTACTCTATTTCCCCCCCACCCCCCCTCCTTTTAATACAACTAATAGATACCCTTCCTAACCCATAGAGAAGACACTAAATATCAGCTATCACATTTCTAAGCAAGTACAAGTTCATAGTTGAAGAAGAAACTGCTTTCATCACATTAACATTATCTCCTTCAACCACTAGCTCCGAGAAACCTGCGTCAACAACAAATTCTAAGGCTTTTCTGCACGCCAATGTCTCAGCCTCCTCACAGCATGATACCGATGGTCCTTTGGTAGCCATTGCAGCCATTACCTCACCTTGCTCATTCCGGATCATAGCATCGAATCCAAAGCTGTTATACTCCCTGAAGATTGCCGCATCAAAGTTCAATTTAAACAGTGAATGAGAAGGTGGACGCCACAGATTCCCCTCAAACTGCCTCATTGGAATAGTTAGATGCTCTTGTGCTTGCTTGAACTCCTCCAAGTACTCTGCATCACACTTATTCAACCATCCAAGATCCTTGAGCATCCCTCCATGCATTACACTATTTCTCTAATTCCACACAACCCACGCTTGCACTAAAAACAACTCTACATCTTCTATGTCTAGTCTATCCAACAGGTAGTGAAAAAGCTGAATCATATCCTGTTGTCCGAGGTGGCATTTCTGGAGTTTAATCCGACTCCCAACCCATACATCCTGAGCAGCAAGGCACTCCCATAATACGTGTAATTCTGTTTCTGGAAATTGAGTACAAATTGGGCATGCTTTCTCACAGTCACATATAATTCTCCTTTTTGCTAAGTTAACCCGTGTTGGCAAAATCCCATGGCATACTCTCCAACCAAAAATTTTGATCTTATTTGGAACTTTCAATCTCCATAAAGCTTGCCATACCTTCTGCATATCACTTCCTCCAAAACTCTCTACCCAACCTTCGTGCTTGAGAACCTGTCTTGCCACATGATAACTTGTTTTAACAGAATATCCACCATTCCTAAAATGCAGCCAAATTATGGAATCAGTAACCCGTCTTCGACTAAGAAGGATTCGACAAATAGCTTCAGCATCTTTTCTGTGAAAAATTGTTGTGATCAAATCTCTTCTCCACCATTGCATTTCTGGATCAATAAGGTCAGACACTTACCAATCCTCCACATCTTCATTGGCCGAATGAAGTATCCTGTTTTTTGGGTGGTTTGGGAGCCATTTATCAAATTGAACTTTAATTGTTGACCCATCTCCAACTCGCCAACAACATCCAGCCTTTAAAATGGGTAGGGCTGCCATTATACTTCTCCACACATAGGAACAATTAGGCGACTCAACAACATCAAAAAAATGAGATCTAGGAAAACACCTGGCTAAAAAGCACTTGTAGAAGAGAGATTCCTTTTCTTGCAACAATCTCCATCCTTGCTTGGCAAGCATAGCTAAATTAAAAGTTCTCAAGTCTCGAAACCCCATTCCACCCTCTTTCTTCGCAACCGTTAATTTATCCCAACTTCTCCAGTGAATCTTCCTTTCATTCCCCACTTGTCCCCACCAGAATCTTGCACACATAGAGTTTAGCTCCTCACATAATTTCATTGGTAGTTGGAATACTCCCATAGTGTAAGTTGGAATGGATTGAGCCACTGCTTTGATGAGAATTTCCTTACCAGCCCTAGACAACAAATGTCTTTCCACCCTTGTAATTTTTTCCAAACTCGATCCTTTAAGAATGAGAAAGTTTGGTACTTTGCACGTCCAATGAGCGTAGGCAACCCCAAATATGACTCAAACCTCTCCACCTCTTTGACTCCCAAAGTTCCCATAATCTCTTCCTTCTTATTCCTCGGGGTATTACTACTGAAATACACTGAAGATTTCTCCAAATTTATACTTTGACCTGAAACCTTTGCTTAAACTTGAAGAACATCAGCAATCTCCTCAGCTTCATTATTAGTTGCCCATCATTTGCAAAAAAAAGGTTAGAGATTTTTGGTGCTCTTCTACAAATGACTACACCATGAATTCGCCCCTCCAATTCTGCCTTTGCCAACAAGGAAGTAAAACCTTCTGCACACAAAAGTTAAAGATACGGTGAAAGAGGATCTCCTTGAAAAATTCCTCTAAATGGTTGAATATTACCATAGGGTTTGCCATTGATAAGCACAGAGAATGATGGTGTGGTCACACATCCCATTACTCTTTTTATCCACCCTTCTAGAAATCCCATCCTTTGCATAATGCCCTGCAGAAAATGCAACTCTACCCTATCATAGGCATTGCTGATGTCAAGCTTTAGTGCTAGTGAACCCTTTTTGCCCTTTTTCCTGCTATGCATGGCATGTAGAGTCTTGTAAGCCACCAGAACATTATCTGTGATAAGACGAGCAAGTACAAATGCACTTTGGGTAGGAGAGATTATATGGGGAAGGACCTGTTTCAGTCTATTAGCCAGAACCTTAAAAATAATTTTATAAATAACATTACAGAGACTGATAGGTCTAAAATCACTCATTTTCTACAGGTTTTTCACTTTAGGAATAGGACAATATTAGTATGATTAATTTCAGAGGCCCATATATCCAAAATTGAGAAAATCCAAAACAGCAGTAATTACACTATCCCCCACAATATGCCAAAAATTTTGGTAAAATAAAGCATTCATACCATCAGGTCCAAGAGCCTTTGTTGATCCCATTCGGAACAAAGCTATTCTGATCTCTTTTGCATTAAATTCACTGGACAAAGTATTTTGCATATCAGGAGTTACCTTGCAAGAAACTACATCAAGGCATTCATCCATTTGGTCACACTGTCCTGCACTGAATAGATTATCAAAATAATCTGAACCCACCTTCGCTATATCCTCCATGTCCTCCACCCATTGGTTCTGTACATTTCTAATCCCTTGAATATGGTTTCGCCTCCTCTGCTGAGATGCTTTAGAGTGGAAAAATTTTGTGTTCTTAACACCATATTTTAACCAAGGAATTCTAGATCTTTGTGCCCAATAAATCTCCTACTTTAGTAGCAGCTCATCTAGCCGCTTACTCACTTCCAAAAATTCTGCTCTATTTTCAAGTGTAACATTTTCTACAATCAGCTTCTCAATGTTTCTGTAACCTTTTAATCTCCTCAGAATCCAGATTAGTCTTAGTTGAACCCCAAGCTAGCAAATCTTCTCCACAAAGCCTTATTTTTTTTCTTTATTGTACCCAGTCTAGCATCTTCTACCTCAACCCGGTTCCAAGCCTCCTTTATCACGACTTCACAGTCATCCCACAAAAGCCAAGACTCCTCAAATTTGAATTTTTGGTCCCTTCTAATTCTGTTTTGGCCGAAGTTTCTAGTTTGGAGAATAATTGGCAAATGGTCCAACGCATGGGATGATAGGTGTGTGACTGAACTTAATTGAAATTTCTCCCTCCATTCCTTTGTTGCCACCGCTCTATCAATCTTGATCCTTGTATTTGCCTCCCCTGGTCGTTTATTATTCCATGTGAAATGATAGCCTTTAAACCCCAAGTCTTCCAATTGACATAAATCCAAAGCCTCCCGAAATGCTTCAACCTATCCATTAATTGGGGGACGTTTACTAAGCTTTTCTGATGAACTAAGGAATGCATTAAAGTCACCTATGCAAAGCCACGACCCATCAACAAAAGCTTTCAAATGTGACAATAGTTTCCAAGACTTCTCTTTTTGACTTGCTTCTAGCCAACCATAAAAACATGTCAAGAACCATTCAAAACCATCAACCTCCTTCACTTTAGCCAATATATGATTAGCTGTAAAATTTATTACCTCCATCTGTACATCGTTCTTCCAAATCAGTGCCAATCCACCTCTAAATCCGAGTACTTCACAATAATTCGATTTGGATAAGGCAAGTTGTCATACAGTTTCACAAAACCCTCCTTGTCCAATCGAGTTTCCATGAGAAAGCACACTATGGGAGCTTGTTCCCTCACAATCTTGCAAAGGTCACGACTTGTCCAAGGGTTCTCAAGCTCTTGGCAGTTCCAACTTAAGAGCTTCATTGCTCCCGACAAGGGTGGTCCACCACCCCTGCTGACATATCATCTTCATCTGTGGTGCTTCTGCCAAACCTTCCACATTTCACATTTTGTTCCTCTTGAAAAGTCCTCACTTCCGATACATTCTCCAGTGCTGATCCTCTCTTCCCAAGCGTTGGTAGATTAAGGGCTTAGTGATCCCACTTAGCCCAAAGTCCATTCGGTTGAAACGTCTGTACTTTCTATTTAAAATATAATATTCATATTATTCTCCTACGTACTGCTAATTTTTGTAATCTTCCAACCGGGTCTCTCTCCATGCATTAATACTTCTGTTCTTCTCCCTCTACCACCATTGTCTTCCAAGTTTCAACTCTCTTGCTTTTTCAAAAAAAAAAAAATCACAAGTTTTACCCGTAGTTCCACTCACCACAAGCCGACTCTCATCTTCGTTCATCTTCCTAGAGTGGAAACCCGAAATATGAAGTTGGTTCTATCCCTCCATTCATCTATGTGATACGTAAATTCCCATGAAAAATCGACAACTTTCGTATAGTTTGTGATTGAATGTGATTGTTAAGATTTTCTCTGGGATAAATTGTTCTCTTAATAGATGAAAAATTGTTAATACCCATGCAAGAACTTAAGAGCAAAGTAAATAGATTTCAAGAGAAGTTGTGATACTTAGAAGTTGGCAAATGCAATGACTACTTCAATAAATAGAGAGGATAAAGATTGTGGTGATGTTCTAATGGTTAGCAAAATACATATTAAATAAAAATAAAAATTGCGAATTTTGTATTTGAATTATTCCTGTCATGTGTGTTGGAATAAAGGCTGGTTTGACACTATACAGTAAATTTTTTATTAGATTTGATGAGGTTCCACTTACTCTTTTCATATATATTCATGTGAAGGCTTTATTATGTTGGCTAATAATTTGTAATGTAAAGTTTTGGGGAATAAAAGTAGTGTTGGAGCATTTTAATATTAAATAATTAAAATGAATAAATGTTACAACATAAATGTAAAGAAGTGGGAGTGAATGTGGAAGATGAGGAGTTCACATGAATTGTGGTGATTAATGGGTTAACATGAATTATCTCAAATATTGGGCTAGATACGTGCGCAAGAAGGAGGCGAAGGGTGGAGGAATCAAAAATGGAAATGAATCAGCATCTTGGATCCTCCTACTTGACAGCCCATTCAAAGTAATTACCATATCCGTTGGTGAGTAAATGACCCGAATTAATACTATGGAAAATAAAGATCCATTAACCACTTAATGGACTATCCGTTTGGGCCTTTTTACTCTTCAGAAACTCCTTATCTCACCATTAATTGTGTAACTCCAGTCTATCAGATTAATATCCTGCAATTAATCAGAAAAATGGACCTAATTAATCAGATTAATTTGGGTAGTAATTTCGTGAGGCCCATTGAGCCTATAAATAGACTCATTCAGACTTAATCCAAGTTACTGCAATATACACTAAGAAAAATAGAGAGGTTCTTGGCAAGGAAGGTCTGCACCGGTTATAAAGTTTAGCCAACCAAGGGCTTGAATCTCCTTAAAAAGAGCGAGTGCCGTGCCTCAGTCCAAATAGTGTTGTGTAATTTCTTTCTATACCTTAATAATATTCAGAAGTATTATTCAGTTTCTCGTTGTGTTATTTCCATTATTATTGTGTTTGCACCAACATGTAGTAAAAGTTAAGATGTTTGATGCGATTCCGAAGACTTTGGCTAATGTGAAACATGTATCTGAACTTGGGGAAAATCCTATTTCTTTTAGGTTGATTCTATTATTTGGGTTGTGGATATTTTGCATTAGCGGATTTATGAAAACTAGTAAAAGAGTTTTAGTGCTCATCTAGTATATCTTATTTTGCAATTTTTTATTTATTTATAAATAGACTGTTTAAAAAAATTTACCTAAAATAAAAGTAGAGTTTCAATAGGCTATATTTTGATAAAGTTCAATTTTAAAGAACACTCTTAAACGAGCACTTAACAGTAAAAAAGAGAGAGAAAAAAAAGGGTGACAAAATATATGACTATAGACTTCGTCGTAGCCTAAGGCTCTTAGGAGATTTTACTAAAATAAGTATTAAAATGAAACTTATATAGATATACTCTATACCAGTATGCGGCAATACCAATAACTATGTAAGACAAATAGCATGTGTTCATTTACTAAATCACACTTAGATAATTGTATACAATGAATTTGATCAAATAAACATGTGCTCCCAATATCTTAAATTTTTGGACATAATGTCTTAATCAACTTTTCTTACTTGCATCAACTTGTGGACTATATGTATGTCCCATTCGTATTCTAATTCTTGTATCATTTCATTATCTTGGACTAAGAAATAAAATGAGTTACATCAATCTTTCAAAATTCATGTTTTCCCCTATACTTAAAGTCCAATTACATCATTCACACATCTCGCACTCTATCCTTCCCTCATTTAGATCCAAGCCCAATTTCATTTCTTTCTTTCCTTTTCTTTTGCTTTGCTTTTCTTTTCTCTTTTTATTTCTTTAGGCTTAGAATCCAATTACAAGTCACTCATCTCACCCTCTCATCCTCATTTGGGCTTAAGCATAGGTATACGTTATACATGAATTTTGCAAGGTTAGTTCACAACTTGTGCTTTATTAGACCTTATGAAAAAGGTCTCATCAAACAGTTTAAACACAAAGATCAATGCCTTATTTATAATGCAAGCCCGACATATTTTGGAAATTTTCTGTTTTCATGAAAAACTTATGTCAACTTGTATTTAAAAATACTTTGTTGCAACAAAAAATATTGCTGCTATAATTTGTTGCAACAATTTTTTTTGCAAAGATTGTAAAGATGGTCATTCGTAGCCACTGCATAAAGGTTCTGGGTTGAGAGATTGTTGATTGCGGTTGGTGGCATTGATATGACCAATTGAGTTTGAAGCAACCAATGTTCCTTTGAACTAATTTATAAATGTTTTGTTGTTGGAAACAATCAAGCTCAATCAGTTATTGAAGCTTATGAATTTTGGTTGGCACTTATTATTATTCCAATCATCCTTATATCTAGCCCCTTAGATTAATTTTTGGGAGTTCAAGACTTCAAGTGATAGCCTACCAATAATGAAATCCTCTGTGGCATCCCATTATTTACTTAAGTATTTTATGTATGCAATACTTATTTCATTTAACATTTTTGAATTAATATTTTGTTTTTCATTTTCCCATTTTAGTCTCTTTACAAGTTTTGAAATTGCATAACTTCTATTACAACATTTAGCACCAACTGAAGCATTGTGGCACGTACATAAGCTTCTCAATAGTGTTGGTTTCTATGATTAAGTCATTGGTATTTGTAATGTAAGCCTAAGTGGAGAATAAACTTTGAGATTCCATAACTATATACAACACATGGAACAAGAGGTTGAATTTATATGTACAAAGTTTTGAACAATAATGTATTAAACAGTTTTGCATAACTACTCTACAATCATTGTAGTTTGTATATGCCAATGTCATCTTCATTCTAAAAAGTGAGAAACCAAGAAAATCAAAGAGAAAACTCACATGGTTGACGGTGATTAAATATTCCTTGATTAATTCCTCTTGGTTGAACATATACACTCTTTAGAAGAAAAAAAAAATCTTGATCTCAATGTTTGGGTAGTTTACTAGAATTCTCTGTCATATGTTATCTTTAAAAGATCTTATCAGCTGTATAGATGGTACTTTTGGTTTATGAGCCAAGATTAACAAAACGGTGGTTTTATATGATTATATTTAGATGACTTTACAATGCCATGATGTATGGGTTGGTGATCTTATTTTACCATATAATGCAAGTAATCATGTAATTTATGAATTTAAAGGGCAATATATTGTGGGATTTTTTCATATGTTGTAATTTAAAACACAATTTCAAATAACACATATTGACTTTCTAAAAATATACATTCTATATTATATTAATTCAATAATATTTCAATTATATTAAATTTTCATGCGACTAGTTTCTTATAATTTATAACACGTTACCAACACCAGCTTCTATACAATTTCTAAAAGAAAGTTTTGCCTTAAAAAACTATTTAGGTAACACTCTCAATTCATTTTAAGTCTATTCTATATACCATCTATGTCTATGTCTCCACTCATTTTGTATGCTTTCACGTTATCATATAATATAAAATGACATCTTGTTTTGAAACCGCACATTTTTTTCAAGTATAATTTTTTAAAACCTTAGTTTTTTTTTTTTTTTAAGATGCTATTTTTTCAAACAATTAATTTTCAAAAAACTAAAAAAAGTAATAATAAATAAATAAAATTGAACCAAACGTGCACATAATAAGATTTATGGTAAACTTCTAACCAAATTTATATATATTATAAAAGTTGTGTTCAAATTTATATCACTTCTAACCAAAATCTTTCAAATTTTATTATTGACACAAATGATGTATAACTGTCTAAGAATACTTCCTCAAAAAAAAAAAAAAAAAAAAAAAAAGTCTAAGAATATTTCTGGAAATGAGCCCCAGGAAGGCAGCACAAACTGCCAAATTATTGGCTAAAATATTAGCCTCTCTTTCAAAAATTCTCTCTCTTATGCATAATAATTTATATTATTTTATTGAGTTGTATATAAAAATAATAACTGAAATGATAGATGCATTATAAAACAAATTGGTAAAATAGATTAGATATTGTTGGGGAAGCAAAATAGGTATTCTTTTAATACTCCAATGTGAATTCTATGAGAGCAACAAGAGCCTAGAGAGCACCTAAGCACACAGAGATCTTACGTGCATAAGCATGCATGAAACTTATAGAAGGGACCACCACTTTCTTGAAGTCCCAAACACACGCACTTCATTGGTATAAAGTATAATTGATATTTGGTTAATGTAGTTATAATTAATTATTATGGATATTATAAAAATTGTAGGTTTCAGTTAGCTCAACTGGTAAAATCTCTGATGGCTGTATAAGAGATCTGGGGTTCAATTCCTGCCTACACCAAAACTGATTGGTGTCTTGATCTGATAATAAAGAGCTATTCTCAGGAGCGGACGCCTTGAAACTCTCTCTCTAAAAAAAATGGATATTATAAAAATTAAGAGACGGATAGAAATCTATTTTCTTTAATTATTAAGATTAGTAAACAAATGATAATTTAGAGAGAAATGATGAATTGCTTTTTCTTCTTCTTTTCCTTTTTTTTTTTTTTTTAATGTTCACAAACTCACAAGAAGAAAATTTTCTTCTTGTGAGTTAAATAAGCCAAGCAAGTTTGATTTTTCAAAAATTTTAAGTTGCTAAGAGTTTTATTTATTCCATCTTATGGTGAAATGAGGTCCATCAAAAAATATTGATAATGTAATTTATTTAGAAAATCAACCTAGTTATTTTGAAATCTTTTTCTACTTCTATGGGTCATCTCTTCGAACGTGGTTAAAGATATTGTGACATTTTAGTATTTTTACTCTCTTTAGTGCCACTGTGCCGCGATATAGATTTCCAATTAATTTCTCTCAAACATCCACGATTTTTCATTCTTAAACTCAAAATCCTCCAAGGTAAACTTCAAAGGTCACAATTTTACGAAGAGCCATTCTTCTCTCTCTTTTTTTTTTTTTTAAACAACTAGGAATGTTTGAGAGTATCTTTTAACAGGTGAAAAAGTTCACTGAATAATCTTGAAAAGCTAAAGAAATTGAGTTGCATTTTTTTAAAAACAATTATCTCCTTGAATATCATGCAATTATTTGCAGACTCCATTTGCCAGTGAGTTTAAACATTTTCAAAAACTAAAATAGTCAAATAAAATCCAAAATGAAACACATGTATACACACACATATGTCAAAATTCAGAATTTGCAAGTGTTGATGATACAGTGGCTTAAGTTAATTTTTCAACAGGATCATCGAAGTCCTTGAAAAACCGTAAGATCATATCTTCATCATCTCACAGGATTGGAAAGTGTCTTTGAGGTGAGCTTTTTCTTTTCTTTTTTCATCTTATCTTCTTCGGTTTTTCCTGGGCAATTTTGATAGTTTGTGGTTGATTTTGTTTTGTGGTCAGGTATCTCTCTCTCTCTCTCTCATTTTGAATTATGGTACTTGTGGGGATTTTTTTTCTTCATGGAAACTCATGTACTCCTAGGCAATTTTTACTTGTGACACATTAGAAGGAAAGCCTTCCTCTTTGCACCTTATAAGGCATGAACCAATGGTTGAAGAGTACCACTAGTTTGGATCCTTTTATTGTGGGGGTATTTTTTGCTTCAAGAAAACTCATGTACTCCTAGACAATTTTTACTTGTTCCACATTGGAAGGAAAGCCTTTCTCTTTGCACCTTATAAGGCATGAACCAATGGTTGAAGAGTACCACTAGTTTGGTTAAAGAGGAAGGCTTTCCTTCCAATGTGGGACAAGTAAAAATTGCCTAGGAGTACATGAGTTTCCTTGAAGCAAAAAATACCCCCACAACGAAAGGATTCCTTCCTCTTAGCACCTTAGCGATCACGGACATGACATAGCTTACTGCTATGACCTGAAACAGCAGATTGAAGCCCTCATTAGACATTGAAAGTTGCAGAAGTTCGTCAGCAAGGAAAGTTGCAGAAGTTCGTCAGCAAGGAAAGGACGGATCATCAACATCAAGAGCAGCCACCCTGCCGAGATAATGAGCGCCCTAGACCACCTATACCTATAGGGGATATAAGAATGATCACAGGGGGCACGGTAACTATAGGGTCGTCCAAAAAGGCCAGAAAAACATATCTCAGGATGGTTCATAACGTCCAGCTAACGGGCTCCATACCAAAAATAACACAGATGAAAAACCCGATCATAGGATTCTCAGAAGAGGATGCCCGACGTCTTCACCACCCTCATGTGGACGCGCTTGATATCACCTTACAAGTGGGGGACTTCAACATGCACCAAGTGCCTTGGTACAACATTTAAGTCCTACTTCCTACGGGTGGAAAGACGAACCAAGTCACCCACGAGTGCCTTGGTGAAAACTCTAAGTCTTCCTACCTACGAGTGGAAGGATAAACCAAGTCACCAACGAGTGTCTTAGTAAAAATTCTAAGTCCTACTACCTACGGGTGGAAGGACGGACCAAATCACTCACGAGTGCCTTGGAACAACATTTAAGTCCTACTACCTATGGGTGGAAGGACGGACCAAGTCACTCACGAGTGCCTTGGTACAACATTTAAGTCCTACTTCCTATGGGTGGAAGGACGAACCAAGTCACCCACAAGTGCCTTGGTGAAAACTCTAAGTCTTCCTACCTACGGGTGGAAGGACGAACCAAGTCATCAACGAGTGTCTTGGTAAAAATTCTAAGTCCTACTACCTACAGGTGGATGGATGAACCAAGTTAATCACGAGTGCCTTGGTACAACATTTAAGTCCTACTACCTATGGGTGGAAGGACGGACCAAGTCACTCACGAGTGCCTTGATATAACATTTAAGTCCTACTTCCTACGGGTGGAAGGACGAACCAAGTCACTCACGAGTGCCTTGGTGAAAACTCTAAGTCTTCCTACCTACGAGTGGAAGGACGAACCAAGTCACCAACGAGTGTCATGGTAAAAATTCTAAGTCCTACTACCTACAGGTGGATGGATGGACCAAGTCACTCACGAGTGCCTTGGTACAACCTTTAAGTCCTACTACCTACGAGTGTAAGGACTAACCAAGTCATTCACAAGTGCCTTGGTACAAATTTTAAGTCCTACTACCTACGGGTGGAAGGACGAACCAAGTCGCCTTCCACCCGCGAGTGCCTTGGTCAAAATTTAGGTCCCCTACGCCATAAATAATTTCGGACCAGCCTGTCAAAGACTAACAAGTCTCCCAGGATCCAAATCAAACCGTCACCCCACGGGTCCTTTCAATCCGAGATCACGGACCCATAGGGTGAAGGGGGCAACTGAAGAGGAAAAATTATGCATGACAGAGCTATCTGGACAGAGGTGGCATGGACAGACGTGGCATGTACGGACCGAACAGCCACGTAGCATCCATCCCATTATTATATGATCTCCAAGTGAAAGGGTAAAAATCTTTATGAGGTGGACCTAACGGAACATCCTCCGCAGGCCAATAGAGGACAGACCTAGTCATCCTCTTTCCGTTGTAAACGGATCCATCTTGAACGAGCCCAGCATCCGCGGTCCGTTATGAACGGATCCAGCTCAGACGGACATGATGGCGACGGATCCAACTACTAGCATGAAGACCCTTGTTATAAGATACTTACGGCACACTTCAAGGAGTCCCAAGGTTAAAGGAATTTTAGTGATAAAAGGATTCTAGAATATACACACATTAATGAGTGCCTTCCCCACAAGGAAATATCTTGTCCATCACGTTAAGGATTCTACAAAGAAGAGTCCTATAAGGAAAAGACTTTCACGCGAAGGAAGAGATGCCAATCTTCTACTACTATAAAAGCCCCAATACCCTCACAAATTAAGGTACGCATAATCAACCCCTCTCTAGCACTCTAGAGTTGTGAGAATAGTTCTAACTTAACCTTCGGAGGGTATTTGGCCGGCACCACACTGGTGCTCTCTGTTGGGTTCTCTTTCTGTGTTGCGCAGGTGCTAATTTGAGTGTGCAAGGATCGTGTAGCTCACTGGTGGTTTTTTCGGCGTCATCAGTACTATTTTTAATAGAGACTATTGATCAATTTGTTATGCTGAACGTGACATTATTTATAGACGAAATAATGTAACATTGTCTTATTCAAATTCTTTAATTTTCATACATTCTGCATAAGGATAGTTTATCATTTTCACATAATTTTAAGAGTAAACAACAAGAAGTGATAGATCCTTATAATCAATAGGGGCGACTAAAAAAAATTCACCATCCATTATTGTATAAGTTAATAAATTATGAAATTGAGTGTGTCCTATATTTATTCTACTGCTATGTGGTGGGTGATGTGGCAGCTTGCCAATTCCAGTAGGTTTTTTTTTTTTTTTTAACAAGATAGAATTTCTACTCTAGTCTAATCTAAGTGTATATGTGTGTAAAGCTTTCTCCTAGAGACTTGAATCCTAGTTCTTGCCCTCCACACTCCACAAGCACTTATACTTGTAGGGTGACCACCGCACCAAGGGTGCACGGTGATAATTCCAATAAGTTTTACTAGATTAAGTTAGTGATTTGAATCATTAAACTAGTGGTTCTTTACCAATCATGCATTTACTATAAAACCAAATATCCAATCGTTCAATGCATGGTATCTAAAAAAGTGATTTCAATATTAATGCATTGTAATTGGTTGCCTGGATTACTAATGATTTCAATCTTAACTTACACCATGTCTCTCTTATTATAGACAGTTATCAGTCAAATTCCTCAAATGAAGACGAATCATTGTTTATGTGAAGCCAACAAGTGTGCGGATGTGATTGCTAGAAAAGGTCCATCAACCCCCAAGACTTTACTGTTTTTTAATAGTCCGCCTATATGGACATTTGCATATTGTTGTACTATGATAATTTGGGCATGTATTATAAGAGGACCTGTCCTCAAACAACTCTTGCTGCTGCTTAGTTTATGAATTTAGCCTTTTCACTAAAAAAAATAAAAATAAAAACTAAAAGATGCTAAAGTAGTATAGTCTAGTTTTGTAGTAGGAACTTGGGAAAGATGAATGAGAGGCCGACTAGAGATCGGAAAATACAAAATAATGTGACTATTAATTGTCAAGTTATTAATGATTAACGCTATTTATAGGATTTTGATATTGTGAATCACAGTGTCTTAAATCATAAACCAAAAATTCTAAGAACAGATAAAATGCCAAAATTTTGGCCATAATCGTATGCATAGTCTACTGTGAGTAGTAGAGAAAAAGTGACAAGTTCATATGAAAGTAACTTACAACCAATTACAGTCTGTCACATTACTAGACTTAAACCAATCAATTTTTCTAAGAGCACTATCATTCGGGGATGCAAAAAAGTTCTATTTTATACCATAAAAATCTACTTTATCTATTTTATCATCTCATTTTACAATTCACCCAATATCCCATATTCTATTTTTACATAGAACTTAATAAAATAATATAAACTACATCAACAAATATAACGATCAATAGTATTTAAATTATACATATATAAGAATTATATTATGCATCTTATTTCAAGTGGATTCATGCATATGCATGGAGTTACAAGCTAGTTAATTATAATTGATGTTGTCATGAAATTTAAGAGACAAATAAAAACCTATTTGCTTGAAGTATTAAAATTAGTAAACAAATATTAATTTAGAGACAAATGATGAATTACGTTTATTTTGATAATGTTCACAAGAAGAAAATAAGTAAAACAAGTTTGAATCATCTATTTGAACATGGTTTAAGATCTTGTGAGTTGTGAACATGTATAAAATCAGTATCTTTTGATCACTATTTCTGTCTCTAGTCATTTCGTCTGAATCGCATAGTCATATAAGATATAATAATATGTTTGTAGATTTTATCATGTGAAAAACTTAGGACAAAATGGGCTTTTGCCCTTTTCAACCAAATTAATTAGCCCTATGCTCTCTTTTCCAAACTACTTAGGGAAATGCTCCTCTTTTAAAACTCGATTTTTGATAAATCGAGTTAAGTCCTATAGCGGCGTTTTTAAGGACCTATAGTGACGTTTTCAAGACCTATAGTGGCGTTTTGTAACTCGATTTATATGAAATCGAGTTATAGGTAAAAAAAATTAAAAAAATTGCCTAAAAATCGATTTAATGGAAGTCGAGTTAAAAAACGTCACTATAGGTCTTGAAAACGTCATTATAGGTCCTTAAAAACGCCGCTATAGGGCTCCAGAATTTTTTTTTTTTTTTTAAACTCGATTTATCAAAAATCGAGTTTTAAAAGATGGGCATTTTCCTATTTAGTTTGGGAATGAAAGTATAAGGCTAATTAATTTGGTTGAAAAGGGCAAAAGCCCATTTTGTCCGAAAAACTTATGATGTCAAATGATATTTAAAAAAAAACAAAAACAAAACAAAAAAGAAATATATTATTCAACTATCATTTCTCTAATCAAAGCTTTCAAATTTTATTATTTGCGCAAATGGTGTCTAAGAATCAAGGGCAGACAAGAATTTGTCTAAAAAAGCTAAATAAAAATTATGTAATCAATGTTAAAAATTTTACCTAAATCTATTTTATTAATCCTCAAATTATATTGAGTCAGCCATGGCTACAATATGTAAATCAAGATAGTTAGAATACCATTCTAAGTCAATAAAATGATTTGGAATAAGAAAAATTCCTATCTTTATACCATAAACACACAAAGCGAAAATAAAATTTTAAACTTTGAAGGAAGATTTTTTTTTTTTTTTTTTTGATAGATAAAAAATTTCAATCTTATCTCAAAAAAAGTTGGATCTGGATCAAAAAACAAAGAAAGATAAATTTTCTTTGTCCTTCCAACACTAATAAATTTTGGTTTACTAACTACTGGAGTAGGTTGATTTGGCTTTCATCTTTAATTTGAGAGATTCAAAGTTTTACCGTTGCTTCTTTTCGTTGAATTCAATATTGAAAATAATATTAATAATAATAAAAGAAAGGACGCCAATACTTACAAATCTTTTTTTTTTTTCCATCTTTTTCTTTATTTTTTCGACATACTCCATGTCCCGGCCATGTCTTTGTCATGTTCTGGCCTTGTTTGATAATTTAAAATAAATAAAAAAAAACAGCTGGGATAATTTAAATAAAATGGGACACGTCTCATATTTTGAAAATACCATTTTACCCATGAAAACTTCAATCGCCCACCTCCCCTTCTCTTTCACTTATGGATTCTAATGGCAGGTAAAAAATTTCCCTCTCAATTTATCTTTATATTTGTGTTACCTAATCTCAAATTTTTGTGATTTTTTGTTTATTGTCCACTGCTGTTATATATTTTTCCCTTTTTCTTGAATTTTACGTATTTTTCTCTTTTTCTTGAATTAGTGTGTTTGCTTCAACGACATCTTTAGATAGATTAATTAATATATTTTTAGGAAATTTTGTAAATATACTGTTACTAATTGAGTTATTGTGGAAATTATAATAATTTGGTAATGGCTTGAAGCCTAGTTGAGTCTGGGTGGTTATGGCTAAATTCAATTCCATTATTTCAAACATTTTTTTTTCTTAGTTTTACTTGTTGAGTTTAACTCTTTGCTTCCATTCCCCCTTTCTTAGGAGATGTTGAAGCATCAAATTTTCCACTTAAGATGTTTTGTGTTTATCCTATGCTTAGCTCTATAAGAATATGATTTAGGAAAGCATCTTAATGCTACAATGAAATCACGTATTTTTTGTAAGTTAAATTTTATTGTATGCTTTTGTTTATTGTTTTCCTAAGATTATGACATTTTTCATGTAGGACTCTACCGCATCAAAAGAAGATAGTGATACAAATTGCACGTTGGGTTCCCCATTTCATTTTATTCAGCCACCAACCCCTCCCATCTCTCTCTTCTTCCAAGTGATTCTTAGTTGTTGAGATATATTTAATATTACTTGTTGAGATTGTGTTTGAGTTATTGGGCTCAGCTAAAGCCATTTGAATAGTTAGTGTTTGGTCTGTTGGGTTGTTGGTTAAATGGGCCTGCTTTTTGGGGATAGGTGGGTTCAACTCTTGTTTGGGTACTAAATTAGATTGACATAATTCTGGTTATTTGGTAAGTTGCAACCAAATCTAATCTATGTAAATTTCCCAAATTTCTCCAGTCACTGCCAATTTGAGCTTCTCATTTATCAACTTTTGGTCATTTAGTATATATCCCACATGTTGCATCTTTCTTCATCATAAGTTGAACACCTATCTCCCTGCAATAGTTTTTGTTCATATATGCCCAAGCATATCACATGCATGGCAAAAGTTTCCCAATTTTTTTTTTCATATTTAAAAGGAACCCACAAGTATGGTAAATTATCTTGTTCAAGAGGAAATCCAGTGACTAGGGACACGTAACATCAAATTCTACTTTAAGATGACTCCCAAATTGTCTATTGAGAGGCAAAGCCATAATTAAACTTGAACCCAAAACTCAGTGGAGGAGAAATCAAGTTGATTAAAATAAATCTCATGAAAAAAAAAGTTCATTAAAATAAATGACTGCATATATAGGAGTATTTTGAGAATTTTAGAAAAAAAAATTCATTAAATTTAATTCAAAATTTTCCAATTTCTCTCAATTATAGAAGGAATGAAGCTTTGAAATTTTGAGGAAATAGAGAATAATGAGTGTTCAATCTTACTTATTCCATTCCCTTCCACTTAAACTTACAAACAAATTAAAAAACTTTTCATTCTCTTTATTAATAAGCCCAAATAAAATAAAGAAAGAATATTTTAAATCTTGTTTTAATTCCTTTCTATTTCATTCATTTCCCTCTTCCCGAGCTAGCTGTTAGACTTAGGAATCCTATCAAGTTGGATAGTTAAATCAATATCATTTTATTAGGCCTAAATATAAGAAGATAAATTTATATATATTTCTTAAATATAAGACAAAATTTAGATACAGTATTTTAGATGTTGTTCTTTAGGTTTCTCTCTAAAGATTCAACCATGTAATTACTTAATTAAAACATATACTTCCATTCCACAAGAAAAAATTCACATGGTAGAATTTTAAGAAGAAAACTTAAGAAATAACTTCCAAGAACATTAGCATTTGGAAATGCTAATGCCATATGTAAGATGTATTTGGCATTTCAAATCCTAAAATGTACTGCATCAGAGAATGCTAAAGTTAAGTATTGTAAATTTTTTTGCAATACTGTTACAGTGCAATTCTACTTTTGGAATTGCACAGTAGCAATATTGTAAAAATAATAATAATATTTTATTCTCAGTTGATGTGAACTTTCTCTCTCTTCTCTCTCATTTTCTTTGTTCTCTTCTCTCTCTTCCTTCTCTCTTTCTCATCTGCTCTCTCTTCTCTTTAGACCCAAACACCATCCTCCTCCCAACATCAACATCACACATCACAGTGGCTCAATTTTTCTAGTGGGTTGCGATCTGGCGGGTTCTGTGGTTGCTTTTTGTTTTTTTTTTTTTTTTTTGTTGTGACTGGTGCTTAAAGGAAGAGGTGGGTATGGCTGAAGTAGGTTGTGGGTTGTGGTTAGGTCCAGTGTTTGGGTCGTGGTTGGGTTGTGGCTTAAGTGGGTTGTTGGTCATCGGAGATTGCCAGTGTTTGGGTCCGGCGAGGTCATGGCGAGATCGGCGTGGGTCATGGTGATGGGTTTGGTGGAGATTAGCGTGGGTCACCGCATGGTTGGCTGGTTCTTCTAGGTTCTGCCTTTCCGATGGAGTTTTTTTTTTTTTTTTTTTTTTTTTTTTTTTTTTTTAATTAATATGGGTTTTTGTTCCAGTGGGATTTTGGTGGGCAATGGGCAGTGGTGGTGTGGTGGGCTTGTGGAGGCGGCATGGATTTCTGATCGGTGGCTTAGGTTTGCTGATCGGTAGCTTGGGTATTTTCGATGTATTTTTGGGTTGATCATCGGCGTTTTTCTGGGTATCTTTGACGGCCTGGGTTTCAAATTGGCGACGTGGGTTTCTGATTGGTGGCTTGGGTTTGCTGATCGGTGGCTTGGGTAGTGGGTGTGGTGGCCGTTGTTGGCTCCAAATGGTTTGATGGTTTGTGTGTGTGTGGCTCTGTTGAAGGTTTGATGGTTTGTATTTATGTGTGTGTGTGTGGCTCTATGTGTGTGGTGATGGGTTTGGATAGGTTGATCGGTGTATCATGGGTCTCTGTGTGTGTGTGGCTCTATTGAAGGTTTGATGGTTTGTATTTATGTGTGTGTGTGTGGCTCTATGTGTGTGGTGATGGGTTTGGATAGGTTGATCGGTGTATCATGGGTCTCTGTGTGTGTGTGGCTTGTGTGTTGAACCAGTACTAGAGGTTGAGGGAGAAAGAGAGGAAAAAAAAAATGACTGTTGAAAAGCCCAAGAAAACCAAGTCTGAAAAAAAGTGACGGTTAGAAAGAAATAATAAAGAAAGATTAAAAAAAATATTTTAATAAAAATAGAGTTTTGGGATGCTGGATGTATTGTAAAATGGTATGATATAATGATAAAATAGCTTTTTAGAATGGTAAAATAGAGTAGAATTAAAAATTTTCAATGCTAATGCTTTAAGTACAGTACCTAAATCTTGTTTCTTAATATAACTTAAATTCTCCACTCATAATTCTAATAAATAATTAATAAAATTTACACAATTTTTTTTTTTTTTTTTGGTCAAGAATTTACACAATCTAAATATATGGTAGATTGCATCACTCATCAAGTCAAAAGGACAAAACAATTATTTTAAGAGGTCGCTTCAAGTTCAAAGTAAACATTGCAAGTCGAGGCCCGGAGCAAGTCAAAACAAGCTGCAGTCGCCCTCGCCTAAGCCCTTTTCCTTAACACAAACCCATCACCATTCACTACGTCGGACTCGGACCCATGTGGAATCAACCGTTGGTTCATTCGTTTCAGATAAGGTAGAGGTAGTAACGTTTGTCTTTGTCACATGTTAAATCCGCACGTATCGTCACACATTCATTTCTCGAATCAAAGATGCCAATACCTCAGCAAGACTCAAAATCCAGACAAAGAGAAAGAGTGTTGAGTCAGAAACGTATATAAAACTTAATAGTAACACTGTACTACTGTGTGGTGTGTACAGCACTGTTAAAATGTCAACTTTTCTCCAGATTCTCGTATAAATATATATCGTTGTAGCCAAGAAACCGTTTGTTCGTTCTATCTATATATCTTTTACTTGGTTGCTCAGTGTTTCTCTCTTTCATTACATGCAGATATAGATTGAGAAAGAGAGAGAGTGTTATTGGATTTGATTGAAAATGGCTGTGAAGCTTTCTACATGGTTTTTGAGCCAAGGGATGATGAGTGGACTGAACTCCAGCAGCAACCACTCAAATGTTCGTTTTTTCTCACCTTCCTATCGCTTACTTCCTGCTTCCTGTAAAATGCGTCACCGTAATTTCAGGTTCCTCTCTATTTGTTCAATCTCATTCTTTTATTAATTGGAGCTGTATTTTGTGTTTTTTGTTCTTTGTCATCATAGTTTTGATCGTTTGATTGAGCTTTTGTTTTATGGGTATTGTTCTATAAATTGATTTATTTCTTGGGTTTGGAAATTGGGTGCCTTTTCTTGATGTTGATTGACTTGTAGTATGATGATCGCTAAATTTTCCTTTTTGGGTGGTGGGGGTTTGAAAATTCATACAATACACTTCCAAATTTGCCTTATTGATTGTATTGTGAATTGGTTCGGATTATATTTGTATCGATTGAAAAAAAATGAAAACCATATTCGCCGCCTTTATCCTTATCCCAATTGATGCAATCGAATTATTACCTTTTGCCATCACCACTAGTACACAACCTTCTTGGAGCTGATGTACCACTGATAGTGATAGATAGAGCTATTGCCTAGGGAGTTTCGAACCCACGGCCGTACCCTCCACCCTTTCTTATGTGGGGAGGAGGTTTGGTTTGAGCTAGAGCTCATTGGCAACATATTTGATTATATATAATCCAAAAAAACTAATCTAGAAACCTATGTATCTGTCCTTTTTTTTTAAATATTGTGCCTCTAAGCTTGTGGAACCTAAGTTAAAATGACTGTCGTTGGTTCAACAGGTTGAGGTAAATGGTGGCAAGGCTAGGAAGAAATAGAACTGAAAATGCATTTTATGAGATGTTAGAGGTTGCTGACTGAGATAGACATATCACATATGCTTCCAGGAGGAACGGGCAAAAATGAAGATATAGGAAGTGAGTCTAAGATTGATTCATAAATTTCAGCAAATTGGAACAGCTGACCCAAAACTTAAGGATATTGCTTAGACAAGTTTATTTGAGTTAATTATCAAAAAAATCAATGTGGGTTACTTATGGCTTCCTTGAAATGTTAATTTCACAGTACTTGGTTACAGCTGGTCTATCACTCTATTGTCTTTAGCATTGGATCAATTTGATTCATTGAATTGAAATTGTTTTCCTTATTACAATATCTACACAAATTAATGCTGAATTTTTGTTTATTAAAGATTTAATTTTTCTCTGTACTATTGTGCACATTGAAGTATTTTGGATCTTGAAGTATATGAGCTTATAGAGGCTTAATTGCCCTTAGGTTGACCCTTATTTTATTTATTTATTTTTTGTAATAAGTTAGTATTAGAAAGGGAAAAAAGAAGGTTTTTGGGGGGGGGGGGGGGGGGGGGAGGTAGTGTAAAAATATAATCACCAAAAAAAAAAAAAAAAAAAAAAGTTCTCACTGCCAAAAGATAAGGTCACCAAGAAAATCTAAAAAACGGGATCATAGAAAAGAATCAAGAACAGACTGATACCTAGTAGAACATAAAGATAAGAAAAATTGACTTTATTTCCCCCGACGACTTTGCTGGAATTTCAGAATCCTTGTTATTTCTTTATATACACAGACACCACCTAAGTTAAAAAAACAAAAACATCTCACTGCCAAAATCTAAGGTCATCAAGAAAATCTAAAAAGGGGATCATAGAAAAGAATCAAGAACAGACTGATACCTAGTAGAACAGAAATATAAGAAAGGTTGACTTTATTTCCCCTGAGGACTTTGCTGGAATTTCAGAATCCTTGTTATTTCTTTCTATACAAAGAAACCACCTAAGGTATGATGGACTAGGTCCTGAGCTACAGACTTCTTCCGCTCCCCAATTTCATCCTCTTATTTCGCTTAGGTTGACCCCTTTTTTACCAAACAAGATAGGACAAACTCTCATTGCTGAATTTTTTTTTTTTTTTAGGATTCCAATTCCTAGAAAATTATAAATTTATAACCTTTTCACATCTGATCTTACATACAAATCTAAATGCACACTTTAGAGCACATTATAGCACTTAATGAACTTGATGCCTTTTGGCATCCATTGTCTATGAATTGTGGTGGCAATGGTGAGTATTCACTTGAAAACCATGTATTCTAATTTGAACATTGCTCTGCTTGTTTGAGTTGAAAACAAAAAATTAGGTAGAATGGTCTGATTAAGCACGTACTATGTGCTCTACTTTCCAAATTCAGATTCCTTGAAAATTTATCTTCAATAAATTTTCTTGTATTATAGACATGTAATTTTCTTAAGCAATCATAAATTCTCACCCAAGTTACCAGCTCCAGAAGCAAATTTTTTAAATTTGATTGAATTTCTTTTATGGAGTTTTTATTATTATTATTATTATTATTATTTTGTGTAATTTACATAGTTTATCTTATCTCGGATTAAAAAGTTTATGTACCTTAAATTTGATTATTAGTATGCACTAACTTGATCATACAAAAATTACATACAGTTCCCAGCATAAAAAGCAACAATTGAAGAAAGTGTCTCATGAACAGCCTCCAACAAATGCAGATTTCCAGCCAAATGGTGATGAGGATTTAGAATCCGAAAATGCTTCAGTTATTAATATCCCAATTTTGAGTCAGGAACTTATTTCAAATGATGATGTTGACACAAGCATAGCTCTGGAGCATAACAGTGCAAAACAATTGAAGAAAGCCTCTCATGAACAGCCTCCAACAAATGAAGATTTCCAGCCGAAAGGCAATGGGGAGTCAGAATCCGAAAATGCTTCAATTATTAATGTCCCAATTTTGAGTCAGGAACTCATTTCAAATGATGATGTTGACACAAGCATAGCTCTGGAGCATAATAGTGCAAAACAATTGAAGAAAGCCTCTCATGGACAGCCTCCAACAAGTGAAGATTTCCAGCAAAAAGGCGATGAGGAGTCAGAATCCAAAAATGCTTCAGTTATTAATGTCCCAATTTTGAGTCAGGAACTCATTTCAAATGATGATGTTGACACAAGCATAGCTCCGGAGCATAACAGTGCAAAACAATTGAAGAAAGCCTCTCATGGACAGCCTCCAACAAATGAAGATTTCCAGCCAAAAGGCGATGAGGAGTCAGAATCTGAAAATGCTTCAATTATTAATGTCCCAATTTTGAGTCAGGAACTCATATCTAATGATGATGTTGACACAAGCATAGCTCTGGAGCATACCAGTGCAAAGGAGTTGAGTAGTCCAACTATAACTAATGAAGAAAAATCTTTGGTATGGTCCTTCACCAAGACATCTACAACAAAATCAATAATCTGTGTTTGGACTATACCACTTTATTTTTTTTCTTTCTATCTATATTTCATGTTATTTACCCGGTGGGTGGGATTCTCACTGGTAAATTAAGAAAATTAATTGGAGATAAATGGAGAGTAAATGCAGTTGTTTACGGACAATAAGTAACAACCCAGAGATCAAAAACTGTTTGATTTTTACAACAAAAACTGTTTTCATTTCCTCTTTTTGGCTAGAAAAGCTAAGGATAATCGATGTAAACTTAAACAAAATTATTATATTCTTTGCTTGTCTCACAGGCTATAAACGTAGGTGGTGCAGAGCAACTATCAAGTGTTCAATCTGAGGATTTAGTTGGCATGATAAGATATGCAGAGAAAAGTAGGATATTTTCTGTACTTTTATAATCCTTTTGGTATCTGTCTCTTTAGTTTAGCATCTTTGTATCAATTTACAGTGAAATACATACCTATGTTTCCATTCTTGCTATAGATATCCTTCTTCTCAATCAAGCTCGGGTTCGTGCGCTTGAAGATGTTGAAAAGATTCTCACTGAGAAGGAGACACTGCAAGGAGAGATCAATGCTTTGGAGATGAGACTTGCAGAAACTGATGCCCGGATTCAAGTTGCTGCCCAAGAAAAGATACGTGTGGAACTTCTTGAAGACCAGTTAGAGAAGTTGCGAAATGAATTCACTCAAAGGGGTGGTACTGAAAGAATTGAGCTTGATATGTATGAGAATCATGAAAATCTTTTGAGTAGTGAGGACTCTATAATACATAATAATAGTTTTCATCCTCTTACCAAGGAGCTTAGCTCATTGAGGGAAGAAAATGTCTTCCTAAAGAATGATATACAAGCACTTAAGTCTGAGCTTAATTATGTCAAGAACACAGATGAACGTGTGCTTATGCTTGAAAGACAACGATCGTTGTCAGAATCTTCCCTAAAAGACTTGGAGTCTAAACTTTCTGCTTCTCAGGAAGATGTTTCCAAACTTTCTTCTCTGAAAGTTGAATACAAGTACTTGTGGGAGAAGGTGGAGAATTTACAAGAATTGCTAGATAAGGCAACCAAACCAGCAGATCAAGCTATTACAGTGTTGCAGCAAAATCAGGAGCTCCGAAAGAAGGTTGATAAATTGGAAGAATCCCTTGAAGAAGTTAATGCCTATAAACTCTCGTCAGAAAAATTGCAACAATATAATCAATTAATGCAACAAAAGATCAAGCTTTTGGAGGATCGTCTTCAAAAGTCTGATGAAGAGATACATTCTTATGTTCAATTATATCAAGAATCAGTGAAGGAATTTCAAGAAACACTTAATAATCTGAAAGAAGAAAGCAAGAAAAGGGCACTAGATGAACCTGTGGCTGACATGCCTTCAGAATTTTGGAGTCGTTTATTGCTCATGATTGATGGTTGGTTGCTTGAGAAAAAAATATCAACCCATGATGCAAAGTTGTTGAGAGAAATGGTTTGGAAGAAAGATGAACAAATTCGTGATGCATACATGGCATGCAAGGAAAAGAATGAACGTGAGGCTGTAACTACATTTCTCAGGCTAACATCATCACCAACATGGTATTAATTATTTAATAGTAAATTGTGGTGAATATATATGCTGTTCATTAATTTGTACCCTTTGTTGATCAGTCCAGGATTACATGTAATTCATATCGCAGCAGAGATGGCACCAGTTGCTAAGGTGTGCTCAACTTTGCGCTATAATCTTTCCTTTCTTTCTTTGCTTGATCTTTGTGAAAACTTCAGTGAAGGATCTGAAGGTCTTTTATGTTGGTTTAGAATTACATTACATACTGCTGAATAGATGGTCAAATATTGTCAGAGGAATCTGTGACGCTCAAAATGTCCATGTTGATGTTATTGACAAATTCTCTCCTACATTGTAGTGTATCATTTATTTTATGGAAATATAAGTAAGGGGGACCAATGAAGGAACTTGTGTGTTGGTTGGAAATATCTTATGTCAAATTATATTAGTGTATACAGAACCTGGGATTTCACTTAAGCCTCTTTGATAAGATGCTTGATTGTACATATAAATTTATAAAGTCAGCTGTAGTATAGCTTCTGGGTTCAGAAATGCAATTTCTTTTTCCTTGCTGAATTCTGTAATGGTGCTTGTGTAGAGAAGTTGCCACAGCACAAATAGTTATTTTCTACTCTTTGGTTGAACTGTGTATGTTATATCCTTTCTTATGGAAAATGGTATATGGTCCCCAGTCCCCTTATTGCCTTTTCAATAACAACATAACAACTTCAAAATAAAAGGATACTCAACCATAACCTTAACGTTACTATTATTTTCATTATTAAATTATGACTAACATACACTTTTTGTCCTTGAAATTTTGTCGGAGTTAGATTTCGTCCATCAAATTTAAAATGTATCAATTTTGTCCTTTGAAAATTTGCCATTAAAGAAATTTCATACGTGGCAGATTGAGTGTTGGCATGGCACATATGTTAAAAATTTGTATAGCGTGGCATAAATTTAATAGCAGATGGATAGAAGGATTAAATTGATACCTTTAAAATTGTTAAAAAGACAAAAGTTGAACTTCCACCAAATTTTTTAGATGGAAAAGTATATATCTCCCACTGATAGTACCTTATCTTTGTGCCTTCAATTATTAAACACATTTTTTTTTCATTTTTTTTTTTTTTTTGATAAATAACGTAAGAACTTTTTATTAAAGAATATCCAACCCAAGTACACTGGAAATGTACTATAGTGGCAGAGATTAGTAACCCAAATTACATTTATTTTTCCTTTTTGATTGCACCAAAGTTGGTTAAGCTTTTTTTAGGTGGTTTGAAGCTGGCTTTATCTTGGCTTGTGCTCAGTTTGGTATTTTAAGTTTCCTTCACAAGTTTTTTTAGATTATACAGAAGACTATATAATGGCTTAACACACAAGTCAAAATGCTCCACAAATGCTCTTTGTTGGATCTTATTTACCACACATATCTCAAATTACCTGGCTGTTAAAATATTTCTTCAGCACATTTACTTCGCTATATTTTGCATGAATGAAAGTAGTATATGATTTTGTTTGGCCTTTATCTAGTTTTCAGCATTGAACCATTTTCTCTTCTGGTGCTGGCCTTGTATCCAAGTGGAAAATAAAAGAAAAGTTTGAATACTAAAATTTTTTAACATTTATTCGGACAAGAAAAAGGATAGGTGCTCATGTGCTATAATCATGATTCATGAACCATGATTTAAAATTTTATGTTTTCTGTTCTTGCTTAGTTTTTAGTGTTAGTTCTATGATTTCTTCAAGATTCTACATTGCTTCTGTAGGTTGGTGGTTTGGGGGATGTTGTAGCTGGTCTTGGTAAAGCTTTGCAAAAAAGAGGACACCTTGTGGAAATTGTTCTTCCAAAATATGATTGCATGCAATATGATGGTATTCGTGACTTGAGGGTGAGTTATTTTTTGTGATAATATTTTGAAGTACCTGAGTTTCAAGAATATCTCAATGATCTGATTAACTGATATAGGTCCTGGATGTGGTGGTAGAGTCATACTTTGATGGCCAACTATTCAAAAATAAAATCTGGGTTGGCACAGTTGGAGGTTAAGGATTTTATAGTTTTTGCTTGCATTGTATACTTTAGAACATGGACTGTACAAAAATTCTATGTTTTAGCGTAAGATACTTATTATAAATTTAATTATGCAGGTCTTCCTGTTTATTTTATTGAACCTCATCATCCTAACAAATTCTTCTGGAGAGGAGAAATTTATGGCGAGCATGATGATTTCAAACGTTTTTCATTTTTTAGCCGTGCGGCACTTGAGTTGCTTCTTCAAGCTGGCAAGAAACCAGACATAATACATTGCCATGATTGGCAGACAGCTTTTGTTGTATGGTCCATATAATCTTCATTGTTGACTTGTGCTTTATTGATGTCTGACATTTATTTTTATATATTTATTCTTCTAAATGAAAATTTTTTGCCTTCTTAGGCACCACTTTACTGGGATTTATATGCCCCTAAAGGGTTGAATTCAGCTAGAATATGTTTCACATGCCACAACTTTGAGTACCAAGGGACTGCTCCTGCTGCAGAATTGGCATCTTGTGGTCTTGATGTCCATCAGCTAAACAGACCAGACAGAATGCAGGACAACTCTGCACATGACAGGGTCAATCCTGTTAAGGTAAAGTAATTATTGATACGTATTTACAAATTTTTTTTTTTTGGTGTTGAGAATCACATTTATAATTGATATCATAAAGACATGAAAATATTTCATAATGTCTTATGGATTCCCTATTTTCAGGGTGGAGTTGTATTTTCTAATATTGTGACGACTGTTTCGCCTACTTATGCACAAGAGGTGCAGTCTGCTGAGGTACGAACTTTGCCTTTACGTTGGTTTTTGTTGCATTTACATTAAAAATTCACAAAAATGCTTTGAGGTTGCTTCTATAGTCATTATTATGATTAGGCTCCCGGTTGAGAAGATTAGGGGGAAGATTAGGGGGGAAAAGTTGGGGAAATTTTCCATTTAACATGATTTTAGCAACTATTTTGTCATTTGACATGTTTTTTAAACATATTAGTAAACTAGCATCTTGAGCCTTGGAGACTCGAGTTTGGCGAAAAAACTCAAGTCTTAGAGACTCGAGTTCAGTGAAAAAATAAGAAGATCTGAAGAGTAAAGAACCCACGGCAGATCAGAAGAAGAGGACAAAAGAAGAAGAACCTAGAAGAAGAAGAAGAACCCACACGGCAGATCTGAAGAAGAAGAACCCAGAAGAAGCCACCACTTGGAACTCAAGGCTTAGAGACTAGATTTTCAAAGCCTTAAGATGCTAGTTTGCAAAATAGTTTTGCAAACTTGACAACTAATTAAATTGTTACAAAAATAATGTTAAATGGCAAATTTCCTTGAAAAAGTCCCTCTTTTTCATTCACATCAGGTAATTAAATATCACATAAGCTCTATGTACTGACTTTACATGACATGATGGAATAACATTATTCCTGGCTTCAAATTGATCCAAGATGATTAGGGTGGGGTGTCTACCATGTCTTACAAAATTCAGCGCAGATGTTTTGAGGGAGTATTCATATCAGTCTCATTGCTTTCATGAAGCCCTTATATGTTGTTATTTTTTGATTTACAGGGAGGAAAAGGTCTCCATTCAACACTTAATTTTCACTCAAAAAAGTTTATTGGGATTTTAAATGGAATTGATACTGATGCATGGAATCCTGCCACTGATACATTTCTCAAAGTCCAGTACACTGCAAATGATCTTCAAGGGAAAGCAGAAAATAAGGAAGCTATGAGAAGGCATCTAGGGCTTTCTTCTGCAGATGTCAGGAAGCCACTGGTAATTTTATTTTATCAAATGGTGACATCAGCATATCAGATTAAGTTTTCATATTTGTTGACATTTTAATATGCAGCACTAATATAGTAGTATAATATGTTACCCTTTTGAAAAAGTTATATTTTGACTCACCACATTTGTGGTTTTACAATATACTGTCACCAGCTATGGAAATTACATTTGGGATCCTAGGAGCTGTACTTTAAGCTTTGTATTATCATGCATACATGGGAAAATGTTTTTTTATTTTATTTTATTATAAGTGAATGAAGAATTTTTATTGAAAAGGGGGATTGCTTCATGTTCACAATAATGAACACAAAATATCTTAAAAAATTACAAAGAATCAAACCGAAACTCTAAGAGAATTATGAAACTCAAAAATAGAAGTAAAATGAGTGAAACCCCTAACCATAGACCAATCAAACAAGGTATGAATCAATAAGGATTTTTACTGATCGAGGGATCTCTCAATGTCGTTAAACATATGAGAGTTGCATTCCTTCCCACTAAACACATCAAACATGGTGGCACTAAATTCTAAACATCTAAAGAATGCTTCTAAACCAATTCTTGCACCCAAACAATAAGGCCTTTACTATCAAAGGAATCACCCATTACATTCCAAACATGATAAGAACTTTACTCCACAGCATATGATATGAGTAACATCACAATGAAGTAATAAATGGTCCACTTTTTCCCTGCAATATTGACACAAGCAGCGCCATCCTATCCTTCTTAATAAGGTTATCAATAGTAAGAATTTTACCCCAAGCTTCTGGCCATAAAAATAAAGAAACCCTCTTTGGGGCCTAGACACACCATATACTCTTCTAAGGGAAAAAAATGCCATTTGTGCCACGGATAGCTTTGTATTAAGAACAAACATGAAACTTGCCTCTCCCCATTAAGCACTATTTCATCTTATCACCCCCCCTCCCCCCTAGGCACCTGAGAATGGATATGATTTGAAAAGAAATTAACAGAGCCCAACTCCCAATTATGGAAGTCCCTTTGAAAACTTACATCCCAGCTCCTAACCTCCCCCCATCCAGCCTAGAATCCAACGAATCAAAGATGGAGGCTTTCGTATCAGCTGAGCTGGCAAACAGACATGGGAAATTGTTAGCATGGAGGCTTAAGACATGCAACTCTGTCTCATATATGCCCTGCTGTAAGTTCATACTGGTATCAGGACTGAAAGTTCCATTTGAACTTACAACTAAAATACAGGAATGTATACAGTTGGGAGAACTTAGATTCGGAAATTTCTCCCATTTTATTTTTGTTCTCTTTAATTGCTTTATAAACAGCCTCCCTGCCCTTCTTTTTTCAAGTTTTTGTACCAAGGTCATGTTAATGCATTCTTTAACAATATACGTGGCAACAAAATGTGATTCCACTACCAGAATCTTTGCAGTTAAGTTACAGTGTTTTAGGATCCTTTTTGTTGTTTTTATTGAATCCATGTTAATGATTTAATAGATAGAGAAGTCTGTTTTGGATAAATATTAGGGCACTTAAAATTCTTCTTTTATTGTTGGGAGTGTTTGAGATATCACAATAATGTTCTTAAAAGGGACCTTTTAATTGTTTGGTTTGTATGTCATAATTTTTTTGGAGATGTACTCCCATGTAGGACCATCTTTATGTTTTGAAGAAACGACATTGTCACTGGCCTTGTAAGAAAGGTCTTTGGGTTTATCATGTGAGAGAAGGATGTGGGAGGGTGAAGGCTACCTCTGACTGTGTAGCCTAACATTTCCACTTGATAAAAAGGAAAAGACAAGAGAACATAATTGGCATTTTCTATATTTCTTTATTTGATCCTGATTATAGTTGGTGAATCTGCTTGAAATCTTACTTGATTTTGTTTGATCTTTTATTCGATAGTTAGGCTGCATAACAAGATTGGTGCCTCAGAAAGGTGTACATCTTATTAGACATGCGATATATCGAACGTTGGAGCTGGGAGGACAGTTTGTACTTCTTGGCTCAAGTCCAGTGCCACATATTCAGGTAATGTTTTACTTTTTCTTTATTAAATTCTTTACAAGTAGATCCCCCACCTCCCACCCCTGAAAAAAAGAAGAAGATGGAGTGTAAAAGGAAAACCTCACCTTAATCAAATGGTTGATTTTTATTTTGAAGGTCTAATCCTAGTAATTTCTTATTCATTCTTCTAACATCGATACTACTATGTGTAGAATCAATATCAGGAGCATAAAAGAAATTGAGAATGGAAAATTCAGTAGTATTATTCTACAAGTTTGAAAACTTCTTTCTGACCCAAATTTGCATGTGAAACTTCTTTTTAAAATTCTAAAGATCTTTCTCTTCTTCTTCTTCTTCTTTTATTTAAGTTTTAAGCAATAGCTATATCGAGAAAAAGTGTGAGAAAGGGGCACAGCCCTAGTAAATGGGGAATTTACATAGGAAGAGGCAAAAGGAAATGAAAGTAAACAAGTACAGAAAATATTATCTAAAATTCAAGTTAACCAGGAACTCCAGCAAGTTGAAGTAGAGAATGAGATATAGGCTGAAGTCCATTCATAGAAAAAAGAATAATAACAAAATAATAAAAAAAGAAGAAGAAGAAACTAAGAGAGAGAGAGAGAGAGAGAGAGAGAGAGAGAGAGAGAGCTTCAACTTCGTAAGAAGTAACTTCTTCCCCTTGAAATGATGTGCATACCTATATCTCCCTGTGCACCACATTAAACATAACAGAATAGTCTGCCGTTTGTCACCATTTGTTCTTTCGCCAAAATATTCTTTCTAACATGATAATATAATCCTCACGATAAGGCTTACCCCTTTTCTTTCTCTTTTCTTAATGAATGAGCAATTATATTTCAAAGAAAATATTACAGCAAGTTAGTACAGAAAAAACTTCACAAATCTTGCTGGGACAGCCAGCTGCACAAAGACAAGATTCATACAGCAGGGGAAAAAAAAAACCCTAAGCAAAGTGCTATCAGCAAGGAGAATTTCTAAGGCTTGGCGGAGAGATGCCCCAATAGCAGCACAGCACTCTATTCAAAACAGAATTGCAGAAACAGTCCCTGCTTTCTACCCTATTTTTAACTTCCTATTTGATAGTTCTAATAATAGTCTCTTCAGACTTGATCCTGCCTTGACAAGTTGCGCTATCTCTTAACTTCCACAGATTATAGGCAGCAGAACATAGAGCTGTTTTGCAAAGGGCAGCTCTCAAACTCAATCCCCTCAACTGGTCTTCACCCCACAACATGATGTCCTTTTAATGGAATTTAGGATTTATTATAAAACGCCAGCCCATAATGGTTTTCCACACTCTTCTGGATATGGGGCACTTAAAGAAGAGGTGCTCCCTATTCTCAATTCTATTTTTGCATAAAACACAAATAGCATCAGTTACTACTCCCCATGGTAGAAGCCTATCCTTTGTCAACAGCCTATTCTGACTTGCTAACCAATGAAAGTGTGTTTAGTAATTGAACCTAAAAACCAGATCAATTGATACCACTTGACCTCTGGATTTTTCCTTCTTATATGCTGGACCAGGTACTAGAACAAGAATAAAAGCCAGATTTAGAAGGAATCCAGAAAGGCCTATCCTCATCTACAATTTCTACCAATGAGAGTTTAGTCCTGAATGGCCACTAAATTATCAGATCTTGCGGTGGCCAGAGCCACTTCTGATTCTGCAAGACACTAGAGACCAAAGCAGTCAACAAGCTAGCAAAGTCATAGACTGTTTTATGACCATATCTTTGATAAAAGACACCATCATGATGCCACCATCATGCCAAAGATAGATGATAGATCCATGCCCAACATCAAATCAAATAAGAGGTCTAACTTCATTTCAGAGTTTTGGAATCTTCCTCTAGCTCCATGTACAATCCTGAGGGATTTTGACAATCCAAAAGCTCCTACCCTCCAAAAGCTTAGCTTTCACCCAAGCAACCCATAAAGAGCCTGCCTGAGCAAACAAAGACCATATAAATCCATGAACATATTTAAAAAAGGAGAAAGTATCGATACAAAGATAATTTTAAGCAACCAAGTAAATAATTTGTTTCAACAACCTTAGTAAAGTAAAGTATATCAAATAGCTATATAGCTACAACAATAACAACAAAAACAACCAAGCCTTAGTCCCAAAATTTTTGGGATCAGCTAATTAAATAGCTCTATAGCTACTGTCATGAAATTTGAATTAAAACATATAGCACTTAACAAGAATCACAAATGAGCAAAACTTAGTTACAGTTCTTTAGGTGCTATATATTAAGTTTCCAAATTAAATTCAAACACTTGGTTGCATTGATCAATGTTAGACAAATAATGTTATCTTTCCTAAGAATAATTAAATTTAATACAACAATATGTTTGAATTTAATTGGGGAACCCAGTGAATAACACCTAAGAAATTTTATTTAAGTTTTACTTATCACAAATCAATTAGGTATGCATTATTGTAGTCAAATTCAGAATTACTGAATTATAGAAATTGTTATGTAATTTATTAATAACTAAAATGTGCAATGATCAAAGAGATGATTGGTTCATTCAAAGACTTAAGTGTATCAAGTGGAATCATTAATCATTAGGATTGGTCTAATAGAATATTAATGATTTTAATTAATGAGACATGAATAATAATGATACTAATAATAGTAGATAAAAATATTTAAAGAAAAATTGATACAGTGCAGCTGTGTAGGACTGAGTCCTGACACAACAACATGCCATACCTTAGACAATTCTAGAATTTTTGGAGTTGAACTTAATCAAAACTTCAGCTTTTATATAAAATATAAGGGTATGTTTGGCAATTGGTTTTTTTTTTTTTTTTTTTTTTTTTTCAATTTTCTAGACCCAAAGATTTGTTTGGTAACTTTTTTTTGATAGATAAAAGGTTAAAATTTGTTTGGTAACTCAAAATAGACAAGAAACAAAAATGGTTTCCAAATCTCAATTTCCAAAGGAAACTGAGAATAGCTAATAACTTGTTTTTAGTTATGAAAACACAGAGAAGCAAATGTACTTAATGAAGTCTAGGCTTTGAGTCCTAGCTGAAACAAAAAAGTGAAACCAAAAGCACAATAACAAAGTCCAAATTAAACTTGCGGCCAAACCCAAACCCACAGCTCTCTCCTCCCTCCCTCTACTTTCTTCTCGTTATCCATGAAATCCTCTTTTAGTTCACAGCCTGACACATGGAATTACCAGACATGACAAACTTGAGCATCGATTACCAATGATATATGAAGAAATGACCCAAGCTTAGAGTTAAATGAGCTAGATTTCATGTTCAGGTTTTGGTCTTATGTTTGAAAGACACAATGCCTATGTGTTCAAACTTTAGTGAGCTTGTTTTAGTCTGGCAACAAATGCATGTACCTGCTATGCTGGCATGTGATTGTTTAGACACGTCTTTTTTTATTTATTTATTTTTTTTATTAATAAAAAAATTTCATAGATTAGTCTAAAAAACAATATATAATATATTGGTTCATCACTTAGTTAATAGTCCCGTTCTTCTCCCAAAAAATAAGTTAACAGGCACAAGAAATTCTCACTCTTGTTTTAAACTAACCAAATGTATTTTTAATTTTGGAAACACAATAAAATCATTTTTTATTTTTATTCTTCAAAACAAGTCTTTGGAAACAAAAAAACAAAAATAATTACCTAACAGAACCTAAGAATATGTCTGTAATGAATCATTTTATTGTATTAATGATTTAATGGTCTCACGTATTAACAGTAATTATGAGAAAATATAAAACCATATTATTGTGTTAGTAATACAAATGCAATTATTGTTAGTGTGCATAGCTCTGGTACCATTCAGAATTTATGTGTTTCATGCAATTGAATTAGAAAAATTATGAAATTAGAGGATAAGATGACAGTTCACTTTGAAGCAAGTACAATTATTCTTCTGAAAATTTATGAATTATGAAGACAATGAGCTCTAGCTCAAATGGTGGTTCCTTCTCCTATAAAAATGGGTGGAGGGTGAATTGTAGATTAAAAATCCATTGTATGTATTTGAAACTTAGCCATAAAAGGAAAAAAATGCATATAATGATTGTCAAATACACATCCTTTTTGAAATTTTAAACTCACCATAACAGCTCTCTCTCTCTCTCTTGCTTATATCCATTAAGAAAGCACAAAAATTGAATATCCATTTAAATTTTTATATATTTAATTTTTCAAAACTTAAAAGTCATCGGTTAGTTGACATGTCAAGATCATTTACATGCGGTAATGAATGTGTCAATTTAATATATCAGATTTAAAACAAAAAGCCAATGGTTCAGTTGCCATGTCCATATTAATTTCATTTTGTAATGAATTTCTTACTATTGAATATCCATTTAAATTTTTATATATTTAATTTTTCAAAACTTAAAAGTCATCGGTTAGTTGACATGTCAAGATCATTTACATGCGGTAATGAATGTATCAATTTAATATATCAGATTTATGCTGAGTGATTTGTGTTTTTGCTCTATGTTTATTGTAAATTTTTATCTTGTAGAGGGAATTTGAGGGTATCGCACACCAGTTTCAGAATCATGATGACATTCGATTGATATTGAAGTATGACGAATCTCTTTCCCATTCCATATACGCAGCATCTGACATGGTCATCATCCCATCCATCTTTGAGCCATGTGGCCTTACACAGGTAAAGTCTGCACTTATTCTTGAGTAAGGCTCCTTGAAAAGAAAACTGCCTGAGCACATTTCTCTCTTAACAAATTGCACTTAATGGAGTGAGACTTAAAGAAGCCACACAGCCCCTGCACTTCTCATTTAAAAAATGAGATGTGGAAAGGATAACTCTTGAAATCAATGGATGATGTTACTTTAGCTATGTTCTCTATCCTCATCTGTGGCATATAAGCCTCTAGCTAAACGCCTTATTTCAATGTACTAGTGTTGAATCCAAATCCTATTATGTTTTTTTAGCTTTATTTTCCGTGTTAACTCCTTGTATATTTTCTCTAGTTGATAGCCATGAGATATGGCTCTGTACCAATTGCCAGAAAAACTGGAGGTCTGAATGACAGGTGGGTTAAGCCTCCTACATAGCGTCGCCATATTGTGATTCAAGTTTATTCCTTTAAGAAAAATCTTATTTGAACATTCTTTTTTTTCTTGTGTAGCGTTTTCGACATTGATGATGATACTATACCTCTCCAGTTCCGGAACGGATTTACCTTTTTAAATCCTGATGAACAGGTAAATCAGTGGAATACTGGGTTGTAGTTGAGTACTTCTATGTCTGTATTTGTGTTCATTAAGTTTTATTTAGCATCCATGTTTGAGGCTTTAAGCAGGCAATTTGCTGCTCTAGTCTGTTAGAGCCTTAGGCTATTGCAGTCAGCAATGAATCTTAGCATCATATGTAGAGACTTTTGTTTTATCCTCTCTCCTCTTGTGTGGATGGACTGTTCTGATGCATCTTTATTTTGACAGGGTGTAAACAATGCTTTGGAACGTGCGTTTAACCTCTACAAGAATAACCCTGAGAAATGGCAGCAGCTTGTTCAGAATGACATGAATATAGATTTTAGTTGGGAGTCATCAGCAGCACACTATGAGGAACTTTACGCAAAGTCTGTGGCCAGAGCAAGGGCCACAAACCGACCTTAAGCTTGTTTGCTGATGGTGATTCACTTCTCTTTTGGCAAAAACAGCCTTATCCATGCAAGCTTGCCTGGAGGAACATTATCGGGTTTTTTCTATATAGAAGTGTAGCTGAGATTGGAACACACTTAATTTATGGATGTTGTACGGTGTATCTATATAAAGTTCAAGCTGAGATTGGAATGCTTGATTTATAGATGTTCTAAGTGGGAAGCCTGGCTAACAATCTGACGTACAGCATGAGAGATTAAATAGTTTTTATTTTATTTATTTATTTATTTATTTTTTGATGAAGGCTCCAGCTGCGTTGGTGGATTTGATATTCCTTTGACCTTCACGGCTTCACCCAACTTCTTGTTGCATTGGATACATTTTTCATTTTATCATGAAAGCAATCAATGTATATTAAATATTATCACATTGTTTTAGATCGAAGTTTAATGTATACCTTCTCTCCACACAAGGCTAATGTGCTTCTTCTTTCATACTTCTATTGTAATACAACATTATTCAATGTTGAACATAATGAACTGATGTTCGAGTGTATCTACTCAAAACATAAATGATTTTGGCAATAAGTACTAAAAATTATTGTGAATTTATTGTCATTCTCCTAACACCCATCTCCCTTACTGTTATGAGGATCTGTCAGTTCCAATTTATATGTTAAAGCTGTTGGATAAGGATGGCAGGCTTCATTTCTGAATAATTGTGTAATCTAATTTGTTGGATAGGGTTTCATGAGACATATCATTGCCTTTGCAAATGACACCTATTAAAAAAATGTAGCACAACATTTAGCAAGTGATTATGGGAATGTAGAACTAGAGAGCCAGTTCAGTAAGATTTTGCATAGTTGTGATATGGAATAAGAATTCGAGTCTTGCTGGGAAGGCTTGATCAGAGACTACAAGTAGAGGGGTCACAAATGACTTTTAATTGTTTATATGAGAACTGTGAAATTCAGCTTTTAGCTTAAATATTTTGTTTGTTAGAAATAGACTGAAAACTTCATCAAAGAGTGAGCATAAATAATGGTTTTTTTTTTTTAATCAAATGTCTTGTGATGACACAGAATTTCTGCGTCAGTCATGTAGAATCATCAAATGCAATTGATTTTATTGTCAATGCCACTACGTTGCATTGAATTAATGTTCTCATATTGATGATATCTTTAGCAAAAGAGTAGCCCTAGACCTCCCTATCTTTGGCTAAATACTTTAGTAACAAGTCTAACATTATACCTCTAGAATCTGGTTTGGTTTTGAAAGCCATTAGCAATCAATTGGCCTACAACCATGTGACATTTCAAACAAGTCTCATACATTATTATTTAATATAATTGAGTTTGAAATTAATTGATATGAAATTAATTAATTTTTATTACTTTATGTTTTAGAAAATTATTATTATATTCTAAAAATAATCTTTAATATATTTAACCAAAAAAATGTTGATTTAAAATTTCTAAAGAATATTAATTATGATTAATAACTTAAATGATAATTAACATGATTTAATGAAAGAAAATTATATGTTATTTTGGGGACTTAACAATTATTGATATATTTAACTTGACGACCTTGAAAATTCTTTTTGACTCCATTCGGATAGGATGCTTGCATGAATCCTATTCCTTGCCCTCAACATGTCCTATTCTGGCTGCTAGTAACAAAAATTGAAAAGAAACTCAACCTTGAGTAGTTGAAAGGTGAACCTTCAAAGAGGCTTGTTTCTTGGTCAGACTCAAATTGTCATCTCTTTCTCAATCTCTCCAAATCCACATAATTAGAATTTAGATTTACCATTTTAATACCGTGGTTATTATTAGTAGATCAAGATTTTCTTGTTCTTGAGAAATTAATCTAAAAAGTCTCATACAAATGGTAAATAGTGATTCTCCGGGAATATTGCATTACTCTTGCTAACAGTTGAACTATAAATTAAAAAATGTTACTTGTATTAATTTATTTTTATAAGCTTATAGTTATTACTATTAACTTATTATCATGGTAATTTGAAGAAATGACAAAGTTTAGCTCAGTAAAAAGCATAGTACTAGATAGCGATTGTGGTTTCATTGTGGCATAATCCTCAGTTCACAAGCAAAGAAATATGTCAGTGCACAAAAAATTACTAGTTACATCACATGAAACTTCTAAATGCCAAAGATAAATGCTTTTTATTACGTTTACAAATAATTTACAACAACAATCTCAATCCAAAAAGTAAATTTCACAATTTTGCCATGCTCACTTTCCAGGGACAAAGTTTGTGGCATAAGCCCAAGCATTGTTGTTAACTGGGTCAGCAAGATGGTCTGCTAAGTTCTCCAATGGTCCCTTTCCAGTCACAATAGCCTGAACAAAGAAACCAAACATAGAGAACATAGCCAATCTCCCATTCTTGATCTCCTTCACCTTAAGCTCAGCAAATGCCTCTGGGTCATCAGCAAGGCCCAATGGGTCAAAGCTTCCACCTGGGTAAAGTGGGTCAGTCACCTCACCGAGCGGCCCACCAGCAATACGGTAACCCTCAACAGCACCCATCAAGATAACCTGTGTGGCCCAGATGGCCAAAATGCTCTGTGCATGGATCAGGCTTGGGTTACCCAAGTAGTCAAGCCCACCCTCGCTGAATATTTGAGCTCCAGCCTTAAACCAAACGGCCTCACCAAACTTGACACCGCTGCGGGCCAAGAGTTCAGGGAAGACACACCCAAGAGCTCCAAGCATGGCCCATCTACAGTGGATGACTTCAAGCTCACGGTTCTTGGCAAAGGTTTCTGGGTCAGCAGAAAGCCCAGCAGTGTCCCAGCCATAGTCACCAGGGAATTCTCCAGTAAGGTAAGATGGGGGCTCACCAGAGAATGGGCCCAAGTACTTGACACGGTCTGGGCCGTACCATGGGCTTCCAGAGGAAACTTGCCTGGTGGCTGTTTTCCTCATGGTGATACGTCCAACACTGAGCTCAGAGGTGGATGGAGCAAGCTGTACTGCCTTGCCTGCAAATGATGGAGAAGAGAGAGCCATGGTTGAGGCAGCCATTGTTGAATTTGTGGTAAGAGACAATTTGATAATGCAATGCAAGGGAGGGAGTGATGGATGTTTGTATCATCAGGGATGCTTTATAAATAGGAGTAACAAGAAAAAGGTCCTTATCTTAGGAGATCAATATCTGCGTTCCTATTGGTTGTAAAACTTTGAGAATTTTGATACTCTATGCCCACTTGGCACTCTCTACACCACTTACACCCTTTGATTAGTTTTTGAGTACAGATGTATATCAAAACAAAAAATCTTTAGCAATATTGGTGTACGCATATTGTTCCTCCAATAAGGAATTGCCACTTGTGCCATGGGATATGATAGTGGGTATATCTGCAAGGACAAGTACTGTATATCCCATGCACAAGCACATGGGTAGGGACTAGCAAGCTTCAGGGAATCCTTCAAGAGTGCATATTAAATATTAATTGTGGAAGTATGACTAATATTATCCCTTGGATGAATAGTAAGTTGATTTTCTATGCGAACCTCAGGGACAGTAAAATCAACCCTCATATATCACATAATGTCAAAGTAGTACCATTTTGTAGCATATAATTCTGATAGAAAGACATGCTACGTACGCAGCTTTGGCATCAAAATCTGACAGGAATGCATGCTCTTCTACTATTTCTAGCAATGCTAGCCACTTGTTATGGTTAGTCCCTTCACAAATGGTGGCCCAGCAATTGGAGAACCTGCTGATATAAAACAAGGGTATCCCATGTTTTGAGGGAAAACATAATTAATAATTTCATACAAAACATGAAATTACAGTTGTAAATCCATTATATTGTAAGGAGCCAAGTCATTCATTTATATTTTCCCTGTCTTCCTTGACCAGAGTTCTGGAATCTGGACTTCTGGGATAGGAAGAATTCAACAATTATAAGTTTATAACCAATCCATCAATGAGACTCAAAAGACTAGCTTAATTAGTTAAATGTGCACCCCCTAAGCATACCATATTTTCATATTTTCTCCTATTTTTACTTTTTCCCGAATTAAGTAATTAGAATGAGAGAAATAGACAAAACCATTTAAATGTAAGCTATAAATCCACTCCAAAATAATGTTCAATGCCGAACAAGATTACCACTTGATGTAATTTTAGCCAACAGTACTGCCCATCATATGCAGGCTTAAAAAATAATAATAATAAGCCATCATAAGAGTGGTTTCAAGCTGCCTGCAATAATTCATGAAATATACTACTGATAATAGTCATCTTTCTTCTTTGATAATATATATATATATATATATATTTTTTGCTATCTTAGACTTTTCTTTTTATTTTTTCTGCAGATATTTAACACCAAAACTTCCTATTCATAAATTATGAAATTAGAGGATAAGATGACAGTTCACTTTGAAGCAAGTACAATTATTCTTCTGAAAATTTATGAATTATGAAGACAATGAGCTCTAGCTCAAATGGTGGTTCCTTCTCCTATAAAAATGGGTGGAGGGTGAATTGTAGATTAAAAATCCATTGTATGTATTTGAAACTTAGCCATAAAAGGAAAAAAATGCATATAATGATTGTCAAATACACATCCTTTTTGAAATTTTAAACTCACCATAACAGCTCTCTCTCTCTCTTGCTTATATCCATTAAGAAAGCACAAAAATTGAATATCCATTTAAATTTTTATATATTTAATTTTTCAAAACTTAAAAGTCATCGGTTAGTTGACATGTCAAGATCATTTACATGCGGTAATGAATGTATCAATTTAATATATCAGATTTATGCTGAGTGATTTGTGTTTTTGCTCTATGTTTATTGTAAATTTTTATCTTGTAGAGGGAATTTGAGGGTATCGCACACCAGTTTCAGAATCATGATGACATTCGATTGATATTGAAGTATGACGAATCTCTTTCCCATTCCATATACGCAGCATCTGACATGGTCATCATCCCATCCATCTTTGAGCCATGTGGCCTTACACAGGTAAAGTCTGCACTTATTCTTGAGTAAGGCTCCTTGAACAGAAAACTGCCTGAGCACATTTCTCTCTTAACAAATTGCACTTAATGGAGTGAGACTTAAAGAAGCCACACAGCCCCTGCACTTCTCATTTAAAAAATGAGATGTGGAAAGGATAACTCTTGAAATCAATGGATGATGTTACTTTAGCTATGTTCTCTATCCTCATCTGTGGCATATAAGCCTCTAGCTAAACACCTTATTTCAATGTGCTAGTGTTGAATCCAAATCCTATTATGTTTTTTTAGCTTTATTTTCCGTGTTAACTCCTTGTATATTTTCTCTAGTTGATAGCCATGAGATATGGCTCTGTACCAATTGCCAGAAAAACCGGCGGTCTGACTGACAGGTGGGTTAAGCCTCGTACATAGCGTCGCCATATTGTGATTCAAGTTTATTCCTTTCAGAAAAATCTTATTTGAACATTCTTTTTTTTCTTGTGTAGCGTTTTCGACATTGATGATAATACTATACCTCTCCAGTTCCAGAACGGATTTACCTTTATAAATCCTGATGAACAGGTAAATCAGTGGAATACTGGGTTGTAGTTGAGTACTTCTACATCTGTATTTGTGTTCATTAATTTTTATTTAGCATCCATGTTTGAGGCTTTAAGCAGGCAATTTGCTGCTCTAGTCTGTTAGAGCCTTAGGCTATTGCAGTCAGCAATGAATCTTAGCATCATATGTAGAGACTTTTGTTTTATCCTCTCTCCTCTTGTGTGGATGGACTGTTCTGATGCATCTTTATTTTGACAGGGTGCAAACAATGCTTTGGAACGTGCGTTTAACCTCTACAAGAATAACCCTGAGAAATGGCAGCAGCTTGTTCAGAATGACATGTGAAAGCTCGAAAATGTGTTGAAAACACACGAGCGGTTTAGACCCCCAAATTAAAATTATGGCTTGGTTGATTTTACACTAACTTAATGATAAGTGCGGAATAGTGTAAACACAAGCGTATAAGCAATACAACTACTCTAATCCATATTTAAAGCAACACAGCAGTAAAAATAAAATGAACAAAAGTAGGAAAGAAGGATGCAAACACAGATAACACCGAGACGTGTTATCGAAGAAGAAATCGAAGAACTCGGCGAAAAACCTCTCCGCCGCCCTCCAAGTGGAAATCGATCCACTAAACAATCAATTGGGATACATGGGTTAGCAAGAGACCTTCCAAGCCTAGTCTACCCGATGTACCTAAGCCCTCCAAGCTCTTACTCTAACAAGGCTTCTCAAAACCGTGTCTTATCTTAGTTATCCGGATCCCGCAACAAGCTCCATGTTGCATCTGCCATTCAAGGCTCCTTCCAATGCTTCCCAGCAGCACCAAAACGTCACTCAACACTCTCAAAGGTGTGGTAAGTGTTTGAGCTATCAACTTCTCAAAGATATGAAGAATGGAGAGGGAAGGGTTGAAGAGATACCACAAGCAATTGTATAGAGAAAGGTGGGGATGACAATCTCTAATTCACAATGTGTTTGGCTAGGGTTTTCTCTCTGAAGCACACCTCAACAATTGTGGGTAATGATGGTATAGATAGGATAGGTGCAAAATATGTGAGTCAATCAGTACAGGCTGGCAGAACAGCTTGCCTCGCGGGTGTTTCATAGGAAGGCTTACCCGCGAGATACTCGCGAGAGACAACTTGTCTCCACCTGGCTTGACCCTTCGCATTCCAGCATGTGCAGGGCACATGCTTCACTTCGCGGGAAGCTAGGTCGCGACATACCTGCGAGAATCCTTCAGCCTCCAATTTCTTGAGTCTTCACACACTCTCTCTCTCACACACAACCCTTACAATAAATCCCACAATAAATACAGGGTATACAAGATTGAAATCAATTACAATCAAATTTGGCACGGAATAAAAGCCAACAAAAACCATAGTTGTAAATTACAACTTTACAATCTCCCCTTTTGGCTATTCCGTGACAAAACCTTAAAACAGACTCTAGACTTAAACGTGAGTTTGGGAACAAAAGCAAAACTCACTCACACCTAATTCTAGTTTCTGAAATGCTCTTGAAACATATGAACAAGTAACTCCTGAAACACAACAACACAATAACATCATTGTATGCAGAAAACTTGAAAAGCATATGGAGCAATAATAGCATGATCAAGCTAAATGAAATAGAAACACTAGATCATGGCAAGATCAAACAAGTAATCGCTATACACAAGCAATTACTATGCTCATTTACACAAGGAATGAACATCCGGATATGCATGATGATAAGCTCATTTGAAGAGTATCATTTGCAACTCCAACACTCAACCAATGCGAAATACACGAAGTATTTGCATTTAGGAATAATCCTATTAGGGCACAAGAGTGTTCATCACTCAACCAATGCATAGAACGTATATATCCTACAAGGGCACAAGAGTGATGTACTTGAAGTAAAATACATGACATTGAACAACAAGTAAACAAGCATAAAGGCTACATAATCAAGGTATTGCAAATGCATGGCACAAACCACAAAGGCCTACATAAAATGCATGGAACATACCCTTAAAGCTTACATAAGCAACATGGGTACAAACAAATGGCCACAAAGCACATATGCCACAAAGCATAGAAATAAACACAAAATACTGAAAATACTACTGAATATAAACATGATTTAAACATATAGTAGCAAAGCTTTAAACCAAAAGAATAGGCAAAAGCAGTTATAAAAGCTTAAATAACAAAACTAAAAACAAGCTAAAACCGTTTGTAAACCAATAACCAATATTTCTAATGTTCTAAGCTATGCTCCCCCTAACACTGTGCAAGCTTTGATCCAGCTCCCCTTCAAAATTTTCTCCCCCTTTTTGACCGGAATGGCCAAAGGGCTAGAACTCTTCGGACTCTGAGTCTGATCCATGTGTAGGGGACAAACTCTGAATCTGAGATGATAGAGTGGTGATCTGTTCCTAGAGGTATGCAAACTGATTCGCTGTGTGCTGTACATGGGAGTCAACCACTGTAGATAGGTGATCCAGTTTAGCTAATATCTGATCAAGTTTGCTGAAACCTTGTGCTTGTGCTGGAGCAGAAGACGATGGCTGTGCTGTCTCTGGAGCAGAAGTGAACCTATCAATCTCCTCCTTTGTATCCCCACCCTCATCTGGCACAACCCGAGGCAGTGGAATGGTATGTACACCAGTCTTGGGGCCTTTAATGTGTGCTGTGCTCCGAGTCAGAGTATTTGCACCAATGGGGTAATCCCTCTGAACAATAGTAAGGCCACTAGGGAATTTTAGCTTAGTCTTGGCAATGAATCCCATGATCAGTGAGGGAAATGGCATTATGGTTCTTGAGTTCTGCTTCGTGATGCTCTTTTTCAGAAGGTGGAAAATGTGGCTACAGATATCAATTTCCTTGTGAGTGAAAAGATCATAGAGAAACCTCGTCCTTGGAGCAGATAGAGTGGTGAGGTTGGTGACCGGATACAGGTTATGGATCATTACATAGCTCAAAGTCCTCATTTCTGGAGAAAACTTGAGAGTATCCATTGATGATTTCTTTGGAACCCCTCCAAGAGTTGATATCATCTCCGTGATAGACCCCAATCTCTCATCATATTGAACTGACATTGGCTGAGAGGGAGGACGTATCTCCAAAAGGTCTTGAATGCTATCCCTTGTGATTTCAAATTCCTTGTGCCTCACCCAGCAAAGTATCTTATTATCTTCCACCTCAGCATTTGAGAAGAACTCTTTGATTATTTCTGAGTACACTGTTCCAATTGGATTCAACAACTTGGTCCAAGTTCTTTCTTTGAGCGCATCTGGAATGAATGTGTGCTCAAGATCCTCTAATTGAACTACCCGTTCTATGACAATGGTTGCTCTCTTGTAGCAGTCATTGTACTTCATATCTGCTTTAGCAGACTTGAAGTGATCAGATTCAGTACGTGCACGCTTAGAACACTATGAGGAACTTTACGCAAAGTCTGTGGCCAGAGCAAGGGCCACAAACCGGCCTTAAGCTTGTTTGCTGATGATGATTCACTTCTCTTTTGGCAAAAACAGCCTTCTCCATGCAAGCTTGCCTGGAGGAACATTATCAGGTTTTTTCTATATAAAAGTGTAGCTGAGATTGGAACACACTTAATTTATGGATGTTGTACGGTGTATCTATATAAAGTTCAAGCTGAGATTGGAATGCTTGATTTATAGATGTTCTAAGTGGGAAGCCTGGCTAACAATCTGACGTACAGCATGAGAGATTAAATAGTTTTTTTTTTTTTTTTGATGAAGGCTCCAGCTGCGTTGGTGGATTTGATATTCCTTTGACCTTCACGGCTTCACCCAACTTCTTGTCGCATTGGATACATTTTTCATTTTATTATGAAAGCAATCAATGTATATTAAATATTATCACATTGTTTTAGATCGGAGTTTAATGTATACCTTCTCTCCCACACAAGGCTAATGTGCCTCTTCTTTCATACTTCCATTGTAATACAACATTATTCAATGTAGAACATAATGAACTGATGTTCGAGTGTATCTACTCAAAACATAAATGATTTTGGCAATAAGTACTAAAAATTATAGTGAATTTATTGTCATTCTCCTAACACCCATCTCCCTTACTGTTAGGAGGTTCTGTCAGTTCCAATTTATATGTTAAAGCTGTTGGATAAGGATGGCAGGCTTCATTTCTGAATAGTTGTGTAATTTAATTTGTTGGATAGGGTTTCATGAGACATATCATTGCCTTTGGAAATGACACCTATTAAAAAAATGTAGCACAACATTTAGCAAGTTATTATGGGAATGTAGAACTAGAGAGCCAGTTCAATAAGATTTTGCATAGTTGTGAGATGGAATAAGAATTCGAGTCTTGTTGGGAAGGCTTGATCAGAGACTACAAGTAGAGGGGTCACAAATTACTTTTAATTGTTTATATGAGAACTGTGAAATTCATCTTTTAGCTTAAATATTTTGTTTGTTAGAAATAGACTGAAAACTTCATCAAAGAGTGAGTATAAATAATGGTTTTTTTTTAATCAAATGTCTTGTAATGACACAGAATTTCTGCGTCAGTCATGTAGAATCATCAAATGCAATTGATTTTTATTGTCAATACCATTACGTTGCATTGAATTAACGTTCTCATATTGATGATATCTTTAGAAAAAGAGCAGCCGTAGACCTCCCTATCTTTGGCTAAATACTTTAGTAACAAGTCTAACATTATACCTCCAGAATCTTGTTTGGTTTTGAAAGCCATTTGCAACCAATTGGCCTACAACCATGTGACATTCCAAACAAGTCTCATACATTATTATTTAATATAATTGAGTTTGAAATTAATTGATTTGTATTACTTTATGTTTTCGAAAATTATTATTATATTCTAATAAAAATCTTTAATATATTTAACCAAAAAAAATTTTGATTTAAAATTTCTAAAGAATATTAATTATGATTAATAAATTAATGATAATTAACATGATTTAATGAAAGAAAATTATATGTTATTTTGGGGACTCAACAATTATTGATATATTTAGCTTGATGACCTTGAAAATTCTTTTTGACTCCATTCGGGTAGGTTGCTTGCATGAATCCTATTCCTTGCCCTCAACATGTCCTATTCTGGCTGCTAGTAACAAAAATTGAAAAGAAACTCAACCTTGAGTAGTTGAAAGGTGAACCTTCAAAGAGGCTTGTTTCTTGGTCAGACTCAAATTGTCATCTCTTTCTCAATCTCTCTCCAAATCCACATAATTAGAATTTAGATTTACCATTTTAATACCGTGGTTATTATTAGTAGATCAAGATTTTCTTGTTCTTGAGAAATTAATCTAAATAGTCTCATACAAATGGTAAATTAGTGATTCTCCAGGAATATTGCATTACTCTTGCTAACAGTTGAACTATAAATTAAAAAATGTTACTTGTATTAATTTATTTTTAAAAGCTTATAGTTATTACTATTAACTTATTATGGTAATTTGAAGAAATGACAAAGTTTAGCTCAGTAAAAAGCATAGTACTAGAGAGCGATTGTGATTTCATTGTGGCATAATCCTCAGTTCACAAGCAAAGATATATGTCAGTACACAAAAAATTACTAGTTACATCACATGAAACTTTTAAATGCCAAAGATAAATGCTTTTTATTACGTTTACAAATAATTTACAACAACAATCTCAATCCAAAAAGTAAAGTTCACAATTTTGCTATGCTCACTTTCCAGGGACAAAGTTTGTGGCATAAGCCCAAGCATTGTTGTTAACTGGGTCAGCAAGATGGTCTGCTAAGTTCTCCAATGGTCCCTTTCCAGTCACAATAGCCTGAACAAAGAAGCCGAACATGGAGAACATAGCCAATCTCCCATTCTTGATCTCCTTCACCTTAAGCTCAGCAAATGCCTCTGGGTCATCAGCAAGGCCCAATGGATCAAAGCTTCCACCTGGGTAAAGTGGGTCAGTCACCTCACCGAGTGGCCCACCAGCAATACGGTAACCCTCAACAGCACCCATCAAGATAACCTGTGTGGCCCAGATGGCCAAAATGCTCTGTGCATGGATCAAGTTTGGGTTACCCAAGTAGTCAAGCCCACCCTCGCTGAAAATTTGGGCTCCAGCCTTAAACCAAACGGCTTCACCAAACTTGACACCGTTGCGGGCCAAGAGCTCAGGGAAGACACACCCAAGAGCTCCAAGCATGGCCCATCTACAGTGGATGACTTCAAGCTCACGGTTCTTGGCAAAGGTTTCTGGGTCAGCAGAAAGCCCAGCAGTGTCCCAGCCATAGTCACCAGGGAATTCTCCAGTAAGGTAAGATGGGGGCTCACCAGAGAATGGGCCCAAGTACTTGACACGGTCTGGGCCGTACCATGGGCTTCCAGAGGAAACTTGCCTGGTGGCTGTTTTCCTCATGGTGATACGTCCAACACTGAGCTCAGAGGCGGATGGAGCAAGCTGTACTGCCTTGCCTGCAAATGATGGAGAAGAGAGAGCCATGGTTGAGGCTGCCATTGTTGAATTTGTGGTAAGAGACAATTTGATAATGCAATGCAAGGGAGGGAGTGATGGATTTTTGTATCATCAGGGATGCTTTATAAATAGGGGTAACAAGAAAAAGGTCCTTATCTTAGGAGATCAATATCTGCGTTCCTATTGGTTGTAAAACTTTGAGAATTTTGATACTCTATGCCCACTTGGCACTCTCTACACCCACTTACACCCTTTGATTCGTTTTTGAGTACAGATGTATATCAAAACAAAAAATCTTTAGCAATATTGGTGTAAGCATATTGTTCCTCCAATAAGGAATTGCCACTTGTGTCATGGGATATGATAGTGGGTATATCTGCAAGGACAAGTACTGTATATCCCATGCACAAGCACATGGGTAGGGACTAGCAAGCTTCAGGGAATCTTTCAAGAGTGCATATTAAATATTAATTGTGGAAGTATGACTAATATTATCCCTTGGATGAATAGTAAGTTGATTTTCTATGTGAACCTCAGGGACAGTAAAATCAACCCTCATATATCACATAATGTCAAAGTAGTACCATTTTGTAGCATATAATTCTGATAGAAAGACATGCTACGTACGCAGCTTTGGCAACAAAATCTGACAGGAATGCATGCTCTTCTACTATTTCATCTAGCAATGCTAGCCTGTTGTTATGGTTAGTCCCTTCACAAATGGTGGCCCAGCAATTGGAGAACCTGCTGATATAAAACAAGGGTATCCTATGTTTTGAGGGAAAACATAATTAATAATTTCATACAAAACATGAAATTACAGTTGTAAATCCATTATATTGTGAGGAGCCAAGTCATTCATTTATATTTTCCGTCTTCCTTGACCAGAGTTCTGGAATCTGGACTTCTGGGATAGGAAGAATTCAACAACTATAAGTTTATAACCAATCCATCAATGAGACTCAAAGACTAGCTTAATTAGTTAAATGTGCACCCCCTAAGCATACCATATTTTCATATTTTCTCCTATTTTTACTTTTTCCCGAATTAAGTAATTAGAATGAGAGTAATAGACAAAACCATTTAAATGTAAGCTATAATCCACTCCAAAAAAAATGTTCAATGCCGAACAAGATTACCACTTGATGTAATTTTAGCCAACAGTACTAACCATCATATGCAGGCTTAAAAAAAAATAATAATAATAATAAGCCATCATATGAGTGGTTTCAAGCTGCCTGCAATAATTCATGAAATATACTACTGAAATAGTCACCTTTCTTCTTTGATAAAACATATATATATTGCTATCTTTGACTTTTCTTTTTATTTTTTCTGCGGATATTTTACACCAAAAGTCCAATCAACCACTAATACCTTTTTTGTTTTTTATTGACAGATTTTGATTGAAAACAATCTCAGCCTCTCACACACCGTTTGAGAGTCAGGGTCCCAGGGGTATCCCACCACAAAACATAGGCATCATTTTCATTGTTTTCATTTTATGTAGCATTTCAACCAATCCAATTCTTTAATTTTGTTTTACGTACCTTGATATCCAATAATTTTGCAGCCATCAGATTTATACTGTACTCCTTTCTCTGCTCCATTCCTTGGCTTACATGAAGAATCATATCTTCTCTAAAAACTCTATGCATATATCATTGATGAAATTCCTTTCCTTGAATATTGTCTTTGGTCAAGAAAATGAATTAACCCAATCTCATATGATCATGTAAATATATGCCTGTTTACTTATTAGTGTAGACATCGCATTTTGTACCAGTTAAAAAATTTTGGTCCCCAGCCCTAATGATGAGCTTGACATATGTCAACTAAGAGTAATTAAAGAATTCACAATAATTTGGAAGGAATCACAACTCAAAAGTACTCAAATTCGCTTTGAAATCGATACTGAAAAATGACATTTGCTCACTGTTTAGATCATAACTTTTGATCCACAAAGAATTTTTTAGTGAGATTTATTTCATTAGAAATTAGATATCACAGGCTTCAATTTGAACATAAATTTTGCCTAATTTAGACATATATTGAGTAAATTATGACAATTTGAAGTTGGGCTAATTGGGCAGTCTGATTTTTTGAGTTTTAAAACTTCATTTTAAAGGCCTCAAAACATCATGATTTGTGTGGGCTGGCCCATAAACCCTTGAGAACGTCCAAAGATTATTAAAAAGCCCCCAAAACCCTAATTTTAACTTATAAATACTCATCTTATGTCTCCAATCAAAACCCTAACTAGAGAGAGTTATTTTTTAGCTTTCATCTTCTCTAAAACCATAATTCTCTTTTCTGAAACTTACACACAGCCCCTTAGCACGTTTTTTACAAATTAAAAACCTCTCTTTAGTTAGTTCTAACGCAAAAACTATTTTCTCAATTTGATTTCTCAAAGCTTTTTTCAAAACTAATCTTGTTTTCGAGTTGTGATTATCAAAAATTATTGTATTCATTAATTCTCTTATTCTCTCAACTTAATCTTTGTGTTGTAGGCACTGAGAGGGTGGTTAAATATCAACCAAGTTGTGTTCCATAAGTATGGTGAGTCTCTCTTGGCTTTTCCTTGATTAGGGTTTTTATAACTTGTGTTCTTGTTTTTCTTAATTGATTTATATGTTATACATTCCTAGAAATATGTTTTGCTTTGTTTATTTTTGTTTTGTGGTGCCTCAACTTGTTTTGATATTTTGATGAACATGTATATGATATAATCATGCATTAATGCATAGATGTTGTGATGCAATAAGGTAAGTAAGGTAAGACATGCATCATATGTACATGCATTTGATTGGGATATGATAATATGAACTGGGAATATGTTTGTGTTCTTGATGCTCTCCAATAATTCTTTGATGCTACCATGTCTATGTTTCTGCCCTTGTGATATCTTATTTGTTGGCTGCCTTGGATGAAATAATATGATATGCATGATAGATGTATGCTAGGTTTGATATGAGTTGCCATGATAGATGTATGATAGGGTTTTAGGATGATTGATGCCATATTGATTACTAGATGTATGCTAGTGTGTGTGAGTATAGATAATAATATTGAATGAGCCTTTAATGAGACTAAGACGTAAGACACAATGAGTAGAAGGCGACCCACAGGTCGGATGGGGTTGTGTGTCTAACATCTTCCAATCCCCATACCTAAACTCCGAACTCATACTCTGGCAGTAAGATTAGTATTTTCATGTAAGGGCACTGTATTTATGGTTCCTAAACCTAATCTAGGTGGCGACTTCATCTTTTCTCCACCCTGGTCCACTCGGCCGAGGCGTCCATAATTAGTACTTCTTGTTTTTGTGTAAATGTTTTCTTTTATGTTGTTAGATTATAAACAACCATATTATAAATTCTAGGATCTTGAATTATCATGATTTTACAAATACACAAATTAATTATAAAACTTACCTTGATCCATTGCTAAACTTTTCTTAAGATCAAGTCTTAGCATAAAAGGCACTTAATTTTTATAGGATTGGTTTCTCTCTCTTGACCCTCTTTTCTCTTTAACTATTCAATGTATGTGATGAGGTAGGGGCGGCGCCGCGTTCAGGCTAGGTTGGTCCCAGGACCATCCTGACCTGAAAAAAAAATTATATATAATAATTTAAATTTTTTTATTTGTCTACCCTTCAAAAAAAATTTGGGAACACCTTCAGTTTTTTTTTTAAATTTTTTTTATGACAATAAAATTAAATTTGCTCCATTATTTGTTCTACTTTTAAGCAAAAGGAAAAATCCCAAAAAAAAAAATTTTGAAATAAAATATTAAAAAGAAAATTGTAACATAGCAAGCCCACCCTAGGTAAAAAAAGCCCAACATCAATCCTAAACAAAACTAACCCCAAACAAAATTTTTAATCAAAATAATTAAATTTTTATTAACTAAATACCCAACCGAGCCAACCCAAACGTGTTCTAAAAAATAAAAAAAAACCCAACTAAAACCCAATATGCGTCCGCTGTTGACCAAATGGTAAAGCTGAAGCAACACTGAAATCAGAAATCCTAACCTAAAGGAAAATAAACCTCATCAATGAAAATGACCAAGCACATCGGAGCAACGACGCCTCTACCTCAAACTTGAGCAACAAAGCACATCGGTCATCGGGCCTCAAACTCGAGCAACAACAATAGACCCCGCCCTGCCCCTGGTCCTAGAGCACATCAACATCAGCGACGGCGAGATCAGAGATCAGATCGGAGATTGCTTGGCTTGGCCTCAACGTGCTGCCACGACACTGCCCCTCAGGCCTCAAGGTATTTAGTTCTTTACTTCTCTCTCTTTTTCTCTATCTCATCTTACATCTTTGGCTTTGCTGTGCTCTGAGAGTGAGAGCAGAGCTCTCTCTCTCTTTCTCTTTGAACTAAAATGAGATCCTCTCTCTGTTTCTCTGTTTCTCTATGTCTAATTGCCTTTACTTTATAACTTTATTTGACATTTTGACTTTATCTGTTTGTGAGTTTGTCGTTTTGTATATTGTGAATTTTGTGTGTTATGAATGTTTTATATTGTTAATGTTTTGTGTAATGTTGATTGGCTCTTGTGACTCTTGTTTGTTGAGTGGGGGGTGGATGGAGGCCGTGGGGCCATGGGGTGGGATATTTGAATTGGGGAAGTGGACAAGTAGAGACAGTAAAGGCTAACTGATCAATACATTATAAAAGACAAAAATGTAAATCATGTTAGGCACTAGGCAGTGGGTTGAGCCGTGGATAATGCACATAGGGTGTGGGCTAGATTGCTAGTAGTTAGTAAAGAAAAATAATGAAGCAACTAAACAATAATAATTAATAATTTAATTAACCAAAACATTATAAAAGACAAACAAATTAAATTATGTTAGGCTAAATAACAATTAATAATTTTATAATTAATGAAATAACAATACAACAAATTATAGTTTATAAAAGACAAACAAATTAATAAAACAACTAAACAACAATAATTAATAATTTTATTAATATTTCAAATAAACTTATAGTTTATTGTTTATTCTTTTACTAGAATTATGAACACATATTTGATAAGAAAGCCATGTACCCAGATTCATCTCCTGTGCAAGATTCATCTTCATCTTCTAAGCGAATTCGTGTTGACTTTAACTTAGAAAATCTTCCTTCAGATCCTGAGTTACGAGAAAAGATATCATCTTATCATCCTAATAATCATGATGAAATAAGAAGATTTTATTTACAAAAAGGTCCTTGTCAACCTATTCTCCAAAACCATGATTAGCCTCTAACAGATTTTTCTGGAAAGCCCCATCGATTTAGATCCGAATGGTATGTAAATAGAAACTGGTTGAGATATAGTATAGACAAGGATGCAGTATTTTGTTTATATTGCTACCTATTTGGGCAAGATGTTGGTAAGCAAGGAGGATGTGAAACTTTTGTAATGAAAGGATTCAAACTTTGGAATCAAAAAGAGAAGTTAAATTCCCATGTTGGAGATCATAACCAAGTTGTCAAGAAGAGTGAAGATCTAATGAAAGAAAAGCAACACATTCAAAGTGTTTTGCTTAAGCAATCAAATCAAGATAAAATTGAATATCGGGTTCACTTAAATGCAATAGTTGATTGCATAAGATTCATTTTATGAGGGGGATTAGCTTTTCGTGGTCACGATGAATCTCAAGATTCAAGTGTAAAGGAAATTTTCTTGAGCTTCTACAATTTTTGGCAAATCACAATGAATCTATCAATGAAGTGTTGCAAAAAGTTTCGAAAAATTGCAAGCTTACCCACCTTGAAATTCAAAAAGACATTGTGAATGCAATTGCACATAAAACATCCAAAGCCATCATCAAGGATCTTGGCAATGGGTTCTTTTCAATATTAGTTAATGTGTCACGTGATATCTCAATGAAAGAGCAAATGGCCCTCGTTCTTCATTATGTGAACAAAAAAGGAATTATTATAGAGCGATTCATTGGTATTGTTTATGTAGTAAGTACCACCGCTTTGTCACTCAAATATGCTATTGAATGTTTACTTTGTGAACATAATTTGAGTTTATCGAAACTACGTGAGCAAGGTTATGACGGAGCTAGTAATATGCTAGGTGATATCAATGGTCTCAAAACTTTAATTTTGAAAGATAATAAGTCAGCACTTTATGTCCATTATTTTGCTCATCAACTTCAATTGACTCTTGTTGCTGTTGCTAAAAATCACATTAACATTGCTGAATTTTTTTATGTGGTTAGTAATTTAGTAACTGTTGTTGGAAGCTCTTGTAAGAGATGAGATGCTTTTCGAGATGCACAATTTGGCAAAATTAAAGAAGAATTAGAGAATGGTATATATAGAAGTGGGCAAGGTTTGAATTAAGAGGCAAATTTTAAACGTCCTGGTGATACGCATTGGGATCATATTATGGGACTATTCTCAACTTGATTTTGATGTTCTTTGTTGTTATTGATGTACTTAAGATTATTGAAGAAGATGACCTCTCTAACCAAAAAGTTGAAGCTCGATCTATTATGAGGTCAATTCTATCTTTTGAATTTGTCTTTGCTCTATACTTGATTAAAAACATTTTAGGAATCACAAATGAGTTGTCAATGGCATTGCAAAAAAAAAAAAAAAATCAAGATATAGTAAACGCTATAGATCTTCTTAAAGTGTCTAAGCAGCGATTGCAAGCGATGAGAGATAATGAATGGATATCTTTATTGACTGAAGTGTCTTCATTTTGTACCACACATGATATTCCTATTTTGAACATGGATGAAATATGTAGTTAGTGGGAGGCCGCGACGCAACACCCAACAAAATACAAATTTATATCATTATCGTATTGAGCTATTCTACACAGTCATAGATTTACAACTTCAAGAGCTTAACAACTGTTTTTCAAAGGCGAATGCCAATTTGCTACTTTGTATGGCTCGCTTGAATCCAAGTAGTTCATTTATGGCTTTTGATAAGGAAAAGTTGATACGTCTAACAAAGTTCTATCTATTTGATTTTCTTGGGACGGATATCTTGGCACTTGGCTCTCAACTTCAGAATTACATTTTTGATATTCGCAGTAATGACTTGTTTTTAAAGCTCCAAGGAGTTGGTGAACTTGCTGAAAAGTTAGTGAAGACAGGGAAGTATGAGACTTATCCATTAGTCTATTTGCTTGTAAAGTTAGTTTTGACCATTCTTGTCGTTACTGCAACAGTAGAAAGAAGTTTTTCAACATGCAATATATAAAGAATGAATTGCGTAATTGAATGGGAGATCAGTGGATGAATGATTGCTTGGTTATATACATTGAAAGATATGTAACTTGTAGCATTGATAATAAGATTATCATGCAACGATTTCAAAATATGAAAACTCGTAGAAGACAATTGTAAACTTTATGTATTTGTGTGTTTTTTTATTATTTTTGTTGTCAATATATGAATTTCTCTTTTTATTAGATTGTGCAATTTATGCTTCTTAAGGAACATCCTAAGAAAAATTCCTGGAGCTGCCACTGTGATAGAGTAGTTGAATGTCTCTTTTATAGGTAAAGAGAAGATTAAATTCCTTGTATCTATAACCTCCACTTGCCCATCAAAGTTGGAGTTACTTAGAAAACTTACTTCTTCATTAACCAATGTTTTAAGGAAATGTAACATCTTATTAAACCATAACATATATGAAATTATTAAATGGATATGTTATCAAATGGGACAATTTATTCTTACATTCTCCCACTTGCCCCATATGATAACTTACGTCAAAGCTTAATAAGAATAACTATTAGGTGCACAATGGTACATATCCTCTCACTTTAAATTGGTCATCATAATATTATAATTAAAAATCCCACTAATGTGAGTCATGACGGCTCCATATCAATAACATGACATAGTTCCTTCCATGTACTACAACACTAGCAACCTGTTTAATATAGCCTATCAATGAGAAGTGACTTAAAAGGTCCAACAATAATGTCTTTTTTGTTAGAGACTATTCTTGTTATTAATCATTCATCATCATATATGTACGTACATAAAATAAAACAAGAATAATTAGAAACACGTTTAATGAGATCTCTAAGTGTCAAAAGCATAAAGTAATATTAAAAGAACAACCATCATATTCTACGTTTAAGACCCATTTGATCAACATGTTCCTTAAATGTCTTAGGAGGTAACCCCTTTGTCAATGGATTTGCAATCATAAGTTGTGTGCTTATTTGTTCTATTGACACTTGTTGTTTCTGAACTTCTTCCTTAATAGTTAGGTATTTCAATTCCATGTGTTTCACATCATTAGAATACTTATCGTTTTTAGAGAAAAACACAATTGTAGAATTATCACAATAAATTCTCAATAGCTTGGAAATAAAGTTAAAAATTCCAAATCCTAAGATAAAGTTCTGCAACCACAATCCATGAACTGTGGCCTCAAAGCATGCCACAAATTTAGCTTCCATAGTGGATGTAGCAGTGATAGTTTACTTTGAACTTTTCCATGATATTGCTCGTCCAGCTAACATGAACAAATAACCAAAAATGGACTTTCTACTATCAACACATCTAGCAAAATATGAATTTGAGTAACTAATGACCTCAAGATTATCAGATCTCTTAAATGTGAGCACGTAATTCTTCGTGCCTTGCAAGTACCTTATCACTTTCTCTGCAGCTTTCCAATGATCCAATCCTAGATTGCTTTGGTATCTTCCCAGCATACCAACTGCAAAGTTGATGTCGGGCCTTATGCATATTTGGGCATACATTAAACTTCCTACTGCAAAAGTATAAGGAATTCTTTCCATTTGTTTTCATTCCCATTCATTTTATGGGCATTGCATAAGGCTGAATTTGTCCCCTTTTTGAATTGGGGCAATCCCAGCAGAACATTTCTTCATATTGAATTTCTCTAGAACTCTTTCAATGTATGCTTTCTGAGACAACCCTAACAGTCCACGTGATCTATCTCAGAATATTTCTATTCCTATCACATAAATTATCTCATCCATATCTTTCATTTCAAAGTTCTTCGAGAGAAACTTCTTGGTTTCATGCAATAAGCCAAGATCACTACTAGTAAGCAAAATATCAACAACATACAAAATTAAAAATATAAACTTACTTCCACTAACCTTCAGATAAATACACTGATCAACAGTATTTTCCTTAAAACCAAAAGATGTAATGGTATCATTGAACTTAAGATACCATTGTCGGGAAGCTTGTTTAAGTCTGTATATTGATTTCTTAAGTTTGCAAGCTAAGTGTTCCTTAACCTTAATGGAGAAACCTTCAAGTTGATTTATATAGACATCCTCTTCTAAACTCTCATTCAAAAAAGTAGTTTTCACATCCATTTGGTGCAACCATGGCTATCAAAATCGCGATATGGATCCTAGGATCATACTATTTTATGATCTCACCTCACCAAAGCGTTTAGAATCACACAAGGATCGTAAAAATTTTAGGATCGTAGGATCATATGGGATCCTACTGATCCTACCAAAACATAAAAGTCAGTTTTTTTTTTCTTTTTTTTTTGAAGTTCATCTTTATACGTTGTAATTTGTAATCTCAAGACTAAGACATTGTACTTAATAAATGTATCAACTAAGTGGTGGGACTCATATGGAGATGACTTTCTTGAATTAAAAATTTTTGCTATAAGAATATTAAACTTAACATATAGCTCTTCAAGTTCTAAAAATAATTGGAGTACATTTGAAATAGTAAGATCAAATGACTTTGATATATTATCCCCCAGTTGAGAATTCTCTAATAAAATTGGTACAACTTTAAGTACACCCAAAAATGAGAAAATTGTTTAAACCAAAAAAAAGAAGGATAAATTGGTATTTGTTATGTAAAACTTGAAGATAAAAGACAAAATACCTAAACCATCAAGTGCAAACAAAGAAATTGGTTTGAAGAACTTGTCTTCGGATGATGAGTGGTAAGCAAAGGGTGTCAACCAAAAGATGATAGTACAGAATTTGATAAAGATAATGAAGTAACAATTCTAAAGTCTTCCTTTATAGATTTTAAAAAAATAAATATAATTTACTTGTGTATAGTGTGAATGTGTGATCACTATTATATCATTTGGTTATCAATGTTAGGTGATGATGAGGGTTCAAGAGCTGTTGCCAAAGGAAAAATTGTGCTAGTATTTTGCTACTTGGTTTCTAATTAAATATTCACTGAATTTTTTAAATACATTGTATCAAAACTTAAATATATTTGTTTCGTTAGTATAGAAATAGTAATGTAGGACATGCAAATTACATCATATGATCAAAATCTTTATTTTTTAATGGTAGAATTCATCATTTATGTGATTATTCAATATACAAAGTCACTATCAATGTGTTTTTTGCTTTAAATCTGAAAATAGATAGGATCTTACGATCCACGATCTGATTCTACAATCTACGATCTTACATATCTCCTGCGATACTACGTAGGATCCTGATTTTGACAACCTTGGGTGCAACTCCAAATCATAATGAGCTACCAATGCCAAAATGATTATTAGTGAGTCATTCTTGGATACAGGGGAAAAGGTCTCTTGGTATTCAATGCCTTCTTTCTAAGTGAAACTTTAGGCCACAAGTATAGCTTTAAATCGTTCAATATTGCCCTTAGAGTCACACTTGGTCTTAAAGACCCACTTACTACCAACTTTCTTTTATCCTTCACGCAATTTGACGAGATCCCAGAAATTATTTTGGTCTGGTGATTTCATTTTATCTTTCATGGCATCCATCCATTTAATAGAATTAACACTTTTGATGGCTTGTGAAAATGAAACCGGATCCTTACTTCTTCTTATATCAAAATCAGATTCATGTAGATAAACTATATAATCATCAGAAATAGCAAACTTTCTTTCTCTTTGAGATCTTCTTAATGCTATTTCTTGTGGTTCATCTACCACATATTCATTAGTGAGCATCTCATTATGGAGTAGTGGTTCATTAATTTGTTGTTCAACATTGTTTGGCTATTCAAAAATTGTTGGAACAACAATTTCATTTGAAGTTATCGGTAGTGGAATTTGTACCCTAACTTCTTGAACATTCACATTTTGTAGATTATCACTCCCACTGATTTCACCATTTTCAATGAATCTGGCATTATTGGTTTCCACAATTCTCGTACTATGGTTAAGACAGTAGAACCTATAACCTTTAGACTTTTTAGGGTAACCTATAAACTAACCAGTAATTATTCTTGAATCTAAATTCTTTTCATGTGGATCATAAATTCTACCCTCCGCTGGACGACCCCAAACATGCAGGTGTCTTAAACTTGGTTTCCTTCTTGTCAATAGTTCAAAAGGGTTTTTGGAACTACCTTACTAGGAACCCAATTTAATAAGTATACAATGGTCTTAAGAGCATACATTCACAATGATAAGGATAATTTGGAATTACTTAACATACTCCTAACCATATCCATTAGAGTACGATTACGTCTTTCAGCTACTCCATTTTGTTGTGGTGTTCCTGGCATAGTGTATTGTGCACAAATACCATGCTTTTCAAGGAATTTAGTAAATGGGCCTAGGCATTGCCCTGATTCATTATGCTTTCTATAATATTCATCACCTCTATTTGATCTAATGATTTTTACTTTTCTTTCTAATTGTTTTTCTACCTTAGTAATGTACATTGCAAGGGCTTCCACTATTTGAGATTTTTCATGCAATAAATAAATAGGCGGAAGGCACATTTAGTCCCTACATTTTTAGGCTATTCCCATTTTAGTCCCTACATTTTATTTTTACTGCTTTTAGTCTCTATCCTGAAAAATGCTTCCCATTTTGGTCTCCGCCATTACATCAGAAATTAAAAAAGCTAACGTGAAAAACGGCAAGAATAAATAATACCAAATTAATGTCCACATGGCCTAAATTAATAATAAAAAATATTTTTTGGCATTAAAAAATGCCACGTCAGCATCTAAAGTAAAACAATTAATTTATTAATTTTAACTAATTAAAAAAAATTAAAAACTAAAAATCATATGAATTGAGATCGAAGTGTGTCTTGAACAAGAAAAACAAGAACATAAACCTAGATCCAAGAACACAAACTCAGAAATAAAATTAAAAAGAAAAAAAAAAAGAAAAAAGAACGAACTAGACATCAAGAGATTGAACTAAGAAGATGAAAGATCTGGGTTTTAATCACAAAGCAAGATCTTGGATTTGAACAAAGTTTTACACCCCTCCCTCAACCCCATTATGTCTACCCCTACCACCACAACTTCTCATTCTCTTTTGCTACCTTACACCTCCTCTCTTATCCTTCACCCACAATCACTAAACAAACGTCATGGCTGCTGCTGCTTCTTCCTCTTCTCCCGTTGAGACCACTGACGATCCCCTCCAGCCTACCCACCGTTGTGCCTCTCCTTCTCTCACTCCCTCTACCCACTTTGCCCACAGCCCAGATCCAGGCCCAGCCCCAACCCCAAACCCCGACCTAGACTCTGATCCAGGCCCAGCCCTAGCCTTCCACTGCCTCGCAGTGCTTGCTGCCGCCGTGCTAGTTGCACGACAAGACTGTCGCATTGATTGACTCATATCGCGAGAAATGGTACTCGCTTTGGCGCAGGAATCTGAAGGCGACCCACTGGCAAGAGGTGGCGGATTCGGTTGCTCGTCGCTGCTTTGTCGCGTCTCCTTCCAAGACCGCCGTGCAGTGCCGTCACAAGATGGAGAAGCTGAGGAAGCGGTATTGCACGGAGCTGCAGAGAGCGAGATCCATGCCCGTTTTGCAGTTTATCTCCTCCTTGGTCCATTTCAAGTGCATAGACGCCATGGAGAAAGGTCCTTTGACTAAGCCTCGAGTCAATGACTCCAATAGCGATTAAAACCCAGATCTTTCATCTTCTTTGTTCAATCTCTTGATGTCTAGTTCGTTTTCTTTTTTTCTTTTTTTCTTTTTTTAATTTTATTTATGAGTTTGTGTTCTTGGATTTGGGTTTGTGTTCTTGTTGTTCTTGTTCAAGATACACTTAGATCTCAATTCATATGATTTTTAGTTTTTAATTTTTTTAATTAGTTAAAATTAATAAATTAATTTTTTTAATTTAGATGCTAATGTGACATTTTTTTAATGCCAAAAAACATTTTTTATTATTAATTTAGGCTACGTGGACATTAATTTAGTATTATTTATTCCTGTCATTTGCCACGTTAGCTTTCTCCGTTTCTGATGTAAAGATAGGGACCAAAACGGGAAGCTTTTTTAAGGATAGGGACTAAAAGCGGTAAAAATAAAATGTAGGGACTAAAATGAGAATAGCCTGAAAATGTAGGGACTAAAATGTGCTTTCCGCCAAATAAATATAAGTATAACATGAAAAATTATCTATAAAGGTGATAAAATATTTTTCTTTATCAAAAGATGGAGCATCAAAAGGCCCACAAATGTCTATATGGATAATTTCAAGAAGCTCTATACTTCTTGTGGCACCTTTCTTAGTATGTTTGGTTTGTTTGCCCTTAATAAATCTACACACACACCGAGATCAGTAAAATTTAGGTTTGGGAGAATCCCATCTATTACTAGTCTCTTTAGCCTTTCTCTGGAAATGTGTCACAGACTTTTATGCCACAAATTCAAGGAATTTTCATTAATTAGGCCACATTTAGTACCAATACTACAATGCAAGGTGAGAAGGGTTTCAACAAGTTCATTATGAATGTTAAATTTGTACAAACCATCAGAAGAATACCAGAACCAACAAAAGAGGGATTTTTAAATAAAGTAAAACTTTTTTTCCCAAATTTATGAAATATCCATCAATATCAAGTTTAGGCAAAGAGACTAAATTTCTAGAAAGAGAAGGAACATAAAATGTTTGAAACAAATCTATGTGTTTATTGGTATTTAGAAATAAATGATAAGTACCAATGGCTTTAATAGGTGCTTTCACCCGATTTCCCATCAATACAAAATTCTCATTTGGATTTATGGTCTAGATTGAAAGAAATCCTTGCATCGTATTTGAAATATGAGTAGTAGCTCCAGAATCAACCAACCAAGTATTAGAAGGAACTTCAGTTAGGTTTGATTTGAAACATATAGAAATATAACCTTTAATTAAAGATTTACATTTTCTTTCGAATCATTTTCTACATTTTGGGCAATCTTTCTTAAAATGTCCCGTCATTTTACATAAGTGACATTTATAATCACCATTTTCCTTCTTTTGTGGCTAACCAGTTGGATTAGGATCACTTGCTTTGCATGATCCATGCTTTAAGCCTTTTTTAGGTTTCCTCCATTTTTTTTTCAACTTCTTGATTTATGAGATGAATTGAATGTAGCTCAAGTTGCTTAAGTCTTGCCTTTTCTTGATTAAGTATAATGGCCAATTGATTTACATTCCACTTATCTTTCATAGTATTGTAATTAATTTGAAATGACCTATATTGAAGAGGTAAGGAATTCAATATAAATTGAACGAGAAAAAACTCATCCACATTCATCCCTAGAGCCTTTAATTGAGCAGCCAAATTAGTCATTTCAATGGCATGCTCTGCATCCCACGCTTACCATTAATTTGTTGGAAAAATATATGTTTGTATCGCATACAAAACATACACAGCAGAAAAATTAACGGATCTACTTCATTCGCAATTAATAACATGTACTATGTAAATAGTGAATTTCAAAACCAAAGATCAGAAGTTCTTGAGAACACTTTCAATCTTCACTTCAATTCTACTTGTGCCCAAGAAGTGTGGTTTCTTAATCAGTTATATGTATATGTTCTAGAGAGAATGAAAGAGTGTCTAACACTCACATACATACCATTTCATGTTCTTACAAAGATTTTGTATGTTTCTCTCTTTATAACTGATTATCCAATTGGGCTAGCCTTTTGGACTTTTCCAATTGGGGTTTAGTATGTGGCTTGGAGTGGGACCAAAAGGGAACAAATAAGACATTAGCTCTAATGGGCCTTGGACTTTTCTGTCAACTCTTAACTAGTCCAAAGTTACTATTAATTATATTTAATACCACTATATAAATATAATTGCACATATAAATATAATTGCACTCTAGATCTTATTAATAAATTATATCTCAAGACTTTATTATGCATGTAACCCATTCATAAAATATTCGTAGTAATACAAAATTATGAATGAAGATTGCCACTTTGTAGATTACTACATCTTAATCTTTAAGTATCCGGTTTAATTCTTTTAAGTTATTCATCATATATTTTTGAAATCCAATTTCATAAATATATACTTTAATAATTTCTTATTAAAGTGGTTAGGCCTAACTCTTTGAATAATTGAACCCATTAAACTTATTTCAAACAAATATTTTATATCTCCGTTAAGAGATTATAAATTTCATATTGAGAATATATGTTCCATTAATACTAAATGTGGCTGCCCAACATACTAAGGTTTTGACCGTTACTTTAGATCTCACTCTTGATATATCAAAATAACTTACACTTCATGATTAGGTCCATTATTCTCTCAGGATTAAGAGTTCATGTAAATAGAAGTCGTGAGATTTATTATTCATTTGACAATTGTTAGGAGAATAATAAATCTCACAGCGATCTAGTTCAATATGTCTTAACTCTTAAAACATATCAACACATCAACTAGAAGTCTCTACTTCCATAATCAAGACAAATCATCTTAGTTGATATATTATAGTATTCGCAGATGAAATGCCCAATTTCATCATCGATTATAAACTAAAATTCTGAATTTACAAAAAACTTGTGACTTATATCTTCTGTGACTAAATCACATAAATCACATACTATGCATCTTATGGACCATATGATAATGTCCGAATATTCATGTTACCATTATTTCAAATAATAATAAAACAAATTTATTAATCACAACATTAAGTCATACATAGCATCATACAATAGGATTTAAGAGCACTAATCCTAACACAAATTTCATGGTGGTAAGTTTAGCCATTAATGTCCTTGCAAGGGACTTGTTAGTTGTTTTGAAATGGTCTTCTACATTTGAAAGGAATTCTTTTGCACTGTCAGTTTTAGGAAGTGTTGTCTTGATATTGTTTGCTATGGTCATTCGCATAAACATAATACTCAGTCTATTTGATTTTTCCCATGCTTTGTACAAAGTCTTTTCTTCCACACTGCTTGTATCAGTAAGCGTAGTTGGTTTTTCAGATCTAAGCGCTATATCAAGATCCAGTACACCAAGGTTAAACTAAACTTGTTCTTTCCAATCTGAGAAGTTTGTTCCATTTAGCATGGGAATAGACGAAGCATGCAAATGTAGTGAAACAAGGATTGATACTGCAAACAAAGTAATAATATATGCTCACTACATTAGTGCTAAGAGTTATCGATTAAGGAACAATAAACCAAAATGAAACACATGTTTAAACAATGATAAATAGTATTACCATAATCACCTTTGGACTATTCTTTTGGTAAATTATTAAACAGTTATTATGATTCCCTTTCACCTAATAGAACTAATTAATAAAATATATATAATTAAGTTGGTCTGTTACTTTTGGGTTTCCGTTCCAATCTCAACCATGAATATTCATCAACTATCCTATTCCAGTTTATTAATCACTTGAAAGTGGTGCACCTTTGGGCCAACCTAATATTCTTATGATTAAAGAATTGTGATTTGCAAAGTCACTAATTTTGAACACTAGAGAATATGTGTTAAATTTCAATTATTTTTGACTTCTTATCTATGCGTCTTTTCGATTGGGCCACTTCGGTGACTACCAATACGTATCAAAATATAGACTCCAAATCAAAATTAATGGCCTTGCATAAACATTTAATTAATGAGATACATTATAGAAATACAGATATAAAGGTTTGTACTATACATGTTTATATCGAAACAAATAAGTCTCTTCTTTCATAAAAGACATCGACGAAATACTTGATAGAATAGTAGGTTATAGTCTTGATAATATTAGTAGTTTATTACAACATTAAATAAACTAAATTCAGCAATTTAACATTCTTTGCATATAAAAAGTGAACATAAGGCGGAAAAATTAATAATGAACAACAACTGACAATCTCAAAGTATAAAAGAATTTATACCATAACTATTCATGAGTGTTAGATGATATTATATTCTCAATTTTAAGATTTGAGTTTTTAACATTAAACATTAAAGTTGTTAATTTTTAAAGAAACAATTAAATAAACTAGAACCAAATATCGTAGAAATCTGTAATACCCCAAATTTATTAACTAATGGAAAAACAAAGTTCATATTATCCAAACTTGATCCATGATCATATTGAATACGTTAATTGCTTTCACAAATCCAAAATCACAATCATGATAATGAAAACTATAATTGTTTATAAATCTTTTAATGGAAAACATGATAATTCTAAAACACGAGTTCTGATATCACATGTAAATATTTTCTTTATGTTGTTAAATTATAAACAACCATAATATAAATTCTAGGATCTTGAATTATTATGTTTTCACAACTATACAAATTAATTATAAAACTTATCTTGATCCGTTGCTAAACTTTTCTTAAGATCAAGTCTTAGTATAAAATGTACTTAAAAATTTGCCAAATAACATGTTTTTAGAAAAAATTTAGGAAAGTAGCACACAGACGAAATTAATTAGTTAAGTAGACTGTTTTTGGAACTCGAGTTTGTCAAACTCAAGTTCCAGCCCAAACTCGAGTTCCAAAAGCAGTTTACTTAACTAATTTACTTCAGCCGCATGCTTATCACCAATTTTTTTTCTATAATGGTATTATTCAGCAAATTTTGCCCTCGTAGGATTAGTTTCTTTCTCTTGACCCTTTTTTTTTTTTTTTTTTTAGTGTATGTGATGAGGTAGCTGAATGTCTCTTTTATAGGTAGAGAAATGACCAAATTCCTAATATCTATAACTTCTATTTGCCTATCAAAGATAGAGTTACTCAAAAAACTTAGTTATCCATTAAACAATATTTTAAGGACATATAACATCTTATTAAATTGTAACATATATAAAGTTATCTAATAGAAACATTTTCAAATCGAACAATTTATTCTTTCATTTTGATCATGTCAAAGTTGTATCCAATTAGACGAAAGCATATGATTCAACCACGTAGTCCGAAATCACTTTTTTCCACCCTCCGTACATTTCATTGCCACGTTGCTTCTAATTTGAAATTAGAGTCTTCCAAATTTTCTTAATAAAAAAAAGTTCTAAATATTTATTTCAGAAAATTGATTCTCTCTCGATCAGATGAGTGTAATCTGAAAGCTCTACGTGGTGTGCATATATTGGCTAGAACCTGCGAAATGAATCTAAGTAATTGGTGGACTAGAGCCTGCCAGGTGGACAAATAAAAACAAAAGCAAAATCTTCAGCACCCAATAGGATTGAAGATTTAGATAACATAGGATAAGGATCCTAGCTCGCAAGCCCACTTTAAATACTGTCTGTATCAACCACTCTTTTCATCACCACAAAAAAAGAACATTAATTTTCCAAACTATTCTTTCAGTTCAACAATGGCAGCCTCAACCATGGCTCTCTCTTCTCCATCATTTGCAGGCAAGGCAGTTCAGCTTGCCCCATCCACCTCTGAGCTCAGTGTTGGACGTATCACCATGAGGAAAACAGCCACCAGGCAAGTTTCTTCTGGAAGCCCATGGTACGGCCCAGACCGTGTCAAGTACTTGGGCCCATTCTCTGGTGAGCCTCCATCCTACCTTACTGGAGAATTCCCAGGTGACTATGGTTGGGACACTGCTGGGCTCTCTGCTGACCCAGAAACCTTTGCCAAGAACCGTGAGCTTGAAGTCATCCACTGCAGATGGGCCATGCTTGGAGCTCTTGGGTGTGTCTTCCCTGAGCTCTTGGCCCGCAACGGTGTCAAGTTCGGTGAGGCTGTTTGGTTCAAGGCTGGAGCCCAAATCTTCAGCGAGGGTGGGCTTGACTACTTGGGCAACCCAAGCTTGATCCATGCACAAAGTATATTAGCCATCTGGGCCACACAGGTTATCTTGATGGGTGCTGTCGAGGGTTACCGTATTGCTGGTGGCCCACTTGGTGAGGTGACTGACCCACTTTACCCAGGTGGAAGCTTTGACCCATTGGGCCTTGCTGATGACCCAGAGGCCTTTGCTGAACTTAAGGTGAAGGAGATCAAGAATGGGAGATTGGCTATGTTCTCCATGTTTGGTTTCTTTGTTCAAGCCATTGTGACTGGAAAGGGGCCTTTGGAGAACTTAGCAGACCACCTTGCTGACCCAGTCAACAACAATGCGTGGGCCTATGCCACAAACTTTGTACCCGGAAAGTGAAAATAGCAAAAATGTAATTTTTTCTTTTTGGATTGTTGTTGGCGTGTTGTAAATTATTTGCGAAAGTAATGGAGAGATTTAACCTTTGGTTCAAAAATGGCAGAATATTAAATTGGTAATGGATTAGGCTTTTATTTTAAATAATTTTGTTCCATGAATCAGTTTTTAGGCCCACGTTCAATGACATATAAGACCAGCCCAGGTGCATCATGTAACTAGTAATTTTTTCTCTTTTACCATTTTTCTCTGCTTGTAAACTGTGAAATATGCCATGAACTAACCATTATTGCGTCATGTCAAAGTAGTGTATAGAACAGCTTGGTCAAGAATTATTGAGATATAGTAACTAAATAAAAATTCATTATTTGACTTATATTATTCTTGAAAGTATTGTTAAATATCTAATTAATGTTTATAGTATAGGACCAACATGTAACACTCTTAACTTATAATAAAAAAAAGTTATACATTGTATCTAATATAACTTTAGTTGCCAGTTTCTCAAAAAAAAAAAAAAAAAAAAGTTACCAATAAGTAACTAATATATAAATGGGTTTGCATAAGGTATTGTGCATTAACCCTCAAGCAATCACCACATCATTATAAACTAACCAATTTTATAATCATTAAATTTGAAGCAGTGTTAAACGAGAGCCCCAATTCAATAATTAAAAACAATTCAAATCTCTTAACATTAAAAAAAAAAAAAAAAAAAAATGAAAACAGAGTTAAAAAGAGAGACATATTGCCCATTTGGATACAAAGTTTTGTCACGGCTGCGTTTTCATTTCACGTTTTAGACTTTATTTCTTTTTCTTTTTTTTATTTTATTTTATTTTATTTTTTCAGGCATGTGAGGAAGTAACACGGCTATTGTGCAGCTACTATTCATGAACAATAGCTGCACTCATTGACTTTTTGTCCATGAACAGTGCATTTGTGTACTATTTACAGACCCACAAATTTTACTTTTCAGCGATTTTTTCATTAAAAATGGGTCTCACGGTACTATTCACACATTTAAAAATTATTTTGCTACAATATTTTCAGTTTTCAATTTTCAGCTGTATTCAAACAGATCTTGGGAATTAGCCTAGTAGATCTAATTGTCCTTGAAAATAAGTAGGAAGTCAGTGAATTTCACTCCTGAAAAGGTCAAAAGGAAAATGGGGAATTTTATAAATTTGGAGGACTTTTATTAGATGAAGAATTTTGAATTATAGTCGAGTTAATAACATTTATAATTTACTTAGGAAATTATGGGAGGAAAAGAATGTGAGATCACAGTACAAAGAAATGATATGTTAAATAACCACCTCAAGTTTCACTAATGCTACTGAAATTGATTGGTGCTTATACTATTATATATGCTTACAATTAAAAATGACAATTTTGAAAAGATGGATTGTATATATTTGTATAATTAGTAGGTAATGACATTATGACATTATATTCCAATGTTGTAGATTTCTCATTTCTTTCGATATTCATCATACTAATTTCTTCATTATTCACTATATCACTTTGGTTTGACACATGGGACTCAGAGAAAAAACTTCTAAAAAGAGAGTTTATAATTAAACATTATTAACTTGTTTTGATGTTTTCTTATAAAAAGAAAAAAAATTGTTTTCTAGACGTCAGATTAACAAATTAATAAGATAACAATGAAAATAGCTTTTCAAGAGAATTGGCTTTGCTACCATAAACCGACCCAGGAAGTAATCAGGAGAACAAGGAATTAAGAGTAATGGAGAAAGTATGCTGCAAAATAGAATAATAGTACAAAATAATAATTTGAAAACTTACTTGAATCTATCTTGAAAAAATACTTAAATTCTGAAATTCATTTCAATTCTTCAATAATATTACAAAAGGATTATGATAAGAAAGTTTGGAAAATTACAAAGGAGAAGGTTTTTTTGTTACAAGAGCGACTGAAAACTTTAGGGAACAACTTAAATTTGAGGAGGGTCTTTATATAGCATAATAGCATTCAAAAGTACAGATACAATAATTCAAAATATGAATAGTAAAAATTCGTAAATAGTAAAAGTCTTCAATAATTTCTGATGCTGCCACCTAAACAGTGAAAGACTAATAATTTTCTGATACAAGTAAAAACTTGAAATAATTTCAGATGACCGGCAAAATAATTTAGATTAAAAAAAAGAAAAAAGACTCCCATGTACCTAATACTGATAGAACATATCCAATTTCACTTGCAAAAGATTATGTTAATAATTCAGCTGAATTGATATGATCATAAGATTTTTGAAAATAATGTGAAAGGGGAGAGTCACTTGAGTAGCTTCCTCTTCTTGTTCCGACAATTGTGCAACCACTTCTATTAATTGCTTCTTATATCAAACTTAGCTTGGTTGAAGCTTTCGTAAAGTAAGAATTGGTGCTAATCATTTGAGACACATTATAATTCATAATTCATTTTGCTTAATAATATGATCATAATTGAGTTTGTCCACCATCAAACCGATATATGACAACATACTTAATTCCTCATGGTAAAGAAAATTCATAATATCATCCCATTATCCACGGTTACTTATAATGGACAAAGAGGAGTAAATATTTTTGAGACAATTGCGAAGAAGGATAATTTTTTGCAAATAATTCAACCATGATAGTAAAAAAGGGGCAGAATATCTACATCATGCCCCCAAAGAGAAACCACCATTTATCAAACCAACAAGGAAGAAAGGTAACCTCATTGATACGATCAAAAGAGAAAAACTAAGAATGCTGATACTGAGCATTTTGAAAGAGAAAAAAGCATCTTGGTAATAAATCATAATGACTATAAGAGGGGCTTTTGAAGGTTTGAGAAAATTGCCTCATTTTCAATGGAAATGTGCACCCCATTGGGCTGAAGAAATGTTTTGTTCAATAAAACATATAGAGAAAGCAATTTTATTATTTCTTAAATTTGCGTTTTGTATGAGAAAGGAGAACTGAATTGGTATCTACTAAAATGAACTCATAAAAAATTTATGATTCTTCTGCTGGTTTTCTAGGAAAAATGCCAATCAGGAGGTAACATTTTTCAAACTAATTCCATAGGATTATTGATACATTCAATACTTGAACCCACCTATCCCCATAAAGCAGGCCCATTTAACCCAAAAACCCAACCCACCAAACACTAACCATTCAAATGGCTTTAGCTGAGCCCAATAACTCAAATACAATCTCAATAACTAATCTAATATATATATATATATATATACACGCACACATATAATCAAAGTTAGGCTTAGAAGCTGTGATTGCGCCAAGTAGCTTCACTAAATTGCAGAAATTTTGTTAAATTTTTTCAAAAAATAGATATATATATATATATATATATATTTTGTCTTTATCTTCTTTTCCTATAATTTCTAAGTTGATAAAAATTTTAATTTGATTACAATCCAAATTCTTCATCTAATCCTTTTATTATTAATTTATCTATAAGTTACTAAAAATCTTTATTACAATCCAAATTCTTCAACGTTAATTTTAATTTAATTACATTCCAATTTTTCGTCTAATACTTTTATTATTAGATTCAGATTCTTTAGAGTTCTTAGGTACTCTACAAGATAGAGTCTTTTAAATCCCTAGCCTTCTTTATAAAATAATGGTTAAATTTCTGCCACATCATTGATCCATTAATACAACCTTAAATCAATCTTTCAAAATTCAAAAATTGAAAAAGAAAAGTACTCCATTCAACGTTAAAATACTAAACGACATCTTCTAACCAGATGTTCTTCTTCTTTTTGTTTTTTAAACCATCAACACAAAAGCTCTCATGCATTTCAACCTGATTCAAGAGTGAAATCAAATCATCTACGAATGTTTGTTGAAAGAGCAAAGAAACCACATAGCTACGTTTCTACCTAAATCAAGTGTAAAATCAAATCCTCCATGGATGTTTATTGAAAGAGCAAAGAAACCCACATGTGCTTTTGATTGATTTTCCCCTTTTTTTTGAAATCAAGAGTTGGATTGAGAAGAACTCTTAAAGAGTTTGTGTTTGAGGTTATTGGGTAGGGATAGAGCATTATGTACGATTTCATTTGAAGAGATTAGCAACCATATCCATGTATATACGATTTGTTTTGAAGAGATTAACTTCCATGAATCTGGATTTAGATAGGTGTTGTTGATGAATTCTGTGTTTTTAAGTTCGATGATTTCTCAAGAAAAAAAGAAAAAGAAAAAGATAGAGGTTAGACGTCATTTAGTAGTCTAACGTTAATAGGAGTTATTATTATTATTATTTTATTTTTTTTAACAATAAATTTTCATTACTTACTTTCTTATAATAAAAAATCGTTTATTTTTATTTTTATTTTTTAAAACACCACATGGATAGACACAAAATTATAATTATTCTTATCAACTTTTTTCTATACATCTCCATCAATTTTTTAGATAAATACAAAAACGTAGTTGTTGTTATTATCTTTCCTTCACTCTTTTTGCTAAAATTACACATATATTAGACTTCATGCTCTCAATTTCTTCTTCGTAATTGTTATTTTCAATTTCTTCTTGGTAACTTTTATTTTTAATAGGAACTTCTCTGTAACTTTGAGTTTATGTGTTGATATATATATATATATATATATTATGCTTCATTTAAGTTGCTTTTTATTATTATTTATATTTCTTTCTTTTCGATGTTTCATTCTAGTTACTTTTTATATGTATTTTATTTTCTTATTTTTTGTAAGACATTGATTTTATTGCATGTGTTTTTTGATAAAGTTTATGATAGTTATTTAACTTTTTTGAGGGTTTGGTATGGTATTTCACTGTAATTATCAATATGTATTTTAAGAGTTTTATTGGTAACATGTATTCTTCCATGAATATAAATTGAAGAGAAATTTTTGAGAGAAAAAGAAATAGTAAAATTGATGAACCAAAGCTGATTGACTATTTGAAGCCCACCTTGATTAAGTAAAATTACTAACTTTTTTGTTGGGTTAAGATAATTAAACATTTTTATTATTTTTAAAAAATAACTTCAAAATTATATATAAGAAAAAAAAAATCTTATTCATGATATAAACATATTTACCATTATATATATATATATATATATATATATATATATATAAAATATTAAAAGAGTGCAATAAATATGTTTGTTTTTTGAATGCATAAGATGATTTTTTTTTTCGTATATTATTTTTTGCCAATATTATGAAGCAAAATTTGTAAGCTTTGCTTCAAACTTATGTGGATTTGAATTTGTCATTAATTCTTTTAGCAAAATTTGTCATTATTTTAAGGGAAATTATTGTGTACTCCCGGAGTACCATAATTGTGTACTCTCCCCTCTTACATGAATGATGGGTCCCACTAATTAAATTCATGGTAGGATCCACCATTCATGTGAATTTGAATTTGTCATTAATTCTTTTTGTAAAATTTTTCATTATTTTAAGGGAAATTATTATGTACTCCCGGAGTACCATAAATGCGTATTCTCCCATTTTACATGAATGGTGGGTCTCACTAATTAAATTCATGGTAGAATCTACCATTCATGTGAGAGGGGAGAGTACACATTTATGTTACTCCGGGAGTACACAATAATTTTCCTTATTTTAAATGTTTAGTAATTTAGATTGTTCTTAATTATTGTATTAAGGTATTCATTTTTATGATTTCAATTATTGTTTTGGATAGTTTTTAATTATTAAATTCAAGGTTTTTCTATTTAAATATATGTTGGTGATTAATTGAGCCTTAAAGCTCAATTAATATATATATATATATATATATATATATATATATATATATATATATATATATATATATGTATACATTTTGTAATACCTTAGTTTCACACAATAAGCATTCATTATATAACTTAAAAGTGAAATAGTAATTTATTTTTATAATCTAATTTTAAGTAAATTAATAAAAAAAAATATTTACATATAAATTTTGATTAAGCCGTGCATCGCACGGGCATAATATTAGTATATATATAAAACCGAAACTTCTGAATCTCTCACAATTTTTCATGTTAGCACAATATATTTAAATTAAATTATCATTTTATTTAAATACAATTATTTTTGTTTAGTCTAAACTTAACAAGGAGTGAAACTCTATTTCTTTAACAAGTCCAACTCAAACTCAAACTCATCATTATCATTTTTTAAAACAAAATTATTTTTGTTTAATCCAAACTTAATAAATAGTGAAACTCTATCTCTTTAACAAGTCCAACATAAACTCAAACTTAAACATTGATAATTTATCTTCATAATTTTACACATTAGCATTACTTAAATAAATATTAAAAAAAAATTCAATCCAGTAAACACTTATTTATGTACAATCCAATTTAATTCAATGTAGGAAAAGACTTTACTTGAATGAATATATGCCAAAGATTCCCACAATTGCAGGTGCAGAGAATTTAAGCTAAAATTCAATAGATTTGGCCGTACAAAATGAGTGCTATGGATTTTTTTTATTTATTTTAAATCCCTGTATTAAAATATAAAATATCACTACAAAAATAAGATAATTTTCTTAGCTATTCTCATTAATTTAGTCCTATATTAAATAAATATTATAATTAATTAATGAAAAAAAACCCCAGTGCAAGTTAGACTTCTAGTCAAATACAGTAACACTCTCACACCATCTCTACTCTCTTCTATTTAAGAACTACTTGGGTAGAAGACCTAAAACCCAAAATACAAACGTGTAAATCAAAAACTATTTGTGGAGAAGATGAGATCCAAAAGCAACAATTGATGAACCAATTCATGGCTCACAATCCCAACATGATGAACTTTTTCGGAGCTAACTTCATGTAAGATCAGGAAACAAATTAAGAAAGAACAAATCTTTTTAGTTCGTAGGTGTTAATAAGACTACATGCAGTTCCAATTTTTATTGATTTGGGTTTAGGATTTGCTTACAAATTTAATATTTTGATAATGTGCTATCCAATATTAGTTTTGGGTGTTTTTAGATCTATCATATGATGAATCTTTGTAGTTCGTAGGTTTTTATGGCTAATAAGACTATATGCAATTTCAATTTTTATTGCTTTGGTTTTAAGATTGTTTACAAATTTAAGTTTTTTGATCATGTACTATCCAATTTTAGTTGTGGGTGCTTTTAGATCTATCAAACTTCAATTTTTGGTTGGATTTATAACAATATAGTCACATTTTTTTTTTTTTTTGTTTTATTTCTATAATTTGTAGTCTCTGAATCTTTTGATTCTTAACTCTTTTTGCCTTTTGGAAGTTTTAACATATGTATTTTTGGGTTCATTCTTTTGTAAGATTTTTTTTAAGATAACCCATCTTTTTTTTTTATTTTTTTTATTATTATCTTTCTCTATTGTGTAGTTATATACACATTTTGTTTTGTTTCAATAATTTCTAAGTAATGAATTTTTTGATTCTTTGATTTTTTTTTTGGCATTTCAGAAGTTTGAACATATGAATTTTTGAGATATTATTTTGCAATATTGAAACTATCTGATAGATTTCCATGACTATAGTGATGAATTATTTGTTTTAAAGGTAACACTATATTCACATGTTTTTCCGTTGTTTCTGTAATTTGTAGGTTTTGACTATTTTGACTCTTTAATTTTTTGTAATTTTGGAAGTTTTAACATCGATATTTTTGGGATCTTTTTTTTTTTTTTTTTTGGTAATATTTGAAACAATTTGACAGATTTCAACAGTTATAACCATGGATCATTCTTTTGAAGATAACATATCTTTTTCTTCTGTTTCTCTATTGTGCAGTCACACACACACACACACACACACACATATATATATATATATATGTTTTGTTTTATTTCAATAATTTCTAGATAGTGGATCTCATAATTCTTTAATATTTTTTGGCATTTTGACAGTTTTTATATCTGAATTTAATTTAAACATAAAAGATTGGAATAATTTATGTGATAGTATAGTTTCATAATCAAGTTAGGATTTTCTAAAAATTATTTTAATCTGCTACACAAATAGGTAGGTTTCCGTGCATAGCACGGGTTTGCGACTAGTATTAAATATATTCCATACCTAGCACCTGAACCAAACCCAAAAACTAAATTTGATCCCCAGAACCTAGAATCCCAAGCACCAAACAAAAAATTAAAATCCTAAATTAAACCAAAACACTCAGACTAGCCTAAAAGATATATGTAATATATCCCATCCCTCCCACCCACACCAACTGCAATTCCCTTGTCTCTCCAAAGCAGCAAATAGAATCCAAAGTTAAGATGAAGTTACGATTTGTAGAATCCTTTTGTGTCAAAGGGTAAAGCATGAGGTTTGACTTTATTTTGGAGGAAATTGGAGGTTATTCATTCTGAAAAAAATTTAGTTGCTGCATTGGTGTATTCAAGTGTGTTGTTAAAAGCACACTTTAGGCATGCTTAAGCTCAAAACTCCAAACTGTCAACGTTTCAATAGGCCAAAAAATAGCTCATTTAATGAAGCATGCTTTAGACACATTTTTTTAATAACTTAAAATGAAAATATTGTTGCAATAACTTAATACCAATTGCAACTAAAATTTCAAAAGGATAACTTATTGCAACGAGGTTATCATTGTAATAACTTGATATAAATTATTTTACAATTTATTGTAATGACAAATACTAAGATATCATTGCAATAACTTGATATCTATTATTTTACAATTTATTGCAATGACAAATATAAAATAATTATCTATTACAACGAATATATTATTGCAACAATTTGATTGAATTATTTTTATCAATTTTTTTTCAGTCATCTCTTCTTCTAAAATATTTGAACTCTTTAGAACTAGAAGATAAATGAAAACCAACATGCAAACAACAATTACAGTAAAAAGGACAAATAATCCTCCTTCCACGATGCAAATCACTGGCAATAATGCATAGCTCACCAAGAATATAATCAACAATTTAAAGTCATAATCAATAAATTCAATCCATCTTGATGATGTTAGTCTATATCCAAGTGAGTAAACAAGGAGGAATCCAAAAAAATCTATATGCTTCACTATGTGTAAGATGCACCACACTATAATGCCCCTATAGTAGCAAAACTGAAACTAGAAAGTGTTCGAAGAACATCACAAATGAAGAAACCACCATCAATTTCCGTTGTTGATTAAACCTAGCAACCAAACATGAACCTAAGATGCTCAAAGCCATGTTCACATATTCAAGAATCATCAGCGCTACATAAGACGCATGTGTGGAGACTTTAAAATTCATTAGAACAATTGTGAAGAAGAAATTTATGGCAAACTTAAAAAATTGCTGTTGTGGAAGCTATTGCAACAAAAAAATTTGTTGCAATAAGTTTCTAGAGATAACTATAATTTATTTCAACCCAAAGTACCGTTGCTGTACTTTATTGCAATATGTTTCGACTTCTCGCCATGTTTATTAAAACAAAAGAAATTGTTACAAAAAATTATATTACCAATATTTTTTTCTTTTGTGAATGATTTCCTTTTATTTCATACACTTTGTCACATAGGCAAGCAACACATGCAATGCTCTCTCTTCCAATTTATCGATTGTCTCTCCTTCAAAAGTTACCGAAAGAATTTCAAAATTTTCCTTTCCTAGATAGTAGGACATTTATTTCAGAAACCATCCTGTTCAGTTTCTTTCTAATAAGAAGTGGGCCAAGAAAATAATGACGACCGTCTTTCTATCTGTCTTTCTCTTCTGTAATTGTTTACGAAATCATTAGGCGATCTCTCTTTTTTCTACTATTTTTTGATCTTGACTTCACACTTGCACATGAACTCCAAGACCAAGCATTACCGTAATGTATAACAGAAATGCATTCCCAATTTTAGAAAGTTGAATGACTAGGTCTACAATTTGTCACTGAAAAGTTTGAGTTAAGCATAAATGGGATAAATCTAGTGCTAATTTATTGGATAACATTTTTTTAAAGACCTTTTTTTGTTCGAAATTGATTTCTTTTTTAAATTAGCATATTTGAATTTTCTAATTAAAATTATTAGGTATGTGTTTGCAGCTTCTGTTCTTTTTTTCTTTGCTTGGGAAATTGGCTTGGTTAACCTTTCTAGTGATAATCTAATCAAATATCTTTACTTTATTTATTATTGATTTGCAGGAGTTATATGGAAAGGAGATAAACTAATTGATGGAGTCCCAGAAACACTTGATATGCTTCAGTCTAAGGTCTGTACATGAATGTAGGTGTTACCTTGCATGCATTTGTATGTCTATGCTAAATTATTATTATTATCATTATTATTTTGTCATTATCTGTTGACTTCCTTGTGAAATGATTACAATTGGGATTATTGCAGCAAAGTATTGGGCGTCAGTGAGTTGTTATGGCTATTAGATATTTGTTGATTTTCTTTTTCTGCAGGGCAAGAGATTAGTTTGAGACACTTGGTCTGAATGTCAATGAGGTTAGTTAATGATTCTTCTCCCCCCATGTTTGCTAAACTTTGTTAATCATAATTTCTAATGCAACATAATCGTTTTAGGAGGAAATTTTTGCATCATCTTTTGCTGCTGCTGCAGCATATTTGAAGTCCATTAATTTCCCAAAAGATAAAAAAGGTATTTGTATTTTACCTGGTGACACAAACAGAAAATATCCTATTATACTAGCAATGTAGGGATCAACTCCATATGTCTGGGCAAGAGCAATTGTTTTAAAAGGAAATTTCCATTGTTGGCCATATATCCTTGCATATATGTCTTGATTGTAGTCAAGCTTTTTACACAAAATTTATTTAGTTACAAACTTTGGAAGGTCTTAATAGGAAGTTATTTTTCCAGTTGGTGTTGGACTAGCAATTAGCTTTAACATTTTCTAAAACCGAAGGGCTAACTCATATATGTTTAGTAGTGAACAATTTATCTACATTATGAATAATTTATCTACAGTAATAATGTATATCAAGAAAATGAGTCAACAAATTGCATGGCACATGCTATGATAATCTGCTTATGGCCATCTTATGGCATAGGAAGGATGCCAACACATCCAACAGCCGTAAAGTTTATGGTTCTGAAGAGGATACTTTACTGTTCCATGAGATGAGACTTCTACCATTATCTTCCTTCTATTTGTAATTTATTTCTGGTCTTCTTATAAGGCCTTTATCTAAAACCTATATAATACTGATTAAAACGTTGCACTATGTTTTCTATTCTTTACTTTGAATATTGTTAGATAATTTTAAGTCAATGGAGACAAAGATATAGTTCACAATCCTATGCCTTGTTCATGTACAGTGCTTAAATCAATTTAATTTTATAAATTATGTGACTTTGATGTGTCGTTAATGCTTGTAAAGAATGGGGTTGAAGATTCATGGCCAAAGAGAGACCCAACAAAAAAAAAAAGGCTATAGCTGCGTTTTTAAAATGCAACTATAGCCAAATTCAAAAAAAAAAAAAAAAAAAAAAAAAAAAAAAAAAAAAAAAAAAAAAACAAACAAACAAAAGGGTTATAGCTGCGTTTTTAAAACATGGGTATAGGTGACAGCTATAGCCCCGTTTTTAAAATGTAGCTAGAGTATGTCATATAGTCGTGTTTCTAAAAACGCAGCCATTAGTCTTGGCCTATAGCCACGTCTGTAAAAACATGGCCATTGGTCTAGGCCTATAGTCGCGTTTGTAAAAATGTGGCTATAAACCCCTCAAGTCTTTAGTTATGGGTTTTAGGCCACAGATGAAAACGTGGTTATAGGCCGAATCATCCTATAACCACATTTTTAGGAGTTATAGCTGCGTTTTAAAAATGTGGCTATAGGACGTTTTTTTTTATAGTGACAAAAAAATTTTTTGCAACAAATTTATTACAAAAAAATGCTATTACAACAAAATTTTTGTTGTGATAACTTATTACCATAGACTTTATTACAACAGTGCAACAAATTTTTTGTTGTTGCAATAAGTGCTTTTATTGCAACAAATTTGAATTTATTGCAAGAAAATATCTCATTGCTAGTGCTATGTTTGCAGTGCATTCACCACAAATTGATACTCAACACTAATTTGGTAATCCTATAGCTTAGGGCATATATTAGTAAACCATTTTATATAAAAATTTATGAGAAATTAACAAAGCTGTTAAAACAGTTAATCATTTTTTCATTTTTTCATAAAATTTTCCTAAAATAGTTTACTAATATATGCTCTTAGGGCATACTTTAGTAAAACCATTAGTACAATGAATAGCACATATAAGTATATAACTCATGGACCATGGAGGACTAGTGGGGTTCACAAAAGGAACCAAATAAAGGTATGCAAAATGGTTGTCCCCTCTCTCCGAATCTCTAAGGTTGGTTGCAGATAACATTGTAATAATAACGACCCAGATAGAGAATTTTCTTTTTGAGGCTTCAAAACAATTTTTTTCATTTCTTTCTTTCCCGCTCCAGATTATAAACTATACTTTTTTTTTTTACTTACTTTGGTCATGTTAAAACCCTAGGTAACCACAAATTCTAATACATCTGGGATTCAAAAAAGGATTAACAGATGATCTATGGATTTACTTGGCTTAGTCCTAGTTTAAATCTAAAACTAGTTGTAAAGGGCACAAATAAAAGAAAGAAAAAATATAGTAAAGAAAAAGCCAGCCTTAGTCTCAAATAGTGCTTAACTCGGTGTTATTAAATTTGGCCCGGCCCGGCCAGTTGGACCAATAACCCGGTGACCCAGCACATAGATCATTCTGGGTCATCAATTGGATCGAATGTGCACAAGACCCAATTAAAGTCGGTAAAATCTGGCGGGTTTTAAGCAAATCATGTGGCCCAGCTAGGTTTTAATGACCCGTTTGGGTGTTGTGAATTGTGCAAAATTACATTAATAGGTCCATTCCATTGACTTCTTTATTATTTAATGCGTGATAATATGGTAATTTAATTAAGGGAAAACCTAAAGAAATATAAAAAAAATGCATCGTTCTATCACTTCTCTACCAATTCACACTACTCTACCCATCACTTTTCACAGTTTTAGTTCCTCATACTTGCAACTGTGCATCAATTTTCTGCTATGAACAAATCACTTTTAGTTTCATGTAACTAATTAGCACATATGTATGAGTATATTAGTATATATTATATAGTTTATTTTTTAAACCTTATTTTCTCTTCTTTTCTTTACGTCTTTTTGTGTTTTATTTGTTTATTGCTTTAAGTTTAAGTCTTTAACAATTTTTTTTCTCTTCTTTTATTTATATAGTTTGAGATTTGCTTTTTTTAAATATGTAGAATTTGAAGACATGTGATAAAATTATATTTAGCAAAAACTTTGTTGCAATCTTATAACATTGGTTTATTTTGCTTGTGAATTTTATAGAATTTTTAATGCTATTACTTGTGAAACCCTTTGTGGTGAGCTAAAAGTAAGTCAAGTTTATGTCAGGCACAAACTTGCTACTTTTATTCACACAATTAATTTTTTAAGAGATGGGATGCTCAATCAACCTTAAATACCCTTAACAAGATGAAAAGATTTAAATGGATGTGTTTGAATTAATTCTAAGTGTGAGTTAATGATTACAGATAAGAAGCAGACTTGAAAGGCTTATATTGAGTTCCTCGGGTCTAGTCCGAGAAAGTGATGACAAATGGTTTTCAAGTCTCAAAAAGTCCATCCCTTCCTCTAGAGGCTTTTTAGCTTTATATAATCAGCCAAGATGTATCTGAGCCCTACATTTGGAAGGTCAGGGTTAGATTTCTTTAATACATGTCCCATCAAGGCTTTACTAGAAAGCTTCCACACTAGGCTATGAGCTGGGTTGACACTATTCATAGGTCATTTTCTCATTAATGCGGTCAGCTAAGTGGGTGCAGAGCATTGAATGCGAAGGTGATGGATACTTTATCTGTCATCTTTCCTTTCTTCCCAGCTTGGCAACAAATCTTCCTCCTCGCTCTCAGTTTGCATTTGACGGCCTTTAGCCTTGGTTCTTGGTTTCCCGAGGGCATGTTGGCATCTTTGGAGTCATCGGGTGTTGTAGTTTTTCTACACTTGCATAAGGTCACTTGTCTTTTTCCGAGGACATTTTGTTGGTGCTTTTCAAGGTTTGTACTCATGGCACTGTCCTTAATCTATCTGTCTATGTTCTCGGATCCTCGTCCCTCCATACCCTTGATTTTGAATTAAAATAATGAGTTTAATTTAGGTATATGCCTTTTTTTTTTGTTAATTTACATATTTATGTTATGATTTCTGAAACTTATATATATAATTTTTAAATTTTTTTTTATTTGATCCTGTGGTGTGATCGTTGACCCACTAGTTGAACCAGTGACCTAGTGACTCAACTCATAGACTAGATCAACCTTCGGTCGGGTTTAATAACTATGGCTTAACCTCAATGGCATACCAACTACCAAATAGTTAACCTCTTTGGGTTCATTGGGACGTTTGGTTGGGAAGTTAGAATATTAGTTGCATGCATAATTAGCATGTGTAAGAATTAGTTAAAGATTATTTAACACATGTTAAATGAAGGATAATAAGATTTGAGAATAATCATCCAATATGAATTAAGGATGATCTTGAATAAGAAGTTAGTTATATCTCTCAAACTCATTAATGAACAATGCTTTAGTTTTCTTAAATTCTCTCTCTCTCTCTCTCTCTCTCTCTCTCTCTCTGTTACTCTTCTTGATATTTCCTGTTGATATTTCCTCTTGCTTCTTCTTGCTCATCTGTGATGTAGAGTTGATTAGATTCAATTTTTGTCTTTTCTCAAAAATAAAAAATTCTTGAGAGAGAGAGAGAGAGTTTAGAATTGATACAGTTCACATTTATTCACTAAATGGTAGATCAAATGCACTTCTAAATATATAGTACAATTCACTCACACTCAATCATTGATATAATCATTTACACCATAATTAGATCACTGTAACAAACTCAAAACTACTCAACGAACTCAAATTTTCCCACGTGGTTTGTAACAGAATTCATATTTACCTCCGAACTAATAGCTACTATACAAACGACAGTGTTTGATTAAGTGATGCGTACGTGTTATTCTAAGATTAAGATTTATCACATGTGGAGGACTAAATGACACCATTTGAACCCTTTTCTCTAAAGGGTGGACCTGTGGAAATAGCATCATTTGGCTTCAAAGTTTGGGTTCTTTGAATTCTTACCATTAACATCTCTCTCTCTCTCTTTCTCTCTAACATCACTCAACCTTATGATTTCTGGTCCATTCCTCAACTTACTTGAACATCATATCTTCTATAATAATCTATTGCATATATAATGTATTATTGATGAAATTCCTTTTCATTATATATTAATTGTCCATCGTCGTGAAAATGAATTGAGTCAATATCATTGGATATGTAAATTTACGGAGAAAATGGGCAAATGCCCCTTTCAAAAAAAAAAAATCCAGCATTTTGCCCTCTTTTTCAAACTAATTAGGGAAATGCCCCTCTTTTGAAAATCGAGTTTCTCAAAATCGATTTAGGCCCTATAGTGGCGTTTTTAAGGACCCTGTAGTGACGTTTTAAGGACCTATAATGACGTTTTGTAACTCGATTTTCATAAAGTCGAGTTACATGCAACTTTTTTCATTTTTTTTTACCTATAACTCGATTTTATGTATATCGAGTTACAAAACGCCACTATAGGTCCTTAAAACGTCACTATAGGGTCCTTAAAAATGCCGCTATAGGGCCTAAATCGATCTTGAAAAACTCAATTTTCAAAAGATGGGCATTTCTCTAATTAGTTTGAAAAAAAGGACAAAATACTGGATTTTTTTTTTGAAAGGGGCAAAAAGCAATTTTGTCTGTAAATTTACTTATTAGAACTTCTGGTTTTTATTAATCATGTCAAATTGGTGTACAATACCTATTAAAATCTCCCACTATACTTCTAATGGTAATTACATGAAAGTATACATTTAGCCCCCCCAAAAAAAAAGAAAAAAAAAAAAGAAAAAAAAAGAAGAGAAAGGTTCTAAATATTTATTTCAGAAATTGATTCTCTCATAGGATGAGTGTAATCTAAAAGCTCTACGTGGTGCACCTGTATTGGTCAGAATCTGAAATGAATCTAAGGACTTGGTGGATCAGAACCTGCCAGGTGGACAAAAAAAAAAAAAAAAAAAAAACAAAAGCACAATCTTGAACACCCAATGGGATTAAAGATTAAGATACCATATGATAAGGATCCTAGCTTACAACCCACATTATATACCGTCCTCATCAACCACTCCTTCCATCACCACACTAAATAATAGCCCATTAATTTCTCAAACTAGTCTTTCAGTTCAACAATGGCAGCCTCAACCATGGCTCTCTCCTCTCCATCATTTGCAGGCAAGGCAGTTCAGCTTGCCCCATCCACCTCTGAGCTCAGTGTTGGACGTATCACCATGAGGAAAACAGCCACCAGGCAAGTTTCTTCTGGAAGCCCATGGTACGGCCCAGACCGTGTCAAGTACTTGGGCCCATTCTCTGGTGAGCCTCCATCCTACCTTACTGGAGAATTCCCTGGTGACTATGGCTGGGACACTGCTGGGCTTTCTGCTGACCCAGAAACCTTTGCCAAGAACCGTGAGCTTGAAGTCATCCACTGTAGATGGGCCATGCTTGGAGCTCTTGGGTGTGTCTTCCCTGAGCTCTTGGCCCGCAATGGTGTCAAGTTTGGTGAGGCCGTTTGGTTTAAGGCTGGAGCCCAAATATTCAGCGAGGGTGGGCTTGACTACTTGGGTAACCCAAGCCTGATCCATGCACAGAGCATTTTGGCCATCTGGGCCACACAGGTTATCTTGATGGGCGCTGTTGAGGGTTACCGTATTGCTGGTGGGCCGCTTGGTGAGGTGACTGATCCACTTTACCCAGGTGGAAGCTTTGACCCATTGGGCCTTGCTGATGACCCAGAGGCATTTGCTGAGCTTAAGGTGAAGGAGATCAAGAATGGGAGATTGGCTATGTTCTCTATGTTTGGTTTCTTTGTTCAGGCTATTGTGACTGGAAAGGGACCATTGGAGAACTTAGCAGACCATCTTGCTGACCCAGTTAACAACAATGCTTGGGCTTATGCCACAAACTTTGTCCCTGGAAAGTGAGCATAGGAAATATTGGAATTTTACCTTATGGATTGATGTTGGTGTTTGAGGTGTTAGATTTTTATTTTTATTTTTGAGAATCGACGTGTTGTAAAATTGTAAATTACTTGCAAAACTTATGGAGAGTATTTAGTATTTACCTTTGGTTTTAAACATTGTTGTGTCATTTAATTAGTAAAATTTTCCTCATTGCTATTTTATCTATTATCTGCTTGTAAACTGCAAATTATGACTTGAAACCAGAATTGCTTCGATGTTCTTTTAGTGAACTTAACCTTCTAATTCTCTTTTATCTAAAATAAAATTTTTTTAAAAAAAAAAACCTTTAATTCTGTACTGTCTGTTTATCAAAATTTTTTAAAGGTTTTCCTTATTTTTAACCATTAAATTAAATGGCAATTCAATGTATCCTTCTTAGAATAGAGGGATAATAACAGCCTAATTCTCTCTCTCTCCCTTTTTTTTTTTTTTTTTTTTTTTTTTTTTTTTTTTTTTTTTAAACCATTGAAAATGAATCTTGGTTTCTTAAATACCTGCAAATGACAGAGAAAATTGGCCTTTGCCCCTTTCGCGTAAAAAATCCAACATTTTGCCCCCTTTCCCAAACTAATTAGGGAAATGACCCTATTTTGAAACTCGATTGGTAGAAAAATCGAGTATGGGGCGATCAAACTTAAAAAAAAAAAAAAAAAAAAAACTTGCATGGAACTCAAGTTCATCGAGCTCGAGTTCCATTTAAAACGCCACTATAGGGCTCCCTGAATGCAACAATAGGTATGTGGCGATTAAACTTTAAAAAAAAAAAATGCATAGAACTCGAGTTCATGGAGCTCGAGTTCCATTTAAAACGCCACTATAGGGCTCCTTGAACGCAGCTATAGGTATGGGGCAATCAAACTTTAAAAAAAAAAATGCATAGAACTCGAGTTCATGGAGCTCGAGTTCCATTTAAAACAACATTATAAGGCTCCTTGAATGCAGCTAAAGGCATGGGGCTATAGGTATGTGGCGATCAAACTTAAAAAAAAAAAAATATATATATATATATATATATATATATATATATGGCATGGAACTTGAGCTCATGGAGCTCGAGTTCCATTTAAAACGCCACTTTAGGGCTCCTTGAACGCAGCTATAGGTATGAGCTATAGGTATAGGGCGATCAAGCTTAATAAATAATAATGAAAATACTAAATAAATAATATTATAAATAATAATATTAAATGTCTATTCAATCTAAATAATCCATAAAAATATTAAATAAATGTAATTAACAACCTAAAATTTCATCACAATTGTCAGAGCTCTAATTCCACCAAGATAAAATATCATAAAAATAATTCTCCAGTACAATATTCAATACCATAAAAATATTAATGAAATCCTCAGTTTCACAATATAATTTGTAATTGTTGTCTTTCAAGAATCTCTACTCCAATGATCCCTCTAATGTATTTGTAAGGGGGAATAAAAGGAGGGTGAGATAACTCAATAAGTGGAATTCACTAACATTGGGGTGTGGGAACAAACCTTTCAAATAAATAATTCTTACAATAAATTCATAACTTGTAACTCATCAATATTTTATCATCAAATATTTCATATAAAAAAATATCTTTATATTGTGAGCTATCATAATATATATATATATATATATATATATATATATATATATGTATCAATACCATCATATAAACAATTTACTAAGTTTTTTTCATGGTTAACGTTTACGCCCCGTTGATAGGGTTGTGTTGTCCCCTTTTTGTGACTGGAACCTCTTTTTCATCCCCTTTCTTAAGGGTGGCTCATTTGGAACCTAAGGAGCTTCTTTTTTGGATCCTCAATAGTCTACTCCCTTGCTAAAGAGCTATAAAATGTGCACTGTTCCTTTTTCTGGGATTGTCCCTTAGTAAGGACTAGCTGCAGTATGATTGTCCCTTGCTAAGGACTAAATACAATACTGAGCTTTTAATCACGACTTGTCATAAGTTTTCAAAACATATTCAATATGCTCACAAAAATAATCCATTCATAATTCTAAAAAATATAAAGATATATTCACACATACAAGTTTAAATAAATTTAGGTTGTCCCACAAGTTTTTCATAAAACGAATAGACAATGTGCACATCAAACATTTATAAAATATCAATTTATATATAGAATATCAACATATTTCTTTGATATAAAATAGTTTAATAATCAACACTGTTTTGGAAAAACCCCCAAAATTAGTAAACACCACTTACCTCTTATTTGCAAAAAAATATGAAACCAACCTCCCTTGAATCACAATAACTTAGTAGGATTAGAACCTAACAACACCAAAAATAGGTCCATCAATACACAATTTCCTACTTAAAATCTGTTTTCACACTTAAACAATTTTATCCTAAACAATATTGATATATCCAAAATTCTCCATTTATTCACTTAACTATTCAATTCACTTTCAGCTTTGATCAGATTTTTGGACTTAAAAATATTGCTGCCTAATCAGATTTTTCCATTAACGTAATCATAGATATTCATGAAACTTCAGTATGGCTGAATCATAGATATTTGATCAATCTAATATATATAGTTGAAACCAATATTATTCTTAATATATCAATCCTATAGCCAGCCCATTATTCCCTTAATACCGCCAAACTTAATGATAGAGTTGGACAAGTTTTGAACATTGGTAGCCCACGACAATACATGAGATGGAATTGGCTTGAGCATGGTCAGCTAATCTGAAAGAAACAAAACCAGCATGGCCATATGCAGAAACTAGAGTTACAAGTGCTTGTCACTTATATCTTTTCGTTGGCAGAGTAGCCATACTTCTATAGGTACTATATTTTATCTAAATGCAGAAACTAGAGTTACAAGTGCTTTTCACTTATATCTTTTCATTGGCAGAGTAACCATACTTCTATAGGTACTATATTTTATCTATCAAACTTAAAAACTACAAAGTATCCTTCCTGACATATAGCTATTTACATCATTCCTAATCTAATATATAACAATATAGGACATCTTTTCCCTTAATGTAAAGATAGGTGGAGATTCATGGAGTGATGTCTATTATCCTAGTAGGTACTAATATAATTCCATGCACCACTCATGCCTTTCCTGCAAATGTGGGACAAGTCTAGCCATTGATTATTTAACTTCCTAAATTTAGAGCTAAAGGAAACCATACCTGCAACAGTCTCACGTTTAGCCGCAAAGCAGGAAAAAAAATAAGTTGTTCAACCGTGTGTTATGGCTAAAACAAAAGAAAATCTTTTATATATATATATATATATATATATATACGTGTATCTTAAGAGGAAAAGGTTAGGGTTTTTAAAAACTTACCAAGACCCATATATTTACTTATGTCATCTCATTTGGGCTTCTTATTCCATGGTATTTATCTTATTTTTAATATCTTAAGCCCAAATCAATTAAATCAATTTAATTGTGGGCCTCCTTTTTAATTTACGTATAAGAATTAAATTAGTAATAAAATCATGGGGTGTTACATCCTTCCCCCCTTACAAAATTTCGTCCTCGAAATTATACATATCTTCGTTAGTGAACAACTCTGGATAATTTGATCTTATGTCATATTCTTGCTCCCAAGATGCCTCTTCCACTGTGTGATTCTTCCAAAGGACCTTAACCAATGATATGGTCTTGGTGTGTAGCACTTGATCCTTACAGTCAAGAATTTGAATTGAAACTTCCTCATAAGTCAAGTTGTCTTTGATCTTGAGTGGCTCATGGTTCAAAACAAGTGAAGGATCCAGGATATACTTCCTTGGCATGGAAACATGAAACACATTATGCACTCCTGCAAGTGTAGGTGATAAGGCTAACTCGTAGGCAACTTTACCAATGCATTTTAGAATCTCAAATGGACCAACAAATCTGGGACTCAACTTCCCCTTCTTCCCAAATCTCATCACACCCTTCATCGGAGTAACTTTCAAGAATACCATAACCTTAACTTCAAGTTCAACTTTCCTTCTCGAGTTTTCATAATAACTCTTCGTCGACTTTGTGCTGTTTGCAATATTTTACGAATCAAATCAATTTTCTCAGATGTCATTTGAATGATTTATGATTTCAACAATTGTCTCTCACCAACCTCTTCCCAACACAATGGGGACCTGCATTTTCTACCATACAAAGCCTTATAGGGAGCCATCTCAATACTAGAGTGTTAACTATTATTATAACCAAATTCCACTAAAGATAAGTAATTTTCCCAACTTTCTTTGAAAAGCCCTTAACATATCCTCTAAAGTCCCAACAATCCTTTCTGATAGTCCATCTGTTTAGGGGTGGAAAGCTGTACTAAAGCTAAGATTAGTACCCAAAGCTTTATGTAGGCTTTCCCAAAACTTTGAGGTGAATCTTGGGTCTCGATCAGACACAATTGATGTTGGGACTCCATGAAGACTCACAATCTCATCAATATATATCTGTGCTAACTGATCAAGTGAGTAATTTATCTTAACCAGAATAAAATGTGCTGTTTTCGTCATCCTATCCACAATTACCCAAATGGCCTCATGTCCCTTAGGAGATCTTGGCAAACTAGTCACAAAATCCATACACATATGCTCCCACTTTCCTTCAGGAATGTGAAGTGGTTGCAGCAATCCTGAAAGTTTTTGGTGTAATGCCTTAATTTGTTGACAAGTCAAGCATTACTCCACAAACTGAGCTATCTCTCTCTTCGTGTTATTCCACCAATAAGTTTCTCGAATGTCACGATACATTTTAGTGCTACTAGGGTGCATTGAGTATGGGGTACGATGGGCTTCTTCCATTATCTCCTTCTTTAATGCAAAATCATTTAGCACACAAAGTCTATTTCCAAACCTTAAAACACCATCATTAGACACATTAACTTCTGGTTTCTTCCCTTCTTGTACTTCTCCTATGATCCTTACAATTTGTGCATCTTCAACTTGTGAACTCTTAATCTTCTTAATCAAAGTGGGTTTTCTTGTCAAACTGGCCATAAATATTTGGGAATCACCCATAACAATTTCAATTCCCTTCCTCTCCAAGTTCTTAATAATCTCCTTTTGAGTAGTTAACAAGGCAGCTAAGAAACCGGAAGACTTCCGACTAAGTGCATCCGCCACAATATTAGCCTTGCCTGGACGGTAATTGATTAAGCAATCATTATCTTTAATCAACTCAAGCCACCTTCATTGTCTCATATTCAATTCTTTCTGAGTAAAAAAGTACTTCAAGCTCTTATGATCTGTATAAATCTCACACCTTTCACCATACAAATAATGACTCCAAATCTTCAATGTAAACACCATTGCAGCTAATTCCAAGTCATGAGTGGGATAATTTTGTTCATAACTCTTTAATTGGCGGGAAGCATAAGCTATGACTTTACCATGCTATATTAACACACAACCAAGCCCCTTTCTTGAAGCATCACTATAAATGACAAAACCTCCCAAGTTGCTAGGGATGGTTAGCACTGGTGCAGTGACCAACCTTTGCTTAAGTTCTTGAAAGCTCTTTTCACATTCTTCTGTCCATACAAACTTGACATTCTTACGAGTTAGTTGAGTCAATGAGATTGCAATACGGGAAAATCCCTCTACAAACCTCCTATAATAGCCAGCAAGGCCCAAAAAGCTTTTAGCCTCACTCACAATTGTCGGTCTTGCCCAATCAACCACAACTTCAACCTTACTAGGGTCTACAGAAATCCCTGCCTCGGATATCACATGCCCTAGGAACACCACTTGGTCAAGCCAAAATTCACACTTCTTAAACTTTGCATATAGCTTCTTTTCCCTCAAAATTTGAAAAACAATTCTCAAGTGCTCCTCATGTTCTTCCATACTTTTGGAGAAAATTAGAATTTCATCAATAAAAACAATAACAAAGCAGTCTAAGTACTCATGAAACACCCTATTCATCAAGTCCATGAAAGTAACAGGGGCATTGGTCAATCCAAAAGGCATTACCAAGAACTCATAGTGCCCATACCTCATCTTGAAAGCTGTCTTAGGTATGTCTTCACTCTTGATTTTCAACTGGTGATACCAGAACAAAGGTCAATCTTAGAGAAGACTTGTGCCTCTTGTAATTGATCAAATAGGTCATCAATACGAGGGAGAGGGTATTTGTTTCTCACTGTAACCTGGTTTAACTCACGACAGTCAATACACAACCTCATAATCCCATCCTTCTTTTTCACAAGTAACATTGGTGCACCCCAAGGAGATGCACTTAGTGTAATGAACCCCTTATCAAGGAGCTTTTGCAACTGTTTCTTGAGTTCCTTAAGTTCAGTTGGTGCCATCTAGTATGGTGCTTTTGATATAGGAGAAGTTCCAGGGAGCAAATCAATGGGGAATTCAATCTCCCTATCTATAGGTATCCCCGGTAGGTCTTCAAGAAAGACATCAGAAAACTCCCTCACAATAGGGATATCATCCAACTTCAATACCTCTTTCCTAGTGTCCACCACATGAGCTAAGTGCCCTTGGCATCCTTTCCGTAATAGACGCTTAGCTTGAAGGGCTGATATCACCCTAGGTAAAGCATGCATCCTAGAGCCCTTAAACTGAAATTCGAGTTCTCCTGGAGGCCGAAACACCACCTTCTTTCCAAAACAATCTACACTAGCATGATAAGCCGCCAACCAGTCCATCCCCAAAATTATATCATAGTCATACATGTCCATCAAAATTAAGTCTGCTAACATTTCCCTATCCTCAATTTGGATGACACAAGACTTAAGCATAGAATTACACACCAAAGTCTCAAAAGAGCAACCAGCGCTTGCCTCTACTTTACCTATACCTCTACTAGCAGCATGGGTCAACTTGTCCAATAGTCGGATAGCAACTTCATCCAAAGGATCAGTGCATGTCACCCTATGACGTTCATTATCTCTCACGTTTTGAGTGACTTCAGCCTCAGTATCAACTCTTGCTTTGGTTGACCTTCGCAAATTTACAATAGGTTCCTCCCTATTGGAATTAGCTACTCTCTTCTTTTTGAGTGGCATGATACCTAGTTAACCAAAAAAAAAAAAAAAAATCAAGAATATAGACTGTGCAACAATTATTATTACTAAACATAAGAACTAACACCGCTAAGATTATTTAAAATTTCTCATCAAACATAACCTAAATACCAAATACTCTGACAAAAATCAAGATCATAACCTAGTTTCAAGTGTCTACAGAATCATATCCTAAGCTCTGATACCACAATTGTAACGCCCCAAAATCATAAATAATAAATGCCTACTCAATCTAAATAATCTATAAAAATATTAAATAAATGTAACCAACAGCCTAAAATCTCATCACAATTGTCAGAGCTCTAATTCCACTAAAGATAAAATATCCTCAAAATAATTCTCAAGTACAATATTCAATACCATAAAAATAATAATGAAATTCTCAGTTTCACAATATAATTTGTAATTGTTGTCCTCCAAGAATCTCTACTCCAATGATCCCTTTAATGTATTTGTAAGGGGGAATAAAAGGGGTGTGAGAACAAACCTTTCAAATAAATAATTCTTATAACAAATTCATAACTTGTAACTCATCAATATTTTATCATCAAATATTTCATATAAAAAAATATCTTTATATTGTGAGCCATCATAATATATATATATATATATATATATATATATATATATATATATATATATATATATATATATATATATATATCAATATCATCATATAAACAATTTCCTAGGCTTTTCTCGTGGTCAACGTTTACGCGCCGTTGACAGGGTTGTGCTGTCCCTTTTTTTGGGACTGGAACCTCCTTTTCATCCCCTTTCTTAAAGGTGGCTCCTTTGGAACCTAAATGTGCACTCTCTTGATAAGGAGCTTCCTTTTTGGATCCTCAATAGTATACTACATTGCTAAGGAGTTATCAAATGTGCATTGTCCCCTTTTCTGGGACCATCCCTTGCTAAGGACTAGCTGTATTATGATTGTTCCTTGTTAAGGACTAAATACAATATTGAAGTTTTAATCACGACTTGCCATAGGTTTTCAAAACATATTCAATATGCTCACAAAAATAATCCATTCATAATTCTCAAAAATATAAAGATATATTCACACATACAAGTTTAAATAAATTTAGGTTGTCCTACAAGTTTTTCATAAAACGAATAGACAATGTATACATCAAACATTTATAAAATATCAATTTATATATAGAATATCAACATATTTCTTTGATATAAAATAGTTTAATAATCAACAATGTTTTGGGAAAACCCCCCAAAATTAGTAAACACCACTTACCTCTTATTTGCAAAAAAATATGAAACTAACCTCCCTTGAATCACAATAATTCATTAGGATTAGAACCTAGCAACACAAAAAATAGGTTCATCAATACACAATTTCCTACTTAAAATCTGTTTTCATACTTAAACAATTTTATCCTAGACAATATTGGTATATCCAAAATTCTACATTTATTCACTTAACTATCCAATTCACTTTCAGCTTTGATCAGATTTTTGGACTTAAAAATATTGCTGCCTAATCAGATTTTTCCATTAACATAATCATAGATATTCATGAAACTTCAATATGGCTGAATGATAGATATTTGATCAATCTAATTTATATAGTTGAAGCCAATATTATTCTTAATATATCAATCCCATAGCCAGCCCATTATTCCCTTAATACCGCAAAACTTAATGATAGAGCTGGACAAGTTTTGAACATTGGCAGGCCCACGACAATACATGAAATGGAATTGGCTTGAGCATGGTCAACCAATCCGAAAGAAACAAAACCAGCATGGCCATATGCAAAGACTAGAGTTACAAGTGCTTGTCACTTATATCTTTTCGTTGGCAGAGTAACCATACTTCTACAGGTATTATATTTCATCTATCAAAATTAAAAGCTACAAAGTACCCTTCCTGACATATAGCTATTTACATCATTCCTAATCTAATATATAACTGTGGGTACCTAGGCATGCATGTAACGTCCTAGGCCGTCCTCGGCATGCTTTGCAACGTCCTAGGCATGCATGGCAATGTCCTAGGCATGCTTGGCAACGTCCTCGAACGGTGTCCTAGGAGTCCCACATCGAAGGAAACCCCCCCCCCCCACTTACTGCCTTATAAGCTGTGAAGCAAAGGGAGTAGTGTACCATCGGTTTAGTTATTCGAATAACTATAAACCGATGGTACACTACTCCCTTCGCTTCACAGCTTATAAGGCAGCAAGTGAGGGGGTTTTCCTTTATTGTGGGTACCTAGGCATGCATGCAACGTCTTAGGCCGTCCTCGGCATGCTTTGCAACATCCTAGGCATGCATGGCAACGTCCTAGGCATGCATGGCAACGTCCTAGGCATGCTTGGCAACATCCTCGGACGGTGTCCTAGGAGTCCCACATCGAAGGAAAACCCCCCCACTTGCTGCTTTATAAGCTGTGAAGCGAAAGGAGTAGTGTACCATCGGTTTATAGTTATTCGAGCATGCTGAGGATGGCCTAGGACGTTGCATGCATGCCTAGGTACCCACAATAACAATATAGGACATCTTTTCCCTTAATGTAAAGATAGGTGGAGATTCATGGAGTGATGCCTATTATCCTAGTAGGTACTAATATAATTCCATGCACCACTCATGCCTTTCCTGCAAACGTGGGACAAGTCTAGCTATTGAATATTCAACTTCCTAAATTTAGAGCTAAAGGAAACCATACCTGCAGTAGTCTTATGTTCAGCCGCAAAGCAAGAAAAAAAAAAGTTGTTCAATTGTGTGTTACGGCTAAAACAAAAGAAAATCTTTTATATATATACACGTGCTGCTTACTCTTTAAAAATTATTTAAAATTCAACATATTTTTTTTCTATTATTTAAATAATTTAAAATGTGGGCTTTTAGTAAACACTTGGGTTTAAAACATTTAAAAGTCGAAAGATAAGAATAAAAGGTTTGTGGATAGTTGGACGCATTAGGGAGTGCCATGAGAAAATAGAAAGTAAAAAGTAAGGCATAACATGCAGTTATTATTATTTTTATTTTATATATATATAGTTTTAAAAAGTGTGGTGATATGGGATCTGGGACATTGAGTTTCCATTGATATGGAAAACTATTTTTTAGTGTTGTGAGTTTTTATTATATGTTCTATTTATTCTCGAGTCTAAGATTTCAGTTATTCCATCAAAGAAAAAAAAAGTTGGACGGACAAGTTTAAAAGAGACTATTGAAAACAAAATCAATCCTCTCTCTCTCTTGATGAAGATTGAATTTTTTGGTTTCTTTGGGTTTATATATTGGAATTTTTATTATAATATTCGTTTGGAAGCTGGGAAAATGTGAGAAATTAGTAAAAAATATATTCTATAGAGCATTTTTAGGAACACAACTAGCAAACATCTAAAAATATTTTCAAGAGTTACCGGCTTTTGTAAGGGGTAAGTTGTGTGATATTATGCTTTTGTCCCCATTCCCTGTGTGTGTGTGTTGTAAAAAATTATATTCCTTCTCAAAAAAAAAAAAAAAAAAACTAGCAAACACCTAAAAATATTTTCAAGAGCATTTTTCAAAATGTAACAAAACACATGAAAATATTTTATTTTCTGACAAAAAAAATTTCTCCTAAAAATATTTTACACTCAGAAAACATTTTGCGTTGAATCAAATACAACCTAAATCTATATAAATAAAAAATAAAATAAAAAAGAAAGGGAAAAAAGCAAATGTAATAACGCTAACAACATATATACATATATATATATATATATATATATATATATATATATATATAGATTTTTCATGACTCAAGAGATTAGAATAGTACTGTAAGTTCTTTTCTCTATGCTCAAGAATCCAATGAAATCTTGGAGGAAAATAGCTTTTAGCAAGTGTGAGAGGATAAAAAATGGAGGCTCTGTTGGGTTCAATATGAAACAGGTTTTGGAAATATTGTTTTTTGGCATATTGATTAACACTAGGGTTTTTGGAATAAACAGTTTTGATTGGTCGGTTAACAGGAGTTATAGCATAAGGATCATAGGATGAGGCAAGAACAGAAGAATAGTTGGGTTTGGGAATAGTACCTAGTGGGGTAAAACGGTTAACAATGTCCATAGAGGAATATATATGATAAAAAAAAAAATACATATGCCAAAATTTATTTATCTATTTGGGTAATATCTTACGTGTTTGAATTTAATGTCCGGATCCCCTCTTAGTCAATTATCTTCTCATTTGGTGTTGAACTGCAAAGTCTAAATAAACCAATTATCTTTCTAAAAAAAAAAATAAATAAATAAATAAACCAATTATACTTCCTTGTGATCAATAACCATACCTTGGTGTTGCCCAATAACTACTCCAATTAGGAATCCACAACTATACCCCATCACTACTACTTTTTAGCCAAATTCAAATAGCGACTTTGAGCCTTGATTAATATCATCAAAGGTTAAAGGAGGGAGCAATAAGTCTTCGAAATTTCAACATTTCTTTGGCAAAGAAATTCCACTCAATCCTGGATTACCACCGAAGGAAAAGGTATCGAATTATTTCCCATGTGGTATAAACCCTATTAGATGATTGTTGGAGACATTAAAAAAATGCAAGGAAGGTAAGTTGTGTTAGTTGTGGAAGGATCTCTCCAGACAACTTGCTTTGAGAAATGCCCAATGATTCAAGCATTGTCAACTTCTCCAAGGATGATGGGATAGAACCAGTGAATAAGTTATTGGAAAGGTTGAGCAATTGGATTCATTTCACATTACTCATGACTTCTGGAATATCTCTCTCAAATTTATTGCTAGAGAGATCCATGACTATGAAGAAACCTGAGATTCTCTCGTATGCTATCTCCATGCCTTTGTTTGTGAATGTCATTGAGTAAACGTAATTAGATTGCATTAAATATCTAGGCAGATCAAAACTTGTGTTTGCTTGCATATACATTTGCCCAACTACATCAATGATTTGCATGGCTTTCCAAATTTGGAAGTATTCAAATGGTAATTTACTAATGATATTATTGTTAGAAAGGTCAACGATATGCAAATTTGGAAATGCAAGATTACTTTCAAGTTTCGCTATTGGTGGGATTTCTCTAGTTAGTATGTTATTTGAGATTAAGTAACAATGGAACTTGGTGGGATAGGAACGGATCCCTTTGCTTGTTATTATTAAGCCCCCGAATTCTTAGATTGGTCCATGGTAGAATAACAGGAAGTTGGTCGAAACCTATTAGAAAGTTGTAAGACAGAACTAGAGAGTTTCTTTACTCTAGTTCCACATCCATTTTGGTACAAGGCCATAAATTTTTATTGTTAGAAAGTATCAAAAACCCCCCAAATCATCTTGGCTTTTAGAAAATCTGGGAACTCGTTTAAGTCATAAGAACCCAGTCCAAGGATTTGAAATTTTGGAAAATTTATGTTGTTACTAGGCTTTATCAGCAATGAAATATGGTTGAAAGACAGTTGGAATAGATGGCGGTTTTGGAGTTTCAAAAAGCATGTCAAAAGACAAATTCAACTATACCACCAAAGTAATCATTCACTCTCTTCCTTTATCTTCAAGATATGTAAAGAAAAAAAAAGAAAAAGAAAAAAACCACAATCTAAATATTGTTAATGTAAATTTATTCGGTCACTGTAGCAATTTTGCAAATTTACATATTTTTAACTTGACGAATGTAGATGATTTTAGGATTTAGATATGTAAAATTAAGTCATTTTTCTATTTTGCATTGCAAATGTTCTTATATATATACATATATATATATATATATATATATATATATATATATATGATAGAAATTAAACATGATCACTTTATGATTACTACTTTTTACAAGGGCCAAATAAACCAAATTATTTTTAAGAATAGCCAAATTACTGGCCAATCATACTGTTAGACGTCTTCCTCTTATACCCCATAACAACTTTTATATTGTTAATATAAATTAAGATAGATATCTAACTGCCAAAGGTGGACAGTTTGGCCGAGTGGTCTAAGGCGCCAGATTTAGGCTCTGGTCCGAAAGGGCGTGGGTTCAAATCCCACCGCTGTCAAGTTTTGAGTATTTTTTTCCTTTTTTCCTTTTACTACGTTTGTGTTCTTAGTCTTCTTACATACTTCAAGCCCTGTTGAACAAATGATCCAAATGGACAAAGTACTGGTACCACATACAATTTGCTAAGATTCAATCCAATCTTCTATCCTAATCCTTTCTTTGACTCCTATACCCTTTTTCTTTTAGCACCTTCTTGGTCTGAGCCACAACTGACAAGCCAACCCATCATTTTGGCCTTTAATACTTTAATCTATTAGCAACTTGTACATAGCGTGCGCGCATTGCATACTGCATAGTCCAAACCATGTGAACCGACATATGCTGTATTCACAACAAATCAGTGTGCTTTCATTTGCCCACCTTGAGTTTATAACCTTTTCCCACATAAACCACATCTTGGGCAAGCTATACTGCCTATACTAATCACCGATTCCAAGTATATGTCTATGAAAAACAAAAATCTTACTTCATGAATAGCATTAAATGTTGGTTTTGGAGGTAATTTTGATACAAATTTAGGTATCTAAGTTTTGTTTTCACGTAGTGGCAAGTGGGTAGAATACGTTTTGGAAATATAGTACTGCCATAATCTTTATCACTAGAGTTTGGCCTGTAGCCAGTAGGTCTTCTGACATTGGATGAGCTCAAAGTCAGATTTGGATTTCTTGTTATTATTCAAAGAATCACATTTTTTTTCCGTAGTGCCGGTTTGGATAGCACTTAAAGTTGAGTTGCGTTTTCTCCCGTGCGTTTCCTCTTTATTTTTTTTTTTTTGCCCGCTTTTGCTAAGACAAAAAAATACTGTTCATGAACAGTATGTACACTGTTCACGCATTGTTTATGTACTGTTTATGTATTAAAAAATATTAAAAATGGGTCCCACGATACTATTCATCAATTTAAAAATTATTTTGCTACAATGTTTTCAGTTTTCAACAACTTTCAACAACTTTCAGCAACAATAAATTGTATCCAAACGAACCAGAATTAGTGTGCGCATTGTTTGACAACTTGACGTACCCTACTTCCTAGTCCAAAAGAATTAGTTCAAAAAAGAAGTCAAGGATTGCCACACACATTATTGGTTAAATTTTGCATATAAATGCTTCATTCGATTCAAGTTACAAATCAGTGTCTTGTACTTCTATAGCAATGGTATCTCAAAAAATCAGTTTGATTGTAATCATAGTTTGTTCCCTTCTAGTTGCTGTTCTATCTGAAGAATCAAGCTTAGAAGTTCAACTTGAGGCCTTGAATGCTTTCAAGAATTCCATCACCAATGACCCATTTGGAGCACTTGCGGATTGGACTGACAGTAACCACCACTGCAACTGGTCTGGTATTGCTTGTGACCCTTCAAATCATGTCATTTCAATTTCTCTTATTGATAAGCAGCTTAAAGGTGAAATCACACCATTCCTTGGAAACCTTTCAAGCCTCCAGGTTCTTGATTTAACTTTGAATTCATTTACAGGCCACATTCCAGCCCAACTGGGACTTTGCCCCCAGCTCTCTGAGCTAACTCTTTATGAAAATTCTCTTTCAGGTCCAATTCCACCAGAACTAGGAAACCTCAAAAATCTGCAGTCAGTAGATTTAGGTGATAACTCTTTGAATGGAAGCATCCCTGAAAGTATTTGTAACTGCACATCATTGTTAGCATTTGGTGTCATTTTTAATAATCTAACTGGAAGAATCCCTTCAAAGATAGGTAATTTAGCTAACCTTCAACTCTTTTTAGTATATGGGAACAAGTTGGTTGGTTCTATACCTGTATCCATTGGTAAGTTGGAATTTTTGCAAGCTTTAGACCTAAGTCAAAACCAATTCTCTGGAGTAATACCTCCACAGATAGGAAACTTGTCAAATTTAGAGTATCTTCACTTGTTTGAAAATTCCTTTCTTGGGAAACTACCTTCTGAACTAGGTCGCTGTAAACAGCTTGTTGCTCTTGAACTATACACCAATCAGTTCACTGGAGGCATTCCACTTGAGATTGGAAATTTACTTCATCTAGAAAAATTGCGGTTGTACAAGAATAAATTAAATTCTATCATTCCTGCCTCCATATTTCAATTGAAATCATTAACCCATTTAGGACTTTCGGAGAATGAATTAACAGGAATAATACCCTTTGAGCTAGGATCATTGAGATCATTGGAAGTGTTGACCCTGCATTCAAATAAGTTCTCTGGGGAGGTTCCTTTGTCATTGACGAACTTGACAAATTTAACTCAGTTGTCTATGAGCTTCAATTTCCTCACAGGGAAGCTTCCATCAGATATTGGATTGCTTTACAACTTGAAGAACCTAACCATGAACAACAATCTCCTTGAGGGAGCCATTCCGTCTAGCATCACCAACTGCACCCATCTTCTAGTCATTGGTTTATCTCGTAACAGAATAACAGGGAAAATTCCTCAGGGTTTTCAGCAGTTGCAAAATCTTACTTTCCTGAGTCTTTCATACAATAAAATGGTAGGTGTAATCCCAGATGACCTCTTCAATTGCTCCAATCTTCGTATTTTAGATTTGACTCAGAACTTTTTTAGTGGGCCAATAAAGTCTGGCATTGGCAAACTTTCTAATCTCCAGATTTTGCGAGCCCGTTCTAATTCATTCATAGGGCCAATCCCACCTGACACTGGCAATTTAAGTAAACTTTTTTCTTTATCACTTGGTCAAAATAGTTTGTCAGGTCTAGTTCCACCAGAATTATCTAAACTTTCTCTTCTCCAAGGGCTCTATCTGAATGACAATGATCTAGAGGGTGCAATACCTGAGAATTTTTTTGAAATGAAACAGCTAAACGAACTTGGGTTGCAGAATAATAAGTTCAAGGGTCCAATTCCAGATGCAATTTCTAAGCTTGAGCAGCTTTCTTACTTAAACCTCCATGGCAACATGCTTAACGGGTCCATTCTGAGAAGCATGGGGCATCTTAATCAACTTATGACCTTGGATCTCTCCCACAATTATCTTACAGGATCAATACCTGCATCGGTGCTTGCAAGTATGAAAAGAATGCAGTTATATTTGAACTTCTCATACAATTTCTTGGTTGGAACTATTCCAGATGAGCTTGGGATGTTGGAAATGGTTCAAGCCATTGACATCTCAAACAATAATCTTTTGGGGACCATTCCTAAAACGCTTGGTGGCTGCAAAAATTTGTTCTCTCTTGATTTATCAGGGAATAATCTTTCTGGTCCAATTCCGGCTGAAGAATTTACTCAAATGGTTATGCTTACTAGCTTGAACCTTTCAAGGAACAAGTTAGATGGTGGACTCCCTGAAGACCTGGCAGGTCTAAAGTACCTTAGCTCTCTTGACCTTTCTCAGAATCAGTTGAAGGGCATTATCCCTGAGAGCTTTGCTAATCTCTCTAACTTGAAACATCTAAACCTTTCTTTCAATCAACTTGAAGGCCATGTTCCGGAGATTGGAATATTTAGACATATTAACTCATCTAGTTTGATGGGAAACCCTCATCTGTGTGGTATTGAATTCCTCAGGTCCTGCAGCAAATTGAGTTCACGTCAACTATCCAAGAAGACCGTGTTGATTCTTGTGGTGATTGGATCTATTTTTGTGCTTTTAGTTCTTGTGTTCATATTTATAATCATCCACCAACGTACAAAGTTAAGAAAACCAGAAGGGGTTGAGAATCCAGAATCAGAATATACTCCAGCATTGACCCTCAAGAGGTTTGTACCATACGAATTAGAACATGCTACTAGCTTCTTTAGCGAAGATAACATTATTGGTGCAAGCAGTTTGAGCACTGTGTACAAGGGTAGACTGGAAGATGGGCAGATCATAGCAGTAAAAAAGTTGAATTTGCATCAGTTCTCTGAAGAGGCTGATAAGTGCTTTGATAGGGAGATCAACACCCTAAAACAACTGAGGCATAGGAATTTGGTGAAGGTTCTAGGGTATGCCTGGGAGAGTGGAAAACTAAAGGCTTTAGTTCTGGAATACATGGAGAATGGGAATTTGGATAGCATTATACATGACCCTGAGGTGGATCAGTCAAGGTGGACATTATCTGAGCGGATCAAAGTTTTCATTTCCATTGCGACTGGGTTGGATTACCTGCATTCAGGTTATGATTTTCCTATCGTTCACTGTGACATGAAGCCTTCTAACATTCTTCAGGATGAAGATTGGGAAGCCCATGTAAGTGACTTTGGAACAGCTCGAATGCTAGGTGTTCATCTTCAAGATGGAAGAAGTCTGTCTGCATCATCAGCATTTGAAGGCACTATTGGCTACTTGGCACCAGGTAACTTATCACTATCCTTTCTCACTTATGAAATTAATCTCCATTAATTTCGCTGTCAGATTTGCAAGATCATCTCATTGTCATAAATTTTTAGCAGATAATGAGTGAAATAGTTTTAACAATCACAATCAGTTTGGACCAGGGATTCAGTCTTACACATATAAATACCAGGTTTAACCTAGCAAACTAAAATCCTAAAGCATTGCACATATATATATATATATATATATATATATATATATATATATAGTGCTCTATTCAGCTATTTGTAAACAATGCTAAGGTCTCCATGGCTATTTCACTTTCAGAAGTCATAAATAATTATTAAAAAATTAAGTTCTTTTAATGAAAAGTGACTGGAGCACTATAAGCTTGGAAGATAAATCTGTGTCATCCTTCAATTAAAACATGAATGCAGTGGTTGGTTTTACATAACAAAGGTCCCAGAGGTATATATGAAGCCACTGAATTCAAATACCAGATATCAAGTAAGGATATAAGTTATTTTGCTTTTCCCATCTTCAGATTTCCCCTTTTTATTCCACTTGTTTGTCTTCAATATACTAAAACATGTTTGTTTTCTTATCAGAGTTTGCATATATGACAAAAGTCACAACTAAAGTTGACATATTCAGCTTTGGTATCATAGTCATGGAATTTCTCACTAAACGAAGGCCTACCGGACTAACAGAAGTGGATGGGTCGCCAATCAGTTTGCGTCAACTTGTGGAGAAAGCTCTTGCAAATGGAGAGAACGATCTTCATCGAATTGTGGATCCTATGCTGGCGCTGAATATCTCCAAGGATCATGAGGAATTACTGAAAGAGCTACTTAAGATAGCATTGCTTTGCACACAACCAAATCCTGAGGATCGACCTGACATAAATGAGGTGCTGTCTATCCTTTTGAAGCTAAGCAAGCGCATATAGTACCAAAACCAATGCTGTTTTCCCCCACAGAAGATTATGGCATGAGTTAGGCTCAAACAATGATGCTCCCAGTAGAGAAGGCAAAAAGGTCTGCAGGTTGAATTCATCATTGGCCATTATGGCTATATTGGCATGAAAACTTTATCTGTGCATTAGTATTTTGATTTTTTTGAAAACCCACTTAATGTTCTAAAATAAATCAGAAAATGTAAAACCCTGAAGCATGATTAAGTATTTAGTAGTAATAATAAATTTCCCACTTCTTTATTAATTAGTGATTTATGCCAAATCAATTTATAACATCTAACATCATGAACAAAGTTACAAAACAAACAAGAGAAAGCTAAATACACTAACAGAAATATATACAATAATCACCATCATCAATAATGCATCTCCATTTTCCACCAAAACAAGCTATGTTTGACACAAATGTTAGAAATATTGCATAAATTAAAAGGGTTCTAAAGGGCAATGCAAAATGCATACATGGGCACCTTTCCCAAGTGTTTTTGACACTTTTGGTGGCATATGATATGCTGGGGTGCCTTAATCTGTAGGAGGGTCATTCAGCAAAAACTGTTGCACACTTGTAGGGAAGTCCAAGCCTCCATAGCCACAATCAGCATCGTCCTTGTTCTCAAAAGCAGCCTTACCCAAAAGCAAATATGCCAACCTCAAAGGCTCTCTCCTTTCCATCTCCCCATTCATGAAATATTGAATCCAACCCTCCAACCTCTCCACTTCCTTCCCACACTTTGGACCCTTCACCCCAACAATCTTTGCATAAAACCCATTTTCACCCTCATCAAAATCACAAGAATTACCAACTATTTTCTGTCTCTCTCTCTCTCTCAACTCCTCTTCTTCTTTGTTATCACCATTACAATAACAATCTGATAAACCCAGGAGCTGTATTAACCGTTGGATGTCGTCAATGGCTTCTTGCTGTTGAGTGTGAAAGACAGGTTTGGGTTGGTCGTGTAATAACAATAAGCCGTTGGATTGTTGGGTTTGTGGGAACTGTGAGGAAGTACTTGACAGGAATGGTTGTTGTTGTTGTTCACTGAGCGAATGGGATTGGTCCACGTGGAGGTATAAGGGTGAGCTCAAAGATTCTGTGGCCAAGTTGATGCTAGTTTGAGATTCTGATGAGACAGAGAGAGTTGGGGGTTTTGATGTGTCTTCTAATTTCAGTCTCTTCTCAACCTGTGAAAATCAATGTAACATAACAATAAGACAATAATAACATATAAAGCAGAATTGAGAATTTGTGAGAGAAAGCAAATGAGAGAGAGACAGAGAGAAAGTGAGTTACTTGTTTGAGGGAAGAGAAGAAATTAGAGTGAGAAGAAGGTGGTGGTGGTCGCATCCTTGCACAGTTGAAGGCTCGATTGATCAAAGATGATTGGTATAAAATTGTCTTTTTATTTTTGGGTGGCTTTTTTGGGCTTCAAGAAAATTTTTATTCAAAACAACAAAGTGCTACACAGCATAATCCAATTTCTAAGCATTGAAGACAGACTGGGTGCACAAAACAAATGAAACAGGCCTGTAAACTTACAAGAAAGCGCCCATTTGGCAAGGGCTCTCTTTTGACGCCCAAAAAAAAAAAAAACATATAAAGGAATGGTAAATTTCATTAACATATCTTATGTTTGGATTAATGCTAATGGTTCAACGCATTTTAAAATTGACTAATTTGGTTTTTAAAGCCAATTTAGGGACCAAATTAGTCATTTTTGAAAATTTTTGAATCTCATTGTCACTTACCCAAATTTCGGAATATGTTAATGACATTTATGCAAAAGAAATTGACAGAACATAGATGTCCTGATGTTATTTGCTCTTCTACTGATAAAGAATCCCATCTTTATTACCAAGAAAAAGATATCCTACATGAGCCCTTATATAGTCTGTGTTGGTGCCTCGTGGTTGAGTTAAATGGAGGAGAAAAAAATTGAGTTACAAAATTAGTTATAGTCTTTGACTACAACCTTAATATCTTTTTGTTGAAGGTGAATTTTGACAAACCCACTAGTGGATTACATTTTCTTCTTATATCCTCTATGCTTGCAAAATTTATAAAAAATTAAAGATAGTTGCTATGTTATCAATAAATTGTTTAAATTGTAAATTTTTGTAATTTAAAATTATGCATAAAATATAAGGTTATAGATCATATAGTAAATGATACCCGATTGGCACAAAATTTGACATGTGTATTAAGAGTATAAAGAACATACAATCTAACAGTTAGATTTTCAAAATATGTAGTAATATTAAATTAAAAAAAGAAAAAAATTGTATCCTTAGATTACAACTAATTTTGTAACTAAACTTGGTCCAATGGAGGATGTTTTCCTTTGGATCATTCTCCAAAACAACTGTACTCCAATTCAACTTGCTTGTAACTTGCTTTTTGGTCACATGCAATAATGGCTGGAGCTGCTTTATGTAGGGAAGCAATTGCATCATAGTTAATTTTTATGATTCTCATGGTGGGTTTGCTCCATTTCAGGCTAGGCTTTGGAGGTAGGGAGTGTGAGCTTTGCTTCCCAACTCTATTAAACTCTCTGAATCTTCTAACCAAAGAGCTCTTGACATCACTTACGATAGGACTTTTTTGTTGAAAAAGTTTTTCGTTTCTAATTCTCCATAGTGATCCCAGCACTAGAGTTGCCATTAAAATGAAACCTCTCTCCTGGACCTGTTGTAGTGCTTGGGATGGGGGGTTAACAATGAAAGACACAAGGTCTTTTGGGGAGTTTAGAGGTATGCCATCTATGTGAACACCCCAGTAGTTTTCAAACAAAACGACATTTAGAAAATAGATGCTGAAGATAGATTCTTCTTCAGCGTCACAGTGAGGCAAGATGGGTCACTTCATTGCAAAAATGGGGCTAATTTGGACCTTGTTGGAAGAGCATTATTTGCAATCCTCCATAAGAACATTTTCAAACGTTCATGAATTTTTCTAATCTCCAAATTCCTATCCAGATACTTTTGTGAGCCTCATCAAAATGAATACTCTGATTTGCACCATATGTAAATCACACAGAAAAGGTACCTTTTTTATCAGGCACCCACACAAGTTTGTCTTATTCAAAGAACATCGAGATAGGAATCTTCAAAATAGCTTCTATCAACGGATCATAAAAAATGGCATGAAGTTTTTGAATATTCCATGCCTTCCTTGTTTCGACAAAAGATCAGTCACCCTAAGGAAATCCGATTGATGTATCTCATCTCTAGGTTGAGGGTTAAATTACAACTAACCTCTTCAATACTATCAAATTAATAATAAAGAAGAAAGAAAAAGAGGTAAAATATTATTTTAATTTCTTCTTGAAAAGCCAAACGGATTCTACGTGACAATCAGACCCAAGGGTTGAAGGAAAAATATATTAAAAAAGAAAAAGAAAAACGAGCCATATGATGTTTTCTGATGTCTTAACGTTAGTAAGCTAACTAACAGGACTTAAAATTTAAAGAGACATTAGCGTGAAAGAATAAGTAGAGGACGTGTGTCATCTACTGAGTGGTGGAGCATGGATTGAGACAAGGATTTCGAGACAAAGGATGTGTATTCATATTAAAATATTATTTTTCTTGACAAAAATAACATCAAAATAACATTAAAGTCATAATCTAATATATGGGTGTGGCCAAGTGTGATGCCCCTAATGGTGCAAATTTGATTGATTGGATTGTTTGTGCGCGCTATATGGGTGTGCTGAGTTACACATAAGGTATTTACTAATGACTAAGAGAATCTTGGGTTTATAAGTGATTATGAGGAGCCTCAACATAACTTGACTAGCCCTTTCGAGGTGTACGCGCAAATGTTGCTTGCACTTTCCTCAAGTCACTACAGTGGGTCTAGATCTCAACCCACGCTCGGCTATTTCTATGATTAGCAATCGATCAAATATCACTATGCTAATATAAATATTGAATTTGGGATAAATGATTAATTTTTATATAATAAAAAATGAAAAAAATCCTCTACACACTTGAGTTCGCTTGGGATGAGGCTAGTGTGTGTGTATATATTTGTGTGTGTGTGTGTGTTTTGCCTTTGGCACTTACCACCACTAACTTGGGTTGTGAAACTACTTTCAAGTATTTTATTGTGCAACTACATGCAAAACAATAAATATTAAAAAATTAGGCTAAATCCAAGTATACATCTACGATCAACACCAACAAAATTCACTATTAATAATAACAATTACAACCTCTCAAACTCTCAACAAAAAACTCACTAGGCAAAACTAGTCTTTCTTTCTCTCACAAGACAAAGCTTGGCTCTTAACTCAGACACTTAATAAAGCTATCCTACCACTCCTTTTATAGGCAATGACATACTTCCTTACTACTTCTCTTTTCAATGCAAGATTATTATCATAGAATTAGTGCACCTCCTTTTAATTCTTCTAACCGATATGGGATTCCAAAACCAATAAGGAATTCTCAAAACACTCCTAGCATGAGTTGGACTCAACAAATCTCCACCTCAACCCATGATTTGACTCCATTAGTAACCCATTGGGCACTCCCTTTTGCACCCCCTTTGTATGTAGGGGTGCTCCACCTTGTTCTCAACAAGACATACTCTTAATTGAATTCAAGCAATGCTTGAATTTCTCACTTAGACTTTTCTTCACAACCATAGTTGAACTTGGCTTTACAACCATGTTAGTCTCATTCTCCACAAATCTTAATTTCTTACATCCATGATTATCTTTCATCTATGATGTCTTAACCAAAGGCTCCTCCTTGCCTTTCACTCCACTAGGCATTCCACCTTTGATAGTCTCACCAATCAACTTGTACAAATTCTTGAAAGTTTTCCCTCCCCACAACACCACCAAAGCACAAAGATATCTTTGACAGTGCATTGCCAAAAACTAAATTCACTATTAGTAATAGCGACTACAATCACTCAAACTCTCCACAAAAAAACTCAAACTCTCAACAAAAAAACTCACTAGGCAAAGCTAGTCTTTATCTCTCTCACAAGACAAAGCTTTGCTCTTAATTCACGCACCTAATAAAACTACTCTACCACTACTTTTATTGGGGATGGCACAACTTTTGTACTACTCATTTCAATGTGGGACTAACTCTTACAATAAACTTAGTAGGGATGGCAATTTTTTCCCTACTCGCAAGTACCCAGCTCGGCCCGATCCTAATGGGCCGGGTTTTACCTGGTCCGATTAAGAATAGGGTCGGGTATGGGTTTAAAAAAAAAAAAAAAAAAACCTGAAATGGGTTCGAGTCGGGTCCAGGTTTTCTCAAAAAAATTCGAGACCCGACCCGAAACCCGGCTTGGATAAAAACCCGGTATCCTGAAATTACAAAAATACCCCCTATATATATATATATATATATATATATATATATATATATATATATACCTATAATCTAACCCTAATCCCTCATTTCTTTAGCAGCAACTCAAAACTCATGCCTCCCTCCCTCAGTCCTCACCGTCACTCCGATACTCCCTCTCCCTCAGCTCAGTCCCTCATTTCAACTCACGCAATCAGCCAGTCACTCTAACACTCCCTCACTCCGACACTTCCTCAGTCACGCCTCCCATTAGTCCATTACACGACAGCCGTATGATTCAAAAGTCTTTTATGGTTTAAATTCACGCGTTCACATGTTAGACTCTTGAGACTAATCATTTATACTAGTTGTTACACAAATACTAATTCCCAAAAAAAAAAAAAAAACATTTATCACAGTAGATCTGAGATTTGAGATCTAGGAGGCCACATCGCTGCTTCACACAACACAGAGAGGAGGATCTACGATTTGTCGTCGATTCCTAGATATCCTATATGTAGTCTACCTAGCGGTGTAGAGGGGGAGTCTACTTAGTGGTGGTAGAAGGGACTGCTAAAGGGTAGTCACGCCACGCCTCACAGCCCTCCTCACCCTCACTCCGACACTCCCTCAGCACACGGCCTCACAGCCCTCACTCACTCTTAGTCACTGCCTCACGCACATGCCCTCACTCACGCAGTCACGCCACGGCTTTCCCTCTCACTCTTTGTCTCTCTTTGATCTCTCTTCCCTTTCTTTTTTTCTTTCTCTTCCCTTGAATCAAGTCTTCGTGGGTCTCATGGTTTGGTGGAGATCATGGTTTGATGTGGCAGATCGGGGCGGTGCCGTGGTTGATGATGGATCGGAGTGGTGCCGTGGGTCTGATGGGTGTGGTGGCTATTGCTGGCTCCGATTGGTTTGATGGTGGGTGTGTGTATGGCTTAGTTAATGTTTTGATGGTTTGTGTTTGTGTGTGTGGCTCTATTGATGTTATCTAGGCTTGAATTAGAATATGCTGGCTTGAATGTAGGCAAAAATAAATTTGGGCTTTAATTCCTTTTTTTCTTTTTTCCTGGTTAGGCTTGGCATTTAGGCCACGTTATCTAGGCTTGAATTAGAATATGCAGGTTGAATGTAGGCAAAAATAAATTTGGGCTTCAATTCTTTTTTTTTGGTTGGGCTACGAATTGGGCCCAATCCCTTAACGGGGCCCGCAGGGCCCTGCAGGGGCAGGTTCGGGCCCCGAGAAAAAAATCCGCTTAGTAAACGGGCTGGGTCCGGGCCACGGGTCTTGGCCTGCGGGTTGGGTCTGGGTGTGGAAAAACCCGGCCTGAACCCGACCCGTTGCCATTCCTAAAACTTAGCCACCCTCTTTATTATTCTTTTAACTGATGTGGGATTCCAAAACCAATGAAGAATTCTCTAAATGCTCCTCTCATGGCCATAGGCTGGACTTAGTAGATTTCTTAATTATCTTCCTAGCAATAGTCCTACAACAATGATTTCCCTCGACCTTGTTACACAAGTAAATGAAGTCATTTCATCTCAATTTAAAATTGTTACAATTATACTTCAATCTAGTTTTCTCTAAAATTATTTTCGAAAAATTTTCAATGGTTTTTATTTCTGAATTTATAGTCCACCATTACGTTTTCCAAAATATTTTATTAGTTTGTCTACTTTATCTTTATTCCATTGTATACATTTGTTTCTCCAATTCAAATAGAGTTTTCTATATTATTATTATTTTTTCCTTCACAATTATAAGATTTTTTCAACTAAAACATTGACATTTCACACCAATATAATAGTGAGAAAATTTGGTAAATATAGTAGTATTTTAAATCAAACATACAACTAGAAAATAAAATAGGTTTAGAATTAACAGTCAAAACTCATTAAATTTGTTCTTCATCATGAATTTTTGTTATGGTTAAATTATCATTATGTATATTTATTCATTTAACTATTTCTTTTCTTTTTATAAATTATTAGTTATTAAATTCAGTGAGTTAGTTTGTGTATATACAAATTTTTTTTTTTTCTTCTTAAACATTTAAATTATCATCATATATATTTACTCATTTAGCTGTTTCTTTCTATAAAGTATTATTTATTGAATTTAGTGTGTTTGTTTGTGTATATACATATGTTAATGTTAATGTTTATGATATATATATATATATATATATATATATATATATATATATATATATATATATATATATATATATATATATATATATTCATTTTTAATTGGAAGCATAAAGATAATTTAAGGTACCATCATCTTAAGAATGATGGGCAATATTTGGACCTATCATTAGTTTCAATAATAAAAAAAGGTTATAAAAATTATCCATATACCAAATCAATAAAATATTAAATTTCCCAATAGTATACTTTTAATTAAAAAAAAGGGAAAGATAACTGTAGAGAGGGAAAATTCCCGACCTATCACAAGCTGACACGTCACACTACCAAGTTCACAAAATACAGCCAATCACAAAGCGCCACATACTGCTGCTAGGTTTTACTATCGCTGTTCAGAAGCCAACAGAAATTTGCCAAGTGTCATGCAAGAACCAATCATGCATCGACTCGTGTAAGCGATGACATAAGCAGCTTCGCACGTGTAAGCGATGACATAGGCGAACCAATCAAGCTGTGACATGTGTCACCAATCAGACTCCGCCACGTGTCGCTCATCCACCTCTAAACTCCTATAAATAGAAGTTTTCCTAAGGCATTTGAGGAAGGCTGACGAGAGGACATCAAGCCATCTGAAGCACTCAGAAGTCCAGAAGCTCTGCTGGAATCAAGCCTCGAAGCCTCTAGCAACTTCAAGAACTTCAAACACAAAATCAAAGAACATTCGAAGCAGAATCATCCAAATCATCTGCTTAGATCCAAAAGTTTGCGGGAATCAAGCCTAAAGTGTCCGAAAACATCAACAAATCACAAACCAGTGAAGCTTTATGGATTCAAGCCTCTAAAGTACCGAAGAACTTCCACCACAAGCCTTCAAATACAAAGAACATTCAAAGAGGAATCATCCAAATCATATTCCTAGATCTCAAAGCTCACTGGAATCAAGCTCAAAAGCCTCCAGAAACCTCAACAAATCACAAATCAGCGAAGCTCTACGGATTCAAGCCTCTAAAGCACCGAAGAACTTCCACCACAAACCTTCGAAGACGAAGAACACACGAAGAACACGAAGAACACACGAAGAACACGAAGAACGTGAAGAACAAAGGATTTCTAACAAGCTCATAGCCAAAGATTCATTGTAATTCCGTTTCAACAATCTTCGATCCATCCCTCAACCAAATTGAAGGATATCTTGTGTTCAAATCAAAATCACATTACCACAACTCCAATCAACAAATCTTTCAAGGAGATCGAATCAGAGGATAACTCTTTTGTAATCACAGAGAATTGTACCACACAATCATCAATACAAATTCGCATTTGTGAAACTATTTTACTTGTTTGACTTATTTCAAACCGAGAAAATTTAGTCGTCCACAATAACAATGAATAAAACAAAAAGAGATAATTCATTGAAAATTCTAATATAAAATAATAATAAAAAAAAAGGTATATTTGCATCAAATCCATAAAATAAGGCAAGCAATATTTGCCAAAAAAAAAAAAATCTCTGTTCTTAGGTTAGAATGATTTGAAGAATTTATAGTTTATAAAATCGACTTAACAACCACTTCAATTGACGAAATACAGCGGGCAACCAATCTAGATTTTCAAAATTTAAGGTCATTGCAATTACAATTTCATCAATTTTCCTTTCAAATTATTTTTAAATAATTTTATATGGTTTATTTATGATCTTTTAGTCCACCATAATGTTGTTTAAACAATTTGATTAGTCCATTTGCTTTATCATTTTTTCATTGCAACCCTATTTATTTTGCTTTCTATATTTTTTTCCCTCACAATTTTAACATTTTGCTAACTATACACTGATACACCACAAATAGTTATACTAATAAGTTAAGGGGAAAAACAGTAAATTTTAAATCAAATATAAAATATTGAAAATAAAATAATTATAGAAAGAGACTACTCAAAACTCATTTATTTCTACAAATTATTAATTGATATTTTTTTTTTAAGAATCTTTAACTTATAAATTTATTCTATTAGTTTGTGCATATTCCTATTGTAATGTTTATTTTCATGTTCATGTTTACAATTATGTTAATGTGTATATGTGGAGGAGGCTTTGCCTTTGCGTTGGCAATTCTTTTGAATTGGAAGCAGAAAGTTCACCTTGAGAATATTGGGTAGCGAAAGAACTTTCAAGTTGCATTTAGGAGAGTCATATTCGATGCACACTCTTTCAAAAGGATTTCCTAATAATATTCTTGTTAACTTTGAGACCCCACGTTTCCTTATCCTTAAATTTTGACATGTTTAAATTGATAGCATGGAGTATGTGATTTATTTGCAAGGTTATATTGCCTTATCATATTAGTTAAGCCTAAGTCACTTAAAGGCCTAACAAATAAGCTATATAGGGTTATAAAGTGAAAGCTCAATAATAAAACTACTATAGCTTGTTTAGACCTCTAATTTTAAAATACGAATTAATTGCTTTTAATCTACTCAACTAAGTGTGGAATAATAGTAATCAATGTGTAATTAAGTGGGACTACTTCCTAATGCATGGGCATACATAATTAACAATTAAATGTAAAGCACAAGGAGTAAGGGAAGAGAGATGTAAACACAAAATAACACGGCGATGTGTTATCGAAGAGGAAAACTGAAGAATTTAGCATAAAAACTTCTCTGCGGCCCTTCAAGCCGAATCAATCCACTATAAAATAAGTTGGAGTACAAGGATTACAATATAGACCCTCCAAGCTTAGACTACCCTATGAGTCCCAGCTACCAACTGCCTTCACTAAGCCTTGTTCTTACTAGTTTTTCGGATCTCGCAATCAGCTCCAAGTGCATCCACCAAAGAAGGGCTCCATCCAATGCTTCCCATGGGCAACAAAAAAACTCACGACACTCAAAATGGGTGAGGTATGTGTTTGGACTAAGAACCTCTCAAGGGATATGTAATTAGAGAGGTAGGAGTAGAGGAAAACTAAGAAAAATGAGTAGATGATTGTGGGGTACAATCTCTAACTCTCAAATGGATTTCTAGGGTTTTCTCTTTGAAATTCACCTTACAATTTCTTAGGAAATGTGGGCTTATATAGTGTGGATAAATAAATGAGGAAAAGAACACAAATAGGCTGGCAATACATTTCGCAAGTCAAGTCGCAAGTTAGCCAAATCACAAGCAACTCGCAAGATGCCATCAGGCACTAAATTTTTCAACTTATAGCATGTGCTCTTCACATGGCCTTTTGCAGGTTGCTCCAGTCACGAGTTGATCTGTCTTTACAGTTCTTCACTAATTTCTCACACTCAACTTATTACATAGAATCCCACAAACATACAGGGAAATGATTGAAGAAATATAATTAAATTTGATATAGAATTAAGGCCAACAAAATAAAATTAAAAATCACAACTTTACATAAAGCATAGCCCAAACAAAAAGGGTAAGAAAGAGTCATGTTAGGAGAGATATATAGGATGTGAAGAATTAAGGGTTTCTACATGTTAAAAGAAAGAAAAAAATAAGGAGGCAATGAAGCCATGAAAGGCAAAGGCTAGCATTTGTTGACAAAGTTTGTTCCTTAAGAGGTAATCTCTCTCTCTCTCTCTCTCTCTCTCTCTCTCTCCAACTATTCTATATTAGAATAATAGTGTTCTAATATATTGAAGTTGATTTTGGGATTGACCCTAAAGCATTCAGACTGGGTAATAGTTTTATTAAAAAGAAATAGGGGCATTGATGATTATGAAAAAGATCCAAAGAGTACAGTAGCAAGTCTAATTCATAGTTATTAAACCCAACCAAGCCCTATCGGTTGGACCAATAATCCGTTGAATCGATATCCAAGCTGGTTTAGTTTTGTAATTGGACTACTTATGCAATTGAATTGGTAAAACCTAACAAATTTTTCGTAACTTGTTCGAGTTGTTGTGAGCCATCCTATTTTGTAATTTTGAATAAAATTACCTTTATGGGTTCATCGAAGTATCGGTTTTATTTATTTATTTATTTTTTATTTTTAAATTTGAATTGTAATGCAAACATGATATTTTTTTTTTTTATAATGAGGTTAATGCTTGAATTTTAAATAAAGATATTGTTTCAAGTTTTAGCTCAGATGATAATCCACTAGATTAGAGCAACTAGTGAGATATGCAATACACATCAAATGTGACTTTGAAATTTAAGATACACTTTTATTAGTAGAAATATAAGAAAAATATAATGAAATAGTAAGATTTTGTTGAACAAATATTTGGATACAATCTCATTAATTTTATATATATTCTAATGTTGTTATATGTGAAATCTTGAATTTGAATTATATTAGATGACTTTTTTTTTATACTTAAATTTTAATTAGTAATTTAGACATGCCTATATATATATATATATATATATATATAAACAAAACTTAGGTACAGTATTTAGGTGTTGTTCCTTAAGTTCTCTTTTAAAGATTTCGCCATGTGGATTTTTTCTCATGAGATGGAAGTATATTTTTTAGTTAAGTAGCCACATGGCTGAATATTAAGAAGAAAACTTAAGAAATAACATCTAAGGTACTATACCTAAGTTTTGTCCTATATATATATATATATATTATGATTTCTCAAACCTATTTTTATTTGTTTAATTTTTATTCAACCATGAAGTTGGACCGGAGACCCACTCGATAAACTAGTGACCAAAGACTCAGCTCTTTAACCAAATTAAAGTCTGTTCTGAGTTTAATAACTATGGTCAATTGCGTAACCATTAGGACTTGGGAGCCTCGCAACCTGCTAGGCTTCTAGTTGCCAAATCAGGGGCCCCTTCAGATACTTGCAATTGCTTGCACACCACAAAGTATCAACTATCAAATAAGTGAAAGTGTGTTGTGGGGGTATTGAATTGGGCACTTCAGTTGGAGGGGAATTTGTTTGCTACCCTAATAAATCGGCCCACATCTCGCAACTTGTTACATCACTTAAATTATTGGTTGGAATACAAAGACTGAGACTAGGATATTGGGAAAGGCCAACTGTAAGTACACACATCATTGCACACATAGTGCACATAAATTATTTTTTGAACTGAAATCTACTCTTGAAATCATCAATATATATATATATATATATATATATAAATAGAGACCTCATGTAGGAAAGCATGAGGTTCTGCCAAGTGACGCATTGTATATAAAAAGAATTAAAATATTCTCAAGTGCCACATCAAAGATAAGAATAAATTAAATATTGGCTTTTGTTTTATTTGGTCCAATGTTTCAATACTTTTCTAATTAAAAATAAATGTTATTTGTATCATTTGGTTCAATATTTCAAGACTTTTCATTCCTAACACATACATACAAAACTTTTTGAATTTTAATTCACCATTTTCACCTCTTGCATTTCTATCCCTTTATATATACCGATATACCTTCATGCCATCCTATATCAAATACATACAGACCAAAAATGATGTTATTTACATTCAATCTTTTGACGATACCTACTTAGCTCTAAAATTATTGTTTCATCTAATCTGAACCTGTATGAGCTGGCTACAACTAAGGAAAGGGAGCTTGCATTTTATATTGAGTGACAACAACAATTACGATTTTGATGTTAAGGTCGGACATTGTAGATTTGCAGGTTTTCTAAATGATGTGATTGAATGTGGGTGTTTGGGATGTGTATTTTGTTTTAGAATTAAGGAAAAAGAGAAAGACAAGTTTTATATCAACTTTTATTTCATAATATTCCTCCAAAGGTTTTTTTTTTTTTTTTTTTTTTTTCTCACTCCTTCAATTGGATAATTATAATAGATATGTGTGTGCGCAAATTATAATTGTTGCTTTTTATAATGAACTTATTACTAATAAAGTTCTATAACAATTATGTTATAATACATAAACAACGTTCTCCAAAACCGTTATATATATATATATATATATATATATAAATGAAAGCTCAAATAGTGTAAAACACTATAGCTTGATTAGACCCCAATATAAAAAACATACAGCTAGATTGCTTTTACCCTACTTAACTAAGTGTGAAATAAGAGTAAGTGTGACGCAATGAACTTGGATCAACTCTCTAAAGCATAAGCATATACAATACACAATAAAAGTAAAGTTTAAAGAGTAATGGAAGAGAGATGCAAACACAAGATAACACAGAAACGTGTTATTAAAGAGGAAACTGAAGTACTTGGCCAAAAACCTCTCTACTGCCTTCCAAGCCAAATCGATCCACTAGTGAATAAAGTTGGAGTACAAGGATATCAAAAAGACCCTCCAAGCCTACTCTACCCAATGTACTTGTACCCTCCAAGTTCCAGCTACCAACAGACTTCACCGAACTATGTCTTTACTAGTTGTCTGGATCCCGCAACTAACTCCAAATTGCTCCAAATTGCATCCGCCAATCAATGGCTTCTTCCAATGCTTCCTACATGCACCAAAACTTCTCTCAACACTCAGATTTAGTGAGGTAAGTGTTTGGGCTAGGAACCTCTCAAGGATTTGTAATTAGAGAGGTAGAAGTAGAGGAAAACTAAGAGAAATTGTGTAGATGGTTGTGGGTTTACAATCTCTAACTCTCAAGTTTGTTGCTAGGGTTTTCTCTCTAAAAGCCTTCTTATAGTTTTCTGGGTAATGTGGGCTTATATAGTGTGGGTAAAAAACATAAGGAAAGCACAACTAAAATCATCTAGGCAGAGAGTTTCGTGGATTACTCGTGGGTTGGTCAAGTTGTAAAGTGACTCGTAAAATATAGTCTAGCAAAAAACTGTTCAGATTCCAGCATGTGCTTCTTATGTGGCCTTTTGCGGGTTGTCCACTTGCGAGCTAGTAACTTTACTTTCTTCACCAAATTCTCACACTCAACCCTTACATTAAATCCCACAAACATATAGGGAAAAGATTGAACAAAATACAATCAAATTTGACATGGAATTAAAGCCAATAAAAAACATAGTTATAAATCATAACTTTAAAATATATAGATAGATAGATAGATAGATAAATAAAAGCAAAGACCTTATGTGGAAAAGTATGAGGTTCTACCAAGTGACGTATTGTATGCAAAGAGAATTGAAATATTCTCAATTTCCATATCAAAGATAAGAAAAAATTAAATATTTATTTTTGTTTCATTTGGTTCAAAGTTTCAAGACTTTTCTAATTAAAAAATAATTATTATTTGTATCCTTTGGTTTAATGTTTCAAGACTTTTCATCCCTCACACATACACACAAAACTCTTTGAGTTTTAATTCACCATTTTTACCTATTTCACTTCTACCCTTTCATATATACCCATGGCCCTTCATGTCATCCAATGTCAAATACACAAACAAAAAATTATGTCATTTACCTTTAATCTTTCAATGACACATGCTTAGCTCTAACATTGTTGTTTCATTTAATCCTAACCTGTATGAGTTAGTTACAACCAAAGAAGGGGGGCTTGCATTTTATATTGAGTGACAACGACAATTACGATTTTGATATTAAAGTCGGACATTGTAGATTTGTAGGTTTTGTAAATGATATGATTGACTATGGGCGTTTGGGATGTGCATTTTGTTTTAGAATTAAGGAAAAAGAGAAAGACACATTTTATATCAACTTTTATTTCATAATATTCTTCCAAAGTTTTTTTTTTTTTTTTCTCATTCCTTTAATTGATTAATTATAATGGATGTGTGTGTGCAATTTATAATTGTTGTTTTATATGATGAACTTATTACTAATAAAGTTCTATAACAATCAATATATATATATATATATATATATATATATATATATAAAAGCAAAGATCTCATATGCAAGAGTATGAGATTCTGCCAAGTGGCACATTGTATGACATTTTTTTTTCATTTGGGCTTTCACTTCATCTAAATTTAGCATTTATATCAAACTATTAAGTAATGACAAATGCATTTATTTTGATGCATTCATAAAATTCAAAGAATTTGTATACATTTATAATTTGAAATGTTTTGGATAGATACGGATGGATCTAAAAAGTCATGGGAAAGATAGGAATTAAGAAAAATTTTCAATTTTATGCATAAGACTAACTTTAATAAAGAATTGCAAGAGTCAGATTCAATGAATATTGAGTAATATGATTATTTGTCTTCACATTTGTCTAAAATAAATCCCCATTTTCTTTGGACTTAAAAAACAAACTTCCATAATTTCTCTCACAATATCTTTAGTTCAATTTCTGAGAGGTATGTTAACTTCCAAAATATCTTTAGATTTTATGTATTCATTTTTACTGATGAAGCATTGGAATATGGTTAGGATGGTTTTTTCATATTATGTGCTAATTTAGATTTTGGGTTTTCCGTATGGGATTTGTAGAATATTTGTTGTTTTGGCTACTTTTAGCTCAATTAAAATTAGGAGGTTAAATTGTGATATTATTGCGTTATTATAGCATTATTGTTTTTGTTGTTGTATCATGAAATTCTAACAATTTTTATAACTAATTGATTAAGATATCATTCTTCCAATTTTCACCCTATTATAATTAAGGTCTTAGAAAATCAAACTTTTCTTCAATTAAAATATTAATGGGCCTTAATTTTATCTCATATCAATTCTGAAACTAAAGAAAAGCTACTTTAACTGACATAAAAATTATAGGTGTTGATATAGTGGGGATAAAGACTTTAGTGGCATAAGAAATGTAGAAATTAACACTATAAAATCTATATATAAATCATAAATCATACAATAAAGACACCTAAGAACCACCAGGCTTGTAGGTGACAATGTAAACATAATATGATAACATTTGTTGGTTGCATGAATTAGAAGAATTTTTCCCTAATTTATTTAGTTTGAATTTTGTTTTACTAGAAAATTTCATAGATTAATTATAACAAACAATAATAGTATCATGAAATCAATGGATCATAAATAATTTCTTACTAAATTTATCAAAATGCACCGTGCATCATGCAGAATATCCACTAGTTATGCTATAATACATATACAACATTCTCCAAAACTATCTTCCATTAAACATTACAAGATTAACCGTGCATCGCATGGGTAACTTACTAGTTATTTTAAAATGACTTAAAATAGCAACTTGGAGCACGGGAACGTATTGAAAGAGCTACTTAAAATCTAGGAAGCACAGACACTTCATTTGGGGTGCTGTACTTATGTTGTATTTATGTTGTAATTATATCATACAGTAGTCCGGTGTCATACCCGTTGTTTCATGTTATAATTTTTCATAAATAGCTTGTGTCACCATGTTGTATCCGTGTCCATAATCGTACACGTGTCCATGTCTATATCTGTGTTTCCTAGCTTAAAATAGCATATATTTGCACATTATTCAATATTGCAACTTACAATTCCGTTGAAAAATTGAATTGTGTGTAATAGGACAGTGTGTAATAGATGCTTCCTAGAAATACTTCAACCATTCTATTGGGTATTTATTTTTATACATCGATAGTTAAGTGTAAGTGAGATTTGAAATCTGAATGTCTTTATTGATAAAACCAGGAAGTTCCAGTTGAAAGATTTTGCTATTCAATTGGTTATTTGGTTTGGCTAGGCTTGTCTGTTTAGCTTTTTAGCAACTTTATTAGCCATTCAATTTGGTAAAATTTTGAAGTTCCAGTCTAACTTCTGTTAAATTTCACCTTCAAAACAGTTATTTAGATGGTTGGTTACATTATGCAATTGAATCTCCCTAGACGCATCTTGAGCTTGGGATTCTGAACTTGTGGCCTCATTATTTCTCATCTTTCAAATTGTTACTGGTATGTACTCAACTCCTACCATGGCCACCAATTTGCTTGAATAGAAACCAATTTTAATTAATTTTGGCCTCTTGTTAATGTTTGCAGGTAGTTAAAATGAAGCTTGAGTTGCAAAACCATCTCATCACCATAAATTATAAATGAAAACGAGTGAAATAGTATCACACTCAATTTTGCATGCGTTCGCGCACACACACATATACATAGTGCTCTATCAGCTAATTGTAAACAATGCTAAGGTCTTTATTGTTATTTCATTTTCAGAAGTCATTATTTTTAGCCAAATTGGCCATTTACCACTTTTCGCGGAAATTATTAGTAACATACCACTGTTTGCAAAATAAGTAGCAATATACCACTTTTTTGAAACTCGAGTTTGCTCTGTAAATCGAGTTTTAAACACTCGAGTTTCATAAAAAAAAAAAAGAACTTGTGGTGACATGGATTTTTTTTTTGAAAAAATGCCACATGGAACTCGAGATTGGTAAACTCGAGTTCCATGCAACACACAATGCTTGAGCTTACCAAGCTCAAGTTCTTTGTAAATACAAAACTTGAGTGTATTGCTCTTTTTTTTTTTTTCTTCTATGGTACTCGAGCTTCCCAAGCTCAAGTTCCTTGTAATATGGAACTCGAGTTTTGCAAGATTGAGTTCCTTATATATATATATATATATATATATATATATATATATATATATATATATATTGAAACAAATAAACATAAACATAAAAATAAATAATTTTTTTTTTCATTTGAACGCACAAACATATGTTTTTATTTATTTAAATAGAAGCATTGTAAAATATAGAAATTTTGATTTCAAAATATTAATTTTAAGGCCACTCATAACCCTTGTTCATTCATTTTTAGCACACTCATCAAATTCTAACTTCTCAAAATCGTTATGGTCAAATTAGTTAAAATATTGGGGTTACAATGAGAAATTAGAACAACATGTAAAAGAAAAATCTCACTCCATTTTTAGTCATGGGCACACTGAAAGAAGTTTAAGCTTAAACTTCTTTTGGAGCAGGATTGACAAAGTAACAATATGTAGCTTAAACTTCTTTCGGTTTGCCCATGGCTAAAAATGAAGTGAGATTTTTCTTTTACATGTTGTTCTAATTTCTCATTGTAACCCCCAATATTTTAACCAATTTGACCATACCACTTCCGAGAAGTTAGGAATTGATGAGTGTGTTAAAAATGAATGAACAAGGGGGATAAGTGGCCTAAAAATTAATATTTTGAAATTAAAATTTCTATATTTTACAATGCTTTTATTCAAATAAATAAAAGCATATGCTTGTGCGTTCAAATGAAAAAATTTACTTATTTTTATGTTTATGTTTATTTGTTTATTATCGGAAAAAAAAAGTATAAGGAACTCAAGCTTAGCAAACTCAAGTTCCATATTACAAGGAACTCGAGCTTCCCAAGCTTGAGTACCATAGAAGAAAAAAAGAAAAAAAAAAAAGAAAAAAAAAAAGGGGGCAATACGCTCAAGTTTTGTATTTACAAAGAACTCGAGCTTGGCAAGCTCGAGTATTGTGTTGCATGGAACTCGAGTTTACCAAGATCGAGTTCCATGTGGCATTTTTTTAATAAAAAAATCCATGTCAGCACAAGTTTTTTTATTTTATTTTTTTATTTTTTATGAAACTCGAGTGTTTAAAACTCGATTTATAGAGCAAACCCGAGTTTCAAAAAAGTGGTATATTGCTACTTATTTTGCAAACAGTGGTATGTTGCTAATAATTTCCGCGAAAAGTGGTAAATGGCCGATTTGACCCATAATTTACTTTTTAAAAGTCCATTTATTGAAAAGTGACGGGAGCTCTATCAACTTGGGAGATAATTCTGCATCGTCCTTGAGGAAGTATTGAAAAAGCTACTTAAAATGGCATTGCTTTGCACACAACCAAATATGATTGTTTGTTTTGTATTTATTTATTTATTTTCTTTTCTTTTCAGATGGGACAGCAGCAAGGTGACCGATGCCTTATTTTCTCTGAAAGAAGCTACTGCGTCTTTATGCCTTAGGGTTTTGTAACCAAGTGCTTCTTGATCTTCATTGTTGATGAAGTGAAGAACTTTGCAGCCAACAATCTTCTCTAGTTGGTGATTAAGTCGCGTACTGAGATCCACGCAATTGGTTAGTCACGTACTGGGATTCGTGCATCATCAAAGGGTGGCGTTCATATATTGAAGAGTTCAGAAGTTCTGAAGCGGTAGAAATTTTTGCTGTGAGTTCATCTACGGGGATTGTAGAGTCTAGGGACAAAAGTTTTGTACTAGATCTGAAACTTCTTTTTTAATAGTAGATTGCTTTTCGGGAAGGTTTCCCCCCAGGTTTTTTACTGTGAAACTCGTTTGTTTCATTGGTTTTCCTGAATCATCATATCTTGTCTTATTTATTTTTCCCCTGTATGATTTTGACATGATATTGATGTTTGTTTGTTTTAACAAGTTTTATTCATAATAAATCTAATTAACAACTTAGATTTAAAACTTGTTAATTCTATCAACCGGAGTCTAAATTTCCCAACACAAGGCATTAATTCCTCATCAGAATATTCATCTCTACTCAAAGAAAAAGAAGGGTCTTATAATTAAATATGCTTTTCATAGTCATAGCAGTGCAGGTACTTTTTCTTATGTGCATGCCAGCACATGAAGCTAGGAGAATTCTCTATGCAGAAAACAAAAATGTGATGAAAAATTACGAGGACAAGTTGTTTTGGGCAGTACAGCAAGGCGAAGCCTCTCTAAATGTGATCCGGCAACAACCGGCGAAGGCCTTATTTGCCACTGATCACAATATTGATGTCTCTCCTTTAACATTCTGATTGCTGCTTAATGGTTATGTCCCTCCATCGCTAGGTTCAAAGCAAAAAAGTCCATCTTCCTCTATGCTTAAGGGTAGCACCTCCATTCCATAGGTTAAAGCAAAGAACTCAAATTAAAGGTAGGTGATTGGCAAGCTTAAGGGAATTTAAAGTTATTTATTTATTATTATTATTATTTTTTTAAGGTAGGTGTTCAAAGCTCTTCAAAAATCTAATTATTCTTTCGTGTATTTGTGTAAGTCTTATTCCAGTTTATACTACATTCTTAAGTAGAAACATCGTAAAGCAAGAATTTTGAGCTAGATTTTTTCCCTCATATTTAAATATTAATTAAATGATTTTTATTTAACTTTTGATAATAAATATTGGATTTTGTTTACTCTCTTAAACTACCACACAGAGTAGAATGCATTCGAAAAGAGAATAATTTTATATAAAATAAAATAAAAAATTGTTAATTAAAACTTTTGGGCCTTAATTACAATGTTTACACTATGAGAGAATTAGATAATACATCCTATCTATATATTAATATGTATTAAGAGTTAAAACTGAAAGAAAATCTAATTAGAATCCTCAATTGAATTCCAATTTTGCGCCACGTGTACGTCCTATTTTATTTTTTTAAAAAAAATTATGCCAAATAAGTTAATTACGTGCAAAAAAGCAAGGAGTCTACTAGAAATTAGCCATAAAAAAAAAGCCAAACATCATTGTTATCCTCCACGTACATAACCCTCACCAAAGTCACATTCTGTTCTTTGAAATTAAATGAGAAAATTGAGTGTTACTAACTTAAGTCTGTATTCTCCAATGGGGCAAACATGATGTTGGTGGGTTATAGCTGGTACGTTCTTTAAACCAATCTCTCCTATTTTCTTTGTTTATTAGTTTTAAAATGATGATATACAAGGCCGCCCATGCACACCACTTAATTTGTAGTATATGCTTACAAAGGGGCTAAATATTTTTGTTCTTCAATGAATAAAGAGAGAACATAAGAGCTAGATACTTTTGCTCTTTAATTTGTGAACAAAGAGAGAACATGATTGACAAAGCGGGATATAAATAAAATCATGGATAGTATTAATTTTTTAAGGGATTACAGTTAACTCATGATCAATTGAATCGCATGATCAATGGGATTGGCAAATACTGTCAGGAAAGATAGCAAAATTGAGAGATGGTAGGAGGGAATCATATACTGATTAAAGCTAAAGAAAAGGACATCTTATGAATTGTGCATGGACAATCCGAACTAAATGGTAGGGTGAAATTTTAAACCAATTCAATTTTAGTTTGATTTAATTATTTCTTAAGAATTTTTGTGTAAACAAGTTCTGAAATTTTAGTAAGTTTGTTTGCATATGGTGCGTTGAAACTACGAGCGTTTTTTTTTTTTTTTTTTTTTTTTTTTTTTTTTTTTTTTTTCTAAAGTTGTGATTTGTAGATATTGTTTGCTTTTGATTAAACCCTAAATCATTTTACAAACACCAAGTGATTTTTTCAATGTAATTTGGCTGTTCAACTGGTTAAACATGAGTGTATGGTTATTTTAAGTGGAATTTTGTAGTGTTGTACGTATTTGATTTGCAGATGGTATAGTTGATATTTTAGGTATTATGTGCTTTAGTTTTTTTTTTTTTCTTAGTTTTAGCTCTCTTTATGAAAAAAAAAAAGTTACATTCTCTTTGAGTGCGAAACCAATTGAAAAGGGAAATTGAGAATTCACATAAGTGGAACAAAATTTTTAATTGGGAGAAAGAGTTAAAAATTTGTAGTGTCATGAAATAGAAAAATCGAAGATCTGCAAGTTGTACTAAAGTTAATGAATGGTAGGGTGAAATATGGGTTGAAAAAAATAGGTGCCTAGAATCAAATTTGTTTTACAAATATCATGAAAGTTGTTTAATAACCCAAGCTTAACATCAATAATGTTAACGTGTATAGTGTTGTGGGGTTTAGGCCCAAACTAGATTACTTGTATAGTACACATACTTGTACTACACTCATATGCCTCCTATATAAAGGCACTTGTGTATATTTTTTCATTTGAGAAATACAATACAATTATTCAGTATTTCTAACATGGTATCAGAGCAACTGCTTTAATTTTCTTGTGTCTTGCAGTCTTGTTTTGTCGGTATTTTCTGCTGCCTCAACTTCTGTGGTCAGTAAACCCTTTCAGTGCCCTCTCCTGACTACCCTGCCGCCGTTAAAGGTCCTCAGGGTTGAATCTCCACCGCCAGAAGCTTCTCCTTTGCCGCTAAAACCACTGCCATCATCGGATCTGTCACCTCTGACCTCCGATTAGGACATAAGACAAATCAACGTGTAGCTATTCACTTGATCTACACATCGCCGCCAGAAAAATCCATATCAGACCATCCACGCGCCGCCACGCGCCGGTCAACGTTTCGGCCAATATTTCCACACGCTTCACGCGCCACCAGGGCTACTCCGATCTTGATTCCACCAACACCATTAGAATCATCCCTCGCCGATCTGCATTTTTCGCAAAGAATCACCTTCATCGGATTGCCAACGCGCCGCCCAAAAATTCGGCGAAGCTGTTCCACGCATCTCACGCGCCACTGGAAACCTGCTGACGTCATCACTGCCACGTCAGCCCTAGCTAACATCACCTGCTTACGTCAGCGACACATCTTATGCTGACGCCATCGCCAGTCAGCCTGCTGACGTCATCTGTTGACTTTGACCAACTTTGACTGTTGACTTTGAGGTAGAGTTGACTTTTTGCAGTCCAAGTGCTCCTTACCCAGTTTTTCGCATAGATTTCATTTTTGCAGTCCATTTTTGCATATTTTGCTTCTAAATGAAGAATAAGGACAAGACTTCTTCCCTTTGCAACAATCGTCACCAACAATCCAATAAACGTTTTTGCAATTTTTGCAAACGTTTTGACCATAATATTGAGACTTGCTATCAACGCAACAAATCAGCTTCTTCCACTTCAACTGCTACAGTTGCTAACACTGAGAGTGTCCAACCCATGGCTCCCGTCTTTGCACAGTCTCAGTCTTTTGGATCCATTTTCTCCATTTCCAGAGATGATCTTATAAATATCATCGCCAATGTCATTCGTATGGTTGGTAATGCATCTTATTCCTCTTCTCTCTCAGTTTTATCTGGTATGTCTCCTACCTCTTGGCTTATGGATTCTGCTTGTTGCAATCACATGACACCTCATTCATCCTTATTTTTTGACCTTAAACTTGCACCGCACCCTCTTAATATTCGCACAGCAAATGGTTCCATAATGTCTGGTCATAATATAGGTTCAATTTTAACCTCCAACCTCTCGGTTCCTGGAGTCTTTAATGTTCCTGACCTTTCTTATAATTTATTTTATGTGGGACAATTAGCTGAGTTAGGTTATTGTATTACCTTTGATTATTCTAGGTGCATTGTGCAGGATTCGAGGACAGGACAAGAGCTTGGGACCGGTCCTAGAGTTGGGCGTATGTTTCCCGTGGACAACCTTCATCTTCCACTTGTTGCTCCTGTTTCTGTTGCTGCTGTTGCTACAGTTTCTTCCACTCCTTCCCTTGCACTTTGGCATGCTCGACTTGGTCATGCATCTTCCTCTCGGGTACAACAATTGGCTTCTAGAGGTTTGTTAGGTTCAGTGTCTACATAAAATTTTGATTGTGTTTCATGTCAGTTAGGAAAACAACTAGCTTTGCCATTCAATACTAGTGAATCAATATCCACTGATATCTTTGACTTTATTTATTCTGATGTTTGGGGGCCTTCCTCTGTCTCTAGTATTGGTGGGTCTAGATATTTTGTTGTCTTTGTTGATGATTACTCTCGCTATAGCTGGATTTTTAATATGAAACATTGTTCTGAATTATTGGAAGTATATTCTAATTTTGCAAAAATGGTTGAAACTCAGTTTTCCAAACGCATCAAAATTTTTCGATCTGATAATGCTCTTGAATACACTCAATATGCTTTCCAAGCTATTTTGCATTCCTATGCCACTGTTCATCAACTAACTTGTCCAGGTACTTCTCAGTAAAATGGTAAAGCCGAACGAAAACTTCGTCATATTCTTGACACTGTTCGTGCTCTCCTTCTCTCTGCCAAAGTTCTTGCTCCTTTTTGGGGCGAACCTGCTCTTCATGCTGTTCATACTATTAATTGCATTCCGAGTACTGTTATCCAAAATCAAACTCCATATGAGCGCGTTTTTGGGTCACTTCCAGACTATCACCACCTTCGCTCCTTTGGTTCTGCTTGTTTCGTTCTTCTTCAGCCACATGAGCATAACAAACTTGAGCCTTGGTCAAGGCTTTGTTGTTTTCTTGGCTATGGCGAAACTCAAAAGGGGTATCGATGTTATGATCCTGTCTCTCATCGTCTCTGTATCTCCTGCAATATTGTCTTTTAGGAACATCGCCTCTTTGTTGAGCTCTTTCACTTCTGTGCCTCCTTATCTTCCTCCTCTGTCTTAGATCTTTTTCCAGATAAGGCACATATTCCTTCTATAGCTGCTCTTGATCCTCTTATTGTTGCTCCTGATTCTCCTATAGACTTCTCTATCCAACCACCAGATATTATTGATCCTTTTCCTAGTTCACCTTTTAATGAACAGGTCGAAGATGAACAGGTCGAAGACGAGTTACCCAACCCCAACCCTAAGCTTGGGTCCCCTGCTTCTGCTCTGCCTGAAGATCTTGCACAAGACATTCCACCTCGTCACTCAACTCGAGTAAGATCTATTCCTGCACATTTACTTGACTATCATTGTTACACTGCCCTTGTTACACTAAACGAGCCTCACACCTATCGTGAGGCTTCCACTGACCCTTTATGGCAGATTGCAATGAAAGAGGAACTTGATGCATTATCTAAAAACCATACTTGGGATTTGGTGACACTCCCTCCTGGAAATCTGTGGTTGGTTGTAAGTGGATTTACAAGATTAAGACTTACTCTGATGGGTCCATTAAGCGCTACAAAGCTCGTCTTGTTGCAAAAGGTTTTACACAGGAGTATGGGATTGATTATGAAGAGACTTTTGCTCCGGTTGCTCGTATCTCATTTGTTCGTGCCCTCTTAGCTGTTGCTGCTGCCAGTAAATGAGACCTTTTTCAGATGGATGCCAAAAATGCATTCCTTAATGGGGATTTAAGTGAAGAAGTTTATATGCAACCTCCTCCTGGTCTCTCTGTTGACTCAAACAAGGTTTGTCACCTTCGACGTACACTTTATGGCCTTAAACAAGCTCCACGGGCTTGGTTTGCCAAATTCAGCTCTACCATCTCTCGCTTGGGTTACATGGCCAATCATTATGATTCTGTCTTATTTCTTCGTCGCACTGACAAAGGCACTATTTTACTTCTCTTGTATGTGGATGATATGATCATAACTGGTGATGACCTTAGTGGCATTCAAGAACTCAAGGATTTTCTCAGTCAGCAATTTGAGATGAAAGATTTTGGACATCTCAGCTACTTCTTGGGTCTTGAAATCACTCATTCTACAAATGGACTTTATATTACTCAAGCGAAGTATGCTACTGAACTCTTGTCTCGAGCTGGACTAATTGATAGCAAGACTGTTGACACTCCAGTTGAGCTTAATGCGCATTTGACTCCCTCAGGGGGGAAATCATTGTCTAATCCCTCTCTTTATAGACGATTGGTTGGTAGCTTTGTTTATCTTACAGTTACTCGTCCAGACATTTCCTATGTTGTTCACCAGGTGAGTCAGTATCTATCTGCTCCACGATCGACTCATTATGCAGCTGTTCTATGCATTCTTCGATACTTAAAGGGCACTCTCTTCCATATCCTCTTCTACTCAGCTCAGTCTCCTCTTGTGCTCCGTGCACTCTCTAATGCTGATTGGGCAGGAGATCCCACTGATCGCAGGTCCACCACTAGCTATTGCTTTCTTCTTAGTTCTTCTCTGATTTCTTGGCGAAGCAAGAAACAAACTCATGTGGCCCGCTCCAGTACTAAAGCAGAATATCGTGCCCTTACTGATACCACATCTGAGCTCCTTTGGTTGCGTTGGCTTTTTAGAGATTTAGGTGTGTCTACATCCTCTGATACTTCTCTTTATTGTGACAACCAACGTGCCATTCATATTGCTCACAATGATGTCTTCCATGAACGAACTAAACACATCGAGATTGATTGTCATTTTATTCGTTATCATCTTGTCCATGGTGCTCTCAAGCTGATCTTAGTCTCCTCTAAAGATCAACTTGCAGATATCTTCACCAAGTCACATCCTAAGGGACGCCTTCATACTTTGGTTGACAACCTCAAGTTGGTCTCACACCCACCTTGAGTTTGACGGGGGCTGTTAATGTGTATAGTGTTGTGGGCTTTAGGCCCAAACTAGATTACTTGTATAGCACACATACTTGTACTACACTCATATGCCTCCTATATAAAGGCACTTGTGTATATTCTTTCATTTGAGAAATACAATACAATTATTCAGTATTTCTAACAAATAACATCACTATAGTTACGCACAAATTACATACAAGTTGGACAGTAAAAAGAGCCTTTTTTTCTTTTTTCTTTTTCTTTTTCCCAGTTGAAGGGCATTGATTTCTTGTGTTTGCATTATAATCAAGATAGATAAATATGATACATCATTGGTTATAAAGGGCCTTAGGTCATTGCAGGGCCATCCCAAGGCCTAGGCTACTTAGGCCAAAGTCTAAGCACCCCACCACAAAAAGTTTCTACCCATAGTTAAAAATGTTGGGTATACACAAATGAGTGAAGTCCTATGAGAAGAATAAGTTGTTAATATAATATAGTTGAGCTCATTCTCATTGGGATTAGGCGTTTTGGTTTAAGTGGTGTTTTTAGATGTTATATTAATTACTCAATAAGTCTCCCCGAGGTATTTATCTCAATCCCTATAAAAAAAAAAAAACTCATCCCTCATTATAAAATGCCCAAAATTTTATAATAATTATAAACCCCCCTTGCTATTTTAGCAACTGGCCATCTAAAAAAGAGCTTTAATTAGGTATGTATACCTAAAATATTTTAGCATTTGTGCAAGCCATTATATTTACAACCTACTGTTCATGAGTTTGTAAACTCAAATACTATATTTTATTCACCTCTCTCTCTCTCTCTCTCTCTCTCTCTCTCTCATGTGTAGTTTTATATTTAATTTATTGAATAGTTTATATTATTTTATTAGGTTGTATATAAAAATAAGAATTGAGATGTTATGTGTATTATAAAATAAGTTGATAAAATAGATAAAATAATATTTGGTGATGCAAAATAGTTATTTTTTTAATACTGGAATGTGAATGGTATGAGAGTTAGGGTTGTCCACGGGTCGGGCCGAGTCGGGTTTGTGCCCAACCCGGACTCGACCCGCTCAGGTCAGATGGGAGAGAATCAAACCCGTAACCAACCATCGATCACCGCGGGTCATGTCGGATCGGATTCTAAAAAACGATCGGTCGATTCGGTTGAAACCAACAAACGGCGGCGACGAGCGGAAGAGAACGAAATGTCGTCGGATCTGGTTGGAGGAGAGCGAAAAGTCACCGATTTAAGCTTAAACATCGCCGGATCTAAGCCAAAGTTATCGATTTGAGCTTACACATCACCGATCTGAGCTTAAAAAGTCACTGATCTGAGCGATTTTTTGAAAAATATTGCCGGATCTGAGAAAAATCGTTGTCGAATCTAAGCCAAAGATGGGTAATCGTCGCCGGATCTAAACGAGGAGGCTTTCATCTAAAGTAGTGGCCGGGCGGGTCAGGTGGCTGCGGTTTTAGAGAAGAAAACCCGTCACTCGACCCGCTAGAATCGGGTCTGGAGGGTTGAGACCCGCCGCTGACCGCCAGAGTCGTCGGATCGAGCAGCGAGCGGGTCGGTCTGGGCGGGTTTCTCGATTTGGTCGGGTAAACGAGTTACATGGACACCCCTAATGAGAGCTACAAAAGTCTACAGAGCACCTTACCAAAACATGAAAACCAATTAATTTTTCCCTAAGCACCAAGAGATCTTACGTGCATGTGCATGCATGGAACTTATAGAAGGGGCCACCACTTTTTTGAAGTCCCAAACACATGTATAATATTCCATCTTACGGTGAAATGAGGTCCATCAAAAAATATTGATAATGTAATTTATTTAGAAAATCAACCTAGTTATTCCGAAATCTTTTTCTATCTCTCTTGGTCATCTCTTTGACCGTGGTTTAAGATATTTTGACATTTTAATATTTTACACTCTTTAGTGCCATTGTGCCACACATAGGGCGGACTAGTTAGGGACCTATTTGATACATCCAACTAGTAGTGAAGTTAGGACTTTAGTTTGGGGGGCCAAAATTTAAAGATAATATAAAAAGAAATAAAACCAAATATATAATCTATAGTAATAACAAATTAAATAAACAATTGTAATTGTCATACAAAATTTAAAATAAACTTAAACTTTAATTTATATTTTTTCATATGTAGCCTAATTTAATTAAAGTAAGAGATTAGTCTAAATATATAAAGTTTAGACATCTAGTTCCAATTTGATTCCTTAACATAAATTAAGAAAATAAATCAATCTAAAAGTTTTGAAAATTGATAGTATAGTGGTATATCTACAAAATTATATAGAAGCCCTACTGCCTTAATTGCGTAAAAAAAAATGTAGAATCCAAGATTTCTTTCTTTATCCTTCAAAGTATTTAAAATTTTGGTTTATAACAAAAACTCAAACTTTGAAACTGAAAAGTCAAAAGGAGGAGGAAAAAACACAATAGAGGCTCTAGGGTTTTAGTATCATACAAGGAATAGGGTAGGTTTTTTTTTTTTTTTTTTTTAATAATTAATAGTGTAAAATATAATTGTGGGTGCTTGAGGATTGAGGACAGAATTGAAGGGTTGTAGTACTAGTATGGGGATGTCACGTGCCCGAAGAGGAAATTCGCCCGAGGAGATGAGGGGATGAGACAAAGGACTCTAAGGCGCTTTAGCTGGGAGGAGTGGTCTGAAGAGAGAGAATCAGTAAGAATATGGGAAGTTTCTAGTATGGAGTAGCCTGTTGCCTCCACATTAAATGGGGGGCAACAGCTTTATCAGCTACATTGATGAGTAAGTGACCTGAACAGTGTAAGTCACAACTAAGCAAACTCCTTTTACCACCTTCTTCAGATGTAAAAAGAGATAAGTGTCAGGAGGAGAGATTTGTTAGGTAAAGATGGGAGGTCAAGATGTGAAGGAGGGAGGAGTATATAAGAAAAATAGGGTTTTCAGAGAAAATGATCCAGACACAAGTATCAAAAAAGAGAAAAGAAATAAGAACATTGAGAGAAGAGAGTGAATAGTACAATTTCTGTATTAAATTGGCCTCCTTGGGCAGGCTTGTATTGAGACATTAGCACATCTATTCTATAACATTAACCCTTTCTTCCTTATTTTTCTCCTCAGGCAAAGCCCTCTCTTGTTGTTGGTTTCCCTCTCTTACAAATTTATTGATTTGGGCCAAGATTGAACTATACAACTCACTGTACTGAGTGGGCTTGGGCCACCAGATCTTTTGGGCCTTACAATTGGCGCCATCTGTGGGAACATCAAGGTGCTGTGGATTTGTCCTGAGTAGTTATGGCTAACATAGGCCAGGATAGGGAAGAATTGGTGGGCTCACAAAGGGGGAACCAGTTTTTTAACTTGGAGCAAAGAAGAGATAGGCAACGTATCCCAAGCGTTATGGTGGAGTCTTACCACACCGATCGTACTGAGCGGAGTCACTCAAGGACTAGGAGTCATGTTTCACACGATCAGGAGACACGTAAATTGTAGTTGGAGATTGATCGCTTGCGCAGGAGGTTAAGGCGCAGGGGGCGTGATAAAGGAGCCCATCTCCCCCTTAAAGTGATGGCTCAAGGGGAAGCAAGGATCGCTTATATCGTCACAAGTCTAGAACTTCATCTAGTGAGTCCTATTTAGCTTCTTCATGCCAAGACAAGTTGGAGAAGAACAGTAACAAGTGTGAGAATAGGTCTTCCCACCATGGCATGGGGAATGATGCAATGAGAAAAGCCTTATAGCAAATTTCTAGGTCACCTTTCATTAAGAGGATTAACAAGGCTGATAAGTGTAATTTTTACATGATTTTTATTATCCTCTTATTTATTAAAATTGTTAGTTTTCCTTTATTTCTTTTGATTTGATTTGATTTTTATTTTTATTTATCTATTCATTTGTGCTTTGAAGGAATGAGAAGAGTAAGGAATCAAAGGAATTTTGCACCAAATCCAAGTCCAATTCGGATTAGGATTCCAGCTTGCACATTAGTTAGTATTTTCAGTATAACTTTGGGCTCAGATGTCCAATCGAGATGATTCAAGTTGGGCTGGAAATTAACTTAAAGGGCTACAACTTTGTAGTTTACCAAAAGCCCGAATTCTGAAGTTAAATGGGCCAAAATAGTCAGTTAAGTGAAGCCTAAAAATCTGGGATTTTCTCCAAACGGGAAATTATTAGAATTTAATAATTAGGAAGAATAAATTGTGTGGGATTTGTTAGGTGAAATCAACTGCTCTAGATCCTTTCTTATCATATTTTTACACTTTTAGATTTTTAAGTTCTGTTAATTTTTTATTCGTAGATTTATTTTTATTAAATAGTTTAACTTAATTCAAATAGTAGAACGTCCCATTTAGGGGTGTGCAGAAAACCCACCGACCCGCCAAACCCGACCCGACCCACCGAGTTGGGTCGGTTTTTAAGGCTTGGTGGGTTGGGTTGGGTCACAAAAATTTTTTTTATAGCGGGTCGGGTTGGGTGTGGGTCATAAAATTACAAACCCACCAAACCCAACCCAACCCACCCATATTAAATATATATTTAAAATATATTATATATATAATAATTTTTTTAAATCAGCTGTAAATTTAATATATACTAATAATAATATTATATACTATAAGTGCTTATATATAATATATTATATATATATATATATATATATATACTAATAATAATATATTTAATAAATTTAATAATAATAATAATAATAATAATAAAAATTTATCAAACCCATGGGTTCAACCCGACCCAACCCGACCCATGTGGGTTGGGTTGAATTTTTTTTGACCCACCATGGCGGGTTGGGTCAAAAAATTCTCTCAACCCGACCCATGCACACCCCTAGTCCCATTTGTTTTCAATTTTCCAAATAGTAATTAATTTGGTGAATTTCGGTATACAATAACATAGTTAATCCTTGTGAGTTCGACATTCGTTTTCTAAAAACACTTTACTACTTGTTACGATTCTGTGCGCTTGCAGATTATTTTACAAAAACAAGTTTTTGGCACCGTTGCCGGGGATTAATTATTTGTTATTGATATTGATACTAGCTAGATATTTACTACTTTGGATTTTATTTTATTTATTCAAAAAAAATTAAATTAGGTGCATCTGAGTTTGTTTTCTTTCTTTTCAGGAATTAGAAGTGCATGACCCGATCTAAACTGTTAAAGCATACACTCTTTGATCCTGAAATTGAAAGAACCTTACGTCAGCTCAAGAAAGAAAAGAAGAAAGAGGCCAACACATCTCTATCTAATATGGCCGATCAAGAGCAAAAGGTGTTAAGAGATTATGCTACACCCTCGGTAAATGGAGCTACATCAAGCATAAGGAGGCCAGCCATACAAGCCAATAATTTTGAGATCAAGCCGGCCATCATTTAGATGATACAGCAGACTGTCCAGTTCGGGGGGCTGTCACAAGAGGATCCTAATGTCCATATTGCAAATTTCTTGGAAATTTGTGATACTTTTAAACATAACGGAGTGACAGATGATGCGATTCGACTAAGGCTTTTCCCCTTCTCACTTAGGGATAAAGCAAAAGTTTGGTTGAATTCTTTGCCACCTGGCATCATTACTACATAGGAGGAGTTGGCACAAAAATTCTTAGCAAAATATTTCCCTCCCACAAAGACAGCAAAGCTAAGGAATGATATCACCACGTTCATCCAATTTGAGGGTGAATCATTATATGAAGCATGGGAGAGGTACAAAGATTTATTGCGAAGGTGTCCTCATCATGACCTTCCAGCATGGCTTCAAGTGCAAACATTCTACAATGGTCTAGGAGCTACAAACAGGTCTATGGTTGATGCAGCAGCTGGTGGAGCTTTAATGAGTAAAACTCATGAGGCAGCTTATGAACTTCTGGAAGAATTGGCATCCAATAACTATCAATGGCCTACAGAAAGAGCAATGCCAAGAAAAATAGCTGGAGTTTTAGAACTTGATTCTATTACCTCATTGGCAGCACAAATGGCAACTTTGTCTCAACAACTAGGTAAAATGACTGTTAATGCTATTCAAACTAATGTTGTTTGTGATCATTGTGCAGGAAATCATTCAAGTGCCGACTGCCAAGTGGGAAATCCTTTTGCCCAATCTAGTTATGGACAAGCAAATTACATGTCAAATTTTCAACGTCAAAATAATCCATACTCGAACACGTACAATCCTGGATGGAGGAATCACCCCAACTTCTCATGGAACAATAACCAAGGGCAGGCTAAACCACCTCAACAATTTCCACAGGAAGAGAAGAAGCCGACACTTGAGGACATGTTCATGCAATACATACAGAAGACAGATGTGGCGATCCAAAACAACTCAGCTTCAATCCGTAATCTTGAGGTGCAGATCGGTCAGCTCTCAAGCATGCTTACAGAGAAGACTGCAGGAACTTTGCCGAGCAGCACTGTCACCAATCCAAAAGAACATGTAAAGGCAATATCATTAAGAAGTGGACGAACATATGAGGAGCCAAAAGTAAAAAATGCCAAACAAGATGAAGCTGTGGATAATGAGGAGTTAAAGATGAAGGAAGCTGAGTCAGAGATGAAAGAAGTGGAGCAAGCTAAGAAGACTAAGGAGAATGAAAGAGCTTCAAATCCAAAAGATCCAGGGAAGTTACTTTTGAGACTTATTCTCCTTCAATTTATGATCTACCAATTCCTTTTCTGCAAAGATTAAGAAAAAATAGTGTGGATGATCAGTTTTCTAAATTTCTAAGTATATTTAAGCATTCGCATATTAATATTCCTCTCATTGAAGCTTTGGAACAAATGCCTAAATATGCTAAATTTTTGAAGGATATTATATCAAAGAAGCGGAAATTGGAGGAGCATGAAATAGTAATGCTGACAGAGGAGAGTAGTGCAATCTTACTGATGAAGAACAGAATCAGTAGGCTGCACAACTCAGCTTCGATGGACTGAAAGTGGTAGCGAAGGCCTGAAAGATAAACAAAATATCAAAGGAGACCGGGGTGGACCGACCTAAGACACTCCGATGATTAAGTTAGTATCTTCTCCCGAATGGAGTTCTAACTGTATTGGGAGTAAAAATCTTAGAATTTTCATACCTTTGTCTGATTCAGACCGGTCCTTATATAGGGAACCTTAGGGCAGTTACTTGTTTTAATAACTTCCCCAAGATTTGTGGAAATCCGGAATTACGGAGATAACTTCCCCAACGGCTATAGAAGTAGTAACCGCTGATGGAAGTTACATCCTTAGGAGAAATTGCTAGCGATGAACACGGGTTGATTAACCACTTCAGAATTTTGTCAAGTGTTACATGGTCGTCCATGTGACTTGCCCATGGACGACTCTTTGTATATAAATTGATGCTGTGTGGTCGTCCATGAGCTTTGTAAGTGGACAACCCTTCCGTCCTGATTGCCTGGGGTTCATTCATTCAATTGATTAAAACTCATGGACGACCCCACTGGACGAATCAGAGACATGACATTTAGTTGACTGGAGATCATGGACGACTCCCTTGGACGAACCACAGATGGTGATTTCTTTGTTATCTCATCAGTTGCCCCCTTGTCCAGGGGTCGTCTATAGCATTGTAGGTTTTTTTTTTTTTTTTTTTTTGGACTTTTGACACGTGTCATCATTGTATTGTTCTAGATCATGCCACGCGTCAGAATCATATTGGTTGCCTGTCTCGTCGATTCCATTTTTCCATGAAAGTGCCACGCGTCATTCTCTGATTGGCTTGTGCCCTATCGTGACCCCACCTGTGGGCCCTATAAATAAGTACATTCTCATTCTTGCCCTTCACCTTTCTCATAATCTCTCTTCTGCCATCTCGTCCAAGATTCTCATCTAGGCTTTGTCATCTAGTCTCGTCAGGTATTCTCATTCCCTCTTCCTTAGGTTTTCATCTTAATCCTTTTTCAAACAATCATGTCTGGGTCTAGTGATAGCGTAGATAGAGAGATAGACGAGTATCAGGACGTCTCCTCTGGAAGTGGGGATAGTTATGAGAGTGGTGAGGGAAATACCAGTAGTAGTGATAGTTCTTCAGACGAATATTATTCGTCTGGGGTTCCTGGTATTTCCTTAGAGGAATTCCAGGATGGCTTTTGGAGCTGGGGCTAGCTCGTCCAGAAGGTCACCTAGCCCTCCTCAAAACGAGGAGGAGGAGGATGTGATATATAGCTGTGCTCCTGAAGTAGCGTCCACCTTAGATGCCCCTAAACTAAAAATTCTTATAGATAGATATCAGATTCCTAGGGAATTCAATCCTCGTCTACCCAGGGAAGGGGAATGGTGCTGTTCCCCTTCTTCTGGTTTAGGAGTATATACGTCTTACCTTTTAGCTGGCCTTAGATTTCCCCTAAATTCTTTTTGTAGAGGTCTTCTCTATAGGCTGGGTATTGGACCTAACCAACTTAACCCCAATGGATTGAGGACGGTAGTTGCCATGCAAGTGCTATGGCGTGAGGCATTGGAAGGGAACTGTCCTTTAACAGTGGACGATTTCCTTTACTGTTATAAGCCCTCGGAGATAAAAAAGTTTGCTGGTTTTTACCAGTTCTTGTCCAGAGGCTCTCACTATAGTTTAATAAAGGGCCGTAACTTGTCTGACAGGCTCTGGAAACAAGTGTTTTTTATTATTTCTGGAAATTGGGCTGGGGATCCAATTGATGTTGGTAATGCCCTCTTCCCTCCTTTTACCAGCCCCATAGGTCGCCTTCGTCCTGAGGGTATGTTTTCTTTCTATGTTATTTCTTTTATTCCTTACACATTTTTTTTTATATCACTTAGTCGTCTAACCACCTTTCATTTTCTGGTACAGCTGTTGTTCATCCACGTTTGGACAGATCTTACTTGGACCGAATAGACAAAGTTCGTGCCTTCCCTAGAAGGACTTTTCACGAACTAGTAACCTTCAGCAGTTTGGCTACCTGGGGACTTGGTCCAGAACCCACTGCTGAAAATTTAGGCCACGAAGAAACCACTCGCAAAAGTATCGTCCATCCCTACTTTATTTTTTCTCTCTTCTCTTTTTTTTTTTTTTTTTTTTTTTTTTTTTTTTTTTTTTTTTTACTGACCTCTTTTGTTGTAGGAATAATCACGATGAGAGAAAATAAGGAAAAGACAATAACCAGTGGGGATGAGGATGCTCCTGCACCTCCAGTCATCTAGAAGGCTCCCGTCCAGACTGGGAAGAGGAAGTCTAAGAAGATTTCTAATGCTGTGGACCTAGACGACCTTCCTAGTCGTCGAGGCTCCAAAAAACCAAAAGCCACTCAGACTTCATCCCTTCCCAAGGTCCCCAAATTTATACCTCCAACGGTGAATCTGGACGACCCTCCTGTCAACGTGGAGCCTGTCCAAGTAATTCATCATACTCCAACTGATCCTACTCCCCCTCCAGCCAAGACTCCTCACAAGCCTCTTTCGTCAGAGCCATCTGATTGTCCTTCCAACTTGGTGTTGGACGAAGGTTACGCATGGAGAACGTTCAAAGGAATCGTCACTGACAATGAAGTTAATGAGTGTTATAACATGTTAGTGAAGGAATTTGAATGTTTAGGTATCCATAACCTCTTCAAGGTATGAATTTTATTCGTCTTTAAGTGCTTTCAATGGGTTTTTCAAAAAGTAGAATTTCTAACTTCCTTTCGTCTATGCACAAGCTATGTCAAAGTTTTACACAGCGACGTGCCAGGCCAAGGAACTTGCTGAGGAGGCCAAGACGGTGAAAGAGAAGGCTAAAGAGCTGAACAGTGAAATTCTGTTGAAGAAGGGGGAGGTGATCAGGTTGACTGACGACTTCAACTGTTTGCTAGCAAGTGAGACGAAGTTGAAGAACGAGGTGGAAGAACTCAAAGCAGATGCTACTCAAAGCAGATGCTATTGAAAAAGATACTCGCATCGCTTATCTGGAAGGACAAGCTTCAGAATTTGCCTCGTCCTTGGAAAAAGCTCATGAAGAAGCCATAGCAGCTTTCAAGAAGTCTGACGAATACAAGAATCGTCTAGACAGCCACTATGCTGCTGGTTATGAGGACTTCCGTGCTGACGCTAAGGAGGCATTCCCTGAGTTGAATTTTGATTCCTTCCAGCTTCCCCTTGGTGCAGAAAGCTCCTTGTTGCAAATGAGTTTTGAAGACGTCAACGTCATGGACGATGCCAACAATGAGGTCTCTCAGGACGGTCCTAAGACTAACCCACCAAATTGACTTTGGCTATCAAAAAGTTTTTATATTTTTACTTTTATTTGGAAGTGCCCTAATGTTTTGGGCTTTTATCTTTCTTCTGTTTTTTAAAAATCCATTCAAGTACAATTCACTCGTCCAAATTTATAAACGAGTTTTATTAACTGTTACTCTACTTTCAAGGGTTTTTGGACGATGATCGTCTACCCTTAGAGTTTATGAATGAATGAATTTTCTTTTCATTTTTTATTATGTTTGAATATATCAAACTTTGTGGACAAGCCTTGTTTGTATCGTCCATGCTATTTCTATGGTCGTGGGGTTCGCCCATTTTAGGAAGCATCTTATCTCGTCTTGAGCATGTGAATGAATTCAAGTACAGCTCGTCCATGAATGAATGCCTTTTCTCAATTTGCTTTTCATATTTAGGACGAATATTTACTCATCCTTAGTAAAATTGTTCTCAGCAATTTATTCGTCCATGTGCTGGACCTTTTAGTCTGTCAGACTCGTCCATGGGCTTTGTAGTGTTTTTGTACGTACATTATTCGTCCATGGTTAAGATGATATACCTTAGGTTTTATCTCATCTAAGTTTTAGACGGACATGCCTCAGGATTTCTTTTCTTGCTTTACCCTTATTTGGAGGAAAGCTTATAGACGATACTTCCTTGCGTCCAAGGATTTTATTCGTCTTTGGCTTTTTGCCTTTTGTGGATCATTCTGAATGAAATCATATAAAATGGAGGATTCCCATACAATCATACATATACTTAAAGCACATCATATATATATTTGGAAATCCACACTTATGTAAACATTCATCCACAATCATGGCACACGCCTGAGAGCTTGTGCCTTTAGGGAATTAAAAACACACAATACAAAATAACTTCGTCCATGAGCAGCATAAAATACTTATACACTTAAAACACAATAGTAGTAATAAGCAAACACAAGAAAACAATACTTTCTTCACATCGTCCATGGCCTTCGTCCTGCAGCAATGTTCGTCCATGATCATCCTTTATTGATAATACCTTCTTAGGTGTTCAACATTCCAAGGGTGTTCCAGCTTCCTTCCATCCAGGGCTTCCAAATAGTAGGATCCTTGTCTTTTGGAGTTAATGACTCTATAAGGTCCTTCCCAGTTTGGTCCTAGCTTCCCATGGGCTGGGTTTTTGGTGGCTAAAGAAACCCTTTTAAGGACGAGATCTCCAATGCTGAAGCGCCTGGGTTTCACCATGGCGTCATGCTGCTTTGCCATGAGATTTTTGTACCTTGCTGTTCTCTGTTCTGCGTCCGTTCTTACCTCGTCTATGAGATCGAGGTTAAGACAAAGTTGTTCGCTATTTTCCTCTTCTTGGTACTTCATCACCCTATGGCTGGCCATATGCACTTCTGCAGGTATGACTGCTTCGCTCCCATAAGCCAGTTTGAAAGGAGTCTCTCCTGTGGGAGTTCTCACTGTTGTTCTGTAAGCCCACAAAACACCTGGTAACTCATCCGGCCATATTCCCTTTGCCCCTTCAAGCCGAGTCTTGATGATTTTCAACAAGGATCGGTTTGCTACTTCTGCTTGTCTGTTAGCCTGTGGGTGGGAGGGTGAGGAATAATTATTCTTGATTCCAAACTGTTCACAAAATTCTCTGAAGGGTGTGTTGTCAAACTGTTGTCCATTGTCAGATACTAGTACTCTTGGTACTCCAAATCTGCATACAATGCTCTTCCAAACGAAGTTTTTAACATTTTATTGTGTGATTTTCACCAAGGGTTCAGCTTCTACCCACTTAGTGAAATAATCTATCCCCACCACCAAAAACTTCATCTGTCTGGTTCTAGTTGGAAATGGGCCTAAAATATCCAAACCCCATTGTGCAAAAGGCCAAGGGGCCGTCATTGGGGTAAGATATTCTGACGGCTGTCTAGGTATGTTACTGAAACGTTGACATTGATCACATACTTTAACATACTCCTTAGCATCAGCTTGGATGTTTGGCCAATAGTACCCTACACGGATGACCTTGTGGACGAGTGATCTGGCTCCTGAGTGATTACCACATGCTCCTTCATGAACTTCCCTCAAAACGTAATTCGCTTCGTCTGGAGCTAAGCACCTTAGGTATGGTTGTGAAAAACCTCTTTTGTATAACACTTCGTCCATAAGGATATATCTGGCTGATTTAACTCTGAGCTTCCTGGCTTCTTCCTTCCTTTCTAGAAGCCTTCCGTCCTTCAGGTATGAGACTATCAGGGTCATCCAATTCTCCTCATCTTCTATCTGCAACATTTCAGGAAGGTCTATGCTTGGCATGTATCGTATTTCATCTAACTTGTCCATTGCTTCATTAGCGGAGGCTTCCTTCGCTAGAGTGTCCGCTTCCATGTTCTCTTCCCTCGGGATTTGAACGAAATTAGCTTCTCTGAATTTCTTCACAAGGCGTAACACCTTCTTCAAATATCTCTTCATTCTATCTTCCTTGGCTTCACATATTCCATTTACTTGGCCTATGACCAACTGTGAGTCTCCCAGGACGAGTACTGAACTCGCTTCTACAGATCTAGCCAACTCCAACCCTTTGAGAAGGGCTTCGTACTCCACCTCATTATTAGTTGTCTGGTATTGCAAGCGAGCCTTGTACTTCAGTTTATCTCCCTCTGGTGACTGCAAAATAACTCCTATACCTCCTGTATACAGTGTAGATGACCCGTCTACATGGACGACCCATTTTTTACTGTCTTCTTTCTCATCCAAGTCCTCATAACTTGGAGTAAATTCTGCAATGAAATCTGCCAGGGCTTGAGCTTTTATTGCATTTCTCAGTTGGTACCGAATGTTAAACTCATTGAGCTCAACTGCCCATTGAATTAATCGTCCTGCAGCTTCAAGTTTGTTCATTGCCTTCTTGAGTGGATGGTCAGTCATGACAATGACGACATGACCTTGGAAGTAGTGTCTTAACTTCCTAGAAGCGGTTATTAGCGCGAAGGCTAACTTCTCTATCAATGGGTACCTTCCTTCCGCTCCTCTCAATGCCCGGCTAGTATAATACACAGGCTTTTGCACCTTTTCTTCCTCCCTGATCAACGCTGAACTTATGGCATATAGGGACACTGCTAAGTATAGATATAATTCTTCTCCTAGCACGGACGGACTTAGCAATGGAGCCGTGGTAAGATAGTGCTTTAGGTCCTGGAAGGCCCTTTGACACTCGTCCGTCCATTCAAATGCCTTCCTGAGAATATTAAAAAAGGGTAAACACTTATCAGTGGCTTTTGAGATAAACCTGTTCAGAGCTGCAACTCGTCCAGTTAGGGATTGGACTTCCTTGATGTTCTTTGGTGGTTCCATGTTCAATATGGCTTGGATCTTGTCTGGATTCGCCTCAATTCCTCTTTCTGAAACCATGAATCCTAGAAACTTTCCTGACGATACTCCAAATACACATTTACTTGGGTTCAGCTTCATTTTGTATTGCCTAAGTGTTTCAAAGGTTTCCTGAAGATCATCCAAGTGGCTTCCCTCATCTAAGCTCTTCACAAGCATGTCATCCACGTATACCTCTACATTCCGTCCTATCTGTGGACGAAACATGTGATTCACCAACCTTTGGTAAGTTGCCCCTGCATTCTTCAGACCGAAAGGCATCACCTTGTAACAAAACAAACCTTAACTGGTAATAAAAGATGTCTTTTCCTGGTCTGCCTCGTCCATCTTTATCTAATTATATCCTGAGAAGGCGTCCATGAAACTCAACAGTTGATGGCCAGCTGTAGAATCAACCAGTTGATCAATACGAGGCAAGGGATAACTATCCTTAGGGCAAGCCTTGTTCAAGTCAGTGAAGTCAACGCACATCCTCCACTTGCCATTTGCTTTTTTCACCATCACTACATTTGCCAACCAATCCGGGTAATAGACTTCCCAGATGAACTGTGCTGTGGTTAGTTTTTGAACCTCTTCCTTGATAGCCTTCTCTCGTTCAGGGGCGAACACCCTCTTCTTTTGACGAATAGGCTTAAAATAGGGGGACACGTTCAGTCGATGAGTGATTACACTTGGATCAATGCCAGGCATGTCGTCATGACTCCATGCAAAAACATCGGCATTCTTCTTTAGAAACTGGACGAGGTCTTCTTTCGCCTTCTCCTTCATACTTGTTCCAATTCTAGTGAATTCTTCTGGATCATTTTCTTGTAATAAAATATCTTCCAATACTTCAGTCGGTTCTGCAACAATTTTTCTTTCTTCTATACTCATAGTCTGCATCTGCTCGTCCGTAGCCAACATGGCTAGATAACACTCCCTGACTGCCAACTGATCTCCTTATGCTTGTCCAATTCCGCACTCCGTAAGAAATTTGACTGATAGATGATAAGTAGATGTTACCACCTTCCAACTGTTCAAGGTTGGTCTTCCAATTATGGCATTATATAAGGACGAACAATCCACCACAAGGAAATTTACTTCCTTAGTTATCTGCTGCGGGTATGACCCTACCACTACAGGCAAGGTAATGGTACCTACGGGCTGCACCTTCATTCCTCCAAATCCTATCAATGGCGAGCAAGCTGGACGAAGCTGATCTCGTCCAAGCCTCATCTGCTGGAAGGCAGGATAATACAATATATCTGCTGAACTTCCATTATCCACCAACACCCTCATGGTTCTGTAATCTGCTATGAGTAGGGTAATGACAATTGCATCGTCATGTGGATGATGAATTCTTTCAGCTTCTTTATCTGTGAATGAAATGGTTGGCTCGTCCGTCCCCCTCGTCCTTGGTGATCGTCCACAGAGTTGGACATTTTGCACCACTTTAAGATACGTCTTCTTTGATCTAGAAGATTGTCCTTCTGAAGTCCCTCCAATAATAACCCTTATTTCTCCAAGTGGGGGCCGTGATGACTCTTCCTTCTTTGCTTTCAATTTTTCATCTTTATGATCCCTTCCAACGAAATGCCTCAACTTTCCTTGTCTAATGAGATTCTCAATCTGCTGTTTCAAGTCATAACACTAATCCTTGTCATGCCCATGATCTCTATGGAAGCGACAATATTTATTCTTATTGCGCTTGTTAGGATCTCTCTTCATCTTCTCTGGCCACTTCAAGGAAGGATCATCCTTGATTTGCATGAGCACTTGATCGAGTGGGGCATTCAAGGGTGTGTAATTCTGATTTCTTACTGATGGGCCTGCCTTCCTATTATCCCTGTCTCGATCCTTCTTATCTTCCGTTCGTCCCTTCTTTGGACGAGGCCCTTGCTCAGAGTGACGCGTGGGGTTGACTTCTATTCTTCTTCCTCTTCTTAGCTATGATTGCGTCTTCTACGTTCATAAAGTTTTGGGCTGAGTGGACGAGTTCAGCCATGGATTGGGGCTCTTTCTCATACAACTTGTGAATGAATAAGTCCAAGTTAACCCCATTGTGGAAGGCTGCCAATAGTAGTTTGTCGTCCACCTCGTCCACTGTCAGGGCTTCCCTGTTGAAACGTGTGATGAAGGAATGCAGGCTTTCATTCTCTCCTTACTCTATGGTTAACAAGCTGGACGAGGAACGTTTATGCCTCTGTCCTCCAATGAAATTATTGACAAATAATTTGCTTAACTCCTCAAAAGAACTTACAGAATTTGGGGGTATTTTGCTGAACCACACTCGCGCTGGTCCCTTAAGAGTAGTAGGGAAGGCTTTACACATAATCTCGTCGGAACCCCTTGGAGATGCATGGTGGTCTTGAAAGTAGCGATATGATCAAAAGGATCGCGCGTTCCATCATATGAATCCAGGGAAGGCATTTTGAACTTCGGCGGCAAGGGATGCCCATTGATGGAAGCCATGAAAGGGGAATCTGTTCGGTGAACCAAATCCTCTACGGGATTTTCCCTTCTCATGTTCTCCTTCATCTCGTCCATAACCTTCCTCATCTGATCCATTTCCTTCTCCAAATGTGGCACCCTTCGCGAAGTGGTGCCTCTTGATTGAGTCTCGGGCTCAGCATGTCTCCCTCCATCTTTTCGATTCTGGGGTTGTCTCTCAGCATGTTCTTCACGGCACTGCCTCTCTATCTCCCTAGTCAACTCTTGATTCTGGCGAGTTAACTCCGCCATAGCAGCCGCCATGGATTGCATGTGTTGGATGGAAGGCGATTGCATAACAGGCGCTGATTGGTGATCTCGGTGGGGATGGCTGGAAGCATCCCTACTCTCTTGGTGGCCTAGGCTAGTGGCCCTTGATCTAGTCCAAACCATACAGCCTTTTGTCGAAGGAAGAAACTGCCAAACTTGAAGTTTCTCTTCCCATAGACAGCACCAACTGATGAAGAACAGAATCAATAGGCTGCACAACTCGGCTTCGATGGACTGAAAGTGGTAGCGAAGGCTTGAAAGATAAATAAAATATCAAAGGAGACTGGGGTGGACCGGCCTAAGACCCTCCGATGACTAAGTTAGTATCTTCTCCCGAATGGAGTTCTAACTGTATTGGGAGTAAAAATCTCAGAATTTTCATACCTTTGTCTGATTCAAACCGGTCCTTATATAGGGAACCTTGGGGTAGTTACTTGTTTTAATAACTTCCCCAAGATTTATGGAAATTCGAAATTACGGAGATAACTTCCCCAACGGCTATAGAAGTAGTAACCGCTGATGGAAGTTACATCCTTAGGAGAAATTGCTGGCGATGAACATAGGTTGATTAACCACTTCAGAATTTTGTCAAGTGTTACATGGTCGTCCATGTGACTTGCCCATGGATGACTCTTTGTATATAAATTGATGCTGTGTGGTCGTCCATGAGCTTTGCATATGGACGACCCTTCCGTCCTGATTGCCTGGGGTTCATTCATTCAATTGATTAAAACTCATGGACGACCCCACTAGACAAATCAGAGACATGACATTTAGTTGACTGGAGATCATGGACGACTCCCTTGGACGAACCACAGATGGTGATTTCTTTGTTATCCCATCACTTACAAAAGAAGTTGCCGCCTAAGCTGAAAGATCCTGGAGTTTCACTATCCCTTGCACTATAGGAAAATCTTATTTTGATAAAGCTTTATGTGATTTAGGGGCAAGTATTAATCTAATGCCTTTCTCTATTTTCAGGAAATTCGGTCTTGGAGAAGTAAAGCCGACCACTATCTCTTTACAATTGGCAGATAGATCTATTAATATCCAAGAGGAGTCATTGAGGACGTATTAGTAAAAGTTGACAAGTTCATCTTCCCGGCTAACTTCATTGTCCTTGATATGGATGAGGATGAGGAGATCCCTTTGATATTGGGTCGACCTTTCCTTGCGATAGGGAGAACCTTAATTAATGTCCAGCAAGGAAAACTTGTTTTGAGGGTCGGAGAGGAGGAGGTCACTTTTGATGTATTTAAGCCTATGAAATTTCCTTCCGAGACACATTCTTGTTTTCAAATAAGTGACAGAGACGTGATCATGGCTAGTGAGACTTGTGCAATTGATTTTCTAAAGTTACCACTTGAGGTATGTCTTACTTGCTCTAGACCTGTAAAATTCAATGATGAAGAGGTTAAAGAGTGTGAAAGATATTTGGAGGCTACACCACTCTTTCCTCCTTCAATGCAACCAAAAGTGGAAGACTTAAAATCATGTTAGCCAACATCTCCACTAGAGGAACCACCTAAACTTGAGCTCAAACCGCTTCCATCAAATTTAAGGTACGCTTTCTTAGGCCAAGACTCTACTTTTCTAGTTATTATTAACAATTCTTTGAGTGATGTAGAGGAGGAAAAGTTGCTGAAAATCTTGCGGGAATACAAAATAGCTTTGGGTTGGACCATCTCTGACATCAAAGGAATTAGTCCTTCAATTTGCACACACAAGATTTTAATGGAGGATAAATATAAGTATATTCTAAGAAGGGAATTCGAAGTTGGGCAAAAAGTTCTGTTATTTAACTCAAGACTTCGACTCTTTCCAAGAAAGCTGCGCTCTAGGTGGTCAGGACCGTTTGTGGTAACCCAAGTTTTTCCCTATAGGGCAGTTGAAGTCCATCATGAAAAAAAAGGGACATTTAAAGTAAATCGACAGAGATTAAAACCCTATATGGATGGAGACTTTAACTCAAAAAAATGCTTCATTGATCTCATCAGTAAAAAAAGGACGAGGGGATAACATCTAGCTACAGACGTTAAATAAAGCGCTTTTGGGAGGCAACCCAAGTTTTTTTATTTTTATGTTTATGTTTTTATTTTTTTTCTTTATCTTATTGTTTTTCTTTCATTTTGTAGGAATAAAGAGACCAAAGAAATCTTCAATGGATACACGGTTGCACCTCAAGGAAAAATATTCAATTAAAAATCAGGGGAGCATCTCTTCTCCTTTCTCATTCTTTTATTTAGTTTTTCTTCTTTTTTCCTATTGAGGACAATGTGAAATTTAAGTTTGGGGGAAGGGAATTTATTTTATTTCAAAAAAAAAAAAAGTTTGCCTATGATAAGTATATGGTTGAAATTTCTTATAATTTTTAGGAATCATTCTCATTGCTTAAGTCCAGTTGTTAATTCTTTACTTGATCTTGTTTAATTTGATATGATCATTAATCATTGTGCATACCTAGAGAAATTTTATGTGAATTTTGTAAATTTGGATGGTCTCTACTTATTCTAGACTTGTTGAAGTACTCTCATGGAGAAATTTTATACAGAATATTACTTGGGAAGTGATTTAGGCATTCTTTGAATCGATTGAGCCTTTCAAGCTTACCTCTTTATTATCTTTGTCCCTAGTTACCAAATTGATCTATTCTTAAACTGGGTTGAAGAAAAGAGAACAATATATGAGTGTTTGAAAAAAAAAAAAAAAAAAAAAAGGATGAAGAAGAAGAAGAAAATTGTACAAAGTTCCATTTACTCCAATGTTTTGAGTTGCTTAGTAACTAAGGGTATTCATTACCAATGTTTACTCTTACGTCAAACCATAACTTGAAATATGAGTATGCAAAAGCACTTCAAGTTTGTGACTTGTTGAGTAACTGGGTGCATCCATCACAAATGCCTGCATTCACGTCAAAAGATAAGTGACGCCTTGAAGTAAGAAAAAAAAAAATTTTGATGAAGAGAGGTATTTTGAGATATTCAAAGGACTGAGAAAAATTATATTTTAGAAGTGAGAGTGCTCTATTTGCTTAAACCTTATCTTTTCTTTATAGCCCTCACCATAGCCATACATCACAAACCTAATAAGACCTATTGATCCTGGGTAATATTTTGTTGTATATTAATGGGGAGTGATTTAAAAAGCAAGCTTATGGAGTTTTTAGAGATCGTACTTATTTACTTGTTTGCATAAAACTATCTGGGAAGCTAATGATGAAGTGAGAATGATAATGCGATGGAGTTGAGTTTTGAATTAACTTTTGGACTTGATTAATTTGGAATGATTCATTTGAATTATAAGCTTTTTGCAGATCTTTGAGGCAAGGAAATTTTTTTTTTTAAAATTTATGAAGCAAAGCTTGTTTTAGTTTTTTTTTTTTTTTTTTTTTTCTTGAGGACTAGCAAAGTTTAAGTTTGGGGGAATTTGATAAGTGTAATATTTACATGATTTTTATTATCCTCTTATTTATTAAAATTGTTAGTTTTCCTTTATTTCTTTTGATTTGATTTGATTTTTATTTATATTTATTTATTCATTTGTGCTTTGAAGGAATGAGAAGAGCAAGGAATCAAAGGAATTTTGCACCAAATCCAAGTCCAATTTGGATTAGGATTCTAGCTTGCACATCAGTTAGTATTTTCAGTATAACTTTGGGCTCAGATGTCCAATCGAGATGATTCAAGTTGGGCTGGAAAGTTAACTTAAAGGGCTACAACTTTGTAGTTTACCAAAAGCCCTAATTCTAAAGTTAAATGGGCCACAATAGTCGGTTAAGTGAAGCCTAAAAATTTGGGATTTTCTCCAAACGGGAAATTATTAGAATTTAATAATTAGGAAGAATAAATTTTGTGGGATTTTTTAGGTGAAATCAACTGCTCTAGATCCTTTCTTATCATATTTTTACACTTTTAGATTTTTACGTTCTGTTAATTTTTTATTCGTAGATTTATTTTTATTAAATAGTTTAACTTAATTCAGATAGTAGAACGTCCCATTTATTTTCGATTTTCCAAATAGTAATTAATTTGGTGAATTTCGGCATTCAATAACATAGTTGATCCTTGTGGGTTCGACATTCGTTTTCTAAAAACACTTTACTACTTGTTACGATTATGTGCGCTTGCAGATTATTTTACAAAAACAAAGGCCAAACTCCCTCATCGGTTTTCTTAGCCAACGTTCACCATTTACAATGGGAGGACTAATCCCATGGAGCACGTCAGCCATTTTAATCAGAAGATGACAGTTCATTCTAGTAATGAAGCTCTTATGTGCAAAGTGTTCCCCTCCAGCCTTGGGCCAGTAGCTATGCATTGGTTTGATGCCTTGGAGGAGGGCCAGTAGGGTCATTTAAAGAGCTGATGAGGGCATTCGAGGCTAGATTCATAATGTGTAGTAGAGTCTCCAAGCTAGTAGATTATTTGCTGTCTATGGCAATGAGGGAAGGAGAGCCCCTCAAGACTTATTTGGATAGATATTGGGAAACATATAATGAGATAGATGGGAACTTTGAGGATGTGGTCGTGAGAACCTTTAAGATTGGGCTCCCTGTCGAGCACAGGTTGAGGAAGTCGTTAATGATGAAGTCTGCTTTGAACATGTGCCAACTTATGAATCATATAGACAACTATAAGCGGGTAGAGGAGGATCAAATACAAGGAAAATGTAAGGCTAAAATGTTCCTAAGGAAGAGGGATCCTCGGGGAGGAGGATACTAGGGTAATTGCCCTAGAAGGGATTTTTCTAACTAAACGTCATCGACGGGGGCTCAATTGGTCAATTCATTGTTTAAAGAGCCAGTGTATCAGGTACTGGACAAAATAAAGAACAAACCTTATTTCAAGTGGCCAAATAAGATGGGTGGGGACTCATCCAAGAGAAACCAAATCCTCTATTACCATTACCGTTAGGATAAAGGACATACTACAGAGGATTGCAAGACCCTGCGTGATCACCTGAACCAATTGGTGAAGGCAGAGAAGCTCAATCGGTTCTTACATCAGCCTACGGGGCAGTTTGTGCACTCAGGAGTTGAGTTTCATAGGGATGGTGCTCCTCGGCCAACATTGGGTACTATTAATGTGATTTACGCCAAGCCAAGGAATGATGTGGGGTCGAGTACCAGGGTCATGTCCGTGGATGGGGGTTTTGACTTGGAGGCCAGAGATCAGGCTCCTAAAAGAGCTAGGGTGATGGTCACCCCTACCCTGGGTTTCTCTGAAGAGGATAAGGAGGGAACATTCCTGCCACATGATGATGCTCTGGTGGTTACCATTAGGATCGGTGGGTATGTTGTAAAAAGGGTTCTAGTTTATTAGGGAAATGGAGCGAAGATCATGTATCCTGATTTGTACAAGGGGTTAAATTTGAAGCCCGAAGACCTAGAAATGTATAATTCACCATTGGTAGGTTTTGATGGGAGGATGGTGGTCCCTCGAGGAATGATAAGGTTACCCATACAAGCTGGGGATGAGGAGGTACAGGTTAACTTCATCATGGTAGAAGCCTATTCCCCTAATACAGCTATCCTTGCCAAACCTTGGCTTCATGATATGGGAAGAGTGGGAGAGTTGGTTGGTAGCTAGGCAACGGCTAGGCAATGTTTGGTGTCAGCAGTTACACGGCAACCTTTAGATCCTATTGTGGTGGTCAAGGATCAAGTCCCATAGCAACTAAAAGGCCCTGTAGGGGGACAGCAGGCCGAGACATGTGGAGAGTTATCCAACAAGCTGGAGAAGGTGGTAATAGGGTAGAATGAGGAGCGATATTTTCAAGTGGGATCCTAGTTGCCAGCATTGGAAAAAGCAGAGTTGGTAAAGTTTCTGGAGGTTAACATTGATGTATTTGCTTGGAGCACTTATGATGTACCAAGGATTGACCTTGGGTTTATATGTCACCAATTGAATGTGAATCCCGAGGCTACGCCATATAAGCAACCTCCTCGGCGCTCATCCAAAGAGCACGCCGAGGCAGTAAGGGTAGAGGTAAACAAGTTGAAACAAGCTGGAGCCATTAAGGAGATCTTCTATCCCGAGTGGTTGGCTAATACTGTGGTAGTGAAGAAGAAGAATGGGAAGTGGCGTGTCTGTGTGGACTTCACTAATTTGAATAAGGTTTGCCCAAAGAACCCCTTTCCCATCCCTAGGACTGACCAATTGGTGGATGCCACGATGTCTAACTGTCTAAGAATACTTCCTAAAAAAAAAATTGTCTAAGAATATTTCTGGAAATGAGCCCTAGGAAGGCAACACAAACTTCCAAATTATTTGCTAAAATATTAGCCTCTCTTTGGACAATTCTCTCCCTCATGTGTAGTAATTTATATTATTTTATTGAGTTGCATATAAAAAATAAGAATTGAGATGTTAAATATATTAGAAAATAAATTGATAACATATTGTTGGGAAATGCAAAATAGGTATTCTTTTAATACTCCAATGTGAATGCTAAGAGAGCAACAAAAGCCTAGAGAGCACCTAAGCACAGAGAGATTTTACGTGCATGTGCATGCATGGAACTTATAAAAGGGACCACCGCTTTCTTGAAGTCCCGGACACACATACTTCATTGGTATAATTGATATTTGGTTAATGTAGCTATAATTAATTATTATGGATATTATAAAAATTAAGAGATGGATAGAAATCTATTTTCTTTAATTATTAAGATTAGTAAACAAATGATAATTTAGAGAGAAATGATGAATTTCTTTTTCTTGTTTAGCCATCAGAAGATTCTGAACTGCCCACTTTTTATATCCTAAGTCCCAAAAAATAATTGTACATAAGGGGTGCTTTCTTTTGCTGCCTTTTGGGTTAACATTTTATAAACTGCTTTAAAATTTTTTTTTTCCCTAATTGTCACATATTTCTCTTCTAATTTTTAGTTGATATGTGTGGAGTATTGACTAGGGGTGTCCAGGACCCACTCAACCCACTGGAACCGCTCGACCTGCCGCCACCCGAACCGAAAGCCAACCGACCCGAGCACCACCGCAGTCGGTGACGGTTTTGTCCAACAAAACTCGACCCTCGTCGGTTCGAGTTTCGGTTTCACTTCTCTCAACCCATCGAAACCGACCCAACCGAAGAATAGGTAGATTTCGAGAGATTTTTCTCCTTTTTTCTCTCAAATCAACCCAATTTTAGAGGAGATCTCCCTTTCTATGCCCAGATCCGGTGGAGATCTTGAGTTCTCCGCCCAGATCCGGTGTAGATCTTGTGATTTCTGCCCAGATCAGGTGGAGATCTCGAGTTCTCCGTCCAGAACTGGTGGTGATCTTGGCAATTTTCGGTGCAAATGGAGTGATTTTTGCAGATTTTGGCGAAATTTTCAGAGATTCAGGCTATGTTTGCAGGATCTAGCGACTCTCTCCACCGACCGAACCGACCTGAGCATCACCGAACCCGTAACCGACTCAACCAATGGACGCCGGTGGTCAATTTCGAGTCCTTCCGCCTACCACCCGATGCCGACGGGTCGGGTCTGGGTTGGGTCCAAAACCGACCCAACCCGACTCGTGGACAGCCGTAGTATTGACAATTTGACAACATTCCTCAGATAGTGATGTTTTTTTTTTTTTAATTATTATTATTATTATTTTGGTTTTCTACTTATTTTTTTTGGGTAGGTTACACTCATGCACGGCAAGGGGATTTGATATTTGGAATGTATCCATCATGTCATACGTACGAGTGTGAAGGTACCACTTGACCCAAAGTTCATTGGCATCATTTCTGCTTGTTTGATGTAGTTTTAATAATTTATATATATATCGAGGAGGAGGCGTTTGGTTCCCACAGGGAAAACCCTTTTGTTAGCCTGGAGCGTAGGAGAGATAGGCAACGCATCCCAAGTGTTGTAGTGGGATCTCATTTCACTAAACGCATTGAGCGGAATCGTCCCAAGTCCAGGGATCAAGCCTCACCTGAGCAAGAGACGATAGCGTTGCAACGGGAGGTTGATCATTTGCGCAGAAAGTTAAGATGCAGGAAGCATGACAGGAGAAACCCATCTTCCCCATCAAGTGAGGGCTCAAGGAAGGGCCGTGACCGATCATACCGGCATAGGTCTGGAACTCCGCCTAATAAAACCTATTCAGCCTCCTCATCTTGGGATGGGCTAGAGAAAGGCAACGACAAACATGAGAAAAGGCCCCCTCATTATTCTAAGGGAAATGACGCCATGAGCAGAGCCCTGCGGCAGATTTCTAAGTCCCCCTTCGTTAGGAGGATTAACAAGACTAAGCTCCCTTACCGTTTCTCCCAGCCAACCTTCACTGTATATAACGGAAGGACTGACCCCGTGGAGCATGTCAGTCACTTCAATCAAAAAATGGCCGTCCATGCCAACAACGAAGCCCTTATGTGCAAGGTGTTCCCATCCAGTCTTGGGCCTGTCGCCATGCATTGGTTCGATGCATTGGACGAGGGGTCAATAGGGTATTTTGAAAGACTAACCAGGGCATTCAGTGCAGGATTTGTAACTTGCAGCAGAGTCCCTAGGCCATTGGATGCTCTACTATCAATAGTCATGAGGGAGGGGGAGACTCTCAAAACCTACTCGGACCGATACTGGGAGATGTACAATGAGGTGGATAGAGACTTCGAAGATGTGGCCGTAATGACCTTCAAGGTCGGTCTCCCAACCGAGCATGACTTAAGAAAGTCGTTGACAATGAAGTCCGCTTCGAACATGCACCAGCTTATGGATCGTGTAGATAAATACAAAAGATTAGAAGAAGACTTAATGCAGGGGAAAGGAAAGGCAAAAGCCTTTCCCGAGAAAAGGGATCCTCGAGGAGGGGGATACCACAATGACTGAACCCGAAGGGACTTCCCTAGAAACCTAGCAGAGGGAGTTTACATGATCAGTACATTGTTCAAGGAACCGGTGCACCAGATACTAGAAAAGATAAAAAACGAGCCATTTTTCAAATGGCCCAACAGGATGGGGGGGGGATCCGTCCAAAAGAAACCAGAGTCTTTATTGCCATTACCATTAGGACAGAGGGCACACGACTAAGGACTGCAGAACTCTTCGGGATCACCTTAATCAGTTGGAAAGATTAGGGAAACTTAATTATTTCTTACACCAGCCCGTGGAGCAGGCCAGACACTCCGGGAATGGGGTGCATAAAGACGGCAATCCTCGACCAGCGTTGGACACCATTAATACGATCTTGGTTAGAGCAGGAGGGGACATCAGGCCAAATCCTCGAGTCATGACCATAGCAAGAGGCTCCGACCTGGAGACAAGAGTATAGACTAGCAAGAGAGCAAGAAGAACGGCCCCCCTAACTTGAGTTTTTCTGAGAAGGACAAAGAAGGCACCCTCCAACCACATGAAGACACCCTGGTGGTCACTGTGAGGATTGGGGGCTATGATGTCAGGAGAGTACTAGTTAACCAAGGAAGCCATGCTGAGATAATGTACCCAGACTTATACCAGGGGCTGAACCTGAGGCCCAAGGACCTAGACACGTACGATTCTCCTCTAATGGGCTTCAATGGCAAAACGGTAGTTCCTCGAGGAATGATCAAGCTCCCTGTACAAGTTAGAGAAATGGAAGTCCAAGTGAATTTCATCGTGGTAGAGGTGTTTTGCCCTTACACTGCAATCCTTGGCAGACCCTGGCTTCATGCCATGGAGGCTGTTCCCTCGACTCTGCACCTAAGGATCAAATACCCTACTCACGAGAAGGTGGGAGAGATAGTAGGCAACTAGACTATGGCTTGGCAGTGCTTGGTGTCAGCAGTGGCACGGCAATCATCAGACCCAGCCACGATGAACAAGGAAACAATCCAATAGCAATTAAAGGAGGCTACAAGTAGGCAGCAGATTGAGGCACCAGGAGGATCATCTGAGGAACTAGAAAGGGTGATGATAGGGATCAACCCAGAGTAGTATTTCCAAGTAGGTTCACAATTGCCACCCGTGGAAAAGGCAGAACTGATAGAGTTCCTAAGGGCAAACTTTGACGTTTTCGCCTGGAATGCTTACGACGTGCCAGGAATCGATCCGGAATTGGCCTGCCACTAGTTAAACGTGAATCTCGAGGCCTTGCCTCTTAAACAGCCTCTTTAGCGTTCATCCGAGCATCACACAGAAGCAGTCAGGGCCGAGGTGAACAAGTTGAAGCAAGCAGGGGCTATTAAGGAAATCTTCTACCCCGAATGGCTGGCTAACACAGTAGTGGTTAAGAAGAAAAATGGGAAGTGGTGAGTATGTGTGGACTTCACTGACTTAAATAAGGCATGTCTAAAAGACCCCTTCCCCATCCCTAGAATTGACTAGCTGGTGGACGCCATAGTGGAACATCCTCGGATAAGCTTTTTGGACGCCTTCCAAGGTTACCACCAGATACCTCTGTCATTGCTCGACCAAGAGAAAACGGCCTTTCGCGCCCCCAACGAGAACTATCATTATCGGGTGATGCCTTTTGGACTAAAAAACACAGGATCCACCTATCAGAGAATGGTAACGTGCATGTTTGAAGGACAGATAGGAAGAAACATGGAGGCATACATTGATGATATGGTAGTCAAGCGCAGGAGAAACCTTTTCAACACTGAGGAAACATAAGCTACGCCTCAATGCATCCAAATGCTCTTTCGGGGTCAGCTCGGGAAAATTCCTTGGGTACCTGATAACCCACCGTGGAATTAAAGTCAATCCAGAACAGATCAAGGCAATTAACAGCTTGCACCCTCCTCGGAATCCCAAGGAAGTTCAAAGGCTAATCAGGATGATGGCAGCTTTGAACAAGTTCATTTCTCGATCCGCAGATAGGTGTCATCCTTTCTTCAAACTGCTGCACAAATGGAAAGATTTTCGGCGGACCGAAGAATGCATGACGGCGTTCAAGGACCTCAAATGGTACTTGGCTAACCCGCCGATACTCTCCAGACTTGATAAGGAGGAAGTGTTGTATGCGTACTTAGCAGTCACTGAACACGCTGTTAGCTTCGTCCTGGTACGGAACGAGGATGGAATTTAGAGGCCCGTATACTATGTTAGCAAATCCTTACAAGAGGTTAAGATGCGATATCTACCCTTGGAAAAAGCAATACTGGCTATTGTGCACGCCACTAGGAAACTCCCTCATTACTTCCAAGCCCTTACCATGGTTGTGCTTACTTAATTGCCCTTGCAGGTCCTAATGAGGAAATCTAATTACACCAGTAGGATTGCTAAGTGGGGGACCAAATTGGGGGCCTATGGCATCAAGTATATGCTCCGGACTGCCATAAAAGGGCAAATCTTAGCAGACTTTGTAGCAAAGTTTGCTAAAGGTGTCCCTGAGGAGGTGAACGTAAGCATGGGCACACTAGTCTCAATGGTCACCACCACCCCTTCATGGCAAGTCTACATGGATGGGTCCTCCAATCGAAAGGGAGCCAGTGTAGGAGTTGTACTGATCACCCCCGAGAAGTTGATAATAGAGAAGTCACTGTGATTAGGATTCTCGGCCACCAACAATGAGGCTGAATACGAGGCTTTGCTAGCAGGGATAAACATGGTTAGGCTACTAGGAGGAGAAGTGGTGGAATTGTACTCAGATTCCAGACTCATTGTGGGGCAAGTCAATGATGATTTTGAGGCTCGGGATGAAAGAATGCAAGGGTACCTAGCTAAAGTATGGAATGCCTGATCTCATTTCAAGAGTTTTGCCTTGAAGCAAATCCCAAGGGGGCAAAACTCGTATGCAGATTCTCTTACGATGCTAGCTACTTCATTAGAGTCAAGTCTTCCTCGGGTCGTTATTGTGGAAGAAATGGATGCTTCAAGTCTCACGAAAGTACCAGTGTAAGATGTATGCAGCATCCACGTGGGACCGAGCTGGATGGACCCAATAATAAGCTTTTTGAAAAGGGGATCCTTGCCCGAAGATAAGTTCGAAGCGGAGAAGATACGTAGAGTCGCCCCTCGATATTGGTTGTCCTCAGAGCAGAAATTGTACAAACGCTTGTACTCGGGACCGTATCTATTGTGCATACACCCGAAAGCCGTGGAGCCCTTGTTAGAAGAGTTGCATGAGGGCATTTGTGGGAGCCACACCGGAGGAAGGTCTCTTGCGCATAGGGCTCTCACCCAGGGGTACTGGTGGCCCAACATGCGCCAAACTTTGCAGGACTATGTGAAAAAGTGTGACCAATGTCAACAGTATGCCCAAACATCCATCAACCAAGGGGAATTCTGAACCCTTTGTCCAGCCCCTGGCCCTTCGCTCAGTGGGGCTTGGATATAGTTAGGCCTTTTCCTTGGGTTGTGGGAAATCAGAGATGGCTCCTCGTCGGCACGAACTACTTTACCAAGTGGGTGGAGGCCAAGCCCCTCTCTAACATCAGGGACGTGGATGCTAAAAAGTTCGTTTGGAAAAACATCGTCACTAGGTTCGGGGTACCTCATACACTAATCTCAGACAACGGCCTCCAATTTGACAGTAAAACCTTCAGAAAATACAGTAGGGAGCTGGGAATAAGAAGTGGATACTCTACGCCAGCATACCCCTAGGGGAATGGGTAGGTTGAGGCCACTAATAAAGTTATAGTGGCCGGACTAAAGAAAAGGCTGGACAACGCAAAAGAAAAATGGGTGGACAAGTTGCCCCATGTGCTATGGACATACCGTACCATGCCCTGTAGATCGACGGGGGAGACCCTGTTCTCAATGATGTATGGGTCAGAGGTAGTAATCCCTCTCGAGACAGGATTCCCTACTCTGAGAACGGACCGGTTCAATACTAAAGAAAATTGCCATTTGCTCTTTAATAGCCTAGACCTGGCCGAGGAAAGGCGGGAAGTAGCAACGGTGAAGATGGCTCACTATCAACGAAAGCTCAAGCAACAATATGACAAGGGGATCAAATCCAGACCCTTGACCCCGGAAGACTTAGTTCTGAGGAAGGTGATAGGGACGGCCAAGAACCCCGCCTGGGGCAAGCTAGGTCCCAATTGGGAAAGGCCATATAGAATCACCTCTATAGCAAGCATTGGGGCCTACCACTTGGAAGACCTAGACGAAAATGTAATCCCTCGCCCCTAGAATGTAAACAACTTAAGACGTTATTATTATTGATAAATTTTGCTACCATCTCTATCTCACTTTATCATTGGGCTCGCCCCAGACTACAAAAATAACCTAAGTGTAGAATAGAACTTAGGACTTGCCTGGCTCCTCGGCCACAAGCCTAGGGTAAATTATCACTGCAAAAATAATCAAAGTGTTGAATAGAACTTAGGACTTGCTTGGCTCATCGGCCACAAGCCTAGGGTAAATCATCACTACAGAAATAACCTAAGTGTTGAACAGAACTTAGGACTTGATTGGCTCCTCGGCCACAAGCCTAGGGTAAATCATTACTACATAAATAACCTAAGTGTTGAACAGAACTTAGGACTTGCTTGGCTCCTCGGCCACAAGCCTAGGGTAAATCATCACTGCGCAAAATAACTTAAGTGTGTAACAGAACTTAGGACTTGCCTAGCTCCTCGGCCACAAGCCTAGGGTAAATCATCACTGCAAAAATAATCAAAGTGTTGAACAAAATTTAGGACTTGCTTGGCTCCTCGGCCACAAGCCTAGGGTAAATCATCACTACAGAAATAACCTAAGTGTTGAACAGAATTTAGGACTTGCCTGGCTCCTCAGCCACAAGCCTAGGGTAAATCATTACTACAGAAATAACCTAAGTGTTGAACAGAACTTAGGACTTGCCTAACTCCTCGGCCACAAGCCTAAAATGAATTATCACTACAAAAATATAACAAGTGTTAAACGGGGTCCCAAGCTTGCCTGGCTCCTCAGCCTCAAGTTTGTAATAATTCGACCTTGTAAAATGATAATAATGTATCCTAATTATTCTGAGGATTTTCTAGCTAGGGCCAAAGGCATTTTTTTTCGAGCCTCCAGAGAGATGCCAAAAAGTTTGTCCGTATCCATATTCGGCTCTAAGTAAATTTAGGTTAACAGTTTGTTTAGATTTTGTGGGATAGTTCATCACTTATATCTCAACAGAGTTACGAATTGCTACACCTTCATTAGCACGGGAATTGAATAGTGATCAGGATAAAGGCGCAGGCGAAATATGCAGATATAACTACACATGAAAATAATGGAAAGGCAGATACTATTGAACTTCAAAAATTATACATAAAGGTTTCTTTTACAAAAAAGAGGGCATTACATATGTATAGGAACCGTTATACTGCCCAAAGACCTAGCTTAAACTAAGATTAATCCTCAGGGTCCTGACCTTAAGCCCCTTGCTTCTCCTGCCCTTGGGACCCTTTCTTCTTCTTTTTCTTTGAAGGTATCCCTCTAGCCACTTCCTCCTCGGCCACCATTTCAACCACCTCCCCTAAAGATGGAGCTTCCTTTTGTTTTTCTTTCCCACTAGCCTTAGTGAAAGTGGGATCCTCACTTTGTTGGGTAGAGGAAGATTGAGGGGCAGAGTTAGGGTCAGATGAAAGTAGGGGAGGAATGGGAGCCAAACACAGGACGGGTGGGTAGTACACTTGATTGGGAGCTCGAAGCTCCGACTCGGCGCTCACCCTTGGGCAAAAGGCATGAGCAACGTCCCTGAACTGGACAGTAAGGCTCTCGGCCGTCTTAGTCATCCCAGCGTCATAGGCCGCTTACTCAGACACCGATTTCTCCTTTTTCATGGTTTCCAGCTGCGTATTAGTTTGTTTTAGCTCCACCATGGTCAGGGCCAACTAGTTTTCCGCCTTCCTTTGAAACTCCAAGGCATCAGCGGCCTGCTTCTTCTAACCCTTAAGGGCGGATTCAGTGTTCCTGTGGGCCTTTCCGCCTCAGCCAGCTGGGAAAAAGTCTCCTTTAACTTCTTATCGGCATCCGAGTAGGCCTTCTCAGCAGCCTCTTGCTTGGTCTTTGCGTCCCTGGCCGTGTCCAAGGCATGATCCACCCAGTCCTCGGCCATAAAGGCAGCTTGGACAGCCTACATAAAGAAAAACAACGAGTATCATTCCATGCACTTAAAGGTTTTAAAAACGAAAGCACAAAGATGTAATCCCATACCTTAGCTAGATCCTGTTTCAAAGAAAGGAAAACCTCTCGCTTCTTGAAAGACCTCAGTTCTGCCTTATCCTCAGGCAGACATAGTGCCTTCGCCAAGCACTCAGCAACTAGTCTGGAGCTGCCCTTTTTTGGGTCCCTTAAATTGGCATCATCCAGAACTGGGCTGCCTGAACTCAGAGTAAAAGTAGGCCTCCAAACGGAGGCCTTCCTAGATTGCTCCCCTGTAACGTCTTTAGAGGTCCCGGTGTGCTCAAGCCTCTTCCTCTGTTGCCCTTTTCCCACTCGAGCTTCCTTGACTAAGGGATCAACAATCTCCCCCTCCTCCACCACTTCGGTAACCTTGCCTTCATGCCCACATTTCCTTTTCTTCTCGGCTATATTCGCAGGAGGGGGGGGGTGTGAGCTGCGGCAGAGGTAAGAAGACGAGGAGTCACTGCAGCAGTCGGAGTGGCGCCCCTGGCATGCACTGACAATAGGGTAAGAAGGTCTGGAGTTCTCTCCTCAAACCCATGTTTGCTTGTGGTTGTGTTTGTGAAGTACAAGGAGCGTCTGAACGGTAGAATACCTCAAAATCTTTCTCTGTCACTCCTTGAACAGACTCGGACGAGGACTCCTCAGCCTCCGCGTCTGAAGGGATGGCAGGTTCTTAAGAATAAAAGAGTCTGGCTGCCAAGGGGGCTGGAATCTAGGCGTCTTAGGTCCCTTCAGGAGGTGGTTCTGTCAGCAGGAAGTCGGGAACGGCAACGTCTATCTGAGCCAAGCGAGGGTCTCGGGCCTTGATGATGTTCTTCGGGCTCTGGAAGCGCTTAGTAGAAGGTTTATAGCCAAGGATGACGTGCGCCACCCTGAGTTGCCCGTCCCTATGCAGGAATATCTCCGATCTGAGGATCCTATTCAGATCCTTGAAGTTCACCAAATGCTTGGTGGGGGCTGTATGGTACTCGTCTGCTAATTGGAACCATGAATATTGTTAGTAAGAGAAAAAGGGGGAAGAGGAGACTTCTACGGTAGAAAAACTACTTAGAATCCTAAATGTGACCCCGGTCCTCGGGAGAGCTACCTGGTTCCCCTTCTTGGGTGGGGCAGTGCACCCCATCGTGCCATCCTCTCGAGACAATGAGGAAATCCTCGTCCATGCCTTGCTGGAGTCTGGAAAACATGAAATCAGCCTGACTGTGGGAACCCTACACCATATAAAACTTGGTTTTTTTCCCCCTTTTGGCAGTTATAAACCCAGTTCATGTCATGCTAGGTGAGGTTAGTCCCCATCCAGCGATTAATGGCATCCACACACCCAAGGATCCTAAAAATATTGGGAGAACACTAGGTCAAGGTTAATCTATAATTCATAAGGTAGTCCCTGGTCACCAGCCCCATGGGTATCTCCATTCCACCTTCAATGAAGGCGATCATGGGAATAACCACGAACTCGGGAGGTCCATTCAAGACTAACCACTCACCCTCCTCATAGTTCCTAATTTCCACGTTACTAGGAATCTTATATAGCGCCCTAAAAGTTGCCCTAGCGTCCTCAAAATCCACTAACCCAGCATACCTACCCATAGTCTTTTGAAAGGGTAAAGTGTAGAACTTGCAAAGAAAAGAAAAAAAGGGGGGGGGGGGGGGCGCTAACACACCTAGTGATGAAGGCAAAGTGCGCTCCTCAAAAGTCTTCTTCCTCAAAGCTTGTTCGCTAGAATGCAAAAAATAAGCCTCAGCCAGCTCCGAATCCTCCTTTTATAGGAGTAAAAATGAGTAGTAATACTCCTGCCCATAAATGGGAGAAAAGGGGAGCCGTACGATCTCAATCTGACCGTAGAACGTGGGGAGACAAGCAGCCGCTTGACACCATAAATGACAGGTTGCGGATTCCGAAGAGCCAGGATCATGCAAATAACAGGTGAAAGGACGTAGATACGTGGGAACACACGTAACACGTGCACTTGCCACTTATGGAGCTAAAACTTCACTTTTGTCTCTTGAACAAACAACGAAAGTTTTAGGGAGCTATTGTAGGCACCCAAGGACCGAGGAAGGATCTGAAGGGTCACAATACTAACCCGAAGACCGAGGAAGAAGTTGAGGGGCCACAGTGGTGACATGAGGACACCGTAAGTCACGGGTCCAGAGGAAGGAATCGCCCGTAGAGGAGAGGTTAGGATCTGAAGGGAGTGGATGACAGTGGACAATAGGGAGGTTACAGGCCTGTACTTGGCCTGTTGCATTTGCATTAATTGAGGCCAACAGATTTATCAGCCGCATTAAATGAGGAGGTGACCAGTATAGACCACAGCTATGTAAGTTCCTGCCACTATCTTCTTAGATGTGAAAGGTAACAAGTGTCAAAAAAGAGGAGGAGGGAATTGGATAGAGATGGACAGTGTAGATGCAATGGAGGGAGGCTATATAAAGAAAAGGAGTAAGGAGAACAGGAGGTTTTCTTTTTTTCTTTTTGGTAGAGGGAGGGGAAGTTCTGAGTCCTTGGGAGCCTTGGTGTAAAATTTGATGCTTGCTTGTCTTTCAATATAAGTCTAATTCCGGAATCTCAGTGTCTTCGGATAGAACTCCTTGTTGTTACCCTTTCCCATCTCTTACAAATTTTATTGTTTTGGGCCAAGTTTGAGGGGAACATCTCACTATTTTAAGTGGGCTTGGTATTCCACTCTTTTCTTTGGGTCCTTACATTAAGTATAAAAACTAAAGAGTCTAGAATAAATGAATCGTAAAAAAAAAAAAAAAAAAAAAAATTGCTTCACAATAAATAAATAAAAAATGGACAATTTACATTTTATACCTAATAATATCCTTACAAAATTTTTTAAAGAGTTAACAAAATATAAAAATGACTATAAATAGTATTTAAATTATATATATATAGGAATTATATTATGTATCTTATTGTATATCTTTAAGTGTATCCATGCATATACATGGAGTTACATACTAGTTAATTATAATTGATGTTGTCATTAAATTTAAGAGACAAATAGAAACCTATTTTCTTGAAATATTAAAATTAGTAAACAAATATTAATTTAGAGACAAATGATGAATTACGTTTATTTTGATAATGTTCACAAGAAGAAAATAAGTAAAACAAGTTTGAATCATCTATTTGAACATGGTTTAAGATCTTGTGAGTTGTGAACATGTATAAAATCAGTATCTTTTGATCACTATTTCTCTGTCTCTAGTCATTTCATATGAATCGCATAACCATATAAGATATAAGAATATGTTTTTGTAGATTTTATCACGTGAAAAACTTATGATGTCAAACGATATAAAACAATATATATATATATATATATATATATATATATATATATATATATATATATGTTATTCAACTATCATTTCTCTAATCAAAGCTTTCAAATTTTATTATTGGCGCAGATGGTGTCTAAGAATCAAGGGTAGAGTCAAATATTTGTCTAAAAAAGCTAAATAAAAATTAAATCAATATTAAAAATTTTACTTAAATCCATTGTTTTAATCCTCAAATTATATTGAGTCAGCCATGGCTAAAATATGTAAATCAAGATAGTTAGAATACCATTCTAAGTCAATATAATGATTTGGAATAAGAAAAATTCCTATCTTTATACCATAAACACACAAAGAGAAAATAAAATTTTAAACTTTGAAGGAAGATTTTTTTTTGATAGATAAAAAATTTCAATCTTGTCTCAAAAAAGTTGGATCTGGAAAAACCAAAGAAAGATAAATTTTCTTTGTCCTTTCAACACTAATAAATTTTGGTTTACTAACTACTGGAGTAGGTTGATTTGGCTTTCACCTTTAATTCGAGAGACTCAAAGTTTTACCGTTGCTTCTTTTCGTTGAATTCAATATTGAAAATAATAATAATAATAATAATAAAAGAAAGGACGCTAATACTTACAAATCTTTTTTTTTTTTCCATCTTTTTCTTTATTTTTTCGACATACCCCATGTCCCAGCCACGTCTTTGTCATGTTCCGGTCTTGTTTGATAATTTAAAATAAAAAAGCAGCTAGGATATATGTGCAGCCATGTTCCATGCGTACTTCATGTCTTGAAGGTGTCTAACACAGACATGGCAAGCAAAATGCTATGTCCATGCTTTCTAGACGACAAGTCTAGCATCTCCTCTAGTGGAGGGTAGATGTGAAAACTAAAGTTATTCCACCACACCCAAACCCAAATGAATTCTCTAGTTTTTAAGAGATTTTACCAATTAACCCCAAATCACATTCCCATACCTCATCACCTCTTCAATCAAGTGTCATCAGGGGGTCTAAATAAAAAAAGTATCTTATGAGACACTCTCTCCACATCAGCACCACATTTAATGAGACCAACCAATTAAAATGGGACACATCTTATATTTTGAAAATACCATTTTACCCATGAAAACTTCAATCGCTCACCTCCCCTTCTCTTTCACTCAGGGATTCCAATGGCAGGTAAAATATTTCCCTCTCGATTCATCTTTATATTTTTGTTACCTTAGCTCAAATTTTTGTGATTTTTTTGTTTATTGTGTCCACTGCTTTTATATATTTTTCCCTTTTTCTTGAATTTTATATATTTTTCTCTTTTTCTTGAATTAGTGTGTTTGGTTCAATGACATCTTTAGATAGATTAATCAACATATATTTTAGGAAATTTTGTAAATATACTGTTACTAATTGAGTTATTGTGGAAATTATAATATTTTGGTGATGGCTTGAAGCCTAGTTGAGTTTAGGTGGTTATGGCTAAATTCAATTCCATTATTTCAATAATTTTTTTCCTTAGTTTTACTTGTTGAGTTTAACTCTTTGCTTCCATTCCCCCTTTCTTAGGAGATGTTGAAGCATCAATTTTTCCACTTAAGATGTTTTGTGTTTATCTTATGCTTAGCTCTATAAGAATATGATATAGCAAAATATCTTAATGCTACAATGAAATCACATATTTTTTATAAGTTAAATTTTATTGTATGCTTTTGTTTATTGCTTTCTAAGATTATGACATTTTTCATGCAGGACTCTACCACATCAAAGGAAGATAGTGATACAAATTGCACGTTGGGTTCCCCATTTCATTTTATTCAGCCACCAGCCCCTCCCATCTCTCTCTTCTTCCAAGTAATTCTTAGTTGTTGAGATATTCCAAGTAATATTAGTTGTTGAGATTATATTTGAGTTATTGGGCTCAGCTAAAGCCATTTGAATGGTTAGTGTTTGGTGGGTTGGGTTGTTGGTTAAATGGGTCTACTTTATGGGGATAGGTGGGTTCAACTCTTGTCTGGGTACTAAATTAGATTGACATAATTCTGGTTATTTGGTAAGTTGTTACCAAATTTAATCTATGTAAATTCCCTAAATTTCTCCCGTCACTGCCAATTTGAGCGTCTCATTTATCGACTTTTGGTCATTTAGTATATATCCCACATGTTACATCTTTCTTTATCATAAGTTGAACACCTGTCTCACTGCAATACTTTCTGTTCATATATGGCCACTCATATCACATGCATGGCAAAAGTTTCCCAATTTTTTTTTTTTTCATATTTAAAAGGAACCCACAAGTATGGTAAATTATCTTGTTCAAGAGGAAATCTAGTGATTAGGGACACGTAACATCAAATTCTACTTCAATCTTAAGATGACTCCAAAATTGTCTATTGAGAGGCAAAGCCATAATTAAACTTGAACCCAAAACTCAGTGAAGGAGAAATCAAGTTCATTAAAATATATCTCATAAAAAAAAAAAGTTCATTAAAATAAATGATTGAATATATAGGGGTATTTTGAGAGATTTAGAAAAAAAAAAATCATTAAATTTAATTCAAAATTTTCCAATTTCTCTCAATTTTTAGAAGGAATGAAAATTTGAAATTTTTGAGAAAATAGAGAGTAATAAGTGTTCCATCTTACTTATTTCATTCTCTTTCACTTAAACTTACAAAAAATGAAAAAACTTTTCATTCTCTTTTTTAAAACTCCCAAATAAAATAAAGAAAGAATATTCTATATCTTGTTTTAATTCCTTTCTATTTCATTCATTTCCCTCTTCCCGAGCTAGCTATTAGACTTAGGAATCTTGTCAAGTTGGATAGTTAAATCAATATCATTTTGTTAGGCCAAAATATAAGAAGATAAATTTATATATATTTCTTAAATATATGACAAAACTTAGATACAGTACTTTAGGGACAATTCCTTATGTTTCCTTTTTAAGATTTAACCATGTGACTACTTAACTAAAACATATACTTCCATTTCATGAGAAAAAATTCACATAGTAGAATTTTAAGAAGGGAACTTAAGGAATAGCATCTAAATACTGTATTTAAACCTTGATCCTTAAATATAATACCTTAAATTCTCCAATTGAATTAAGATTTTTTTTTTTTTTTTGAGAAGACAATTAAGATTACTTAAACTCATAATTCTATTAAATAATTAATAAAATTTACCCCCCCCCCCCCCCCTAAACTTTGGAGTAGTGGCCAAAAGACCACTGAACTTTGGAGTAGGGGTTCAACATTGACAGAGTGCAGTTGAGAGGAGAGAGAGGATGCAGCTCGCCAAACTTCGTGGTCCCGCCGTCACTGGTCTTGTCCATCGCCAATCTTGCCATTCTTGGCTTCCGCCGAAAACCCATTACTAATTAAATCGCAACACGAATTGATATCTTTTGATGTTGAACTTGAATGATTCTCCTTATTGTGGATGAATGGCCCGTGGGAATAATCGCAAGAAAAATCAAACCCACACATTTTGATAATTTTTTGTTCAGGTGGTTTTGCTTTTCTTTTTCCACCGCTGGAATGGCTAGCCATTGCTAGTTCTAGGACAAGCATCAATATTTAGTATGTTGTTAATCTTGCATTCCTCTATTTACTTAATATTTATAGGGAAAAATAAAGATCTCTCTAGAAGCATCAGCCACAACCATAAGTTTATCTTTGCCAAACTTAGCACAGTTAGGTTAATCGATTGATGGGTTTTCAATCTTTGGATTTATAAGAGCTTGTTTGAATCTGTGTCTCTATTTATCAGTTGTTGTCAGAAACCATTAGCAGCGGCAAAAGCCAAGGATGGCAAGATCGGTGGTGGAAGAGACCAGTTACAGCAGGACCATGAATTTTGGTGAGCTATAGCCACTCTCTCCTTTTGTCTATACTCTGTCAATGTTGAACCTAGCCTTTCTCTCTCTGTCCTTCAATTTGGGTGTTTGGCAAGCTGCATGTGCGTTTCACATGAGCAATATTAGTCAATTTAAACAGAGACTTAACAGATGTCTTAATTTGGCTAATTAAGTAAAGGTCAAGGAGTAAATTGGCTAAAATTAAAGTTCAGAAAGTCTCTTAACCACTACTTAAAAGTTCAGGGCTAAAATTAGAGTTCAGAAAGTCACTTGACCGCTACTTAAAATTTCAGAGTCTCTTGACATTTTCCCCATTAAATATACGGTAGATTGCATCACCCATCACAAATCTCAAGTCAATAAAAGGAAATTATTTTAATTTTTAAGAGGTCGCTTCAAGTTCAAAGTAAACATTGCAAGTCAAGCCCCGGAGCAAGTAAAAACAAGCTGCAGTTGACCTCACCTAAGCCCTTTTCCTTAACACAAAGCCATCACCAATCATTACGTCGGACTTGGACCCATGTGGAATCAACCCGTTGGTTCATTCGTTTCAGATAAGGTAGTAACGTTCAACTCCCTTTCCAAATAACAATAAATATCAAAATATTTAGTTAGTTGCCATGTTTCAAAACAATGTTGAAAACTAGTATCTCAAGTGTCTAAAACTCGAGTTCCAATATGAAATTCGAGTTTTTAAGTCTCGATTTGTAAGAGAAAGGCTGAAAAAATCCACGTGAAAATCAAGTTTTAAAAACTCAAGTTCCATAAATTGCAGGAAAACGCCGCTATAGGTCTTTAAAACGTCACTATAGGACTTAAAAACGCCACTATAAGGCTCCCTGAACCTGGTATGGGGTGAGCACACTTATAAAAAAATTTTGCAGGAAAATGCTGCTATAAGGCTTTAAAATGTCACTATAGGACTTAAAAACGCCACTATAGGACAAAATTTTTTTGCATGGAACTCGAGTCTTAAAGACTCGAGATTTATGTGTCAACCAACCACTCACAAAGTGAGTCTTTGGGACTCGAGTTTTAATATAGATCTCGAGTTTCTAAAACTCGAGATGCTATTTTTCTTAAAATTTTCAACCGTTGCTTAGTTTACTACATTGAATCTCTATTAATTGCTACTCTGCAAATTCCCCCTAGTAACGTTTGTCTTTGTCACATGTTAAACCCGCACGTACCGTCACACATTCATTTCTCGAATCAAAGATGCCAACACCAACAGCAAGACTCAAAATCCAGACAAAGAGAAAGAGTGATGAGTCAGAAACGTATATAAAACAGAGTAGTAACACTGTACTACTGTGTGGTGTGTACAGTAATGTTAATATGTCAACTTTTCTCTAGATTCTCGTATAAATATATAATCGTTGTGGCCAAGAAACCGTTTGTTCTATCTATCTTTTACTTGGACTCGGTTGCTTAGTGTTTCTCTCTTTTATTACATGCTGATATAGATTGAGAAAGAGAGAGAGTGTCATTGGATTTGATTGCAAAATGGCTGTGAAGCTATGTACATGGTTTTTGAGCCAAGGGATGATGAGTGGACTGAACTCCAGCAGCAACCACTTAAATGTTCGTTTTTTCTCACCTTCCTATCGCTTACTTCCTGCTTCCTGTAAAATGCGTCACCGTAATCTCAGGTTCCTCTCTTCTTGCTCAATCTCGTTCTTTTATTAATTGGAGCTATATTTTGAGTTTTTAGTTCTTTCTCATCACAGTTTTGATCATTTGATTGAGATTTTGCTTTATGGGTATTGTTCTATAAATTGATTTATTTCTTGGGTTTGGAAATTGGGTGCTTTTTCTTGATGTTGATTGACTTGTAGGATGATGATTGATAAATTTTCTTTTTTGGGTGGTGGGAGTTTGAAAATTCATACAATACACTTCAAAATTGGCCTTCTTGATTGTATTGTGAATTGGTTCGGATTACATTTGTATCCATTGATATTCGCCGCCTTAATCTTGAAGCAGTCGAATTATTACCATTTACCATCACCACTAGTCCACAACCTTCTTGGAGCTGATGTGCCACTGATAGATAGAGCTATTGCCTGGGGAGTTTCAAACCCACAGCCTTACGCTCCACCCTTTCTTATGTGGGGAGGAGGTTTGGTGACGCAGGACAACCAGAACAAAATTAAAATAACAATAAAATAAAGGGATATGACCCAGGAGTCAGCACCTAGGCCTTGCTTGGAGTCAGCACCAAGCGGGGAAACCACTAGGAGTCAGCACCTAGGGTAGACCTGGAGTCAGCACCAGACCAAAGAAAGACCAAACGGCCATTGTTTTCATTCATCAAAATCAACTGTCTCCTCAAGGAGTACAATAGGTTGCTTATATAGGATTGCTAAACCCTAGTTCTAATTGGCTAGGAAACCCTAATTGCCTTATTACAAAAATAACCTTACTTCTAAATTAAAATACTAAAAGCCCAATAACTAAAAGCCCAATAAACTAATAGGACCTAAAACATAAAAATACAATGGGCTTGCAAACATAAATAATACTAAGTAATAATCTTCTTGTGTCTCCCGCATCATTCTCCTCTGGTTGGAGAAAACTCGACCTCGAGTTCTAAAATGTTGAAGAATTAGGATACTGATAAGTAACACTTGCTTCAAATCTAGAATCACCTTAGGGAGCACAGGGAAAAGAAAAACCTTGAATTCCACCACATCAAACTCATTTGGAATAACAAAATCAATGTGTGGAATCAGTATAATTTCGTCTTGAACCTGATGAACCATAGGAAGTATTGTAGTTTTAACCTCTTCGACTTCACCAAGATGTAGATCTTCAAGGACTGTGGAGGTTTCAAGGGCTGTGGAGGGTTGATCAAAAGCACATGCAACAACTTCAACTTTCACATCATGTGCACCCTCTAACATAATACTCTCTTTAGGCACCATCTGTTTACCTTGCTGCTCTTCAATAGATTCATTTCCTTGCATGCTTGTTAAAGCAACACTTGTCGAGGCATGTATGTCTGTGTCAACATTAGGCTTTGCTGTTGCTGGAGGATTCTCCACGACCAAGATATCACCATCAATGTTGTCTTCCATGGGGGCAACAATAAGTTCATTGTGATCTAGTATCCTTGAGTTCCCAATTGAATCAGTTTGAATCTTCTTTTGTTTCATCTGAGCAATCACATCTTGAACATTTTTCATGAGCTTTACAGATAATTCCTTTAATTCCTTGATAGATTGTTCAAAAGTGCACTGAGGACATGAAATAGGATGAGGATGAGAATTCACCGTACTTGATTCAGCTGGAAAAGTACCACACTGAGATTGGGGTAGATACTTAGCTCGATAGTATGATGACAAATACTCATCACAAAGCTTTTCTTTCATATCTTCCCACTCACTAATGGCAGGTTTATAATCCAGATAGCGGAAATATTCAAGCTTTTCCCAAAACCTTTGTGCCTGACCTCTTAACTTCATCTTTGCATACCTAACCTTTTTGTTATCTGCCCAATTTGCTCGCTCAAAGAATTGCTTCATCCCATTTATCCAGTTGATGAAATCTCGTGGATAAGTAGTATCACCGTCAAAATAAGGTGCATCTAATATTACCATGATTCTCTAAAATAGTGCCTCAACAAATAGTTGTTGTGATTTTCTTCTTGTCAATGGCCAACTTGCTGCACTACAGTCAGAGGCTTGGCTCCTCAAATGAATGTGTCTGGTTGCACAAAATAGATCTGTGGATAAGCAACGTAAGGGCCTAACACATGCACTGGGCTGGCAGCAGAACACGTTACCTCTTTTCCTTCCTTTTGACTTTTTTTTTTTTTTTTTTTTTTTAAATGAAAAAATAACAAAATACAGTACACGGACTTAAAACTTGAAAGAAACTACACACTTAGAAAGACACTATAGAAACTAAAGAAACAAGCTACGGACTCAAAATTGGAAAACAATTTATTTCTCTGCGATGGACTTGACTGGTGCTAGGGATTGATGACTAGTGGCGGTGCAACGTCGGGGAAGACAGCGGCGGCACGAAGCATGGGGAGTGGCGGCTTCTGTCTCGGGCCTTGGCATCGGAGTGGGTTGGCGTCCTCAGCGGCGGTGGTCGACGTCCTCAGCGGCGGTGGTCAAGTGTGATAATGGGTTTGGCAGCTGGTGGCTGTTGGGTTTTGGGGCGGTGGCTGTTGATTTGTGGGTTCCGGCGGCTGGTGGCTGATGGGCTTGCATGGGTTGCCTTTTTTTGATCTGAGGTTTTTGGTTGGCTTCAAAATCTGTTTCTTTTTTTTTTTCTTTTTTCTTTTTTTTTTTTTTTTTTTTTTTAATGGGTCAGATTTTCTGGCTCTTTCCTGCGGTGATACTATGACAGATCGGTGTTTGCTCTGATACCAAAATTGACGCAGGACAACCAGAACAAAATTAAAATAACAATAAAATAAAGGGATATGACCCAGGAGTCAGCACCTAGGCCTTGCTTGGAGTCAGCACCAAGCGGGGAAACCACTAGGAGTCAGCACCTAGGGTAGACCTGGAGTCAGCACCAGACCAAAGAAAGACCAAACGGCCATTGTTTTCATTCATCAAAATCAACTGTCTTCTCAAGGAGTACAATAGGTTGCTTATATAGGATTGCTAAACCCTAGTTCTAATTGGCTAGGAAACCCTAATTGCCTTATTACAAAAATAACCTTACTTCTAAATTAAAATACTAAAAGCCCAATAACTAAAAGCCCAATAAACTAATAGGACCTAAAACATAAAAATACAATGGGCTTGCAAACATAAATAATACTAAGTAATAATCTTCTTGTGTCTCCCGCATCATTTGGTTTGAGCTAGAGCACATTGGCAACATATTTGATTATATATAATCCAAAAGAACTAATCTAGAAAGCTATGTATCTGTCCTTAAAAAAAAAAAATATTGTGCCTCTAAGCTTGTGGAACCTAAGTTAAAATGAGTGTCCTTAGTTCAACAGGTTGAGGTAAATGAGTGGCAAGGCAGGAAGAAATAGAACTGAAAATGCATTTTATGAGATGTTAGAGGTTGCTTGGAATGAGAATGAGAAGAGAAAATGCTGATAGACATATCGCATATGCTTCCAGGAGGAACAGGCAAAAATGAAGATATAGGAAGTGAGTCTAAGATTGATACATAAATTTCAGCAAATTGGAAAAGCTGATCCAAAACTTAAGGAAATTGCTTCTACAAGTTAATTTGAGTTACTTATGGCTTCCTTGAAATGTTAATTACACAGTACTTGGTCACAGCTGGTCTATCACTCTATTGTCTTTAGCATTGGATCAATTTGATTCATTAAATTGAAATTGTTTTCCTTATTACAATATTTACACAAATTAATGCTGAATTTTTGTTTCTTAAATATATAATTTTTCTCTATACAATTTTGCACATTGAAGTATTTTGGATCCTGAAGTATACAAGCTTATAGAGCTTATGAAATCTTGAGTTCATGAATTTCATGGATGCAATAGCCAATTTTTTAAATTAATATACAGATGCATCTTTCAATTAAAAGGGTTCTTAAAAGGAAGAGGAATGACAGGAAATATCAATAGCAATTTGTGATTAAAGTTTTGGATGGCAACTATGAGCTACTATCCATCTCCCCACGCCCCCACACCCCCCCCCCCCCCCTCCCAAACAAAAAAACATTTCCCAACCCAATTAAAGAACAAAACAAAGGAGTAGAAAACACTGTTAGTGAGATTGCTCAACTTGTCTAAAGGTGCTTAAAACATAGGGGAGTAGAGACTTCTTTCTTCTTCTTTTATTTATATATTCATACTTTAAGAGTTTGATCAAAATTCATCCTTGTGGTTTGAGGAGATTGGTTCTGGTGCATTGAACTTTGATGAATACTGGAACGGAAAGCTTTTTAGGGGTTGGTCAACCTTTCTTGATTCCTTCAACTTGAGTTTGAAGTTGTCTATTTGGAGCTCTCAACATCAATGATCTTTTTATGTTTTGAATTCATTATTTTGCTTTTCTCTGCAACTCCTGAAGTTCTCTTAAAATGCAACAGCAGTTTATAATGCTGCATGAGTTATCAGCATCTTTCCTATCCCATGCTTTTCTAGCGAAGTTCAATCTATTATCTACAACTATCACATGCTGTTGGATTCATCTTGGAACTGTTGACCTCCATGAACTCAAGTATAATATTGGTAGCATGTGGATGATGTATCTGTTGTGTGTGTGCGTGTATTTCAACGGTGCATGTGTTTTTTTATTCATTTCATGATAGATGAATACAGCTTCAGTGCAAACAGAATTTCATTAAAAATTGTCATAATAAATAGATTACCTTAACAAAGAATCCAATGACCTATAGCTCAATTAGCATTTCCTTCTCCCATAATAAGGGGATGGAAGGTGAGGTCATGGGTTCAAGACCCATTGGGTACATGTGTAACTTATCAATTAAAAAAATCATAAAGAAGTCTTTATTAATTTCCATTCTGAAGTTTCATCAGTGATGTTGGATATATATATATATATATATATATATATATATATATATATATATATAAAGCATTTCTTTCTTGTGGTAATTTGATTACATCTAAAGTAGGGCCTTTTCTTCTTCTTCTTTTTGTTAGGTTTTTTTGTGGTGGGGTGGGGTAAAGCTGCTCCACAACAAGTTTGGGACTGATGTCAATAACTAATTTCTATGGACTTGTTTTCCATTAGTCATCATAACAAGATATCCAGAAGTGCAATGGTTTCATAATCAAAAGATTACATTCAATTAGTTATATCTGAATATTTTCATTTTCAAGTTGATAGCCATACAATTTTTCTTTCAGACTAGTGTTTCCCGTGAGCAGTATTCTATGCTTCTCCGGTGGGTTTTTTTATAGGGTTGACCTTTGCCATCAGGCAAATGATGAGGACGATGAAGATGAGGACAGCAGTTCTCAGGAAGCTTTATTGGATAAGACCTCAAATAAGTTAAATTCATCTAAAATAGATACTCATAGAAAGTGTTTTCCCCTGCGCTTTCACCATGTTGGAAGCTGCCAAAAGATTGTAATGTTGGTATGGATACAATGAAAAGCTTCTTGTTGAGTATCTACCCTTGCTTCTTAAGATTGGTTATTTCTGTATTATTCCTCATTTTATTGTCTCGTACTCATTGGAAAATTTAATCTATCCAGATCTATTGTTAACTCAGGGCTTACTTACCAGGTTACTGTACTAGTTTTTGTTGTAATGTTGGCATGTGCTGTAATAATCTGGATTGGATGGGAAAGAATTCTGTTGATTCTGCAGTCGTGACTCGGGTATGGACATAGTAATTTTAGTTCTACTTTTCTTTTTTTTTGATAAGTAAGAAAGATGTATATTCGAGAAACTACCTCTTGAAAGCAACATAAGACAGAAAAGGGATACAAGGAGGGAAACAAACAAGAAAAAACAAAACAAACAACAACCAACAAAGAACAAAGATCAAAGAAGAGAGCTAAGGAACAAAGGGAGAGAATCACTAGAGGTGAGTCCCCAAGCCCTAGACCAATAAAAAAGAGAGCCACAAAAGAAATCTAGCAGCTGGTCGTCGGATTTATCCATGTCCTCAAAAGTACGCCTGTTTCGCTCCCTCCAAATACACCACATTAGGCATAGAGGGGCTAAATTCCAAATGCTAGAAAAGTGCTTTCCCAACCAATTCTACCAACCAAGAAGCGTGTCTGCAACCGATCTTGGCAAAACCCAAGAAATCCCAAAAGATCTGAAGACCAAGTTCCACAGCTGATGAGCTTTATCACAATGGAGTAGCAAATGATTCACCGTCTCCCCGCTACATCGACACATAATGCACCAGTCAACAAGATCAAAGCCTCTACCCCGCAAATTGTCCCCTGTAAGAATCTTCTCCCAAGCTGCATTCCAGACAAAGAAAGAGACGCGCGAAGGAGCCTTAACCTTCCAAATACCTTTCCAAGGAAAGATAATAGGTGGGGGACTACGAAGCTTATTGTAGAAAGAGCGGATGTCAAAATCCCCCTTCTTAGACAACTTCCACCTCATACGGTCGCCATGCTCAGATTTAGGTAAATTAGAACCCAAGATTCGAAAGAAATCCTCCACCTCACCTGACTCCCAATCATTTGGATCCCTAAGTAAGCGAACATTCCAGCTTCTCCGAGCCTCAGTCCCCAACCTTTCGAGAGAAGAGGCTACAGATGCCTCTCTATTATAAGCAATCCCATACACAACCGGGAAGGAAATATGGAATGGTAACTCCCCACACCACTGATCTGTCCAAAATTTCACTCTTATTTCCCACCCCTATCTCAAACTGAATGAATCTTCTAAACACCTCCAAGCCTTTTCGGATACTTCTCCATAAGCCACACCCGTGGACACCCCTACCTAACTTGGAAGACCAACCCCCCCACTCTTCCCCAAACTTCAAAGCTACAACCCTCCTCCAAAGATGATTCTCCTCAACCCCAAACCGCCATAACCATTTTCCTAATAAAGCTTGATTAAAAGTAGTTATTTTCCTTACTCCCAATCCACCGTTCGCCTTAGGAGCACACACCTTATTCCACCCCACCAAATGAGTCTTCGAATCCCCCCACAAGAAGTCCCTTTGCATCTTCTCAATCTTGTTATTGTCATATAATACTTGTTAATGTTCTTCAACAGAGTACTTTTTTGACGTTGAACTATATGTAGTCATCATTACTGCAACATGGATTAAAGCATCTTAATGTTTGTATATTTAATTTTAATCCATCATGCTGCACAGATGTAACTATTGTTCTAGACCTCTGGAAAGATGTATAATGAGCAATTGATGGAACATATCTGTTATAAATGAGATCTCTAGTAACCTATTTGGGGAAAATAGCAACTGTAAATTTATAGAGTAAATTAGTCAGGATTCCAGTTGCAGTTTGTGAAAGTAGAGATATAGAAGTTGGGCTGGTAGAAGGCAAAACTCTTATTTTATTAGCAGTAAAGGAGATTTTTGAAGATCTAGTGGTTAGAATATTGGCTTTAAGAGAGAGGTTATGTCAGTATTTATAAATTATCTTTTGACTTGAAATGGGTAACTTGTATTAATTATTCATTCTCATCTTTTGCTCAACACAATTTTTTTTGTTAATTTTGGATACTAGACCAACGCTATTGATAGTACAATTGATTACCCTATTACTAGATTTGGGTGCTAGTAAGAAATGGTTCTGCTGCCTGTTACATCTCATGCTTGTATAAAAACTAGCCTTAGTGGCTTGACTTTTAACGTAATTATAGAATATTATTCTAGTAAATTGCTTTAAAATGTCAATGAAAGTCTTTTCTCATGGTAAAGTAGGTTTAGTGTTCTAAATGATATAGAAGATTTCTGGTTTTTGTTTATAACTAACATGTAGTGAAGCCATGTGGCAATGATTTTACTCATCATGCAGGTGTATGTAGACTTTTTTTCCATAGCAATACTTTTATTAGGAGGAGCATTAGCATGTTATGGTGAGCAACAACATTTTAATAGTCATTTTCTTTTTTCAATTTCTTTATCTGCATATTAGCTATTTCTTTCTTTGGTATAATGACTTAGTGCTCCTAGCCTTTTGTGTATTATGGCATCAGAATTGAAGATTTCTCTCAGTGCTACTGAGTTATTTCAATTTCAAAAATAGATTATTTAGATGATATGTTTGAAGCCGAAAACTGTTAAATTGATCACTAGTGGGATACTACATAAAGCCTTGTAAATGTGAGGAGAATGGTAGAGAGTGGATTTGAATCATTTTTTGGTGCAAGCCTTATGAGCTTCTCTTGAAAGAATGGTTCTCTAGTTGGTGAGTTAGTCCCTAAGTAGACCATTAGAGGGGTTGATTGACTCTCTCTCCTCAAGTAAGTGGTGTCTTCAGTCTTTCCCATCTTCTTACTTTAGTATTTCTATCTTGATTTCCCTTAAGAAATTTTATATATTCTCCGCCACTCATTTCTTCCTGCATCATATTATTGTCTATGAGGATGTCTCCTAATATATTCATGTTACTCTGGCAAATTTTAGGTTCAACTACTTAATTCCCTATCATTAATGTGTTGTTATTAGTCACCAAATAAAACAAATATCAAACATAATTGGAATGATGTGTGATGTGGGGACACATCATCATTAAAGAATTACTCTCTGACTTATTTGTGATTTTTGTGGATAAAGTTACCTCTATACATTCTTGTTTAAAGTTCAACGAGGGGAAAAAAAAAAAGAGGGATCCATTCTAAGAGTCTTAGATTTAGTTGTGCCTTTCATGATTGGGAACTTGAGTTGGTGGGTTATTTTTTGGGAAAAATGCAAAAGCCTTAAAACTTAAAAGTCAAAATCAAACTAGCCCAAGATCTTCTAATAGTCAAAATCAAACTAGCCCAAGATCTTTTAATTTGAAATTATAACCCTCGTGGATGGAAAAGGCTATCACTTGTGGTGCATTTGATTTATTTCAATTAAAAAAAATCTTAATTTTAAACTATATTTGATTAAGTAGGACTAAAACAGAGTACATAGAATGTAATTTTAGTAAAAGTAGAGACAAAGATGAAAAGGTGGTAAGAATTTATGGTTAAGAGATACTAAAGAGCAAGAACTTTCGATATTTTGGATCAATAATTCATGAAAATGGAGAGATCAAAGAGGATATGAATCATAAGATAAGAGCTTAAGCTATTAGGATATGGTAAATTTATCTGCATGCTTCTAACATATCTATGATACTAAATGCTGAGCTATTAAGAAGCAAAATATTTATAAAATGAGTATAGCTGAGGATATTAAGATGGATTATGGAAATTGTAAATGCACCAGAAGATAGAATTTGAAATGTGGAAATTTGCTTAAAGATAGGGGGCCACCTTTGATGAAAAGAAGAGGGAGAGTCGTTTTAGATGGTTTAGTTATATTCGGAAGAGAGCAATAATGAACAGGTGAAAAAGAGAGTTGATTCAAATTGATGGAATGAAAAAAATGTACAGGAAGAGAAATAATATTAGTAAAAATAGTAGAAAATGACATGTCAATTAAGGAAATAATAGAGAGTATGACTTCGGATAGAATAGTGGTAGAGAATACATGTGGTCAATCTTGATTAATATGTTGAGGAACCATAACCAACCCCCAAAAGTTTGGAACTAAGGCTTGATTGTTGTTCTTGCTTTTCACTCAAATCCTCTACCTTCTGCTTTACTGCCACCATCTACAATCCGTACATTGTGCAATACCACTGCCATATGCAATTCTGCTTTACTAATAAGACTGCCAAACATTCAAAATCTGAACTTGTGCAGCACAATAAATTTGGGGTATGATTTGTTTTGTTAGGTAACATGGTTTGTGATGTTACTTTGCTAAATGGACAGAATTTTACTTGAACTTGGTTTGGAGAAAAGTTACTCCAACCCACTTTGCCCCAAGTCAAATAAGCATCCACGTGTACTTTTAGTCACATGACTTACTTAATGGTCAAACGAGTTGTTTAAATAACATGAATTGGGATGAGATAGATCCGAGGTTTTTACTTCTTATTCCATTTTTTTTGGTTATTGGGAGAATGAGGTTGCTAGTTTGGTGGAATGGCTGGATTTGGTGGTGGTTCTTGGTTACCAGAGTTGTTAGTGGTTGTTTTTTTGTGGGGGGGGGGGGGGGGGGGGGGGGGCGGGGGGGGGGGGGGGGGGATGGGTGGATTGTGTTGTGTGGCAATAGAGGGCAGAGAGGAAGAAGAAAAAAGGGGGGAAAATGAAATTATTTTTAAAATGATTTTAGAATTAAATTTTGATATAAAATAATTTTTTATTAACATAAACACATGTCGGTTCAGCTTACGAAAGTGAGACTGAGTGATCAATTTGAAAATTTCCCAAACTTCAGTGGTTTATAATTTTGAATTAAAAGACCACGGATTCAGTTTGAGTTTGATCCTAAGTTCAGGGGTGCTTTTGCATTTTCCCTTCTTTCCAATCTACTATATTCTAATATGCCAAAACTGATGTGGCTGATAGGTTACATTGAAAAAAAAGGCTTGGTGGTCTATTCAGTGTACTTTGCATTATGAGGCATTAAGAGGATCTATTGGCATGAAATTAGTGTGGAGTATTTGGGGGTTTTAGAGTTTCTAGAAAGGATAACCTTTTTCTTTTGGTCATCAGCCTTGGGAAAATTTTCTAATTGGCGGGTGGAGTTTTGTATCCATGGTTTACTCCCTAGGGTTGGGTCCAAAGGGATCCACATCAGCCTTGGTGAGCTTCCACATCTTTTAAAAAAAAAAAAATCTAAATGTGCATAACTTGATTAAACAAAATATCATTCTAGTGGATCACTTTTGTATGTGCATAAGGAGCTGGGGGAGGCTACTGATCACTTGCTATTTCATTGTGCAGTAGCCAAGGACTTGATTTCTTCTTTTTTTTTTTTTTGAGATGTTTTCAATTATATGTGTGATAGTGCTTGTGTTTTTTTGTTGGCAAGGAATGTTTGGAAAACATAGAATCAGTGCAAATTTGGAGTGGTGCCCTGCTTTGCCTTATGCAGATAGAGAAAACCTTACATTCAACAGCATTGAGTTATCTACTCTCAAGTAAAAATGTGTAGTTCTGCATAATCTGTTGTGATTGACCTAATGCGACCAACAACATCTCTTCTCTTTCTTTTGTGGATTTCCTTGACGATATTTGTTTGTAATTTTTTAGGAGACTCTTTATAAAACTTGTATACCAAGGTTTCTCCTCTTTCTAATAAAAATTTCAAATTACTTTTAAAAGAATCATATAATATAAAATAAAAAATCATAATTTTCCAATTCAAAATGTACATGAAAGAACCAGTTTGTGGGATGGAGAATTTTAGCAGTCTAAGTTTTCCATTACCTATTTTAACTGACTTGTCTTCATTTCTTTGGAGTAGTAAGGTACCTTGGTTATTGACTACCTGTTTAGTCAAAACGAAAATGCAATTATTGTTATCTCTCTCTCTCTCCTTTTATTCTTTTCTTTTCCTCCATTGTTTTAATTTTCTTGAGATATAATTTTTTATCTTTGTTGCTATGAGTTCCATTCAGGACTTCTATTATGCTTGAAAATGAGCAAAGTTACATATGAGCGAGCTTCATCCGAAATGTGGAAGGTATTAAATCTTTTATCGTCTTGTTTTTCTCTTTGATTTTCTGGGTGTCACAGCCAGTGTTGATATAATGCATTTGGTGGCTCCATTATAAATTTATAATATTAATAAATAACTTCTGGGTTGAAGGAAAAACTGAAGTAAACAATTCTATCCCAAAATTGAACATTAATAGTTGTGTTGACAGTGTAGCCAATTCATTGTCATATCCTTTATCATGATTTGGGGGAGAATTTAAGTTAAAAGAAGAAGGGATAAAGCAAGCTTTACAATAGAGTGGGTGCATAAGAATGTGAGTTATATAATGTGGAAAAAGGAAAAGGAACCAGTAACGTGTGATTGGCTTTCAATAATGAATGCGAGGAATATATATATATATATATATATATATATATATATTGGAGGAAACTGTTGTATGTTTCTTACTTAAATAATTCTAATAAAAAGGGGGACAAGAATTAAGTGATGAGAATATCTTGGATCTAGTGTTTTTCTGATGTTTATTGATGGGAGAATTTAGTATGACTTGGTAGATTAGGTTGATAAAAGGAGATTTTAAAACCAACAAAAATACTAGGAGTGCTGTAAACTTTAGTTAAAATTATTGTGGAAAGAAACAAAAATTGTTTACAATCTGTTTGAATTGATGCCAAGGTTTTCTGGTGAAGCTGTATTTGTACTAAAGCAATGAACTTGTTTGGGGAGGAGAAATCAAGACTTGATTTTTGATGACATAAGTTCATGATGGTAAAAGCACATTCATGATACTAATTATCTTGCTGATTCAGTTCTTATGCTTGTTGAATTTTGTTTTTAACAACCTTGGTTCTACCCCTAATAGTTTTTATTGATAAACCCGTAATAATTAGGGATTTGTTGGTTAATATCGTTGTGCCAAAATTTTCTGATAGTATGTTTATATTTCTTTAGTATCTTTATGCTATCATTATCAGTATAGTTCTTCACCTCTCCCATGATTTGAAGCCTATCTGGGATCTTTCTCCCATAAGATGACTTACTGTTATTCTGAAATTGTCTTTATTGTTTTAGGGTGGTCATTTAGATGCATTGCATACCAAACAAACAAGATTTGTTTTGTTTTTTCTTTCATATGAGGTGAGATGGACATGATACCATTAGTGACTTAAGCTTTGTCTCTGCAGATATCAAGAGCAAGTCCAATATAATTGCCTTTTCTGGATGCAAATGGGTGCTCTCTTTCTGCAAAATTAGGGAAGAAGGTTTGGAATTTATAATTGATTGAGAATGGTTTGGTTCTTACCTTGAGAGATATCAACAGAAGTGGCTGAGTTGCATCCTTGACTGGCAGTTAGACAGCCGTAAGGTTGCCGTTGCGCATGGTTTTGACATTCTTGGCATGTATATATTGAAAGTATGCTAAGTGAGGGATTTTTTTGTGTACGCACTAGTTCAAAAAATTTTGAGGTGCTAATTTTTCCACTGATGCATTCAAAATGCCTTGCATTTTATTCTATGGCTCTTGTTGTTTAAGCTAATTTATGTGCATGCTCTTTGCAAAGTTCAATTTGTTTACGCCATGGTTATCCAATAATGTTGTCAAGTTGAATTCAGAACCTTCAAATTCAGTATTGATAGCACTGTCTGAGATTCTTATTCAGGATTAGCTTTGTAAAGCCCATTTTCCATGCAACTCTCAAATCTTTACTTTGCTATGGCTTTGCAATTGGAAGTTGAGACATAAGCAAAATTCAAGTTATCAATAAAGTCCTTAATTTTTCTCTTCAAACTGAACATATTTTGCTCGCTCAAATGTTTAGGCTACATAGCTTTTGTCTATATAAACGTTGGTATTAAAGTTTAAGGGGAAACGACATGACGGGCTATTCAGTATACTACTGCCATGTTGATGGACCCAACCCAAGTTTAAAAATCAGAACCCATTGGGCCGATTTGATTTTATTGATTTTTTAAACGTTATAAGTGGAGTCTCGTACAGCCCAAGAAGCAAGCAAATGCAACAGGCTCAGGATTCGTGACTAATACAAATACAATAGACCACAAACACAGTTTACAAAATTTCCAAATACTTTATGGTAAAACAATGAAGAAAAATTAATCTGTTTGTCTAAATTTTATGTAGAGAAACAAAACTAGACTCCAAACACAGTTTATTAGTAAATCGTACCGCAAGCATTCCATTCCAAAAGCATAAATCTAACCATGAATGAGAAAATATAGAAGACTAACAAAGATATCACCAACAAGAAGAAATTGAAAGAATTAGAGAAAAGTAACAGAGTGGAGGAAATTATTGTCGAACTTAGGTGACAAACTTGGTCTGATAATAAATGTGTGTGTTTAATGTTTGTGAGGATACCACCTCCCATGGAGAGAATGAGTTCGTGTCTGTAATCCAATTGTGTGCCAATTTGGAATCCACCTGTAGGTGTATAAATTTGCACCTTTTGTTCCAAGCATATTTTAAACCCTCTCGGATTGCCCAAAGTTCTGCCATCATACTATGAGTAATAACTATGTTAATTGAGAAGCCTCCTATCCATTTACCCTAATGATTTCGTAAAATTCCTCCCGCTCCAGCATGACCCGTGTTTCCTTTTGAGCGACCATCGTTAAGAGCAAGGAAGGGGAAGGGAGTTGCTTCCATCCAATAAATATAGTGTTGATGGTCGGGTATTGAAGTTTAGGATGCATACTTAAATAGAAGAATTCAATGGCATGAAGTATCCTTGTTTTGCGTAGCCAAGACAGAGTGACATACTTATTGTTGAAAATGAGAGAGTCACGACTTAACCAAATGGACCGCAGGATGAAAGGGAAGAGGATGTACCACGGAATGTTGTTTACTGAGATTTTTGTATTAGTATTTGTTTTGCACCATTGGTGGATAGGAAGATTGAAGAAGTTAGCTGGGAGTAGGATGGTAAGGAGAGAAAGTGAGCCACAAATCCCTTGGGAAGGAGCAGTCTCGAAGTAGATGTATTGTTGTTTCTTAAAGGCCACATCTGGGACATGCTTGAGTAGCATGTTTAAAAATGATTGCTTGAGATGGTATTTTGTTGTGGGTACACTTCCATAAGAATAGTTTGATTTTGGCGGGGGGGGGGGGGGATAGGAATTTTCCAAATCCAGCTCCACAACAAGTTAGGCTCTTCGGTTTGGTTTTGTTCCTGCTTGGATAGAAAAATGTATGTTGACTTGACTGAGCAGATACCAACATGCTGACTTGTCTTGAGTTGCATTGAAGTCAGAGATGGGAATTGCATGTATTTGTTTAATGAATAATGATAGATATAGGAAATTCAAAACTAAGATGATTGAGATTCCATTGTGAATTGGGTGAAAGAACATTTGAAACCTTTGTGTTGTCCTCCCGTGGCATTAAGGGTCCATGAAGTAGCCAAAGGTCTGTCCAGAAATTTGTGGATTGGCCATCTCCAACTATTCAACGAGTCTCTTTTGATAAAATAGAGCGACCTTTAAGAATGGCTTTCCAAGAGTAAGACCTATAATAGATGTCTTTAATTGCATATGCATAAAATTAGTTATTGATAGTAGGTAAAAAAGTGACATTAGTTGTGGGTCCAAAGAAAAACCAATTACAACTTACCGCTTAACCTTAATTGTGAAATTATTGTGAAAATATTTTGAAAGCAGTACTAAGAAGATCATATTCAATCCTATCAAAAAAAAAAAAAAATGATCATATTTAAACTTATTTTAGCTGGGCTTGACAAAAAATTTAAGTTCAGATTGTTCAAATTTTTATTGTAGACAAAACAAAAATAAACTTAAAAATATTATGTATAAATTTTTTTTGGACTAGGTCAAGAGATTCATTTGAACCCTTTGGGCCAGTCGTGAAGCCGCCCCAAGTTGACAATATTAACGAGTAATTTGAACAAGGCCCTACATTTCTAAAGGAGAAAATCATCACTACAAAAACGCGCTTTGGAGTTGTGTTTTTCAAAAAAGCAGCTCAAACACTGGACCTATAGCCGCGTTTACTAAACGCGGCTATAGACCCGCTCTGAAGCCGCGTTTTGTGATGTTGAGGCTGCATTTAGCTGGGTAGGGCTATAGCCGTGTTTTTGAAAACGCGGCTATAGACCCATCCAGGGATTTTTTTTTTTTTTTTTTTTTTTTTTGCAATATATCCAAAAGCTGCGTTTAATAAACGCGGCTTCAATATGTATAGAGCTGTGTTTTATTCAACGCGGCTTAAACATGTCTATAGCTGCATTTATTAAATGCAACTTAAACATTTATAGAGCTGCGTTTGATTCAATGCGGCTTAAAGCATGTCTATAGCTACGTTTTGTTAAACGTGGCTATAGCTTTGGTATAAATAGAGAAAGGCGAAACCCCTAATTCCACTCTAGCCACTCTGTTCTCGAACACCCTAACGAAATTTGCCTTTGACTCCCAATCCCTCACTGCCGATCCATGCCTCCCTGCCACTGATCCTTCTCACCGAGCCACTGCCGATGAAGCCCAGACCTCCATTACCTAAACACTCTCTCCATCGCCAAGCGTCGATCTGCTATCTCCTCCATCACCAAGCGCCAATCTGCATTAGTCATAGATAGAAGCCCTTTCTGCTCTTCTTCTTCTCCTCCTTTTAAGACCCAACTCAACACATAATACAAGAAGTTGTTGCGCTTTTCAACGGTCAGCTTTTCCCTCCCTCTCTTTTTTCATTTTTTGGTAAAAATCTCTCTCCCTTTCCCGCTTTTGCTTTCTTGTTCTATGCAGATCTTCTATATATATATATATATATATATATATATATTATTGTTATTATATGCCTTATATTAAACAAAAACATATGAAGCGGTGCCTATATCAGTTCTTGTGTTTTGTACATCACAGGACTATGTTGGGGTTTGTGCTTTAGTTCGGTTGTTGTGTCTATCTTTGATTTTTATTTTTTTGGATGATGTGGGTTCATATTCTTGTTTGGTTGCTTTGTGGAATTGCTTGATTGGTATGTGTTTTGAAATATTTTATTTTACCCACCAGTTGTTTGATGAAAAGCCCATATGGGGTTCACACCTTATTGATTTTTTTTTTTTGGGACCTACAGAAGACCATGTTTACCACCCTTAAAATGGTTTTTTTATTTCTATATTTTTTTTTTTTTTGGTTAATTTCTTCTTCCTGGAGATTGGAAGGAACAAAATAAAATGAGTATGATGGATTGTGTGTGTGTGGGTTAGAGAGAGAAAGAGAGACAGATGTATAAAACACGCATTTCTGTGACATTGTAGGAACGAAATAAAATGAGCTGAGGCCATTGTTATGAACGTGATTGAAATGTTTTCGCAAATTTATTAGGATGAAACTACTTTCTCATTATCTCTTAATGTTTAACTAAAAGTTTGCATATTTGCTGTCATCTTTACTATTACTAGAATGTTTTACCGTTTTCCAATGCTTATTTTTTCTAAGAACATGCATGGTTAAGGCGTTAAGTTCTTTTTGGTTTAAATTCTAAAAATTGTGGAAGTCTCATCTGTGTGATCTTCCTTGTTTTGTTTCTATATAGTCTTGCTATTATTTCTTTGTTGAACATTTTTAATTGTTTATTCTTAGTTGAAGGCTGCCATGGTTAGAATTTGTTTTACTTTTTTATGTGACCTTGGATTTGAAGCATGGTATGGATCGTGGAAATTATATTAGCATTTTTCTTTAGTTCCATCTTAGTCCCTCAAATCTGAATGGAGCCAAAGAAACCTTTTGGTCAATCACCTTAATAATTTGTGAAATAGTTTCCTAATATTTTAATGATTTTTTCATTTGATAACTATCATCTTTGGCGGTGACCTGCCTATGCTATCTATAGGTATTACTATTTGAAATATTCATTTGTTTCTCACTGGATTAGTCTTCTTGTCCACGCATTAGAGAGAAACTCTGAGATTGGAAGAAAGTTTAAACCACATAAAGGTATAGCCGTATAGGACAATAGAAGGTACCATCTTGCTTCCAGATGTGTAATCTGCTAAATATAGTTCTTTCACTTTCAAAGATTGGGTGGTCCTTCCAACTTGCTTCCACTTAATGTTTAGTTTTTTAAGTTTTAATTTCAAACCTTCCCTTTATTATTCAATTAAATAACTTACTAACCATCTAGTTTAAAAATATCACATCTAGAATCACAAATAGTCTACTCTAGGCTTATGCATGAATCTCCGGATTAATGATAATTACAATCAAGAATCTTTTTTTATTATTATATATAAATATGATAGAATTTTAATGAGGTCTGCTTTGAAATTTATGGGGGCTACATATGGACATCATTCTCAATGGACAAACCTTCTCAATTCCCAATGGACACTGTTGTGATATGCCTCGGTCTGGCAACTTCTTTCTTCTTTAACGAAAATTAAATTAATTTTTTTTTATTTTAAGTGAGGAGAGCTTGCTGGCAAATTCTACTAGGGAGATTCTTTTTTCATTTATTTTTTTAGTTGTTGTTGAGATTAATTTTTTGTATAATACTAGGTATATGCAAATCATTTCTATGCATAAAAAAAAAAGGGTTACTTTCAGGTGTATGTGGGGTTCACTATGTGAGTCTCAAGAGTTCCAACTCATACTAATATCTTAAAAGAATGTTACATATATTAATTTCGTTGCATAAGTATATTATTTGATTTCTAAATATTCTCCCACTCTCTTTTTTTTTCTCTAAAAAAAATATATTCTCCTGATCACTACATCTTCTCTTATAAAAACAATCTCTAAACGGTGAAACGCTACTCTATATAAATAAATAAATAAATAAACATATATTTCTTTGCATATAAATCTCTCTTTATATGAAGAATGGATTTTTTTTTTTTTAAATGTTAAACAAAAAAGTGACATAAAAGATATTACAAAATTAAATATATAAGTCTTACAAATTAAATATTTTTTCCATTTTTTTTTATATCTTTGAATAAAAAATAAATAAATAAAACTGTGCTATTGAGTAAATAGCTAGGATATAGTTAGTTTGAAAATGACTTGCCCTTCATGTACATACTTTCACACTTTCTCATTTCCTATAAATTGAACACATTCACCCTCCATTCTTAGCAACCATCTCCTTGACAAATACTGTGCTTTGCAATCTTCTTCTTCTTCTTCTTCATCAATTTCTTCATCTTCAAATTCGTATTTATCTTCTCCATACTCTTTGGTAAGTTCTTTTACGTGAGCATGCATTATATTTTGTTAACTTTATTGAGTTGGAAATATAATTTGCAAGAGCCTCATCTTTTCCCACCCCATATTGTATTTAATAACTACTTTAAATGTTTAATAACTCATCTTGTTCAAGTTGTTGTTTTTCTTCTTTTGTCTTTGTTCTTTTCTAATGGTAATAAATTAGGCACGTATAACATTATAAAAGTCTTTTGTTGTATTTCTTGGTTAGTAAGATGTTGAAATCATGTTGAAATCTCGGGTGCCTTTTAAGTTCGCTTTAAGAAATTCAGTAGTTATAGTCACAAAGTTATTATGATTCTATCCATGTTTAATTAATATTTTGATGGGTTCACTTAACTTCACTAATGAAATTGCGCTAAAGGTTAGGAAACTACTATTCAAGTGAAAGTTTCACAAATAGAAAATATTTTTCTAGGTTCAATGGAAAATTTTCAAAAGTCAAGTGGTAGGAGCTATGGTCTAAATGATCTGTATTTGAAATTGAATGGATATGCACACTTTGGTCTAGCTAGTGAGTGAGTTGAGGGCGTTGTATACATTGGCCTACGACCATGGCACTACTTATGATTTAACTATTAAATATGATATAATACACTACAAGAAAAACAAGCTATAAACCACACTACTTCTTCTGCAACCATAAAAAATGTTATTACCTCCACCAATATTGGTACTATTGCCACCAAAACTCAATACAAGAAATAATGTTTATTTCAATAGAAAAAAAAAAAAAAATTTTTGTTGCAATAACATTAGAGTCATTGCAATAGTTAATACGGGGTGTTGCAATAAAATTTGAGTTAATAGGTTTGTGTAACAAAAAATTTTGTTGCAATAAACTCCAAATATTTTAATGACAACTTTGATGCAATGATATCTTCATTGTAATAGCTAATTACTTCATTTTGTCATTACAATAGATTATAAAATAATTGATACTAGGTTATTGCAATGATATATTCGTTGCAATTTCATGTTTGTCATTGCAATAGATTGCAAAAGATAACTTCGTTGCAATAATTGATACCAATTATTGTAATGATAACTTCGTTGCAATAAACTATTAGTTTGAAATTTTTGTTGTAATAGATTGCAAAAATAATTGGTATCAATTTATTATAACGATTTCTTCATTATAAGTTATTACAACAATTTTCCTAAGCAACCGAAAATATAAGTTATTTTAATTTATTATTGTTAATGCAATAATTTAACACTTTTAAGTTACTATTGTAACAATTTCAACTTATAGATGCAATATTTTGTCTTATATTACTATATATATTTTGTTGTATTAACATTTAATGTAATAGAATTATTTTAGTGTAGTGACTGCTGCCATCACTTCCATAGTTGCCACTATCCTAGGAGGACTAAGCTTGAAGATGATTTTGACAAGACCTGCATATTGATCCTCCCGATTTTAATTTTTGGAATCATCTTGCTATGTGTTTTCTTAATTGCAAAGGGGTTTCTCGGTTTTGATGTATAGTTTCAATCCGAGGTCTAAGTGGATTCAAGCTCTTTCCTATCAATTTCCAATATTTCCTACCCACAAACCACCACAAAATTCAACATGCAGCACTACAAAAAACGAGGGCTATAGCCGCGTTTAAAAAATGCAGCTATAGAACCTTAAAACGCAGCTACAGGCTATAGCCGCGTTTTCCATAGCCGTGTTTCCAAACGAGGCCTATCCTGCACGACAATAGCCCCCTACGGGGGTTTATAGCCACGTTTTTATAAACGCAGCTAGAGGTCCCCCTATAGCTGCATTTTTTAACCCTTATAGCTGCGTTTTTCCACCTCCTACAAGATGAGGCCTATATCTGCATTTTGTTAAAAACGCGACTAACAAAACGCAACTATAGACCCACTTTGAGCTGCATTTAAAACACGGCTATGGGCTAAGACCTATAGCTGCGTTTTTTAAAACGCGGCTATAGACCATCTTTGGTCTGCGTTTACAAACGCGGCCCAAGCCCCATACATTGGGTTTTTCTATAGCCGTGTTTTTAAAAACGCGGCTATAGGTTTTTTTTTTTTTTTCCTTTTTTATTTCTTTCTAAATTTGTAATTCTTGCCCAAAACAATTGCCAACACTCAATAGATTAACCATGTCACTTGACAACATGCACACTAGGAAAACTTTTATAACTTACTTCTAAGTATTACTTATGAAAATTGATTGTACTCCTAAAAATGTGGCAATGCATTTCAATGTCATCCACATAAGTGGAAACAATGTCATAAACATCCCACAAATTGAACTGCTCATAAAAGAACTAGTCAACCAAAGAGTACAACTTACAAGCAAAATGGCCTAAGCACACATTCAAGAAGAAAAACAATATCTCAAAATTTATAAGAACCACAACCTAAATTTATGAACACAAGGAGACATAAAATTAGAATGATCAAAAACCATATCTCAAAATCTTCAAATCTACTATTTATATCCCACAAGCATACAAAATCAACATAAAAGATATTAAAAATTAAATATATAAGTCTTATAAATTAAATATTTTTTCCATTTTTTTTATATCTTTGAATAAAAACAAAATAAATAAAACTGTGCTATTGAGTAAATAGCTAGGATATAGTTAGTTTGAAAATGACTTGCCCTTCCTGTACATACTTTCACACTTCCTCATTTCCTATAAATTGAACACATTCACCCTCCATTCTTAGCAACCATCTCCTTGACAAATACTATACTTTGCAATCTTCTTCTTCTTCTTCTTCATCAATTTCTTCTTCTTCTTCTTCATCAATTTCTTCATCTTCAAATTCATATTTATCTTCTCCATACTCTTTGGTAAGTTCTTTTACGTGAGCATGCATTATATTTTGTTAACTTTATTGAGTTGGAAATATAATTTGCAAGAGCCTCATCTTTTCCCACCCCATATTGTATTTAATAACTACTTTAAATGTTTAATAACTCATCTTGTTCAGGTTGTTGTTTTTCTTCTTCTGTCTTTGTTCTTTTCTAATGGTAATAAATTAGGCACGTATAACATTATAAAAGTCTTTTGTTGTTTTTCTTGGTTAGTAAGATGTTAAAATCATGTTGAAATCTCGAGTGCCTTTTAAGTTCGCTTTAAGAAATTTAGTAGTTATAGTCACAAAGTTATTATGATTCTATCCATGTTTAATTAATATTTTGATGGGTTCACTTAACTTCACTAATGAAACTGCGCTAAAGGTTAGGAAACTACTATTCAAGTGAAAGTTTCACAAATTTTCAAAAATCAAGTGGTAGGAGCTATGGTCTAAATGATCTGTATTTGACTTTTGAAAATTTTCCATTGAACCTAGAAAAATATTTTCTATTTGTGAAACTTTCACTTGAATAGTAGTTTCCTAACCTTTAGCGCAGTTTCATTAGTGAAGTTAAGTGAACCCATCAAAATATTAATTAAACATGGATAGAATCATAATAACTTTGTGACTATAACTACTGAATTTCTTAAAGCGAACTTAAAAGGCACTCGAGATTTCAACATGATTTTAACATCTTACTAACCAAGAAAAACAACAAAAGACTTTTATAATGTTATACGTGCCTAATTTATTACCATTAGAAAAGAACAAAGACAGAAGAAGAAAAACAACAACCTGAACAAGATGAGTTATTAAACATTTAAAGTAGTTATTAAATACAATATGGGGTGGGAAAAGATGAGGCTCTTGCAAATTATATTTCCAACTCAATAAAGTTAACAAAATATAATGCATGCTCACGTAAAAGAACTTATCAAAGAGTATGAAGAAGATAAATATGAATTTAAAGATGAAGAAATTGATAAAGAAGAAGAAGATTGCAATGCACAGTATTTGTTAAGGAGATGGTTGCTAAGAATGGAGGGTGAATGTGTTCAATTTATAGGAAATGAGAAAGTGTGAAAGTATGTACAAGAAGGGCAAGTCATTTTCAAACTAAGTATATCCTAGCTATTTACTCAATAGCACAGTTTTATTTATTTTGTTTTTATTCAAAGATATAAAAAAAAGGAAAAAATATTTAATTTGTAAGACTTATATATTTAATTTTGTAATATCTTTTATGTCACTTTTTTGTTTAACATTAAAAAAAAAATTCCATTCTTCATACAAAGAGAGATTTATATGCAAAGAAATATATGTTATTTATTTATTTATTTATATAGAGTAGCGTTTTCACCCTTTAGAGATTGTTTTTATAAGAGAATATTTAGTGATCAGGGGAATATATTTTTTTTAGAGAAAAAAAAAATAGAGTAGGAGAATCTTTAGAAATCAAATAATATACTTATGCAACGAAATTAATATATGTAACATTCTTTTAAGATATACGTAGGAGTTGGGACTCTTGGGACTCACACAGTGAACCCCACATACACCTGAAAGTAACTTTTTTTTTTTTTTTTCGATGCATAGAAATGATTTGCATATACCTAGTATTATACAAAAAATTTAATCTCAACAACAACTAAAAAAATGAAAAAAGAATCTGCCTAGTAAAATTTGCCAGCAAGCTCTCCTCACTTAAAATAAACAAAAATTAATTTAATTTTGCGTTAAAGAAGAAAGAAGTTGCCAGTCCGAGGCATCACACAAGAGTATCCATTGGGAATTGAGAAGGTTTGTCCATTGAGAGTGATGTCCATATGTAGCCCCCATAAATTTCAAAGTAGACCTCATTAAAATTCTATCATATTTATATATAATAATAAAAAAAGACTCTTGATTGTAATTAACATTAATCCGGAGATTCATGCATAAGCCTAGAGTAGACTATCTGTGATTCCAGATGTGATATTTTTAAACTAGATGGTTACTAAGTTATTTAATTGAATAATAAAGGTAAGGTTTGAAATTAAAACTTAAAAAACTAAACATTAAGTGGAAGCAAGTTGGAAGGACCACCCAATCTTTGAAAGTGAAAGAACTATATTTAGCATATTACACATGTGGAAGCAAGATTGTACCTTCTGTTGTCCTATACGGCTATACATTTATGTGGTTTAAACTTTCTTCCACTCTCAGAGTTTCTCTCTAATGCGTGGACAAGAAGACTAATCCAGTGAGAAACAAATGAATATTTCAAATAGTAATACCTATAGATAGCATAGGCAGGTCACCGCCAAAGATGATAGTTATCAGATGACAAAATCATTAAAATATTAGGAAACTATTTCACAAATTATTAAGGTGATTGACCAAAAGGTTTCTTTGGCTCCATTCAGATTTGAGGGACTAAGATGGAACTAAAGAAAAATGTTAATATAATTTCCACGATCCATACCATGCTTCAAATCCAAGGTCACATAAAAAAGTAAAACAAATTCTAACCATGGTAGCCTTCAACTAAGAATAAACAATTAGAAATGTTCAACAAAGAAATAATAGCAAAACTATATAGAAACAAAACAAGGAAGATCACACAGATGAGACTTCCACAATTTTTAGAATTTAAACCAAAAGGAGCTTAACGCCTTAAGCACGCATGTTCTTAGAAAAAATAAGCACTGGTAAATGGTAAAACATTCCAATAATAGTAAAGATGACAGCAAATATGCAAACTTTTAGTTAAACATTAAGAGATAATGAGAAAGCAATTTCATCCTAATAAATTTGCAAAAACATTTCAATCACGTTCATAACAATGGCCTCAGCTCATTTTATTTCGTTCCTTACAATGTCACAGAAATGCGTGTTTTATACATCTGTCTCTCTTTCTCTCTCTAACCCCCACACACACACAATCCATCATACTCATTTTATTTTGTTCCTTACAATCTCCAGGAAGAAGAAATTAACAAAAATAAAAAATAGAAATAAAAAAACCATTTTAAGGGTGGTAAACATGGTCTTCTGTAGGTCCCATAAAAAAAATCAATAAGGCGTGAACCCCATATGGGTTTTTCATCAAACAACTAGTGGGCACGATCAAACACTTCAAAACACATACCAATTAAGCAATTCCACAAAACAACCATTTTCGGGGTGGTAAACATGGTATTCTGTAGGTCCCAAAAAAAAAAAATATATATATATATATATATCAATGAGGCATGAACCCCATATGGGTTTTTCATCAAACAACTGGTGGGCAAAATAAAATATTTCAAAACACATACCAATCAAGCAATTCCACAAAGCAACCAAACAAGAATATGAACCCACAACATTCAAAAATAAAAATAAAAATCAAAGATAGACACAACAACGAAACTAAAGCACAAACCCTAACATATTCCTGTGATGTACAAAACACAAGAATTGATATGGGCATCGCTTCATATGTTTTTGTTTAATATAAGGCATATAATAACAATAAATATATATATATATATATATATATATATATATATATATATATATATATATAGAAGATCTGCATAGAACAAGAAAGCAAAAGAGGGAAAGGGAGAGAGATTTTTACCAAAAAATGAAAAAAGAGAGGGAGAGAAAAGCTGACCGTTGAAAAGGGCAACAACTTCTTGTATTATGTGTTGAGTTGGGTCTTAAAAGGAGGAGAAGAAGAAGAGCAGAAAGGGCTTCTATCTATGACTAATGCAGATCGGCGCTTGGCGATGGAGGAGATAGCAGATTGACGCTTGGCAATGGATAGAGTGTTTAGGTAATGGAGGCCTGGGCTTCATCGGTAGTGGCACGGTGAGGAGGATCGGTGGCAGGGAGGCATGGATCGGCAGTGAGGGATTGGGAGTCAAAGGCAGATTTTGTTAGGGTGTTCAAGAACAGAGAGGCTAGAGTGGAATTGGGGGGTTTACCTTTCTCTATTTATACCAAAGCTATAGCCGCGTTTAACAAAACGCAGCTATAGACATGCTTTAAGCCGCATTTAATCAAACGCAGCTCTATAAATGTTTAAGCTGCATTTAATAAACGCAGCTATAAACATGTTTAAGCCGCGTCGAATAAAACGCAGCTCTATACATACTGAAGCCGCATTTATTAAATGCAGCTTTTGGATATATTGAAGAAAAAAAAAATCCCTAGATGGGTCTATAGCCGCGTTTTCAAAAACGCAGCTGTAGCCCTACCCAGCTAAACACAGCCTCAACATCAGAAAACGCGGCTCTAGTGGTGGGGCTGCGTTTTTGTAAAACGCAACTCAAATAGTACCCTGAAGCTGCGTTTTTGAAAAACACAACTCCAAAGCGCGTTTTGTGTAGTGATGGTTTTCTCCTTTAGAAATGTAGGGCCTTGTGCAAATTACTCGTTAATATTGTCAACTTGGGGCGGCTTCACGACTGGCCCAAAGGGTTCAAATGAATCTCTTGACCTAGTCCAAAAAAAATTTATACATAATATTTTTAAGTTTATTTTTGTTTTGTCTACAATAAAAATTTGAACAATCTGAACTTAAAGTTTTTGTCAAGCCCAGCTAAAATAAGTTTAAATATGATCATTTTTTTTTTTTTTTTTGATAGGATTGAATATGATCTTCTTAGTACTGCTTTCAAAATATTTTCACAATAATTTCACAATTAAGGTTAAGCGGTAAGTTGTAATTGGTTTTTCTTTGGACCCACAACTAATGTCACTTTTTTACCTACTATCAATAACTAATTTTATGCATATGCAATTAAAGACATCTATTATAGGTCTTACTCTTGGAAAGCCATTCTTAAAGGTCGCTTTATTTTATCAAAAGAGACTCGTTGAATAGTTGGAGATGGCCAATCCACAAATTTCTGGACAGACCTTTGGCTACTTAATGGACCCTTAATGCCACGGGAGGACAACACAAAGGTTTCAAATGTTCTTTCACCCAATTCACAATGGAATCTCAATCATCTTAGTTTTGAATTTCCTATATCTATCATTATTCATTAAACAAATACATGCAATTCCCATCTCTGACTTCAATGCAATTCAAGACAAGTCAGCATGTTGGTATCTGCTCAGTCAAGTCAACATACATTTTTCTATCCAAGCAGGAACAAAACCAAACCGAAGAGCCTAACTTGTTGTGGAGCTGGATTTGGAAAATTCCTATCCCCCCCCCCCCGCCAAAATCAAACTATTCTTATGGAAGTGTACCCACAACAAAATACCATCTCAAGCAATCATTTTTAAACATGCTACTCAAGCATGTCCCAGATGTGGCCTTTAAGAAACAACAATACATCTACTTCGAGACTGCTCCTTCCCAAGGGATTTGTGGCTCACTTTCTCTCCTTACCATCCTACTCCCAGCTAACTTCTTCAATCTTCCTATCCACCAATGGTGCAAAACAAATACTAATACAAAAATCTCAGTAAACAACATTCCGTGGTACATCCTCTTCCCTTTCATCCTGCGGTCCATTTGGTTAAGTCGTGACTCTCTCATTTTCAACAATAAGTATGTCACTCTGTCTTGGCTACGCAAAACAAGGATACTTCATGCCATTGAATTCTTCTATTTAAGTATGCATCCTAAACTTCAATACCCGACCATCAACACTATATTTATTGGATGGAAGCAACTCCCTTCCCCTTCCTTGCTCTTAACGATGGTCGCTCAAAAGGAAACACGGGTCATGCTGGAGCGGGAGGAATTTTACGAAATCATTAGGGTAAATGGATAGGAGGCTTCTCAATTAACATAGTTATTACTCATAGTATGATGGCAGAACTTTGGGCAATCCGAGAGGGTTTAAAATATGCTTGGAACAAAAGGTGCAAATTTATACACCTACAGGTGGATTCCAAATTGGCACACAATTGGATTACAGACACGAACTCATTCTCTCCATGGGAGGTGGTATCCTCACAAACATTAAACACACACATTTATTATCAGACCAAGTTTGTCACCTAAGTTCGACAATAATTTCCTCCACTCTGTTACTTTTCTCTAATTCTTTCAATTTCTTCTTGTTGGTGATATCTTTGTTAGTCTTCTATATTTTCTCATTCATGGTTAGATTTATGCTTTTGGAATGGAATGCTTGCGGTACGATTTACTAATAAACTGTGTTTGGAGTCTAGTTTTGTTTCTCTACATAAAATTTAGACAAACAGATTAATTTTTCTTCATTGTTTTACCATAAAGTATTTGGAAATTTTGTAAACTGTGTTTGTGGTCTATTGTATTTGTATTAGTCACGAATCCTGAGCCTGTTGCATTTGCTTGCTTCTTGGGCTGTACGAGACTCCACTTATAACGTTTAAAAAATCAATAAAATCAAATCGGCCCAATGGGTTCTGATTTTTAAACTTGGGTTGGGTCCATCAACATGGCAGTAGTATACTGAATAGCCCGTCATGTCGTTTCCCCTTAAACTTTAATACCAACGTTTATATAGACAAAAGCTATGTAGCCTAAACATTTGAGCGAGCAAAATATGTTCAGTTTGAAGAGAAAAATTAAGGACTTTATTGATAACTTGAATTTTGCTTATGTCTCAACTTCCAATTGCAAAGCCATAGCAAAGTAAAGATTTGAGAGTTGCATGGAAAATGGGCTTTACAAAGCTAATCCTGAATAAGAATCTCAGACAGTGCTATCAATACTGAATTTGAAGGTTCTGAATTCAACTTGACAACATTATTGGATAACCATGGCGTAAACAAATTGAACTTTGCAAAGAGCATGCACATAAATTAGCTTAAACAACAAGAGCCATAGAATAAAATGCAAGGCATTTTGAATGCATCAGTGGAAAAATTAGCACCTCAAAATTTTTTGAACTAGTGCGTACACAAAAAAATCCCTCACTTAGCATACTTTCAATATATACATGCCAAGAATGTCAAAACCATGCGCAACGGCAACCTTACGGCTGTCTAACTGCCAGTCAAGGATGCAACTCAGCCACTTCTGTTGATATCTCTCAAGGTAAGAACCAAACCATTCTCAATCAATTATAAATTCCAAACCTTCTTCCCTAATTTTGCAGAAAGAGAGCACCCATTTGCATCCAGAAAAGGCAATTATATTGGACTTGCTCTTGATATCTGCAGAGACAAAGCTTAAGTCACTAATGGTATCATGTCCATCTCACCTCATATGAAAGAAAAAACAAAACAAATCTTGTTTGTTTGGTATGCAATGCATCTAAATGACCACCCTAAAACAATAAAGACAATTTCAGAATAACAGTAAGTCATCTTATGGGAGAAAGATCCCAGATAGGCTTCAAATCATGGGAGAGGTGAAGAACTATACTGATAATGATAGCATAAAGATACTAAAGAAATATAAACATACTATCAGAAAATTTTGGCACAACGATATTAACCAACAAATCCCTAATTATTACGGGTTTATCAATAAAAACTATTAGGGGTAGAACCAAGGTTGTTAAAAACAAAATTCAACAAGCATAAGAACTGAATCAGCAAGATAATTAGTATCATGAATGTGCTTTTACCATCATGAACTTATGTCATCAAAAATCAAGTCTTGATTTCTCCTCCCCAAACAAGTTCATTGCTTTAGTACAAATACAGCTTCACCAGAAAACCTTGGCATCAATTCAAACAGATTGTAAACAATTTTTGTTTCTTTCCACAATAATTTTAACTAAAGTTTACAGCACTCCTAGTATTTTTGTTGGTTTTAAAATCTCCTTTTATCAACTTAATCTACCAAGTCATACTAAATTCTCCCATCAATAAACATCAGAAAAACACTAGATCCAAGATATTCTCATCACTTAATTCTTGTCCCCCTTTTTATTAGAATTATTTAAGTAAGAAACATACAACAGTTTCCTCCAAAATATATATATATATATATATATATATATATATATATATATATATTCCTCGCATTCATTATTGAAAGCCAATCACACGTTACTGGTTCCTTTTCCTTTTTCCACATTATATAACTCACATTCTTATGCACCCACTCTATTGTAAAGCTTGCTTTATCCCTTCTTCTTTTAACTTAAATTCTCCCCCAAATCATGATAAAGGATATGACAATGAATTGGCTACACTGTCAACACAACTATTAATGTTCAATTTTGGGATAGAATTGTTTACTTCAGTTTTTCCTTCAACCCAGAAGTTATTTATTAATATTATAAATTTATAATGGAGCCACCAAATGCATTATATCAACACTGGCTGTGACACCCAGAAAATCAAAGAGAAAAACAAGACGATAAAAGATTTAATACCTTCCACATTTCGGATGAAGCTCGCTCATATGTAACTTTGCTCATTTTCAAGCATAATAGAAGTCCTGAATGGAACTCATAGCAACAAAGATAAAAAATTATATCTCAAGAAAATTAAAACAATGGAGGAAAAGAAAAGAATAAAAGGAGAGAGAGAGAGACAACAATAATTGCATTTTCGTTTTGACTAAACAGGTAGTCAATAACCAAGGTACCTTACTACTCCAAAGAAATGTAGACAAGTCAGTTAAAATAGGTAATGGAAAACTTAGACTGCTAAAATTCTCCATCCCACAAACTGGTTCTTTCATGTACATTTTGAATTGGAAAATTATGATTTTTTATTTTATATTATATGATTCTTTTAAAAGTAATTTGAAATTTTTATTAGAAAGAGGAGAAACCTTGGTATACAAGTTTTATAAAGAGTCTCCTAAAAAATTACAAACAAATATCGTCAAGGAAATCCACAAAAGAAAGAGAAGAGATGTTGCTGGTCGCATTAGGTCAATCACAACAGATTATGCAGAACTACACATTTTTACTTGAGAGTAGATAACTCAATGCTGTTGAATGTAAGGTTTTCTCTATCTGCATAAGGCAAAGCACGGCACCACTCCAAATTTGCACTGATTCTATGTTTTCCAAACATTCCTTGCCAACAAAAAAACACAAGCACTATCACACATATAATTGAAAACATCTCAAAAAAAAAAAAAAAAGAAGAGATCAAGTCCTTGGCTACTGCACAATGAAATAGCAAGTGATCAGTAGCCTCCCCCAGCTCCTTATGCACATACAAAAGTGATCCACTAGAATGATATTTTGTTTAATCAAGTTATGCACATTTAGATTTTTTTTTTTTTTTTTAAAGATGTGGAAGCTCACCAAGGCTGATGTGGATCCCTTTGGACCCAACCCTAGGGAGTAAACCATGGATACAAAACTCCACCCGCCAATTAGAAAATTTTCCCAAGGCTGATGACCAAAAGAAAAAGGTTATCCTTTCTAGAAACTCTAAAACCCCCAAATACTCCACAGTAATTTCATGCCAATAGATCCTCTTAATGCCTCATAATGCAAAGTACACTGAATAGACCACCAAGCCTTTTTTTTCAATGTAACCTATCAGCCACTTCAGTTTTGGCATATTAGAATATAGTAGATTGGAAAGAAGGGAAAATGCAAAAGCACCCCTGAACTTAGGATCAAACTCAAACTGAATCTGTGGTCTTTTAATTCAAAATTATAAACCACTGAAGTTTGGGAAATTTTCAAATTGATCACTCAGTCTCACTTTCGTAAGCTGAACCGACATGTGTTTATGTTAATAAAAAATTATTTTAAAGCAAAATTTAATTCTAAAATCATTTTAAAAATAATTTCATTTTCCCCCCTTTTTTCTTCTTCCTCTCTGCCCTCTATTGCCACACAACACACCCCACCCATCACCCCCCCCCCCCCCCCCCCCCCCCCCCACACAAAAAAACAACCACTAACAACTCTGGTAACCAAGAACCACCACCAAATCCAGCCATTCCACCAAACTAGCAACCTCATTCTCCCAATAACCAAAAAAAATGGAATAAGAAGTAAAAACCTCGGATCTATCTCACCCCAATTCATGTTATTTAAACAACTCGTTTGACCATTAAGTAAGTCATGTGACTAAAAGTACACGTGGATGCTTATTTGACTTGGGGCAAAGTGGGTTGGAGTAACTTTTCTCCAAACCAAGTTCAAGTAAAATTCTGTCCATTTAGCAAAGTAACATCACAAACCATGTTACCTAACAAAACAAATCATACCCCAAATTTATTGTGCTGCACAAGTTCAGATTTTGAATGTTTGGCAGTCTTATTAGTAAAGCAGAATTGCATATGGCAGTGGTATTGCACAATGTACGGATTGTAGATGGTGGCAGTAAAGCGGAAGGTAGAGGATTTGAGTGAAAAGCAAGAACAACAATCAAGCCTTAGTTCCAAACTTTTGGGGGTTGGTTATGGTTCCTCAACATATTAATCAAGATTGACCACATGTATTCTCTACCACTATTCTATCCAAAGTCATACTCTCTATTATTTCCTTAATTGACATGTCATTTTCTACTATTTTTACTAATATTATTTCTCTTCCTCTACGTTTTTTTCATTCCATCAATTTGAATCAACTCTCTTTTTCACCTGTTCATTATTGCTCTCTTTCGAATATAACTAAACCATCTAAAACGACTCTCCCTCTTCTTTTCATCAAAGGTGGCCCCCTATCTTTAAGCAAATTTCCACATTTCAAATTCTATCTTCTGGTGCATTTACAATTTCCATAATCCATCTTAATATCCTCAGCTATACTCATTTTATAAATATTTTGCTTCTTAATAGCTCAGCATTTAGTATCATAGATATGTTAGAAGCATGCAGATAAATTTATCATATCCTAATAGCTTAAGCTCTTATCTTATGATTCATATCCTCTTTGATTTCTCCATTTTCATGAATTATTGATCCAAAATATTGAAAGTTCTTGCTCTTTAGTATCTCTTAACCATAAATTCTTACCACCTTTTCATCTTTGTCTCTACTTTTACTAAAATTACATTCTATGTGCTCTGTTTTAGTCCTACTTAATCAAATATATTTTAAAATTAAGATTTTTTTTAATTGAAATAAATCAAATGCACCACAAGTGATAGCCTTTTCCATCCATGAGGGTTATAATTTCAAATTAGAAGATCTTGGGCTAGCTTGATTTTGACTATTAGAAGATCTTGGGCTAGTTTGATTTTGACTTTTAAGTTTTAAGGCTTTTGCATTTTTCCCAAAAAATAACCCACCAACTCAAGTTCCCAATCATGAAAGGCACAACTAAATCTAAGACTCTTAGAATGGATCCCTCTTTTTTTTTTCCCCTCATTGAACTTTAAACAAGAATGTATAGAGGTAACTTTATCCACAAAAATCACAAATAAGTCAGAGAGTAATTCTTTAATGATGAAGTGTCCCCACATCACACATCATTCCAATTATGTTTGATATTTGTTTTATTTGGTGACTAATAACAACACATTAATGATAGGGAATTAACGTAGTTGAACCTAAAATTTGCCAGAGTAACATGAATATATTAGGAGACATCCTCATAGACAATAATATGATGCAGGAAGAAATGAGTGGCGGAGAATATATAAAATTTCTTAAGGGAAATCAAGATAGAAATACTAAAGTAAGAAGATGGGAAAGACTGAAGACACCACTTACTTGAGGAGAGAGAGTCAATCAACCCCTCTAATGGTCTACTTAGGGACTAACTCACCAACTAGAGAACCATTCTTTCAAGAGAAGCTCATAAGGCTTGCACCAAAAAATGATTCAAATCCACTCTCTACCATTCTCCTCACATTTACAAGGCTTTATGTAGTATCCCACTAGTGATCAATTTAACAGTTTTCGGCTTCAAACATATCATCTAAATAATCGATTTTTGAAATTGAAATAACTCAGTAGCACTGAGAGAAATCTTCAATTCTGATGCCATAATACACAAAAGGCTAGGAGCACTAAGTCATTATACCAAAGAAAGAAATAGCTAATATGCAGATAAAGAAATTGAAAAAAGAAAATGACTATTAAAATGTTGTTGCTCACCATAACATGCTAATGCTCCTGCTAATAAAAGTATTGCTATGGAAAAAAAGTCTACATACACCTGCATGATGAGTAAAATCATTGCCACATGGCTTCACTACATGTTAGTTATAAACAAAAACCAGAAATCTTCTATATCATTTAGAACACTAAACCTACTTTACCATGAGAAAAGACTTTCATTGACATTTTAAAGCAATTTACTAGAATAATATTCTATAATGACGTTAAAAGTCAAGCCACTAAGGCTAGTTTTTATACAAGCATGAGATGTAACGGGCAGCAGAACCATTTCTTACTAGCACCCAAATCTAGTAATAGGGTAATCAATTGTACTATCAATAGCGTTGGTCTAGTATCCAAAATTAACAAAAAAAATTGCGTTGAGCAAAAGATGAGAATGAATAATTAATACAAGTTACCCATTTCAAGTCAAAAGATAATTTATAAATACTGGCATAACCTCTCTCTTAAAGCCAATATTCTAACCACTAGATCTTCAAAAATCTCCTTTACTGCTAATAAAATAAGAGTTTTGCCTTCTACCAGCCCAACTTCTATATCTCTACTTTCACAAACTGCAACTGGAATCCTGACTAATTTACTCTATAAATTTACAGTTGCTATTTTCCCCAAATAGGTTACTAGAGATCTCATTTATAACAGATATGTTCCATCAATAGCTCATTATACATCTTTCCAGAGGTCTAGAACAATAGTTACATCTGTGCAGCATGATGGATTAAAATTAAATATACAAACATTAAGATGCTTTAATTCATGTTGCAGTAATGATGACTACATATAGTTCAACGTCAAAAAAGTACTCTGTTGAAGAACATTAACAAGTATTATATGACAATAACAAGATTGAGAAGATGCAAAGGGACTTCTTGTGGGGGGATTCGAAGACTCATTTGGTGGGGTGGAATAAGGTGTGTGCTCCTAAGGCGAACGGTGGATTGGGAGTAAGGAAAATAACTACTTTTAATCAAGCTTTATTAGGAAAATGGTTATGGCGGTTTAGGGTTGAGGAGAATTGTCTTTGGAGGAGGGTTGTAGCTTTGAAGTTTGGGGAAGAGTGGGGGGGTTGGTCTTCCAAGTTGGGTAGGGGTGTCCACGGGTGTGGCTTATGGAGAAGTATCCGAAAAGGCTGGGAGGTGTTTAGAAGATTCATTCAGTTTGAGATAGGGGTGGGAGATAGAATGAAATTTTGGACAGATCAGTGGTGTGGGGAGTTACCATTCCATATTTCCTTCCCGGTTGTGTATGGGATTGCTTATAATAGAGAGGCATCTGTGGCCTCTTCTCTCGAAAGGTTGGGGACTGAGGCTCGGAGAAGCTGGAATGTTCGCTTACTCAGGGATCCAAATGATTGGGAGTCAGGTGAGGTGGAGGATTTCTTTCGAATCTTGGGTTCTAATTTACCTAAATCTGAGCATGGCGACCGTATGAGGTGGAAGTTGTCTAAGAAGGGGGATTTTGACATCCGCTCTTTCTACAATAAACTTCGTAGTCCCCCGCCTATTATCTTTCCTTGGAAAGGTATTTGGAAGGTTAAGGCTCCTCCACGCATCTCTTTCTTTGTCTGGAATGCAACTTGGGAGAAGATTCTTACAGGGGACAATTTGCGGGGTAGAGGCTTTGATCTTGTTGACTGGTGCATTATGTGTCGATGTAGCGGGGAGACGGTGAATCATTTGCTACTCCATTGTGATAAAGCTCATCAGCTGTGGAGCTTGGTCTTTAGATCTTTTGGGATTTCTTGGGTTTTGCCAAGCTAGGTTGCAGACACGCTTCTTGGTTGGTGGAATTGGTTGGGAAAGCACTTTTCTAGCATTTGGAATTTAGCCCCTCTATGCCTAATGTGGTGTATTTGGAGGGAGCGAAATAGGCGTACTTTTGAGGACATGGATAAATCCGACGACCAGTTGCTAGCTTTCTTTTGTGGCTCTCTTTTTGATTGGTCTAGGGCTTGGGGACTCACCTCTAGTGATTCTCTCCCTTTGTTCCTTAGCTCTCTTCTTTGATCTTTGTTCTTTGTTGGTTGTTGTTTGTTTTGTTTTTTCTTGTTTGTTTCCCTCCTTGTATCCCTTTTCTGCCTTATGTTGCTTTCATGAGGTAGTTTCTCGAATATACATCTTTCTTACTTATCAAAAAAAAAGAAAAGTAGAACTAAAATTACTGTGTCCATACCCGAGTCACGACTGCAGAATCAACAGAATTCTTTCCCATCCAATCCAGATTATTACAGCACATGCCAACATTACAACAAAAACTAGTACAGTAACCTGGTAAGTAAGCCCTGAGTTAACAATAGATCTGGATAGATTAAATTTTCCAATGAGTACGAAACAATAAAATGAGGAATAATACAGAAATAACCAATCTTAAGAAGCAAGGGTAGATACTCAACAAGAAGCTTTTCATTGTATCCATACCAACATTACAATCTTTTGGCAGCTTCCAACATGGTGAAAGCGGAGGGGAAAACACTTTCTATGAGTATCTATTTTAGATGAATTTAACTTATTTGAGGTCTTATCCAATAAAGCTTCCTGAGAATTGCTGTCCTCATCTTCATCGTCCTCATCATTTGCCTGATGGCAAAGGTCAACCCTATAAAAAAACCCACCGGAGAAGCATAGAATGCTGCTCACAGGAAACACTAATCTGAAAGAAAAATTGTATGGCTATCAACTTGAAAATGAAAATATTCAGATATAACTAATTGAATGTAATCTTTTGATTATGAAACCATTGCACTTCTGGATATCTTGTTATGATGACTAATGGAAAACAAGTCCATAGAAATTAGTTATTGACATCAGTCCCAAACTTGTTGTGGAGCAGCTTTACCCCACCCCACCACAAAAAAACCTAACAAAAAGAAGAAGAAGAAAAGGCCCTACTTTAGATGTAATCAAATTACCACAAGAAAGAAATGCTTTATATATATATATATATATATATATATATATATATATATATCCAACATCACTGATGAAACTTCAGAATGGAAATTAATAAAGACTTCTTTATGATTTTTTTAATTGATAAGTTACACATGTACCCAATGGGTCTTGAACCCATGACCTCACCTTCCATCCCCTTATTATGGGAGAAGGAAATGCTAATTGAGCTATAGGTCATTGGCTTCTTTGTTAAGGTAATCTATTTATTATGACAATTTTTAATGAAATTCTGTTTGCACTGAAGCTGTATTCATCTATCATGAAATGAATAAAAAAACACATGCACCGTTGAAATACACGCACACACACAACAGATACATCATCCACATGCTACCAATATTATACTTGAGTTCATGGAGGTCAACACTTCCAAGATGAATCCAACAGCATGTGATAGTTGTAGATAATAGATTGAACTTCGCTAGAAAAGCATGGGATAGGAAAGATGCTGATAACTCATGCAGCATTATAAACTGCTGTTGCATTTTAAGAGAATTTCAGGAGTTGCAGAGAAAAGAAAAATAATGAATTCAAAACATAAAAAGATCATTGATGTTGAGAGCTCCAAATAGACAACTTCAAACTCAAGTTGAAGGAATCAAGAAAGGTTGACCAACCCCTAAAAAGCTTTCCGTTCCAGTATTCATCAAAGTTCAATGCACCAGAACCAATCTCCTCAAACCACAAGGATGAATTTTGATCAAACTCTTAAAGTATGAATATATAAATAAAAGAAGAAGAAAGAAGTCTCTACTCCCCTATGTTTTAAGCACCTTTAGACGAGTTGAGCAATCTCACTAACAGTGTTTTCTACTCCTCTGTTTTGTTCTTTAACTGGGTTGGGAAATGTTTTTTTGTTGGGGGGGGGGGGATGGGGGGATGTGGATAGTAGCTCATAGTTGCCATCCAAAACTTTAACCACAAATTGCTATTGATATTTCCTGTCATTCCTCTTCCTTTTAAGAACCCTTTTAATTGAAAGATGCATCTGTATATTAATTTAAAAAATTGGCTATTGCATCCATGAAATTCATGAACTCAAGACTTCATACGCTCTATAAGCTTGTATACTTCAGGATCCAAAATACTTCAATGTGCAAAATTGTATAGAGAAAATTATATCTTTAAGAAACAAAAATTCAGCATTAATTTGTGTAAATATTGTAATAAGGAAAACAATTTCAATTCAATGAATCAAATTGATCCAATGCTAAAGACAATAGAGTGATAGACCAGCTGTGACCAAGTACTGTGTAATTAACATTTCAAGGAAGCCATAAGTAACTCAAATTAACTTGTAGAAGCAATTTCCTTAAGTTTTGGATCAGCTTTTCCAATTTGCTGAAATTTATGCATCAATCTTAGACTCACTTCCTATATCTTCATTTTTGCCCGTTCCTCCTGGAAGCATATGTGATATGTCTATCAGCATTCTCTCTTCTCATTCTCATTCCAAGCAACCTCTAACATCTCATAAAATGCATTTTCAGTTCTATTTCTTCCTGCCTTGCGACTCATTTACCTCAACCTGTTGAACAAAGGACACTCATTTTAACTTAGGTTCCACAAGCTTAGAGGCACAATATTTTTTTTTTTTTAAGGACAGATACATAGCTTTCTAGATTAGTTCTTTTGGATTATATATAATCAAATATGTTGCCAATGTGCTCTAGCTCAAACCAAACCTCCTCCCCACATAAGAAAGGGTGGAGCGTAAGGCTGTGGGTTTGAAACTCCCCAGGCAATAGCTCTATCTATCAGTGGCACATCAGCTCCAAGAAGGTTGTGGACTAGTGGTGATGGTAAATGGTAATAATTCGACTGCTTCAGGATTAAGGCGGCGAATATCAATGGATACAAATGTAATCCAAACCAATTCACAATACAATCAAGAAGGCCAATTTTGAAGTGTATTGTATGAATTTTCAAACTCCCACCACCCAAAAAAGAAAATTTATCAATCATCATCCTACAAGTCAATCAACATCAAGAAAAAGCACCCAATTTCCAAACCCAAGAAATAAATCAATTTATAGAACAATACCCATAAAGCAAAATCTCAATCAAATGATCAAAACTGTGATGAGAAAGAACTAAAAACTCAAAATATAGCTCAAATTAATAAAAGAACGAGATTGAGCAAGAAGAGAGGAACCTGAGATTACGGTGACGCATTTTACAGGAAGCAGGAAGTAAGCGATAGGAAGGTGAGAAAAAACGAACATTTAAGTGGTTGCTGCTGGAGTTCAGTCCACTCATCATCCCTTGGCTCAAAAACCATGTACATAGCTTCACAGCCATTTTCAATCAAATCCAATGACACTCTCTCTCTTTCTCAATCTATATCAGCATGTAATAAAAGAGAGAAACACTAAGCAACCGAGTCCAAGTAAAAGATAGATAGAACAAATCTTGGCCACAACGATTATATATTTATACGAGAATCTAGAGAAAAGTTGACATATTAACATTACTGTACACACCACACAGTAGTACAGTGTTACTACTCTGTTTTATATACGTTTCTGACTCAACACTCTTTCTCTTTGTCTGGATTTTGAGTCTTGCTGTTGGTGTTGGCATCTTTGATTCGAGAAATGAATGTGTGACGGTACGTGCGGGTTTAACATGTGACAAAGACAAACGTTACTACCTTATCTGAAACGAATGAACCAACGGGTTGATTCCACATGGTCCGAGTCCGACGTAATGAATGGTGATGGGTTTGTGTTAAGGAAAAGGGCTTAGGTGAGGTCAACTGCAGCTTGTTTTTACTTGCTCCGGGGCTCGACTTGCAATCTTTACTTTGAGCTTGAAGCGACCTCTTAAAAATTAAAATAATTTCCTTATTGACTTGAGATTTGTGATGAGTGATGCAATCTACTATATATTTAAATGGTGTAAATTTTATTAATTATTTAATAGAATTATGAGTTTAAATAATCTTAATTGCCTTCTCAAAATAATAATAATAATAATCTTAATTCAATTGGAGAATTTAAGGTATTATGTGTGGGTTTGGATTCAGCGGAAATGGGTTTAGATTCAGCGTTTTCGCTGAATCCTGCGTTGCGTTTTTCTCCTTTTTTTTTTTTTTTTTTTTTTTTTTGCTTTTTTTTTTTGCTTTCACACGTTTTAGGGAGACAAAATTTACTGTTCATGAGACAAATGTCACTGTTCCAGTACTGTTCACACACTGTTCATGGGAGTCACAGCCACTTTATTCAGGAAAAAAATATATTAAAAATGGATCTCAGGGTACTATTCACACATTTAAAATTATTTTGCTACAGTGTTTTCAGTTTTCAGCAAAATAAATTGTATCCAAACGGACCCTATATTTAAGGATCAAGAATTAGGTACAGTATTTAGATGCTGTTACTTAAATTCCCTTCTTAAAATTCTACTATGTGAATTTTTTCTCATGGAATGGAAGTATATGTTTTAGTTAACTGGCCATATGGTTAAATTTTAAGAGGGAAACCTAAAAAACTGCACTTAAAGTACTGTCTCTAAGTTTTGTCCTATATTTAAGAAATATATATAAATTTATCTTCTTATATTTAGGCCTAACAAAATGATATTGATTTAACTATCTAACTTGACAAGATTCCTAAGTCTAACAGCTAGTTCGGGAAGAGGGAAATGAATGAAATAGAAAGGAATTAAAACAAGATTTAGAATATTCTTTCTTTCTTTTATTTGAGAGTTTTAGTAAAGAGAATGAAATTTTTTTTCATTTGTTTGTAAGTTTAAGTGAAAGGGAATGAAATAAGTAAAATGAAACACTCATTACTCTCTATTTCTTCAAAAATTTCAAATTTTCATTCCTTCTAAAAATTGAGAGAAATTGGAAAATTTTGAATTAAATTTAATGATTTTTTTTCTTAAAACTATCAAAATACCCCTATATATTCAATCATTTATTTTAATGAGCTTTTTTTTATATGAGATTTATTTTAATGAACTTGATTTCTCCTTCACTGAGTTTTGGGTTCAAGTTTAATTATGGCTTTGCCTCTCAATAGACAATTTGGGAGTCATCTTAAGATTGAAGTAGGATTTGATGTTACGTGTCCCTAATCACTGGATTTCCTCTTGAACAAGATAATTTACCATACTTGAGGGTTCCTTTAAATATGAAAAAAAAAAAAAAAAAATTGGGAAACTTTTGCCATGCATGTGATATGAGTGGCCATATATGAACAGAAAGTATTGCAGTAAAACAGGTGCTCAACTTATGATGAAGAAAGATGTAACATGTGGGATATATACTAAATGACCAAAAGTTGATAAATGAGAAGCTCAAATTGGCAGTGACTGGAGAAATTTGGGGAATTTACATAGATTAAATTTGGTTGCAACTTAGAGCATTCTCATCAAGAATGCTATAAAATATAGCATTTAGCATCTCAAAAAGTTACTTTATTCATTTTAACAACCCACTTTACAAAACATACTACATCAAAGGTTCTATTATTTTACCATTTCATTTAAATATTCTTTTTTTTATTCTTTCTTTATGTTTTCTTTATTCTTTCTTTATGTTTTCAATTAACTACCATAACTACCATAACTAACTACCACAAGTACCCTGCAACGTTACTGCAAAGTAGTATTGGAGAGAATTATTCTTAGCTTTTTTTTTTTTTTTTTTTGGAATTCATTCTCTTAGCATTCAATAATTGATAACATTCTTCGGTAAATTCTTCACATACACTGCCTTCACCTATACAAGACAAGCTTAAGTTCTTCAAGACCAATGCCCCAACAATAGACTGCAATGAAATTCAACTACAACCAAATCTTGAAAACTAGTTCAGAACAAAACAATACAAGGGTCTGACATATTTGAACAACTACTAAAAGATAGACATGTGGACCAGTCACAGACTCACAGATCATAGGTCCATACAATACAATAAGTGTATGCTACCCCTAAAAAGTCACCCATGAAGTTCCTCATCAGGGCTATCAAAATTATCAAGGGGGAAAAGCTAGTTGATTTGTTATTCTAATTTATGGGAACTACCCCCTTGTCCATTTTCCAATAGTGAAATTTATAGAAGCCACGATCTCATTACAATCAACTCCTACAGATCTAAAGAAATAATTAACTTAATATTATTTACCAACATCCGCTTTAAACATCTTTTGTTTTCCATGTGCCCACTAATAAGAATCCATAAAACACTAGCATCATTTATCAAAGAAACAATAATACGATGAAATTTTTCATCAAGTTTGAGATGTCAGCAACCAAAATTTTTTCCTGCCAACTTGGTGTGCAACTAAAATTACAGACTTGAGCTACTCTTTTACCATTACACATAAACAAAATTCTGCAGCAACCAAGCCATTTAGCTTTGACAGCATCTTCCACCACGGCTTCTTGAGTTGCTGCATTAGCTGTTGATGCTCCACTGCTGGCAGCAGATATCCAGTACAGAAATCCAGCAACTACCCAGTGTAGAAAAACCAGTGCAGAGGAAAAAACAGCAGTTAAATTAAACCAGTGCAGAATAAGAAAACAGCAGCCCACACTCCGCAGGCAGCAGCTATCCAGTGCAGAAATCCAACAGCTACCCAGTGCAGAGGAAAAAACAACAGTCAAATTAAAACTAGTGCAGAAATTCCAGTGCAGAGGAAAAAACAGCAGTTAAATTAAAACCAACAGAAACAATATCCAATATAGATGGGAGGAGGTAGTATCACATTACCTTAAAAGGAAACAAAATTCCAGTGCATTTGGCATTAAGTACTTAGCTATAAAAGTTCACATACATAACTCATATGAAAATACAATAAAAACTCACACACTTGAAGTTCCTACGACTCGCCATGTAATTGCCATAAATGATTGATAAGGTCCGATTGGAGTTGATAATGGATTTCTTGGTCTCTAATGCGTTGATGACTTTGGATGAATGCCATAAATCCATTTGCATGCTCACGTGACACTTGTATAGGAGGATTATTCACTTCATCAATTTGTTCATAATCGAAGTCTATCACTTCATTTTCATCTCGCTCATCTTCAACAATCATGTTATGGAGAACTACACACGCTTTCATGATTTTTTGGAGCATTTTAGGATAGAAAATTCGTGCAGGTCCACAAACTATTGCGAATCGTGCCTGTAGTACTCCAAATGCACGCTCAACATCCTTCCTATACGCCTCTTGGGCTTTTGCAAATAATTTTTTTTTTCTTCTTGTGGAGCTGGAATTGTCTTCACAAATGTTGCCCACTTTGGATATATTCCATCAGCAAGGTAATATCCCATGTTGTAGTTATTACCATTGATTGAGTAATTAACTGGAGGAGCACGTCCTTGTGCTAGCTCAGAAAATACAGGTGACCGTTCTAACACATTAATATCATTATTTGATCTAGGAAACCCAAAAAATGCATGCCATATCCAAAGATCATATGATGCCACTGCTTCCAAAATAATAGTCAGCTCACGAATATGACCACAATATTGACATTTCCATGCACATGGATAATTTTTCCATTTCCAATGCATGCAATCAATTGAACCTAACATACCTGGAAATCCACGCCTTTTGCCATGGGCTAACAATCTAGCAATATCTTCATTATTTGGCTTCCTCAAATATTCCTCAGAGAAAATATCAACCACAGCAGTAACAAATTTTTCCAAACTCTGTAAGGCAATGGTTTCTCCAATCCGCACATACTCATCCATAAAATCACCCGTTACTCCATATGCAAGCATCCTGAGTGCAACAGTGATCTTTTGAAAGGAAGATAACCCAAGCTTTTTGCCACCATTTCTTTTTTGAACAAAGTACGGATCATGAGCTTCTACCTTAGAAATAATATTGAGAAAAAGAGAACGGCTCATCCGAAATCTCCTTCGAAATACTTTGTCTTGATAAACTGGCGAGTCGGCAAAGTAGTCAAGGTAAAGCCTTTCATGGCCTGCCAAATGGTTACGTCTAATATAGGAACGACATTTTCGTGACGTTGAATCCATGATGTATTCTTCAATTATTTCATCATCATCGGAGTCATCAAGAAGCAATTTGCGAAGCAAAGAGCCACCCATGAATACTACCTTCAAGACAACAAATGAAGAGCAAATCATTGAAATAATCATTGAAGAGCAATTGGTCATTTACAATCTCTAACTGTCAAATTGACATTAATTAAAGGATAACAATACATAATGCCATTTCCAGACTGTCCAAACTTTGATTCTATTTTCAATGTGGGTGTTTAGCTCACAATACCAAGGGTTTCTTTTTAATTTTATATTTAGAGATGGAACCATTCAAAAGCAATAATATTGTAGTGTAAGCTTCTCTTCAGGAGATTGAAATAGAAAATAGAAAATCTGTAGACTTATCAACACATAGCAACTATCAGCATCAAAGAAGTTGACTTTGCTTCTTCAAGGACAATCATAGCATCAAAGAAACTAATCTCTCATTGCAAAGCATAATGTTACATGATCTGTCATAGAAGATATCATAAAATAAAACTCCATATCCATACCACTGATAATTCATTAAAAGACCCAATTCTTCCCAATGGAAAAGAGAAGATTTGTTCACTAACAATTTATAACATAATTACAACTTCAGGCACAGCTACAGCATTTTCACGGTAAGTGCTGAAATGACCAATTTCATCCTAGTAAACCAGAATTGTAGCATTAATTTCAAAAAGTAAAAGGAACATTTTTATTTTGTAATTTAGAAAAAAGGGTTAGCTGTAGAACAGAGCTAACTATTACACTAAATTTAATGTCACAATTATTTGTTGCAACATATCTGAATAAGATTGAATATAACCACTAAAAAATATGGCGTCAACAAGCTCCTAGAGAAGGCAAAAGAACAACCAGCTAGCTGGCAGCATTTCCTTTTATAATTACTCTGAAATAATGTAACAAGAGACACATGCACACCCTTATACACAACTAGCAGATCCTATTATTTAAATGGCACCAAAATCTCAAAATCTCAATATCATTCACATTCATATAACATAGCTCTCACACTGTTATTTTACACAAAGCAAGTAAATATCAAAGAACACAATGATCTAATACATTCCTTTTTTATATATAATATAAAATAACAAAATACATCAACCATTTTCTAACATCAAAGTTGATCTAGGCTTCAACAAAATACATCAACCATTTTTCTAAATAACAAGGTTGATCTAACTACTACAAAATATATCAACCATTTTTCTAACATAACAATATTGATCTAACTACTACCAAAATACATCCATCCAAGACATCATTTACATGTTTCAACTTTCAACTACCAAACTATTTACTTGGCGCTTGTCTTGCAAGGATTCCCTCTTGGAGTTGTTCATAAAAAAGTTTTAGTGCTCCGGACATGCCACTTGTGTCCAAGCTCATAATTCTCTCATCCTCCATCATACTTTTGATACGAAGCTTTTCTCTTTCAATTCTAAGTCTTTCCTCCTCCATTTGAATTCTTTTCTCCTTAAATTGAACTCTATCCCTATCCCTCAACTCTTCCAAACGAATTTTTTCCTTATCCCTCAACTCTTCCGATCGAAACCTTTCCGCATTGATGCGGAGATTCTCTTTTTCTTGTTCTTGTAAGTCGTCAATAGCTTTCATTTTCTTTGCCAAGTAGTCTCCAACATCTTTCCTACTAGCCTTTTTCTTTCGATTGGCCTTTTCGGCCTTCCTTCCTATTGGTCTCTCGAAGTTGGTAGTGTCATCAACTAAGGACACATCATCCTCATCGGCAATAGATATTGAATCTTGAGTTGGAGGTAGCACTACTCTTGAGTAGTCCTTAGGCATGCTCCATTTTGGTTGGTGCTTTAAGACATGCCAACAATGTTCAAATGGAAAGTCTTTTTTGGCTTTTTCTTGATACATAGCCTTTGCATTTTTAATCTAAAAAAATTAAAAGAAAATGCAAATAATTAGTATCTTCAAAAACTATTGGTGAATACCTATTTTGAAACTATTACAATATAATTATACCTTGTCCTGTTCGGTTGTACTACTATGACGGGTTGCTTCAAGTGTAGCTATGAACCCACAAAATCTACTTGTCTCCCTATTAATCATTCCCCATCGCCTTTGTAGGGAGCCAGCAGTACGTGTGCCGCCAGATGGGCTGCATTGGCAGAAGTATTGCCAAATTTTTGCCCAGAATCTTTCATGTTTCAGCTCATTACCATGCACAGCATCAATACTAGTATTAAGCCATGCCGAAACAAGGATATTATCCTCCTCTACACTAAAGTTGGTACCCCGTTTCGGCAGTTTGTTGGAGGCAGTGATCTCAACTTCAACTTCAGGGGAAGAAGTTAGGTTATTTTGGGATACACTCAACAAAGGAGAGTTAACATTAATTTGCCCTTCTATGATACCAGTGTAAAGCGGCATGTATTGTTGTGAGTCCATAAGTAGATAATGTCCGGTCAACTGAAGTTTAATATAAAATTAGAACCAATAAAAAGAGTAAATAATTACAACTAGAGTAAATATTAGTTCTCAACAACCAAGGAAATGAATCTAGATGTCTAAAGGTACAATGCCCTGCTTCTCAATAACCTTTTAAAATTTTCTATAAACATCATGTGTATAAGTATATATGCCACTGAACTCAAACATGATGTATGAAATTTCATACTAGTATAATGTTCATATGTGACCAAAGTTGGATTTCATGTGTGTAGAGAAAAATGCAAATTTGTCTAAAATCTGTTCAACATATAAAACTCTAAAGATGATACTAGAATTTTAAGGAGGAATTTTAGCAAACACAAACCTGTGCTTCACGTTCAATGCTGTTATCCTGAGGAGTGAAGCAAGATTGCTAGTATCGCTCTAGTGTTTTTGGTTATACTGCAAAAAAAAGAATTGAATTAGATAAAATCATAGGAACAGAATTAGAAACCAAAAAAAGAAAAAGAAAAAAGAGTAAGGTGTACCTGACAAGAGAGAATTAGAGATGAACTGAGGACTTGTCCGCCAAAGCTCAAAACGGCACTGTGCGATGGTCAACGGTGGTTTTGGAGTGCGAAATTTGGGTAAAGCTTTTAGCTCTAAGATGTGATCGGGAAGAACTGAGCAGCAATACAAGACTCACAAAATCCCTAACCCAAAACAAAACCTAAATGGAAGCCTGACCCATGGAGCTTCAGTCTGACCCAAATGGAAGCCTAATCCCCTCCCTTGAATCTTCGGTTTTGACTCTTTTGAGATGAGAATATGGGTTTCAAGACTGGGTTTTTGGGTTTGGTCAGGGAGAGAAGAGTGGATTCGGTATGGGTTCACTCAGAGGAAGAAGAGCAGAGGCTGTGTTTGTGATGGTGGTTCGGTCAGAGGGAGTAGTGAAGCGGAGATGAATTGGCGGCGTGGGTTGAGGGAAGGGAAGAGCGGCTTGGGTTGAGAGAGAACGAAGAAAAAAAAAAAAAGAGAGATGAGGCAGAGGCGTAGGTGTGGGAGAAAGAGAGAACCAGAGAAAAAATGAGGGAAACAGAGTAGATAGGCACAAAAATAATGAGGGAAAACCAGAGGAAATAGGCGCGAAGAGGAGATAGGCGCAAAAAAGGGAAGCGGGGTTTTATTAAACAAATACTTTTTTTTTTTACAATCTTGCTACAGTGGGCTGCTAGAGATAGCAGTCCACTGTAGAAGTATTGTAAAATAAATAACATTTAAGAGGATTGATGGAGCACGTTTTTTTTGTATTTATAGGATTTGGCATGTTAAATTTTAACATTGATAGCATTTACCCATCTTAATGAGAATGCTCTTACCAAATAACCAAAATTATGTCAATCTAATTTAGTACCCAGACAAGAGTTGAACCCACCTATCCCCATAAAGCAGACCCATTTAACCAACAACCCAACCCACCAAACACTAACCATTCAATTGGCTTTAGCTGAGCCCAATAACTCCAATACAATCTCAACAACTAATATTAAATATATCTCAACAACTAAAAATTACTTGGAAGAAGAGAGAGATGGGAGGGGCTAGTGGCTGAATAAAATGAAATGGGGAACCCAACGTGCAATTTGTATCACTATCTTCCTTTGGTGTGGTAGAGTCCTGCATGAAAAATGTCATAATCTTAGAAAGCAATAAACAAAAGCATACAAAAAAATTTAACTTATAAAAAATATGTGATTTCATTATAGCATTAAGATACTTTCCTAAATCATATTCTTATAGAGCTTAGCATAAGATAAACACAAAACATCTTAATGGAATTGAATTTAGCCATAACCACCTAGACTCAACTAGGCTTCAAGCCATCACCAAAATATTATAATTTCCACAATAACTCAATTAGTAACAGTATATTTACAAAATTTCCTAAAAATATATATTGATTAATCTATCTAAAGATGTCATTGAAACAAACACACTAATTCAAGAAAAAGAGAAAAATATATAAAATTCAAGAAAAAAAGAAAAATATATAAAAGCAGTGGACACAATAAACAAAAAAAAAAAAAATCACAAAATTTGAGCTAAGGTAACAAAAATATAAAGATGAATTGAGAGGGAAATATTTTACCTGCCACTGGAATCCCTGAGTGAAAGAGAAGGGAAGGTGGGCGATTGAAGTTTTCATGGGTAAAATGGTATTTTCAAAATATGAGATGTGTCCCATTTTAATTGATTGGTCTCATTAATGTGGTGCTGATATGGAGAGAGTGTCTCATAAGATAATTTTTTTTTTTTTTTTAGATCCCCCCATGACACTTGATTGAAGAGGCGACGAGGTATGGGAATGTGATTTAGGGTTAATTGGTAAAATCTCTTAAAAACTAGAGAATTCATTTGGGTTTGGGTGTAGTGGAATAACTTTATTTTTCAAATCTACCCTCCACTAGAGGAGATGCTAGACTTTTTTTTTTTTTTTTGAAATGGGAATAATTTGGCATTAAACCAAAATATAAAGGACATACAGCATAGCCTGCAAAGCAGGGTAGAAACAGCAATTACAACATATCAGAGTGAAGAAAAGAAGCTACAAATGGGGGCGTGACTCCCTTCCAAAGATACTGAGATCCCATTCTTCTGGCATGTTGGGCTAGCTCGTGAGCCACAGTGTTGAAATTTCTGCTTAAATGTTTGAAGAGACATGTCTCAAAGGATTCGCTAGCCTGGAGGATTCCCTGAATAATATGCCCGAAGCTGTTACCTGTGTCCTTTTCAAGGATTGCTTGAATGGCATTCAAGGAGTCTGATTTAATGATGACCCGAGAAAGCTGAAGTTCCTGAGCAAGAAGAACACCTTGCTCCAAAGCCATGATTTTCGTAAGATCAGCAGGGAAACAAGCTTGAAGAGGTTTACAAAGAGCAGCCACAACTTAACCCAAACAATCTCTAATGACAACACCAACACTTGAAAAGCTTTCTAACTCAGATGAAGCTCCATCAACATTTATTTTATGAACTCCAAAGGGAGGAGGGACCCAGCTAGTTGGGAGAGCTCTAGGCTGGCTGAGGTCCCACGTGGCAGAGCAAACAAAATCATCGGCACTACGCTTGGCCAATTGCCACACCTAATTAGGAAGGAGCCCACAGCCCTCATGAACAATCTTGTTTCTGTTATACCAAATGGCCTAAGCAATAGTAAAGAAAAGCTCCAAGTCTTGGGGTGTTGCATGGGAGAGAATAAAGATTGTGGAGTCAAGGAAAGATTTTTTCATACCGTGTATGCTCAGAGGGTTCTCAGGCCATAGACACCAAACCGAAGATGAGAAAGCACAGTGAAGGAGGGCATGATCTAAACTTTTTGCTTCATTTCTACACATCGGGCAAGTCTTAGATTAGGAAATCCCCCTATAGTTCATGACCTCCATTGTGGGTAAACCATTTACACATGCTCTCCAAGAAAAAATTTTGACTTTTGTTGGAAGAGAAAGGTGACATAACTTTCTCCAAACCGGTTTACAAGGGTCACCACTTGAGCATTCTCCTCCCACCTTTGTTTCCAACAAATTATAAGCTATATGATAGGCACTTTTGACGGTGAAGACCCCACTGCTATTCCCAATCCATATTACTTTGTCTTCCGAGAGGTTGTGGCTTAAGGGTATCTTCAGGATTGTATCTGCTTCAAAGGGGAGGAATGTAGCCCTTATTGTGTTCACTCTCCACCACTTTGTCATTGGATCAATGAGAGAGGAGACCATTGGGAATTGGGGGATATCATTTGAAGGAGAGATGACCTTGTAGGTAGTTGGGGTCGGCAGCCACTTGTCTTCCCATATGTGGATTAGTTTCCCATTACCCACCCTCCACCAGGTGCCCAATTTTATAACCTCAAGACTACTGTGGATGCTTCTCCAAGAGTAGGAAGGGGAATTACCCAACTTCGCATTTAGAATATCCCCAGTAGGGAAGTATCTAGCTTTGAGGACCCTTGCCACAAGAGAGTTTGGATTTTGGAGAATTCACCAAAGTTGCTTTGCCTGCATTGCTTTATTGAAGGCATGCAAATTCCTGAAGCCCATGCCACCACAAGCTTTCTGCTTACACATTGTTTTCCAACTTACCCAACACATTTTTGCTTCTTGCTACCTTTGGCCCCACCAGAAGTTCCTCATCATACTTTCATTATCCTCGCATAGGCTTTGAGGAAGTAGAAAGCAACCCATGGTGTATGTAGGAATTGCCTGAGTTACCGCCTTGATGAGGATTTCTTTCCCACCCATAGATAAAAGTTTACCCTTCCAACTAGCAAGCTTCTGCCCAATTCTTTCCTTTAGGGTAGCAAACACCTGCTTCTTCGATCTCCCAATAAAGGATGGGAGGCCCAAGTACTTTGTATGTCTAGTGTCTTGCATTGGGCCAAGAGTTGCCATAATCTGATCCTTTGTTTCTTGTGTTGTATTGGGGCTAAAGAAGATTGAGGATTTGTCTGTGTTAATTTTCTGACCCGAGGCTTCCTCATATCTTTGAAGGATGTGCCTCAACTCTCGGCTTTCCCCTGCACTGGCTTTGTAGAAGAGGATACTGTCATCTACAAAGAGAAGGTGGGTGACTCTTGGGCAGCTCCTACAAATAGATATGCCTGTCAAAAACTGGTTTCGGGCAGCTCTATTAATGAAAGCTGAAAGCCCCTCAATACAAATGAGGAAGAGGGTTGAGGAGGGGGGGTCCCCTTGCCGAAGCCCTCGAGTAGGAATAATGTTTCCACATGCAGCCCCGTTTATAAGAACTGAATATGAGACCGAAGAAATGCACCTCATTACAAGATCAGTCAATTTGGAACTAAACCCCTATTTCTCCATGACTCCTTTTATGAAGCACCACTCAACTCTATCAAAAGCCTTACTCATGTCAAGTTTGGCAGCCATATTTCCGTCTCCCCCTGCATTTTTGTGATTTCGAAAGTGCATTAACTCAAAAGCCACAAGAACATTGTCAGTAATTAACCTGTCAGGAATAAAAGCACTTTGATTCTCTGAAATAATATGAAGGAGAATGGCTTTGAATCTATTAGCAATAGTTTTAGATATAAGCTTGTAGACTACATTACATAGACTTATGGGTTGGAAGTCAATCATTTTTTTGGGGTTATTTACCTTGGGAATGAGGGCAATGTTGGTTTTATTAAGGCATGCCATAGACAAATTATTATTCAAAACATTTAATGCCATATTAGTGATGCTACAACCCACAATGCTCCAATATTTTTGATAGAAAATAGCAGACATACCATCAGGGCCGAGGGCTTTAGTGGGGTGAATCTGTTTGAGAGCAGTAGCAGTCTCCTCCCTAGTGAAGTTTCTGTTTAGACTTTCATTCATTTCTTTAGTCACCCGTGTAGGAATAGCATCAATTACCTCATCAATTCCAAAAGGGGAAGCCGAAGCATAAATGTTTTCAAAATAGTCAATGGCAGCTTAGGCAATACTATCCCTTCCCTCACACCAACGGCCTTGGCTATCCCAGATCCCCAATATTGTGTTCTGCTTACATCGCTCTAAGGCGTGGGCATGGAAAAAACTAGTGTTTTTGTCACCTTCTTTAAACCAGTGGGCTTTGGCTCTTTGACCCCAATAGAGCTCCTCATCATCAAGAAGGTCATTATTTTCCCCTCTTAGGCAATTAATCTCAATGCTTAGTGATCCATCCTTGTCTTTTAAGGTTAAGGAGTTCAGAGCATTTCTTTTTTCCTATATCTTCTTTAGGATCTGGCCAAACACTTTAGAGCTCCATTTCATTAATTCCATAGCACAACCACTAAGATTAGACATAACACCTTCTGGGGTACTGAGATCATGATCCATCCCCCATAAGCTTTCTATAATGGTTTTACACTTTGCATTCTTTGCCCACATCGCTTCAAAGTGGAAGCGCTTAACTCGGTTTTGGCGTTGGATTATTGGATTAGAAATAAGCAAAACACTATGGTCAGAAGTTGAATCAACCAAATGGTGAGCTTTCATTCCCCCAAATTTTGCAGTCCATTCTAAGTTGGCAAAGGCTCTATCCAACCTTTAATATACTCTGTTTTCCCCTCCTTACATATTACACCATGCGAAATCAGAGCCACAGTAAACTAAATCCTGGAAAGCACAATAATCAACTACTTTCCTAAAACCATCCATTTGTTGTTGAGACTGGATGGCTCCCCCTGCTTTTCAGAGTTAGATAATATTTCATTGAAATCTCCTAGACATAACCAGGGGAGATGCAATTGATTATTCAGGAAAGCTAATAGATGCTAGGATTCGTACCTTCGGTGTGTCTCTGGATCGCCGTAAAAACCTGTCAGCCTCCATTTGAAGCTATTCTCCGTGTCATTGATTACCGCATCTATGTGGTTTAGAGAGTAGCTCTTTATTTCCAGATCGATCTCTCTAGCCCACAGCAAAGCTAGACCCCCTTTTCGGCCAACACAAGGAATAATGAGACCATTTGCCAGCCCAATTCTATTTTTTATTTTTTCCATTCTTCTATTTTTTGCTTTTGTCTCCATAAAAAACACTACTTTGGGATTCCATCATCGCACCATATCGTGCAACGCTCGAACTGACCGGGGGTTCCCAAGTCCCCGGCAGTTCCAACTTAAGGGATTCATGGCTCCCGGCGGTGCTGCCTTGCAGCCACTGCCGATCTCTCATCATGTTAGGTTAGGTCCCCTGTAGTTACTAGCCGCAGCTTCTTCAGTGGAGCTACAGGTTTTTCTTCTTCAAAAATTAGTTTTCCAGCTCTCTTCAAACCACTACTTAATAATTGGGCTTCCTTACTTGGGCTTTTATTTTTTCCTTTCTCCCTTGCCATTCTTTTCCACTGGGCTGTTGCCTTTATTTTCCTATCTGATCCTTGGCCCGTAGCCACCAACGTGTCTTCTTTTTTCCCCCTTTGATCAGCTATGGGCTTAACTAGGCTGTTTAACTCCATGTCTTGTTTTTCTGAATGGGCTTGCTGGCCCACTAAAGAAAGTGCATCCTCAGTGCCCACTTTGCCCTTTACACCACTCGGCAAGTCAACAAAGGAGCATTTACTCAGTTCATGTGCATCTTACGTGCCCACTTTACCCGTTACACCACTCGGCAAGTTAGCAGAGGAGCATTTACTCAAGTCACGTGCATCTTTAGTGCCCATTTTTCCATAACACCACATAGCAAGTCGGAAAGGGGGCAATTATTCAAGTCACGTGCATCTGACACACCATCAGTGACCTGTTCCATCTGCTTTGAGTGGGCATATGTGGCACCCTATACTCCGTCTCCCTTACTGATGCCAGGCTATTCAAAATTGTTTGAACTTGAATTTCTCCGATCTCCTATGCTGCCTGTAGGGGTGTCGCCATCGTCGGACACAGAGGTAGAAGAAAGCTTCGTTGTGGCAACATGAATACCCACAAACCGATCTGCACTGCCCTCTTCTCGGTCTCCATTGCTGGTTGACCGTGATTTTTCCAGGCCCATCTTTGGGTTCCCTTGAGCTCGAAGCCATTCGCGATTTTGCTTGGGATTTTGCTGGTTTGGGGACTCTTTACAGTGCTTCTCATCATGACCCAACCTCCCACACTGAAAAGAAAAATTAGGAAGCCTTTCATATATGAAGTTTACCCAAAATTTTTCACCTTCCACACTAGCAATTTTACCCCCCCCCCCCCCCCCCTTCTGAGTGGTTTATCAAGCTGGAGATCCACTCTAATTCTCATAAATTTCACTTGATCCGATTGTCTTGCTCGCCGGTCGACTTCAATGAACTTCCCTACGTTGTTTGCAAGTTCTCTACCAACTTCATCTGACATAAGCTCAAAGGGAAGTCCCCAGATCTGAACCTAAAAAGGGGAATGAGTAAAACTTTTATTTGTGGCTGAAAGCCCTCTTTGCCACCTACATAGCAATAGCAAGTTGTTTTCGAAGTTCCACGGCCCATTTTGTTCCACCCATTTCATTTGGTACTCCGATCTAAATCTGAATTGCATAATACCATTTCCCACATCCACGATCTGAAAATTTGAGCCTATTTTCCACGCCATCCGTAGTGTGTTCTTCAGCGCTCTTAAGTTCTGGTTTCTGTCCGTTAAAAGATGACCAAATAGGCTGAGCGAACATTCCTCCAATAAATCAGATTTGCATCTCGACTTAATGGAAATTTCCTCTTCTTCCTCTTTTGTTAGATGGAGATTGGACAGACCCTCCACCACCATGTGATCCATGGTAGTGTTGGGAAGGAAAAAAGAGATGAACTCTAGGAAGAACCGTTGCTGCAGACGAGAGGGAGAGAAGACTCGACTAGAAAATACGAGAGAGAAAGACTCCTACTTGGGAGAGAAAAATCTAGGAGATGCTAGACTTGTCGTTTGGAAAGCATGGACATAGCATTTTGCTTGCCATGTCTGTGTCAGACACGTTCAAGACATGAAGTACGCATGGGACATGGCTGCACATATATCCTAGCTATTTTTTTATTTTAAATTATCAAACAAGGCCAGAGCATGACAAAGACATGGCCGGGACATGGGGTATGTCGAAAAATTAAAGAAAAAGATGGAAAAAAAAAAAGATTTGTAAGTATTAGCGTCCTTTCTTTTATTATTATTATTATTAAACAAAAAGCAGCAACGGTAAAACTTTGAGTCTCTCTAATTAAAGATGAAAGCCAAATCAACCTATTCCAGTAGTTAGTAAACCAAAACTTATTAGTGTTGAAAGGACAAAGAAAATTTATCTTTCTTTGTTTTTTCCAGATCCAACTTTTTTTGAGACAAGATTGAAATTTTTTATCTATCAAAAAAAGTTCTTCCCTCAAAGTTTAAAATTTTATTTTCTCTTTGTGTGTTTATGGTATAAAGATATGAATTTTTCTTATTCCAAATCATTATATTGACTTAGAATGGTATTCTAACTATCTTGATTTACATATTGTAGCCATAACGGACTCAATATAATTTGAGGATTAAAACAATAGATTTGTATTGGTTTGGATACAAAGTTTTGTTGCGTTGCGTTTTCCTATGTTACGTTTTCAGTTTTTTTTTTTTTTTTTTGGCGGTTCAGGGAGACATAAGTTACTATGCAGAGACAAAAAACATTGTTCACGCACTGTTCATGGGACCCACAGTCACTTTATTTAAAAAAAAATTAAAAATGGGTCCCGCGGCACTATTCACATATTTAAAAATTATTTTGCTACAGTGTTTTCAGCAACAATAAGTTATATTCAAATGGACCCTTTAAGTACAGTTTTTAATATTGATTTAATTTTTACTTAGCTTTTTTAGACAAATTCTTGACTCTACCCTTGATTCTTAGACACCATCTGCGCCAATAATAAAATTTGAAAGTTTTGATTGGAGAAATGATAGTTGAATAATATATATATATATACACATATTTTTTTTTTCTTAATTTCATTTGACATCATAAGTTTTTCACATGATAAAATCTACAAAAACATATTATTATATCTTATATGATTGTGCGATTCATATGAAATGACTAGACAGAGAAATAGTGATCAAAAGATACTGATTATATACATGTTCACAACTCACAAGATCTTAAACCATGTTCAAATAGATTATTCAAACTTGTTTTACTTATTTTCTTCTTGTGAACATTATCAAAATAAACGCAATTCATCATTTATCTCTAAATTAATATTTGTTTACTAATTTTAATACTTCAAGCAAATAGGTTTCTATTTGTCTCTTAAATTTCATGACAACATCAATTATAATTAACTAGTTTGTAACTCCATGCATATACATGGATACATTTAAAATAAGATGCATAATATAATTATATATATATAATTTAAATACTATTAATATTCATTTTTATATTTTGTTAAATCTTTAAAAAATTTTCTAAGGATATTATTAGGTATAATATGTAAATTGTCCATTTTTATTTATTTATTGTGAAACACCTTTTTTTTTTTTTTTTTTTCGATTCATTTATTCTAGACTTATTGGTTTTTGTATTTAATAACTTACTTAGATGAATATTTATAATGTGATCCCACATTTGATTCTAAAATTAAGAAATAATACTTTTTAAGAATAAATAATTTAGGACACATGGCGCAAAAGTGGAACTTTAATTTGGAATTTCAATTTGAGTTTCTTTCAGCTTCATCATTGTTATATATATAAATTATTACAACTACATCAACCAAACAGAAATGATGCCAATAAACTTTGGGTCAAGTGGCGCCTTCACACTCGTAAGTATGAGATGATGGATGCATTCCAAATTTTAAATCCCCTTGCCATGCATGAGTGTAACCTACCCAAATAAACAAGTAGAAAACCAAAATAATAATAATAATAATTAAAAAAAAAAAAAAAAAACACCACTATCTTAGGGAAGTTGTCAAATTGTCAATACTCCACATATCAACTAAAATTTAGAAGAGAAATATGTGACAATTAGAAAAATAAAAATAAAAAGCAGTTTATAAAATGTTAACCCAAAAGACAGCAAAAAAAAGCACCCCTTATGTACGATTATTTTTTGGGACTTACGATATAAAAAATTGGCAGTTTAGAATCTTCAGATGACTAAACAAGAAGTGATTCAGTATTAAAAAAAAAGAAAAAAAAGAAGAAGAAGATAACTTACAACTTATTCACGCGTGGTTTGACTGAAATTTAAGTTGCCTATCTGTGATTTAAAATTTAACATTTTACTCATCTGAGATTCGACTAAAATTTAAGTTACCTACCAGTGATTTGAAAACCCATGATGCAAGTATCCCATTGGATTATTTTTGATCTTATTTGATTTTGTATTTTATGTTTTTGGAAGAGAGAGACATAAAAGTTAAGCAAAAATACATATTTAGTCCTGCTTTTAATAGAGGTGGGTTACAAAATTCTAACTAAGCTAATCTCAGGTGGGTAAAGTATCAAATTTCAAATTACAGGTCTGCAACTTTTAAAATTTGGTCAAACCACATGTGTATAAGTTGTAATTTTCTCAAAAAAAGAAGAAGTAATTCAACAAGTTTTTATTTGAATAATATTACGTCTACAACATTTTTATAATAAAATCTTAAGTAATAAAGTGTAACATTACTTTTTACTCATTAATAATATTTTTCACCTAAAATTTGTTTTGTAAATATCGTGAAAGTATTGTGAACTTAGAATTTCTCTTCTTATTTAACAAGTCGAAGCTTGATTTGTCTCTAATCTATAATAATAATAATAGTAGTAGTAGTAGTAGTAGTAGTAGGTGAAACTGAGAGAAACTCAGATTAAAATTCCAAATTAAAGCTTCAATTTTGTGCCATGCGTCTAGATTTATGTGGAGACTACATCATAACTATTATTCCAGGTGTTCAATTCAAATCTGAATTTTGCACCACCTGTCCAATTTAACTTCTTAATTTGTGTTCCAAGTGAGTTATTATGTCAAAGCTAGTAGTTTTAATTTTCATGCCAAACGTGAAAACCAAAGAGACCAACGTAATAACACTTAGGAGTCACTGAACTTGGACTAGCTTTTGTAGACCATTGAAATGCATGGTTTCACCGTCTATATTGAAATCAGAAGCTGGAGAGACAATCGTAAGGCACTGAGAGAGTGAGAGGAAGAGAGGGCCCTTATGGCGCAGAGAGAGAGAGAGAGAGAGAGAGAGAGAGAGAGAGAGAGAGAGAGAGAGAGAGAGAGAGAGAGAGAGTGCCCCCACCACCTTCAAGCCGTTCTTCTATTTCTCTCCTTAATCGTGAAGCCGCTTGCAATTATGAGTTAAGTTGTTTTGTTTTTGTTTTTTAAACGTTTTTGTGATGGATTTATATATGTTGGTTTGTGGTTGGTATGCTTTGGGTGGGTGTGTTTTAAGTATTTTGAAATATTTGAGTTGCTTTGTTGCAAAAAAAGTTTTGTGATTCTTCACTCATGTTTTGTGTTGTCTTCAATGAGAGAGTCGCAACTGGATGTTTCTTGAACCTCCCTGTGTATTTTGGAGATGCTTTCAGCTGAGAGGTACGAAAATTTGTATTAGAAAGTATGCTTATGTGCAAGTTCGTTGTCTGGCTTGCTTTATATCCTTCATAAAGTTGGTGCTGAAATTGAAAGAGCATGTGCAACTTAAATTAACGGTTTGGGTTTTGAGCAAGTATTTTCCCAATATGAAAACCTTTGCCATGATGATGATGTTGATCATGACCTTAATTTAGTAAAGGCAGAGGCTATAGCTGTTAGTTGTCTTTTGCCTATGATTTATCAATTGGCTGAGTAGAAGAAATCAAAAAAATTATTTTACATGTCATATTTCCTACTTCTCACTCATGCTTTCAAATAATTTATAGGTTGTTCGAGAGACCTTGGAATCTAATGTACAGTTTGCAAACTATGTTCTTGCTCAGGTAAATAACTTATATATCTCTATATTGAGTATAACAAATTGCTACAAAATAAGTACTGGTTTTTCTATAGTGCTATGACATGTTTTTGATGTTGTTGAATGATAGCATGTAATGTGCAACTAATTGGGGCGATGAAAACCATATGCAATTAACTGAGTTTTGTAGTTTATAATTTATGGAGAAGAGATATTATTCCCTTTTTATCATTTATGCAGAGATTATTTCATCATGTAAAGGTGTTGTTTACGGCAATACTCTTACAAATATTGACATTATGATAAATGAGCAAATTGATTAGGTTCTGGGTTTGATTGGTCCAAATAAAAGTGTCATTTTTCTATGATGCATTGTAAGATAGCTCATGGGACTTAGTTCAAGATTTTGTGTATTTAAGAGGGGGCAATGGTTGTAGCAAAAGGGGGAAGAGGGAAGAGGGAGGGGAGGTGGTTAAGCCTACTAAAAGGTGCATTGGGTTATCTAACCTCTTTTTAGTACTAAAACTATAATATAGATGTTCAATGGTCTGCACTAGGATTTTTAGAAAAATAACACTACTACACATTTAATGGTTTCTTTGCATTTGAACTCTATTACATATCAATTTAGCATATGTAATAGAGTTCATCAAGCCAGGTATCTCTAATAGTTCCTAATTTGTAAAGGAATTAATGTATTTGAAATCAACATGAAACTTGGGGGATATAAAACAGATAATTTAAGGATTGCTAGATTGGAAATAATGGAGTTTGTTTGCAAAAGATGGTCTAGGAACTCTAGGTGAAATTGTAATCTTTAACTTAATTAGATTCTCCGATTTGGTGGGTTTGTGGGTGGTTTGGTGGGTTTGTGGGTGGTGTAGTGGGTAAGTGGGTGTTTCGGTGGTGGTAAGGATTTTAAGTGGTAGTGGCTGGTTGGTAGGTGGTGACAGTTTTTTTTTTTTTTTTTTTGGGTAATTTTGGGGGTGCCAGAATTGGTGTTTGTGGCTGAGTTTTGGTGGAAGGTGTTGAGTAGGTTTGCTGGAGAGAGAGACAAAAAGGTAGAAAGAGAGATGGAAGTGAAGAGAGAGAAACTAAATTTTTTTTTTATATTATTTGTTGATGTAGTTTATATTATTTTAATAAGTTATATGTAAAAATAGAATCTGTGGGTTCCAGTTAGATCAACTGGTAAAGTCTCTGATGGTTGTATAAGAGATCTAGGGTTCAATTCCCGCCTACACCAAAAACTGATTGGTGTCTTGGTCTGATGATAAAGAGTTATCATTAGGGGCGAACGTTATAGGTTGAAACTCTCTCAAAAATAAAATCTGGGATGTTGGGTGAGTTGTAAAATGAGATGGTAAAATAGATAAAGTAGATTTTTATGGTGTAAAATAGAACTTTTTTGCATCCCTGAATGATAGTGCTCTTAGGAAAAATTGATTGGTTTAAGTCTAGTAACGTGACAGACTTTAATTGGTTGCAAGTTACTTTCATATGGACTTGTCATTTTTTCTCTACTACTCATAGTTGGCTATGTGTACAATTGTGGCCAAAATTTTTGGCATTTTATGCGTTCTTAGAATTTTTGGTTTATGATTTAAGACGCTGCCCGATTCACAAAATAAAATCCTATAAATAGCGTCAATCACTGATAACGTGGCAATTAATAGTCACATTATTTTATATTTTCCAATCTCTAGTCGGCCTCTCATTCATCTTTCCCAAGTTCCTACTACAATACTAGACTATATTACTTTAGCATCTTTTATTTTTATTTTTATTTTTTTAGTGAAAAGGCAAAATTCATAAACTAAGCAGCAACAAGAGCTGTTTGAGGACAAGTCCTCTCATAATACATGCCCAAATTATCATAGTACAACAATATGCAAATGTCCATAGGCAGACTATATATTAAAAACAGTAAAGTCTTGGGGGTTGATGGACCTTTTCTAGCAATCACATCCGCACACTTGTTGGCTTCACATATTGCTGTACAAAACAAAATCAATCACAAATTATCAAAATTGCCCGGGAAAAATCGAAGAAGATAAGAGGAAAAAAGAAAAGAAAAAACTCACCTCAAAGACACTTTCCAATCCTATGAGACGATGAAGATATGATCTTAGGGTTTTTCAAGGACTTCGATGCAAGGTTCTCAGACCTGAACCGGACCGGATCGGGAGGTCGGACCGTGAAAACCGAGAACCGGATTGAAATTCAGTTTTTTAAGCGTAGAGAACCGGGAATATGTGGCAATTTCGTGAACCCCTAAAACCGGGGTTGGACCGCACGATTCATGCAGAACCAGTGGCAAGAACCGTGCGGTCCAACCCCTTAGCAATTTTTATTTATTTTTTTTATAAAACAACTTAACACAATTTTATTCTACTTAATTAAATTATCCATCTCTTACAAGGAATAAAAAAAATTATAATTAAAATCCTTCAAAGATATTCAACTTTACTTCAAAAATTAATCATAAATTTTAATGTTTTCATGGTTATTATTTTATTTTATTAACTTTCTTATTTAATTATTAAATATATGCTTGAAAATCATTAAATTTCCCTTACATATATAGATATATTAGTCAATTTTGCTAGTTTTATAAATTTAATATCTATATTTAGGCTTTAATTAATTATTAAATTAATTATGACGTCATCACGGTTCGACCCCAGTTCGATCTCAAAATCCTTGAACCTCTTCCTTTTACGGTTCAATGAACGGTCCGGGTCTAAAAATCTTGCTTCGATGATGCTGTTGAAAAATTAACTTAAGTCACTGTATCATCAACAATCTTGCAAATTCTGAATTTTGACATATGTGTGTGTGTATACATGTGTTTCATTTTGGATTTTATTTGACTATTTTAGTTTTTGAAAATGTTTAAACTCACTGGCAAATGGAGTCTGAAAATAATTGCATGATATTCAAGGAGACAATTGTTTTTTAAAAAATGCAATTAAATTTCTTTAGCTTTTCAAGATTATTTAGTGAACTTTTTCACCTGTTAAAAGATACTCTAAAACATTCCCAGTTGTTTAAAGAAAAAAAAGAAAATGAAAATGAAAAAAAAAAAAAAAAAAGAGAAGAAGGGTTCTTTGTAAAATTGTGATCCTTGAAGTTTACCTTGGAGGATTTTGAGTTATAGAATGAAAAATCGTGGATTTTTGAGAGAAATTAATTGGAAATCTATATTGCGGCACAGTGGCACTAAAGAGAGTAAAATACTAAAATGTCACAATATCTTAAACCACATTCGAAGAGATGGCCAGAGAGATAGAAAAAGATTTCAAAATAACTAGGTGGATTTTCTAAATAAATTACATTATCAATATTTTTTGATGGACCTCATTTCGCCATAAGATGGAATAAATAAAACTCTCAGAAACTTAAAATTTTTGGAAAATCAAACTTGTTTGGCTTATTTAACTCACAAGAAGAAAATTTTCTTCTTGTGAGTTTGTGAACATTTAAAAAAAAAAAAAAAAAAGAAGAAGAAGAAGAAGAAGAAAAAGCAATTCATCATTTCTCTCTAAGTTGTCATTTGTTTACTAATCTATATATATAATAATAGATAAAACTGAGAGAAAATCCAATTAGACTTCAAATTGGAATTCACTTAAAATCTAATTTTGCACCACGTGTCCCATTTAATCTAAATTTTTAAATTTTTGTACCAAGTGAGTTAGTTCAATGTAAAAATTGGATTTCAGTTAGAGTGTAATTTTGTGACACGTGTCTCATTTAATCTAAATTTTTTAATTTTTGTACCAAATGAGTTAATTTAGTGTAAAAAAACGAGGAATTCAATATACGTAAACCATAAAAAACATAATTTTTGAATGATTTTATATTTATGAGTCTTTTGTTTTTTGTAGAACTAAAAACAATGCAAGTTTATAAGTCACCTATATATATATATATATATATATATATATATATATATATATATATATATATATATATATTTATAAGTAAAACTGATAGAAAATCCAATTAGATTTTAAATTGGAATCCAATTAGAGTCTAATTTTGCGCCACGTGTTTCATCTAATCAAAATTTTTAAATTTTTGAACCAAGTTAGTTAGTTTAGTATAAATATTGGATTTTAATTAGAGTTTAATTTTACGGAACATGCATGTTCCATCTAATTGAAACTTTTTAATTTTTGTGCCAAATGAGTTAATTTAGGGTAGAAAACAAGGAGTTTAATATAAATAAATCATAAAAAACATAATTATATATCTAAAACTATATATAAAATTAGAGGAAGAGAGAGTTTGAATGATTTTATATTTATGAGATTCTACAATTGACAAAGTTTAGTTACAAAATTTGTTGTAACTTTAGGCCATAAACTTACTTAATATTTTTTTTATTGGAGGTGAATTTTGACAAATCCAACATTGGATTACATAGTCTTCTTATATCCTCCATGCTCGCAAAATTTCAAGAAAATAAAAGATCAATAGCTATGTTATTAATAAAAATTTTAAATTGCAAGTTTTTGTAATTTAAAATTATGCATAAAATATAAGCTTATAGATCATATAGTAAATAATATCCGATTAACACAAAATTTAACATGTGTATTAAGATGTGTATTAAGAGTGTAAAGAACATGCAATTCAATGGTTAGATTTTCAACATATGTTGTAATATTTATTTTATTGAATGAGTTTGTAGCCTTAAGCTACAACCAATTTTGTAGTTAAACTTTGTCCCTCTACAATTGAAGTCCAATTTTGCGCCATGCGTCCTAAATTATTTGTTTTTAGAGTGAGTTTTATTTTTTAATTTTGGAATCAAATGTGGGACCATATCATAAATATCCATTTAAGTGAGTTATTGTGTACAAAAACCAAATAGTCTAAAATTAATGAACATAGAAATATTTTTAAAAACTGGACAATTTACATTTTCTACTTGATAACATTCTTACAAGACTTTTTAAAGAGTAAAAATAAAAATAAAAATGACTATTAATAATATTTAAATTATACATATAAGATTATTATACTATGTATCTTAATGTATATTTTTTAAGTATATCCATGCATATGCATAGGGTTACAAGCTAGTGTTAATAATTAAAGAAAATAGATTTCTATCCATCTCTTAATTTTTATAATATCCATAATAATTAATTATAGCTACGTTAACCAAATATCAATTATACCAATGAAGTACGTGTGTTTGGGACATCAAGAAAGTGGTGGTCCCTTCTATAAGTTCCATGCATGCACATGCACGTAAGATCTCTCAGTGCTTAGGTGCTGTCTAGGCTCGTTGCTCTCATAGCATTCACATTGGAGTATTAAAAGAATACCTATTTTGCATTTCCCAACAATATTTTATCTATTTTACAAATTTATTTTCTAATACATCTACCATCACAATTCTTATTTTTATATACAATTCAATAAAATAAAATAAATTACAACACATGAGGGAGAGAATTGTCCAAAGAGAGGCTAATATTTTAGCCAATAATTTGGTCGTTTGTGCTGCCTTCCTGTGGCTCACTTCCAGAAATATTCTTAAGACAGTTTTTTTTTTTTGGAGGAAGTATTCTTAGACAATCAGACATCATTTGTGTCAATAATAAAATTTGAAAGATTTTGGTTAGAAATGATATATATTTGAACACAACTTTTATATCATTTTGACATCATATCATATATATGTTTTTAACATGATAAAGTTACCATAGATCTTATTATGCGCATGTTTGGTACAATTTTATCTATTTATTATTACATTTTTCAGTTTTTTGAAAATTAATTGTTTGAAAAAATAGCATCTTAAAAAAAAACTAAGGTTTAAAAAAAATTATACTTGAAAAAGTGCCGTTTCAAAACAAGATGTCATTTTATATTATATGATAACGTGAAAGCATACAAAATGAATGGAGACATAGACATAGATGGTATATAGAATAGACTTACAATGAATTGAGAGTGTTACCTAAATAGTTTTTTAAGGGCAAAACTTTCTTTTAGAAATTGTATAGAGGCTCGTAATGGTAACGTGTTATAAATTATAAGAAACTAGTCGCATGAAAATTTAATATAATTATTTTTTATTGGAATATTATTGAATTAATATAATATAGAATGTATATTTTTAGAAAGTCAATATGTGTTATTTGAAATTGTGTTTTAAATTACAACATATGAAAAAATCCCACAATATATATATGGCCCTTTAAATTCATAAATTACATGATTACTTGCATTATATGGTAAAATAAGACCAACCCATCCATCATGGCACCTGAACATGAGGAGGATAATATTGCATTCCACCTAGTGAAAAAGGGACATTAATTATATTTTACACTATATAATTATTAAAAAAAAATAAAAAATAAAAAATAAAAAATAAAAACCTACCTGATTCCTTGTATGATACTAAAACCCTAGAGCCTCTACTGTGTTTTTTCCTCCTCCTTTTGACTTTTCAGTTTCAAAGTTTGAGTTTTTGTTATAAAACAAAATTTTAAATACTTTGAAGAATAAAGAAAGAAATCTTGGATTCAACAATTTTTTTAAGCAATTAAGGCAGTGGGGCTTGTATATAATTTTGTAGGTATACCACTATACTATCAATTTTTAAAACTTTTAGATTGATTTATTTTCTTAATTTATGTGAAGGAATCAAATTGGAACTAGATGTCTAAATTCTATATATTTAGACTAATCTCTTACTTTAATTAAATTAGGCTATGTATGAAAAAAAAATTATAGTTTAAGTTTATATTAGATTTTGTATGACAATTACAATTGTTTATTTAATTTGTTATTACTATAGATTAATATATTTGGTTTTATTTTTTTATATTATCTTTAAATATTGGCCCCCCAAACTAAAATCCTAACTTCACTACTAGTTGGATGTATAGAATAGGTCCCTGACTAGTCCGCCTATGTGTGGCATAGTAGCGCTAAAGTGTGTAAAATACTAAAATGTCACAATATCTTAAACCACGTTCAAAGAGATGACCAAGAGTGATAGAAAAAGATTTCGGAATAACTAGGTTGATTTTCTAAATAAATTACATTATCAATATTTTTTGATGGACCTCATTTCACCGTAAGATGAAATAAATAGAACTCCCAGTAACTTAACATTTTTGGAAAATCAAACTTGCTTGAATTATTTTTTTTCTTGTGAGTTTGTGAACGTTAAAAAAAAAAAAAAAAAAAAAAAAAAAAAAAAAAAAAAAAAAGAAGAAGAAGAAGAAGAAGAAGAAGAAGAAGAAAAAGAAAAGGCAATTCATTCATTTCTCTCTAAATTATAATTTTTTTACTAATTTTAATAATTAAAGAAAATAGATTTCTATCCATCTCTTAATTTTTATAATATCCATAATAATTAATTAAAGCTACATTAACCAAATATCAATTATACCAATGAACTTTGGGTCATTATCAAAGGACCGTATACGTGTGTTTGGGACTTCAAGAAAGTGGTGGTCACTTCTATAAGTTCCATGCATGCACATGCACGTAAGATCTCTTGGTGCTTAGGGACAAATTAATTGGTTTTCATGTTTTGGTAAGGTGCTTTGTAGACTTTTGTTGCTCTCATACCATTCACATTCCAGTATTAAAAAAAAATACATATTTTGCATCACCAAATATTATTTTATCTATTTTATCATCTTATTTTATAATACACATAACATCTTAATTCTTATTTTTATATACAACACAATAAAATAATATAAATTATTCAATAAAATAAATATAAAACTACGCATGAGAGGGAGAGAGAGAGAGAGAGAGAGAGAGAGTGAATAAAATATAGTATTTAAGTTTACAATCTCATGAATAGTAAGTTGTAAATATGATGGCTTACGCAAATGCTAAAATATTTTAGGTATACATACCTGATTAAATGTCTTTTTTAGATGGTCAGTTGCTAAAATAGCAAGGGGGTTTATAATTATTATAAAATTTTGGGCATTTTATAATGAGGGATGAGTTTTTTTTTTTTTTTGGTTAAGGATCGAGATAAATACCTTAGGGAGACTCATTGAGTAATGAATATAACATCTAGAAAAACCACTTAAACCAAAACACCTAATCCTAAAGAGCATGAGCTCAACTATATTATATTAACAACTTATTCTTCTCATAGAACTTCACTCATTTGTGTATACCCAACATTTTCAACTATGGATAGAAACTTTTTGTGGTGGGGTGCTTAGACTTTGGCCTAAGTAGCCTAGGCCTTGGGATGGCCCTACAATGACCTAAGGCCTTTTAATTATAACCAATGATGTATCCATGGGCGGAGCTGTTATTGGATGAGGGGGGGCAATGGCGCCCCTTAAATGTTTTTTAAAAAAATATTACTATATTAATAGGTACTAATTTTAGCAATTTTGTTAAATAAAATTACACTTTGCCCCCCCCCCCCCCTTAATAATGCCATCAATTCTTTTTAGAGTAATGTTATAACCACAAACATTTTTACAACGTTTATACAAACTATTGAGGTAGCAAATTCTTATTGGTTCGTACATTTGCATAACTTTTTACTTATTAATAAACACTCACCATTTTAGCAATTTGTAAAAAAAAAAAAAAAATTGTAATTTTAGCATTTTTCACCTTTTAAAGGACATAAAAAATTAATAGATTAAATTTAAAACAAAATATACAAACCCAAAAAAATTAGCCCAACAACAAAAATTACGAATAATAAAACTAAAAAAATTAAACCCAATCAATCTATTTTACCCAGAACAAATAACTTGGCCATTTAAAAAATTTTAAATAAAAATCCTTAGTAGTAAAGCAGTAGACTCAAAGGCCAGAGACGCCGCACACAGCTAGCAGAAAAGTCGCCCCTCCTAACTCCAAGTCCTGGCTTCGTTCCTAGATGTATCATATTTATCTATCTTGATTATAATGCAAACACAAGAAATCAATGCCCTTCAACTGGGAAAAAGAAAAAAAAAAGGCTCTCTTTACTGTCCAAGTAGTATGTAATCTGTGCGCAATTATTGTGATGCTATTGATGTTAAGCTTGAGTTATTAAACAACTTTCATGATATTTTTAAAACAAAGTTGATTCTAGGCACCTATTTTTTTTTTCAAATTTCAACCCATATTTCACCCTACCATTCATTAACTTTAGTACAATTTGCAGATCTTCGATTTTTCTATTTCATGACACTACAAATTTTTAACTCTTTCTCCCATACTACAAGAAAATGTATTTTTAGTGACCAAAAAATTCGTCACTAAAAGTCCAGTTTTTCGTCACTAAGAACCTTTAGTGACGAAATTGAATTTTTAGTGACGAAATTCGTTTCGTCGCTGTAGCCCCGTCGCTAAAAGTCCTGGCGACTTTTAGCGACAAAAAATTTCGTCACTAAAAGTCCAATTTGGTAAAAAAAAAAAAAAACTTTTAGTGACGAAAACGTTTCGTCGCTAAATGTTTTCCTCGCTAAAAACAGTATTTAGTGACGAAAATATTTCGTCACTAAAACCATTTCAGTTTATTAAATCATATTTAGTGACGAAAAATTTCGTCACTAAAACTATTTTCGGGTACATATAGTGACGAAAATATTTGTCACTAAAACTATTTTTAAGAAAATTCATGCACATATAGTGACGAAAATTTTCGTCACTAAAACCATTTCTTACAAAATTCCACTGCATTTAGTGACGAAATATTTCGTCACTAAAACAATTTTTTGTTGCCATATTTGTGGCGAAAAAATTCGTCACTAAAACATATTTTCTGTTTTTATTATTTTCATGACGTTGATATTAACCTGTAACCTGTCATTACATTATTAAAACCTCACATTTGATTAACACATTTATTTCAACAACACATTTATAAAAAATTGATCCATACATTCCAGAAGTTAAAATTAAAACAAGTATCAAATTCAAACTCCTTCCACACAATAATTGTTTGCAACACATACAATAACTTAAAATGTTTTATAACAATACAAAAAATGTAGCATAATATAATTAGAACCCCTAAAGCCAAAAGATTTCCTCATATATCTTCAAATAATGCCAAAAGTAATCCCCTAAAGCCACCAATAAGAAATCTGCACAAATATAAAAACACTATTACTTTGCAAGAATAACACACACAAAATAAGACAACAAAGTGTAAATTTTTAGCAATAAATTTTTTTTCCCGTTTTATTTAGGTATAAGAATAGGAAAATTCATGAATGTAAATTTTAGTGTTTCACAGTACTTTTTTTTTTTAGAGAGATTCAACTTATTATCAAACCAATACTCTAATCAGTTTTTAATGTAGGCAGAGATTGAACATCAGATGTTTAATTCAATTATCAGAGACTTTACCAGTTAAATTAACTGAAACCCACCTCTCATTGTGATATTTGAATGCATAAATTTTTTCAAATAAAACCATGCACCATCAAATTTACAACTCCTAATGCATTAAGAGTAAACACACCAATAAATTAAAATCACAACTCCTAATGTATAAGTTGCAGAAAGCAAATAAAGTACTAACCAAAAAGTGTTTTAACTTGAAGTTGAACCACCCCAAAATCATCACCAAGGGTACCATTTTTAGCAGCACCTGCATGTTTCTTTGAAGCAGGCTCCTGAGACAAGAGAAGTTGACATCTTAATCAAGCGTTGTTGTAGATGTGGCATGATAAGACAAAATAAAAATAAATATTGTCAAAGGAACTACTCACATCATCAGAATCATAACTGGACTCAACATCTGAAGAACCATCACTGGACTCCTCCACAAGAGGCTTCTTCTTGTTGTTTTTTTTTTTACCTGATAAGCACAAATTGCAAATTTAGTAACCAAGGGTGCCATCAATAAAACCCAGCCCAAAAATAAATAAATAAATGATGTTCAATAATTAATACATGTTTACAAAAGTAGACACAAATCAACATAAGACAAACAGAACATAAATCCAAACATTGCATGAAATAAGCACAAAATTTGTTAATAATGTCATATCATACTGTAATCACTTCAGACCGTTCATGGAAATAAACAATTAACAATAACTGAAACATAAAATTTACATAGTTGACCTCTTCCTCAGACTCAGATGAAGAATCATCTTCTGAGCTACTGGAGCTACTGGTTTCCACTTTCTTCTTCTTTTGTGTCTTCACTTCAACCTTCTGCTTCACAACAGCCTGCTCTACACCCTCATCCCCCTTCTGCTTTTTTGCAACTTGCTTCTCTAGCTATTGTTCAACTTCCCTCTTGTCTTCAAGAAGATCAAAAACCCAGAATTTCAAAACCTCAGTAGAAGACACCACAAAAAACCAAGTGCAAAATAATAAAGACTCCCATGGACATAAGCATGTGGGTGTACAATTTCTACATAATCACTTTTTTATTTCTTTAATTGTTTAAGAGTTAGTTAGTTAATAACTAGTCCAAGTTTTATTTGATTCAACTTTTAAATCAATTTGATGTATATAATAGGCTAGTTTACACGCCTTGTTTCAGTTGTTTGATGATCGAGCTGACTAATCATGTGGTTTTCTAGTCATCTTGTTTGTTTTCATGTTTATTTTGTATATTAAATCTCTCATATTCCTAAATGCACACTGTCCTTATTTTTTTGGATCTACTATCGGGTGTCTTACCTATTGTCATCTAACTTTTATTCATGTTTGACTACAATTACAAGATGAATGCTACTTTAGTAAAATAAGGACAACTCATGCATAATGTATTCTAACATCTAAGTCTATAAGCTACTTAGATAAAGTTTTATCTCATTCATGAATGCACAAGTCTATATTAATACTTAAACACTCTCAATATTAGTTTAAGCCACCTTATAACACCATGCAAGCCACCCACTCGCTCCAACACAACAACCCACCACAAAACCAATTTCCAACATCACAAGTATAAAGTTTTACAAATATTTAAATCAAATAAAATAATATTCATTACATCTAATCAAAAATACTCATTCACATTTGCAAGAAATAAAAAACACTTCCAATATGTATTTAAGCCACCTTATAACACCATGCAAGCCACCCGCTTGCTCCAACATAACAACCCACCACAAAATCAATTTCCAACATCACAAGTATAGAGTTTTACAAGTATTTAAATCAAATCAAATAATATTCATTACATCTAATCAAAAATACTCATTCACATTTGCAAGAAATAAAAAACACTCCCAATATGTATTTAAGCTACCTTATAACACCATGCAAGCCACCCGCTTGCTCCAACACAACAACCCACCACAAACCAACATCACAAGTATAGAATTTTATAAGTTTTTAACTATAATTTACTTACTTTGCTCAAGCTAAGTTTACAACTTTCTAAAAAAATTCAATGTTAACTTGTGTTCTTCACCTTGTTCATCACAATTTCTTCAACCACAAAAGAGAGAGCTGGAGATAAAAGAAAGATAACTTTTAGTTAGCTTTAGCCCACATACAAAAGAAAAAAAAAAAAAACTCAAGAAAAAAAGTGTCCATGCTTCTTAGAAGCCAAATCCCCAACAGATGATGACTAGGTTGTTTGTCTAAGACTGCCAAAGATTAATAAGTAATGTTGGAGTTGTACAAATGTTAACCATCTCCATCCATGTTTTTAGACCCTACATGGTATCCCCCAGCACAATGTTCATATAGTTAGGAAATGTAGGAACTAAGATCTCAAAGCTATAACATTAATAACATAGTCATTGCATAGTAATTTTTGCATTGCCAATCTAATTTTTAAGGGATAAATTTCTTATTCGACTTCCAACTAAAAATCAACAAGTAAATAGATAGATGCAATGCCCAGTTCACATTTCTAGAACTTCCAAGCCCTCTGCTTGTTTCCCAACAAATCCATTGAATGCTTCACAAATCACACTCTGTGGTTCACAAAATTAAATATCACCCAAAACCCATTAAAGCCAAAGCTTTCAATAGCTCTCCACTGGTGGAGGTGGTTGCTTCCACCTCTCTCAGGTTTAGATGATAACAATACATTATAATAATAAAAAATGAATTACCACTTTTTCTTTTCTCATACTTTCTCAGCAACCAAACACAATATAATTTAACAAAAAAAAGGTGTCATCATCATGGTAATATTATCAAACAAAACAGAAACAAAAATGAAAAAGCAAAAATTACTTGAAGCGTCGTCGGAAACTCAAGCGTTGATGAGCTGAATCGGAGACCTGAAGCGTCGTCAACGGCGAGCTGAAGCATCGCCGTTAAGCTTAATCGGCGACGGTTAGCTGAATCATTGCAACGGCGAGCTGAAGTGTCGCCGATGAGCTCAACGGCGAACTGAAGCTTGGCCGTTGAGCTCAACGGCGACGCTTCAGCTCGCCGATGAGCTCAACGGCCACGCTTGAGGCGTTGCCGTTGAGCTCATCGGCGAGCTGAGGCGTCGCCGTTGAGCTCAACGGCGACGCTTTAGCTTGCCAATGAGCTTAACGGCCACGCTTCAGTTCGCCGTTGAGCTCATCGGTGAGCTGAAGCGTCGCTGTTGAGCTCAACGGCGACGCCTCAACTCGCCGTTGAGCTCAACGGCGACGGTGGAAGCTGAATCGGCGTCGGTTGAGCTCATCGGCGACGGTGGCTTGATCGGTAGTGGGTGAGTGTTTCTCTTTTTTTTTTTTTGGGTTTCTGAGTGTTTTTTGTTCTGCTGAGTGGGTGAGGCTAATTTTTGGGTTGGAGTATTTATAGTGACTTTTAGCGACGAAAATATTTCGTCGCTAAAGACCACTTTTAGTGACGAAACTGAAATTTGTCACTAGAAGTGGGAAATAGCGACGAAACAAAAATTCGTCACTAAAAGTGGTCTTTAGCGACGAAATGTTTTCGTCGCTATTTCCCACTTTTAGTGACGAATTTTTGTTTCGTCATAAGAGAACCCAGAATTTTTACACTTTTAGCGACGAATTTTATTTTCGTCACTAAAGAGACCATATTTTGTTCAGATTTTTAGTGACGAAATTCAACTTTCGTCACTGTAGCATACCTTTAGTGATGAATTATGATTTCGTCACTAAAAACATTTAAGTGCAAAACCATTGTTATTTTCAGTGACGAATAGTTTTCGTCACTAATTCTTCCTTATAGCGACGAAATGATTTTCGTCACTAATACTATCACAGCAATACCTACAGTGACGAAATATTTCGTCACTAAAAATTTCAACTTTTAGTGACGAAATATTTCGTCACTATAGCTTAATTAAACTTGCGCCAAAATTTCCCTCTATTGGCGCCTATTTTTTAGATCACAATAGTGACGAAATTTATTTTTCGTCGCTAAATGTTATAATTTTTTTCACTTTTAGTGACGAAATTCATATTTCGTCACTAAAGCTGTATTTTTAGCGACGAAAAATATTTCCTCACTAATTTTCGTCGCTAAAAATACATTTTGTTGTAGTCAATTAAAATGTTTTTCCACTTATATGAATTCTCAATTTCCATTTTCAATTGGTTTCGCACTTAAAGAAACAAAAGACTCTAGTTAAGTACTAATAGAATGTAACTTCTTCTTCTTCTTCTTCTTCTTCTTCTTCTTCTTCTTTTTTTTTTTCCTTAAAAAGAGCTAAAACTAAGGGGGAAAAAAAACAACTAAAGCACATAATACCTAAAATATCAACTATACCATCTGCAAATTCAAATACGTACAACACTACAAAATTCCACTTAAAATAACCATACACTTATGTTTAACCAGTTGAATAGCAAAATTACATTGAAAAAATCACTTGGCGTATGTAAAATGATTTAGGGTTTAATCAAAAGCAAACAATATCTACAAATCACAACTTTAGAAGAAAAAAAATGCTCATAGTTTCAACCCACCATATGCAAACAAAATTACTAAAATTTCAGAACTTGTTTACACAAAAATTCTTAAGAAATAATTAAATCAAACTAAAATTGAATTGGTTTCAAATTTCACCCAACCATTTAGTTCGGATTGTCCATGCACAATTCATAAGATGTCCTTTTCTTTAGCTTTAATCAGTATATGATTCCCTCCTACCATCTCTCAATTTTGCTATCTTTCCTTACATTATTTGCCAATCCCATTGATCATGCGATTCAATTGATCATGTGTTAACTGTAATCCCTTAAAAAATTAATGCTATTCATGATTTTATTTATATCCTGTTTCATCAATCATGTTCTCTCTTTGTTCACAAATTAAAGAACAAAAGTATCTAAATCTTATGTTCTCACTTTGTTCATTGAAGAACAAAAGTATTTAGCCCCTTTGTAAGCATATACTACAAATTAAGTGGTGTGCATGGGCAGCCTTGTATATCATCATTTTAAAACTAATAAACAAAGAAAATAGGAGAGATTGGTTTAAAGAACGTACCAGCTGTAACCCACCCACATCATGTTTGCCCCATTGGAGAATACAAACTTAAGTTAGAAACACCCAATTTTCTCATTTAATTTCAAAGAACAGAATGTGACTTTGGTGAGGGTTATGTACGTGGAGGATAATAATGATGTTTGGCTTTTTTTATGGCTAATTTCTAGTAGACTCCTCGTTTTTTTGCACGTAATTAACTTATTTGGCATAATTATTTTTTAAAATTAAATAAGACGTACACGTGACATAAAATTGAAATCCAATTGAGGATTCTAATTAGATTTTCTTTCAGTTTTAACTCTTAATATATAATTGTGGGGCCCTAAATATTTAGCAACCCCGGCCCACTCCACATCGGGCCCAAGGTCCATGCGGAGGAGAGGCAGAATCCGAGGATAAGCGGATGAAGCCCAGGTTGTCAAGGGACCTCGCCGAGGATGCCTACGTCTTTGGATAGGTGACGTTGAAGGACGGAAGCTGTCACTCGCTCATTAAATGCGCTGCATTAATGGTGAATTGACCAGTGAACAGTGCAGCTTTGGTTACTCCAACTAACAGAAAGTCTGCAGAAGTGACTAATAGGACGAGTCCTCAGACATAAGTTCAGATGACCGACAAGTGGACGACAAAGATCAACTAAACAAGACTATATAATAGATAGAACCCCCAACGTAAGGGAGGACCCCCTGGAATAGAAACGGAAAAGTTGTTTTCAGGGAGTCCGAGGACAACCTTTGTCTTGGTCAGTTCTAAAGGAAAGAGATCCTCGGCCTGAGTCGAGGACGAACTTTCTTCATAAACACTTAGCAAAAATCACTGTTATTATCCTCCCAAATACTTAGTCATTTTCCTTTATTATTATTCCTATGAACCTCATGTCGACCATTGTTTACCTTGCTGGTGCTTAGCCTTTCTACCCATGCTCTACAAATGTTATTGTTTGGGTCCAATACAATTTGAATCCTTACAATTGGCGCCGTTTGTGGGAAGGACTTGTGCACTAGCAAGTGCGATGATTGGTGTGAAAAGATTAAGAGCAACACTTCTAAAAAAAAAAAGCAGCAACAACATTCACTCAGAAGGCAACAATCGCAAGAAACAAAAGATGCGAAAAATAAAAGAGATGAAATGGGTCTACTTCTTTATTAATATATGAAGAAAAAGTTACATCTTACAATTGATGCTCATGTAGGCTTGTTCTAAAGCTAACTACAAAGAAAGACGCCTAACAAGGCTGGTTGAGGAGCAAGAGAAGAGGAAAGGAAGGAAGGAAGGCAACGTTGAAGGAAGAAGAGGCCGCGGCACCGGACGATTCCACCTCTTGGTTCCGCTTGGTTTCCCTCCCAAACCCATCACTGCCAGCTTGGAGGGCTGACGGATCCAAATCTGAGGGAGGGAGGTTACGTTCTTTCTGGATCCCCCTCCAAACAGCAAGAAGGGTTCCATCTCTGGTTAGGTTGAAAAGAAGAAGAATCTTCGGCCTCCTCCTACCCCAACCCCAGCATGACGTCCAGGGTCGGGATGTCATCCTCTGCTCTTGAAAGGGGCTTAGCTTCCTCGTAACCGCCCTTTCCAAGGGCCAATTCATTTTATGGGGCACAAAATGCTATTTTTGCAGAGCCGCTGAGCAGTGTGTTGGTGAAATTTGAATTCAGATGTTTGTGAAGTTTGAAGAAAAGGGTTGTCCCCGAAAGGCCTTTTATAGAAGGCGAAAATTGGGGAGAGCCAACCCGCACAAAATCCTAGGGAGAGATTCCCGGAGACAATAACTCCGCCCAATTTCCAAGGGGCTTATCCGCCGCTAGATCCTCGTAAATCCGCAAGGACATTAATGAGGAGGCGCCTCATTAATGATGAGGCACTGAAGCGTCAAATGCGTTACTCGAGCAGCCCAGGAGACGCCTCGTAATGAAAAGAGGCACGTCAGACGAAGAGGCTAGACCAGAGCAGGGCCCCCTCCTCGGCGGAGCAAGTCAGAAAACTAGGTACTGGACAGAACCAAGGCCTTGCATGGTCCTCGGACTCAAGCCTCTGGAGAAACCAGCTACTTCAGACTAAAAACTAAGTGTTAGACAGAATCTAGGCATTGTATGGTCCTCGGACTCAAGCCTCTGGGGAAACTAACTACTTAAAAGAGGAAAACTAGGTACTGGACAGAACCAAGGCCTTGCATGGTCCTCGGACTCAAGCCTCTGGGGAAACCAGCTACTTTAGACCAAAAACTAAGTGTTAGACAGAACCTAGGCATTGCATGGTCCTCGGACTCAAGCCTCTGGGGAAACTAACTACTTAAAAGAGGAAAACTAGGTACTGGACAAAATCAAGGCCTTGCATGGTCCTCGGACTCAAGCCTCTGGGGAAACCAGCTACTTCAGACCAAAAACTAAGTGTTAGACAGAACCTAGGCATTGCATGGTCCTCGGACTCAAGCCTCTGGGGAAACTAACTACTTAAAAGAGGAAAACTAGGTACTGGACAAAACCAAGGCCTTGCATGGTCCTCGGACTCAAGCCTCTGGGGAAACCAGTTACTTCAGACCAAAAACTAAGTGTTAGACAGAACCTAGGCATTGCATGGTCCTCGGACTCAAGCCTCTGGGGAAACTAACTACTTAAAAGAGGAAAACTAGGTACTGGACAAAACCAAGGCCTTGCATGGTCCTCGGACTCAAGCCTCTGGGGAAAACAGCTACTTCAGACCAAAAACTAAGTGTTAGACAAAACTTAGGCATTGCATGGTCCAAGGACTCAGGCCAACAGAAAACCCGTTTCCTCATGAAATACCAAGTGCTAGGAAAAGCCAAGGTCTTGCATGGTCTTCAGACTTAAACCTATGGGGAAACTAGTCACTATAGGACGATCTAAACACTGGACAGAACCAGGGTTTTGTACTGACCGTAGGCCCAAACCTACGGCGAAGCCAACCCCTTTGGTGCTAAGTAATGAGCCTTGCTAGGGACGAAAACCAAGTAAAGCTGAGCGCTAAAGCACAACAACTTAAACCTACCCATCCTCGGAGAACTAGGAAGGAACTCAAGCGGAAAATTATAGACTAGAAAGAAAAGAAAACTTACAGAAATAAGGAAAAACTCTTCGGGCGAGCCCTTTGTGCTAAAGAAAGTAGCAGGGGCAGTTGAAAGGATGGGTACACTGACAGAAAAGCAAGGTTCGACAGGGCAAGACAATAGGCCTGAAAACGTCAAAATCCTCCTCCCCGCCCGAGAGGTCGGACAGCAGAATTTTGAGGGGCTATTGTGGGACCCCAAATATTTAGCAACTCCGGCCCACTCCACATCGAGCCCAAGGTCCATGCGGAGGAGAGGCAGAATCCAAGGATAAGCGGACGAAGCCCAGGTTGTCAAGGGACCTCGCCGAGGATGCCTACGTCTTCGGATAGGTGACGTTGAAGGACGGAAGCTGTCACTCGCTCATTAAATGCATGCCACCAACACTCTGGCCACATTAATGGTGAATTGATCAGTGAACAGTGCAGCCTTGGTTACTCCAACTAACAGAAAGCCTGCAGAAGTGACTAATAGGACGAGTCCTCAAACATAAGTTCAGATGACCGACAAGTGGACAGCAGAAATCAACTAAACAAGACTATATAATAGATAGAACCCCCAACGTAAGGGAGGACCCCCTGGAATAGAAACGGAAAAGTTGTTTTCAGGGAGTCCGAGGACAACCTTTGTCTTGGTCAGTTCTAAAGGAAAGAGATCCTCGGCCTGAGCTGAGGACGAACTTTCTTCATAAACACTTTGCAAAAATCACTGTTATTATCCTCCCAAATACTTAGTCATTTTCCTTTATTATTATTTTTATGAACCTCATTTCGACCATTGTTTACCTTGCTGGTGCTTAGCCTTTCTACCCATGCTCTACAAATGTTATTGTTTGAGTCCAATACAATTTGAGTCCTTACAATAATAATATATAGATAGGATGTATTATCTATTTCTCTCAAAGTGTAAACATTGTAATTAAGGCCCAAAAGTTTTAATCAATAACTTTTTTTTTTTATATATAAAATTATTCTCTTTTCGAATGCATTCTACTCTATGTGTGGTAGTTTAAGAGAGTAAGCAATTTAGCCTACCAAATACTTAAGAGGTAAACTAATCATTCCTTTACTTCTCTATCAAAATTAAAATTGAATTAATAGTGTTTTTGAAAAAATTATCATTGAAATCCAATATTTATTATCAAAAGTTAAATAAATATCATTTAATTAATATTTAAAAATGAGGGAAAAAATCTAGCTCAAAATTCTTGCTTTACGATGTTTCTACTTCTACTTCTTTTTGTGCTTTACAATGTTTTTGCTAATGAAATAAAAAATAAAAATAAACAAAAGAAGAAATGCGTAAGAATGTTGGTTAATAATATGCATATTGAATACGGTTTCAACTATCATGGCTGGCTGCAATATCTCGGCAGAGTTGAAGAAAGAAAGAGGAATGAAATGCATCAATTGTCTCATGGGGCAAGCTTACTTAGTGGAAAATGAAGATGCAGAACAGCAACGCTAAGTCGTCTTCCACATTAATATGAAGGCTGAAGTAAAGCTAAAAGTGTAACAAGTCACACTGATGAGCATTGAAGTAATATGCAGTCGCTTTGTAGATTAGCAATTAGTTTCTTAATAAATGTACAAAGTCATGAGCATTTAAAGGGAAGAGCTATTATTGAGAAATTATTATTATTACTATTTACGTTTCAAATCATTAAGAATGTAGCATAAACTGGAATGGGACTTACATACATACACGAAAGAATAATTAGATGCTTGAAGAGCTTTGAACACCTACCTAAAAAAAAAATTTAAATAAATAAATAACTTTAAATTCCCTTAAGCTTGCCAATCTCCTACCTTTAATTTGAGTTTTTTGCTTTAACCTACGGAATGGAGGTGCTACCCTTAAGCATAGAGGAAGATGGACTTTTTTGCTTTGAACCTAGCGATGGAGGGACATAACTGTAAGAAAACAAGCTTGAAGCTTTAACAATGGCGGATTGTAAAAAAGCAGAGAGAGAAAAAAATAAGGAATCAAGAAAAGACTTCTATTCAAGCTTGCTTAAAATGAATACAACCCACACACCCTCTATATATACATTACATAATTGGTAACCGCTCTGGAAGCTTCTAGAAGATTCCAATCTAACAACCTGTAACAAACTCCTACCAGACTAACTGAATGTTACAGCTGTTCACTATAGATAAATATCTATTCTATCCATAAGTGAACGCGGGAATTCTCAAGGGGGAAGAGACTTTGGTCAAACGACACCGTTTGGTTAAAAGCTTAATGTGACACGCGTGTATAAGTTTAAAACGACGTCGTGTCACATTAAATTAAACGCTACCGTTTAACTCTCATAAAATAGCCGTTGCTAATATAGCCGTTAGTTTTGCTCTGTTTTTTCAACCTCTTGACTGTTTTGTTTCTTCAACTTCTGTAATTCTACTTTCAATAACCATTGAGCAGCAATCGGAGTGGTAAAGGAGAGACATAAATATTGTGATCAGTGGCAAATAAGGCCTTTTGGCTGATCATTGAAGAAGAGATATCGCCGGTTGTCGCCGGATTGGGCACATTTAGAAAGGCTTCGCCTTGCTGTACTGCCCAAAACAACTTGTCCTCGTAATTTTTCATCACATTTTTGTTTTCTGCATAGAGAATTCTCCTAGCTTCACGTGCTGGCATGCTCATAAGAAAAAGCACCAGCACTGCTATGACTATGAAAAGCATATTTAATTATAAGACCCATCTTTTTCTTTGAGTAGAGATGAATATTTTGACGCGGAATTAATGCCTTGGGGCTTAAATAAGCAGACAGTCCGTGCAGGGCAGCTCCAGGATTTTTGTTCAGGGGGGTCGATAAGAATCTGGCAGCCTATGAGATTTTCTTATTACAAATTTGTCCATAGTACTAACAAAAGAATAAAAAATAAACTATAAATTTATTTGACATATTTTTTTGTAATACAATAAACATATTAATTATTGTTGTTAAGTGATTTTTTTGCAATCCTTTAATTTATAAGTTTACAATTATTTAAATGTTTTATATTTTTATTATCTTTTAGTGTTAAAGTATTCACCAAGTCACATAGCCAACAACCATTCATAAGTCACATTCAGCAAAATTAAAAAACCACTCACAAGTCACAAATTTAGTCAAATAGTCAAAGTGCACAAGACAACTCATAACTCAACTTTATATCAAATCAATACAGCCACTTACTAACTTACAGCAACACTGCAATAGTAAGAAAATCAAAACACTATAACCCATTAACCCCCCACAAGCCCACACACACACGGTCAGACTCAGAGAGACTCAAAACTCATAACAAAAATCAGAACAACCCCACAGCCCCCCCACACACACATGGTCCAAGATTCAAAACTCAACAAAAAAAAAAATCAAAAGATAACTCTACACACACACACGGTGATTCACTCACACAGATTCAGTAAAAGAGAATATCAAAACACTATAAACACACTCTCACAGTGAAAGAAAGAGAGAAAGTGAGAGCTGAAAAACCAGATTAAGCGGAGGCAGAAGGCAGACCAAGCAGCAGCGGCGGCGGCAGTTTAGGGACAGTCTAGCAGCGGCAGATTTTGTGAGTGAAGCAGAGGCAACCTTTTTCCTTTGGGTTTGGAGAGCAAAGAAGGATAGTGAGAGATTTTTTTTTTTTTTTTTTTGATGTGATATAGTGAGAGATTTTGGGGGTTAGGCAGCTGCAAAATTCTTAGGTTTTATTTGGCCCTTTTTTTTTTTTTTTTTTAATTTATGATTTTTCAAAATTTGATTTATGGGCTTTTTATTTTTGAGATTAAAGACCAAAATTTTCTGTTGGACTTTTTTTTTTTTTTTTTCTCGGAGTTTAAGTTGGGCTTAAAAAAAAAAGGTCAGGTTCATGGTGAGGGGTGCAAATTTGTATTGCAGGGGTTCAAAACAATTTTTTTTTAAAATATTATATATATATATATATATATATATATATATATATATATATATATATATATATATATATATATATATATATATAAATTTCGGGTCAGGGGGTTCATTTGAACCCCCTGACTATAACGTACCGCCACCCCTGAGTCCGTGCAAGTGGGGTTGGAAATTGATTTGAAACAACGCTATAGGTGCCATGCAATATGAAATCAATTTCTAGGGATGTGTATATGGAAGAAGTGGGCAAGAACAAGAGCTGCGAATTGCAAAAACAGTCAAAATTTTTGCTGCAAAACCATATACCAACATAATGCCGTGCAAGGTGCCATGGTGGTGGCAAAAAGGTCAAAGTGCAAAGCCAAGATGCAAAAGTGCTGTACCCCGCAGCACTTTTAATTTGTAATTGTTTGTGGCTAAAGTTGCCAAAAATTTGGCTTCTTAACAAATTCTTCAATTTAATGGTTATAAATAAAGAAATTGTCTAGTCTCCTAAATTCATATTATTATTCATTTAAGCATGTTCATTTATATTGAGCTCTGACAAAGGTGGCCATCAGGGACGAACGCAGGATTTTAAGTTGGGGGGGGCCGGAGATAAGCAAAAAAAAAATTTTCAAATACGCATCCATATAATATTAATAAACTATCAATTAAGACAAATACCAAAAAATCATTGTTTCTTAATATATTAAGATACAATCATCTACTAACAAAAACAAAAGACATGAAACACTATTGTTTCTTTATACAATCATCTATGAAAAGGGAACTCGACGCTCTTTCAAATCTTCAAAATCATCTACGATTGAATCCAAACTAAATGTCGAAGCTATATCCTTTTCAATGTATAACATCAAAGAGTCTGTCAAAAAATCATCTTCCATTTTGTTTCGAAGGTTAGTTTTGACAATTTTCATAGCTGAAAATGCTCGCTCTGTAGTAGCAGTAGAAACTGGAAGAGTAAGCACAAGTCTCACCATTCTATAAACAAGCTTGTAGTGTTCTGAATTTCTAGTTCTCACTAACCATTGAGACAACTCAGATAAACTTTTCAATTCTTTGAACTCTGGATCCTGGACTACATTATGCTCAAAATGATAAAGCTCCTTCTTCAACACTTGTTTGTCATAATCTGTGAAATCTTGTGGATAGAAATTCTCTACCAACAAACAAAGATCACTACTTCTGAAAGATTTTAATGCCTCTCGAGGTTCTAAAGCTGAGCTAAGCCTAAGTAACTCCATTGCATCTTCATCAAACCGATAATTTAGTTCCTGTAGTTGAGAATCTATTGTAGCATAAAAAATATTTACTCGATAATGATGCTCAATTGTAATGTTATCTTTCTGATTACGAGCACCTCGCCTCGGAACAAAACAGGCATTCATATCTAGGACATCAATGCAATGCTTCTCACAAAATGATATCACAGTGGTGAGTAAGCCAGCCCATCCATCATCTCTAAATTTTTGGATAAGTGCTTTAGTAGATGAAACTAAATGCATGGCATTTAAAATGTCTTGAGATTGGCTTTGCAAAGCTTGACAAAGTTTATCAGTGATCTCCATAGTTTCCTTCTCAAGATGCAAGATGAAGACAAATTCAAATGAAGTTAAACCCTCATAAGCTGACTCTGCTTCTGCCCGATGTTCTCCATCAATTGCATCATCAATTATATTTTGTAAAACTTCAACAGTTGAACTAAACATTCTTAATAAGCTAGAAACTGATCTAAAATGTGAACTCCAACGTGTTTCTACAGGTCGTTGTAAAGTGCCAATTTGATTAAGTCCACTTCCAGTCTCAAGCTCTTCAAGATCAATCATACGTGCTATTTCATTAGCATTAGCAACTTTCAATTGTTCATTGCGCTTGCATGAAGCATTAACAATTTTGATCACAAAGAGCAATGCAAAAAAAAAATGACTAATGGCATTAACTTGTTTTGATGCTTTTACTAATGCCAATTGTAAGCGATGTGCAAAACAATGGATGTAATAAGCATATGGGCAATCATTCAAAATCAAAGCTTGTAATCCATTCCACATACCTCGCATGTTGCTTGCTCCATCATATCCTTGTCCTCGAATATTTTGTATATCGAAACAATATTGAGATAACAAAGAATATATCCCCTTCTTTAGAGTCAAAGCCGCGGTGTCAGTAACATGAACAAGCCCAAAAAAACGTTCTTTGACAAAGCCTTCTGCATCAACGTATCTAAAAACCACAGCCATTTGCTCTCTCATGGACTCATCACGAGCTTCATCAACCATTATGCAAAACTTTGCATCACCAATTTCTTCCCGAATGGCCTTCTTCACTTTGGCTGAGAAAACATGTAGAATTTCCTTTTGAATCCTAGGTGATGTGTAGGTTGCATTTTTGGGAGCTTTTTCTATTATTTCAGCAACCTCCTTATTCCAAAAAGTTATTGTACCCAATGATTCAAAAAAGTTCCCACGATTTAATGAACTACAGCTTTCATCTCGACCTCTAAAAGCTATAGCTTGAAAGGCAAGATATCGAACAGTAAAAATGACGGCCTTCAAATGCAACCGATTATTTGCAATTTGTTCAGTAGTGAAATGATCAACTACCCTTTGTAAATGTTGCCATTGGTTCATCAAATCCTTACACTTTTGCTCGGCAACTCTATGAGCTGAGTTAGGATCTTTTCCTATATGACATTGAAAAGAACAATCTTTGCCCCCAACTTTTTTCCAATTCCTAAATCCACCAACAGTGAATGTGTTTTGTCCCACAATCCCATTTGGATTATTAAAGACAAAGTAGGGTAGACAATAAGCTGCATCTGTGGTAGGAGAATATTCAAGCCATGTTGAATTCAATCCAAACCAAGAAGCTTGAAAGCTACGATTGTGCTTTCCACTTTTTGGGTATGTTTTTAAAGGAAGTCGGTGCGGACCTTTTTTAATGTAAGCCCGTCGAATTTCATCACGTTGATTAACATGATATTCCCATATTTGCTTGCGTGTTCCGGGATCATAATCCAAAGAATCAAGATCGACTCTTTGAAATTGTGTTTGAGAGATTGGAACATCAACGTTTTCCGGAATTGGAGCATCCACATTTTCTAGAATTGGAGCATCCACATTTTCTAGAATTGGAGCATCTACACTTTCTAGAATCGGAGCATCCACATTTTCTAGAATTGGAATAGCAACATTAGTTGTTGGCAATCCCACGTTGACTTCGGAAGAATTTGAACCTTTTCTTTTGAAAAAATCAAGCATTGTAGTTGATTTTTTCATGATCTACAAATAAAATAAGAATCACCGTTATTTTTTTAAATTTGTATGACAATTTTCTATAATATATTAGTTGTTTGTTTTGTTTTTTTTTTTGTATTTAGTTTGCCTTTATTTTTGTATTTGTGTTTGGTCGGCTTTATTTATACCCACTAATCTAAAAAATTCACCATCAACGCATCAACACTAAATTTATTCCCCGCACTACTAACAAGAAATTTTTTTAAAATTTTTAACTTTACCTTTTTTTTCTGTTTTTCCTACCACAGTACCACTTGCCCATTGCCCAACCTCACTCAGTCACTTGTCCCTGTTATGCCCAACTAACAGTCAACAAAGGAAAAAAAAAACTATTCTTAAATCTCTACATACTCACTCTCTGTCTGACTGTCTCTCTCCATCTCTCTTATCTATATAAACAAGAGAGAGAGAGTCACAAATTCACAATTCACAAACACAGACAAAGCCAAAAAGCCAAAGAAAAAAAAATTTTCTACAGGCAGCAAGCCAGCAAGATTCAAATATTCAATTCTCATTTCACAATCAGTCAATCACCAACATTTAGTTACTCTACTCAGTACTCATCATCAGTAATTCATCTCAGATCACAAAGTCACAAGGCAATATTAAGTTTTGAACTTTGAAGTTGAAGAAAAGATAGGAGTAAATCTGTAAATACCTGAACTGTGAAGTCGCCGGTGTGGGTCGCAGTCTCAGATGGTGTCGTCGGCGTGGGTGAGACCGGTGAGTGGACTGGAGTCGCCGGTGTGGGTCTCGCCTCTCGCCGGTGTGGACTGGAGTCGCGGTGTGGACCGTGTGGTGTGGGTCTCTGGCTCGCTGCGCTCTGCTCTCGCCGGCGTGGGAATTAACGGCCAAATGGGTGGAGGCCGGAGGGGGTGGATCGAGCAAGTGTGGTGTGGGTCTCGGCGGCCGGTGGGTCTCTCCGTCTCTCCCTTTCCTCTCTCTTTTTTTTTTTTTTTTTTTTTCTCTCTTTTTTCCTTCGTGTTTTTGCTCTGTGTGGTGTTTGGTGTTTTTAGTGTTTTTGGCTCTCTGATTCTGAACTGAAGGCTGTGTTGCTGTTGTTGTTATTTATTTATTTATTTTTTTTTTACATGGACTGGCCGGAAAATGGGCTGGAATCTAGCCGGAAAAAATGGGCTGGGGCTGGCCGGAAAGTGGGCTGGGGGCTGGCCGGAAAGTGGGCTGGGGGTTTCAAGATTTTGGGAGAGGGCCCGAGCAAAAATCATAGGGGGGCCCAATCTTTTTTTTTTTGGTTTTTTGAAAAATTTACTTGCTAAAAATTTTTTTTTTTGGGCCCAGGGGGGGCCCGGGCCCCCTTTGGTCATAACGTGGGTCCGTCCCTGGTGGCCATGTAGGACGAGTGACTGTGCCATGCATGTACGATGCATGGAACTTAATCAAAGTCTGAAGTCATAGTAAACATAATATATTGCTCAAATTAAAGTTATCTCCACAAGTAATTGTTCTAACTTCTAACTTTTAACTTATTAAGGATTTGTTGATTATTACTTCAAGACATCAATCATGAAGCTCCTATTTGGCACAAAAATAAAATCAAACTATGACATATATTAAAAGAATGAAATAAAATATGTACTTATAGCAAAAATAAACATGGTTTAGAGTAATATTTGGTGTAACTCTAAACAATGCTACGTCCAGTGGCAAAGCCAAGATCTGAGTTTAGGGGGGGGGGGGTGGCAAAATTTATAAGCAATACACAGAGGCACACACCCAAAAATAAGACTAATATGTTTGTTATACTATATTTTTCTATTAGGGTTTTATTTACACATAAATAAATTTTTTTAATTAAAAATTCCATTTACAATTCTCATAAAATATCTTAGTAGCTGAATACTCAAGTGCAAATCATATGAATATGATATATAAGTGAACAAATTGTAATATTTTAAAAACGAAATTGTGAACTTGTAAACACTTGAAAATTCAAAGTTTAACATGAAAACAATATTGAGCTCTAGAATTTACTATACAATTATTTTTACATTTTATTGCTGACGCTAATAAAAGAAGAATAAAGTATTACATTAGAAATTATTTTTTCTTTTTCCATTTTTATCACTTCAAAGGCAATAATAATAATATTCTTTTTCAATCTTTTCAATTAAAACTTGTGCTTCTTTACTTATTCAATTTTTTTTTTTTATGTTTGCTTTTTCTTTTTATATATTTTAAACTTTATAACACATTATTTATAGATTATGAATGATTTTTTATTTTTCTTTTATATTTAATGAAGTTTTCATATAAAAATAATAGTCCAATGATAATTTTACAAATGAAAAAAAATACATAAAAGCAAATCCACGCAAACAGAATAAAAATAAATAAATGAAATACAATAATTAAGATGGGACCAGCAACATGAAGGGGAGGGAACAAGTCAATAAAAGGACCAAAAAAAAAAAAAAAAACCTTGAAACTCACAAAACAGTTATTACTTTTAAGCTCTATTTTCTCATGAGCTTGTTATTTGGTGTAGGTATATGATTGGAGGTACCAAACTCACTAGGTAATATGACAAATAAGTAAACCTCTTAGTAAATTTTGGACGGGCTCGCCCCCCCCCCCCCCCCCCCCTCTAGCTTTGCCCCTGGTTACACCACCCAATAATTTGTTATTGAATTCATATTTTGAAAATCAAATCGTTGAATTACATGTTCTATATGTTCTTAACATGCATGCCAATTTTCATACCAATAGGATGTAATTTACCATTCGATTCATATACTCATCTTTTATACTTTATTTTAAACTATAAAAACTTGAATTTAAACAATTGATTGATGACATGATTATTGATCTTTGATTATATTTAAATTTTGTAAGCATGAAGAATATACAAAAATGATGTAATCCAGCAATGGATTTATCAAAATTCACGTCTAATTAAAAAATATTGGATGGTATTACATTACTTAAAGTGTGTGTGTGTGTGTGTGGGGGGGGGGGGGGGTTTGGTTAAAGTTACATCTAGTATAATTCTAATAACTTGTTATGGAATTCATATTTTGAAAATCCCACCGTTTAATTACATGTTCTATATGTTTTTAACAATCATGCCAATTTTCATGTCAATTGAATGTTATTTACCATTTGAAATCTATAAACTCATCTTTTGATCATATTTAAATTTTGTAAGCATGGAGAATATACAAAAATGATGTAATCCAGCGATGGATTTATCAAAATTCACTTCTAATTAAAAAATATTGGGTGGTATAATATTACTTAAAGTGTGTGTGCGTGTGTGTGTGTGTGGGTTTGGTTCAAGTTATACTTAGTGTAACTCTAATAACTTGTTATGGAATTCATATTTTGAAAATCCCACCGTTGAATTACATGTTTTATATGTTTTTAACAATCATGCCAATTTTCATGTCAATTGGATGTTATTTACCATTTGAAATCTATAAACTCATCTTTTATGCATTATTTTAAATTACAAAAACTTGAATTTAAAAAATTGATTAATGACATGGTTATTAATCTTTGATCACTTTGAAATTTTGCAAGCATGGAGAATATACGATCGAAGATAATGTAATCTAATGGTAGATATATAAATTTGCATTTAATTAAAAAATATTGAGTGGTGTAACATTACTTAGAGTTACACTAGGTGTAACTTGAACCCAACCTATATATATATATATATATATATATATATATATATTGAAAATGTATAATATAACTTTTTCTATGACTATTTATAATAATGTATCAATCATTTTTTTTTTTTTTTTTTTATGAATAAAATGGTGTCATTATATCAACTATATATTACCATGAACTGTCTCTTAATAAAAAATCAATTAACTTTTTCAAAAACAAAACCTGCTATTTGGTCTATTTTACACTAGACTAGTCAACCCTTTTTTTTAAGGTGGTGTGGCCAGATCAAAAACTAATATATTTCAACCAAATGATAGGACTAAGTTGTGAATTATTTAGTATTATGGTCACCACTCTTCAGCCAGTTAATTCTTCATATTTGTTGTCACCTTTTTTTTTTCCTTCTTGAAACGGCCATTAGATCAGTTATCTCTTTCTCAAAGTTGTTTCATTTTAACAAGTCCAGTTTTTTGTAACGAGAGATTGGATATTCACCTAACATCATCTAAAATTGCGCATTATCTTTTTTTTTTTTTTTTTTGGGTAAAATTGTGCATTATCTTTATTTTTTTTGAAGGAATAAACACTTTTTTAATATAAGATAGAAATTCCACTCAAGTCTAATCTAAGTATATGTGTGTCAGACTTCTTCCTGGAAACTTGAATTCCAACCCTTACCTCCCACACCCCACAAGTACTTATACTTGTGGAGTAACCATCACACTAAGAGTGCGTGGTGGTAAAAAAACACTTATCTTTATACCTTTGTACTAAAAGGGAAAAACATAAAGGGAAAATTTTGTTACACACATACGTGCATTTCTACATAGCCAAAATATATAGAACTGAAAACGTGATTTTAAATCACATTTTCAATTATTTTTTTGATAGTGTATAAATGCACACAATATTTGCAACATACATTGCTCGAACTCCAATTAAGAGATTAATATATTATATTGGAAGTTAGGGGGTAGTTCTACGGTACTCCCCCCAAAAAAATTTTAAGAGTTCTCTTAGTTTTTTATTTTTTATTTTTTTAAAATGGGGTGTTTTAGTTTTATTTAGATGAAAAAGGAATAAAAAAATGCTAAATTTTAGGGAATAAAATGATGAACGTGAAGGGAAAAAAAAAATCCTAAATTTTAGGAGTCCTTTTTTTGAATTCAAAATGAAATTTGTTGTTTGACACTTATGACCCTATATCCAAGAGAAGTTACTCTTCATTAATGAGGGTATTTTTGAATCACATAAAAGTTCAATTCAAAGAAGAAAATCCTCTTATATATGGTATAAACTAGGTTCTTAGCACACGTGTTGCGCGTGCTTAGACGCATGCTCAGATGCTCTTCTATTTTTCAGGTAAAGACTAATAATTTGCATCTATTATAATTTGAAAATATATATTTTTATTTTTCAAACAAATAAAAATGATAAATTTTAGAGATAAGCGGTAACTATAATTTTTGTAGTGATATAGAGAAAAGTTTAGGCAGGAAAAATAAGATGAATACGAGGGGAAAGAAGGCTAAATTTCAGGAAGTTTCTTAATTTTTAATTTTTTAAATTGGGGGTGTTTTAATTTTATTTGGATGAAAAAGGAATTAAAAATGCTAAAATTTTGAGAATAAAAAGATGAACATGAAGGAAAAAAAATCTTAAATTTTAAGAATTCTCTTTTTGAATTCAAAATGATATTTGTTATTTGACATTTATGATCTTATTTCTAAAAGAAATTACCCTTCATTAATAATGGTATTTTTGAACCACATAAAAGTTCAGTTTAAAAAGGAGAATTCACTTCTAAATAGTATAGAATAGATAGATAGAATAGAAGCTAAATCTCTCTCTCTAACCGATTTAGTCAGTCCCTATTACCCATAACCCTTCAGTCTCTAGTTCCAGCCACTTCCCATTAAAATTAAAGTCATCCATTCCTTGTTGTTTGGAGCTTTGGCTTCCATCTTATCCAAGGTAAGCAATCCCCTTTTCTCACGTGATTCCTTAAGGGTAATTGTATAGCTTAGATCTGTTTTATAATTTATTTGACTTTGTTTAATATATTTTCATAGATGAATATAGAAACCATGATTTTATTGAATATAAAGAGGTTGAGAATAATGGATAAGACCTTATAAAGAGTAATATAAATGGATCCACTCAATAGCTTTTTTATATGTTATATATAAACGATATTAGAGAAGTAGAATTATTTGTGAAGATACATAGTCAAGTAGACTTAATTGTATTACAATTGCTTTGTAATTTTAAGTTATGATTATCTCTTACCTTCCTCTATAAATACTTTTACATAACAATTGAAGAATGGTTATATAATTTCATTGAACTTTGAAAAGAATTGTGGAATTAATATTAACATGTTTTGATTGTTGGTTTAGGTGTTACCGGCACCCAAGTTTAAGCTCCTTCGACTTAAGGTTCTCGGTTCCTTTGCTTTCAGATAAGGGATAAGTGATATGGGCAAGGCAATTGGTAAGTTGTGAGGTTATTTTAAAATGTAGGGGTAAATTACAAGTTTGGTCCCTAACCTTTACACTGAATATCAATATGGTCCCTAGCATTTTGAATGTGTCAATTTAGTTTCTAACCTTTTAGTATTGTGTCAAAATAGTCCTCATAGATGGAAAATGTTAACGTGGCTAACGGAAAAAATAAAAAATTATTTTTATGCCACATCAGATGACATGTGTAATGCCACATAAAATAAAATTAAAAAAATATATATTTAAAAAAAAGAATTTATGATAAAATTGGATCTCAAAAGTCAAAATCTCAAACACCCTGAACAGCTTCGGTGAGCACCGGCCTCTTCATTCCTAGATGGACGCAAAGGTACAACCCAATGAGCCAGAGTGGGATATTGCTACTTTGAATAATTTCTTGTTGCAAAAGTACACTTCAGAGATTAATTGGGCATCCATTTATCTAAAATTTCCAATTTGTTAATGATGTAGGTATTGGTTTCTTTAGGTGGCTACGCAGTGGAATTTTGGGAAATTGCAAGACTACTCTTTAGGATTTGGTTAGATAATTTGGGGTCTAAATTAATATGTTTATATGATGAAATTCCTTGGCATTGTTAGCTGGTTTTTTTCTTTGCTAGACTAGAGGAGAGTGGCTTTCTGTTGGGAGGTGCACAGCACTTTGAAGTCTAGCCCATATAGGACTTGTATTTGAGCATTGAAGGAATCCTATTTCATATAGGAATAGGTGTACCAATTGCACAAGAAGTCAAAACATTTTATTCCTAATTGAATTAGGAGTGTCAGGCGGCAAAGCTTTTATATAAAGCTTGTGCGTGTGGTTTTCTTGAGAGCGAGAGAGACTAAAGATTGAAACACATATTTGGAGCCGATTGAAGGAAAAAGAATAGTGCTTTGTGCATCACTAAGGGAAAAAAGAAAATGTGAATTTTCTTTTGCTCAAGATACACAAGGAAGATAAATTAGAGTTTTTTCTAGGACAATTATTTGAGTGCTACAACCACAGAGGGTTGAAGTATTTAGAGTGGAAGATCTTGCTTTCGAGTTTTGTGGTGAGATTGTATTTGTTCCCAGAGATATTATTGTATTTTACAAATTTATTGTGAACTCAGTTTTTGAGTCTAACTTGAGTGTTGTAATCTCTATTTTATTATAGTGGATTGATCGGATTTGCCCCTTGGTTTTTCTCTCAACACTAGAGGGTTTTCCACGTAATTTCTTAGTGTTCTTGTTGGTTGATTTTTTTTCACTTCTGTAGATTTCTATTTTTCTCTATTGCTTGGGTTGTATATAATTTAATTCACACATAGATGGGGATTTATCCCAACAAGTGGTATCAGAGCTTAGGTTTTTGGACGTGATTGTCTTGTGTTGAATTAAATGGAAAATATGAATACGAATTTGAGCACAATGATTAAACTCTCGGCAGCAAATTATTCGATCTGGAAGCCGATGATGGAGGATGTCCTTTACTGTAAGGATTTGCATGACCCTATTAAGGGTGATGGTGCTAAGCCAAGCGAGATGTCTGATAAAGACTGGGAGAAGTTAAATAGAAAGACCATTGGATGTATTAGACAATGCATCGATGTGAGTGTGTTTCATCATGTATCTCAAGAGACTAATGCAGAAGCTCTTTGGGAGAAATTGAAGGGTCTTTGTGAAAGAAAGACAGCTCAAAATAAAGCTTTTATGGCTAGAAAGCTTGTGAATTTGAAGCTTAAGGAAGGGAGATCCGTTGCCGAGCATTTGAGTGAGTTCCAAGACTTGGTGAATCAAATGGTTACAATGAAGCTGATAATTGATGATGAGTTTCAAGCTTTATTATTTCTGAGTTCCTTACTTGATAGTTGGGAGACTTTGGTGGTGTCACTTAGTAACTCTGCTTCAAATGGTGTGCTACAACTTGCAATAGTCAAGGATAGCTTGTTCAATGAAGGAACAAGAAGAATAGACATAGGCAAGGATAATGCACAAGCTCTTGTCACAGAGAGCAGGGGGAGGAGTAAGACTAGAAATTCTAAGGGGCATGGTAAATCCAGAAGTCAGTAAGAATCGAAAGGAAAATTCAAGTGTTTCTACTGTGACAAAGAAGGTCACATAAGAAGAAATTGCAAGGCTTGGAAAAATAAACAGAAAGATGAGAAAAATAAGAATAAAGGAGAAGAACAGAATACCACTGTTGTCTCGACAATTGAAGAGGTGGTGCTCTTTGTAGGAGAAGATGAATGTTGCAATGTTTCACATCCTTATGTTGAATGGGTGATTGACTCAACCTCTTCCTGTCATGTCACTCTAAGAAAGGAGCTCTTTACTTCATACAAAGCAGGAGACTTTGGGAGAGTGAAGATGGGCAATAACAGTTATGCTGACATTGTGGGAATTGGAGATATTTGCATTAAGACTAACACTGGATACACCTTGGCATTGAAGAATGTGCGACATGTGCTTGATATACGCTTGAATCTGATTTCTACTCATATTCTGGATAAAGAAGGCTATGTCAACTATTTTGGATATGGTAAATGGAGACCTTCCAAAGGATCATTGGTGCTTGCTGGAGGGAAGATTTGTTGTACACTTTACAAAACACAAGTAAAGGTGTGCAAAGATGTTGTTAGTGCAACTTAGGAAGATTCTATGCCTAACTTGTGGCATAGGCGGCTGGCTCACATGAGTGAAAAGAGGTTGCAGATTTTGGGAAATAAGTCTCTCATTCCTTTTGCCAAAGGTATGTCACTTAAACCTTGTGATTATTGTTTATTTGGAAAACAACATAGAATGTCTTTTTGCATTCCCTCTTCTAGAAAGCCCAATGTGTTAGATCTCGTTTATTATGATGTATGTGGTCCCATTGATGTGGAGTCCTTAGGTGGTAATAAGTATTTTGTTACTTTTATTGATGATGCTTCACGAAAGGTGTGGGTGTATTTTTTGAAAACTAAAGACTAGGTATTTGAGCACTTTAAGAAATTCCATGCCATGGCAGAAAGAGAGAAAGGGAAGCCTTTGAAGTTTCTCCGTACTGACAACGGAGTTGAATATACATCTAATGAGTTCAAAAGTTACTGCTCTGAGAAAGGTATTAGACATGAGAAGACAATTCCTGGTACCCCACAGCAAAATGTTGTGGCAGAGAGGATGAACCGCACTATTGTTGAGAAGGTCAGATGTATGTTGAGAATGGCTAATCTGCCTAATTCATTCTGGTGTGAAGCTGTTCAAACTGCATGTACCTAATTAATCGGTCTCCATCAGTTCCATTGGAGTTTGATATTCCAGAAAGAGTTTGGATTGGGAAAAATGTTTCTTATTCTCACTTGAAGGTATTTGGGTGCAAGGCATTTGCATATGTGCCTAAGGAACAAAGATTGAAGCTTGATAGCAAAGCCACTCCTTGTATATTTGTTGGATATGGAGATGCAGAATTTGGCTACAAGTTTTGGGATCCTGAGAAAAAAGAAGATGATCAAAAGTTGAGATGTGGTTTTTCATGAGAATGAAAATTTGGCAGACCTTGAGAAAACTCAAAAGACAAAGGATGCTATTATAGGTGTTCCTGACCTTACATCTACCTCTTCTTCCTCCAATCATGCCATAAATAAGGAAGAGGTGCAAGATGAGAATCTTGGTGATGAACCAATAGCAGTTGATGGTGATGAGCCAGTAGGAGTTGATGGTGATAATGCTCAAGATATTGAAGATGTTGAATAGGGGGAGCAGCTTGTTCCACCTGAGATTAAAGATGTTGCTCAAGTGAGGAGGTCTACTAGGGAGCGTCGTCCATTGACTAGATATCCTTCTTCTGAGTATATTTTGCTTACTGATGAGGGGGAGCCAAAATGCTTTCAAGAAGTGGAGTCTCATAAGGACAAGCAAAGTTGGATGAAGGCTATGTAAGAAGAGATGAATTCTTTGCACAAGAATAAGACTTATGAGTTGGTTATGACCAAAGAGAAGCTTGTGCTTTGTGCTGGAACGGCCGGCATTAATTCTAACTGAATAGTTGGGATGAAAATCTCTTTCCTTGATGGGCTAAAAAGGGAGATTGTAGGGAGGTGCACAGCACCTTGAAGTCTAGCCCGTATAGGACTTGTATTTAAGCATTGAAGGAATCCTATTTCATATAGGAATAGGTGTACCAATTGCACAAGAAGTCAAACACTTTTATTCCTAATTGAATTAGGAGTGTCAGGCGGCAAAGCTTTTATATAAAGCTTGTGCGTGTGGTTTTCGTGAGAGCGAGAGAGACTGAAGATTGAAACACATATTTGGAGCGGATTGAAGGAAAAAAAATAGTTCTTTGTGCAGCACTAAGGGAAAAATGAAATGATGATTTTCTTTTACTCAAGACACAAGGAAGATAAATTGGAGTTTTCTCTAGGACAATTATTTGGGTGCTACAACCACAGAGAGTTGACGTATTCAGAGTGGAAGATCTTGCTACAGGGTTTTGTGGTGAGGTTGTATTTGTTCCCAAAGATATTATTATATTTTACCAATTTATTGTGAACTCAGGTTTTGGGTATAACTTGAGTGTTGTAATCTCTATTTTATTATAATGGATTGATCAAATTTGCCCCGTAGTTTTTCCCTCTACACTGGAGGGTTTTCCACGTAATTTCTTGGTGTTCTTGTTGGTTGATTTTTTTTTTTTTTTTTTTTTTTTTTTTTTTCACTTCTGTGGATTTCTATTTTTCTCTATTACTTGGGTTGTATTTAATTTAATTCACACATAGACGAGGATTTATCCCAACACTATCATCATGTGTCGATTGTTGGTGTTAGTAAAAAATTATTCTGCTGTAAATATTGTTTTAATTTGATTGTGATTATCTTGGTTGGATGATTTGTGGGTTCTTATTTGATTTTGTAAAAATATAGAATTTGGAAATCGGAATCCTTGGTGGCGGCAGTATGAAGCTATTGTGGATGTTTGACATTTTGAGACCCAATTTTATTCTAAATTGGCTTTTTTTTTTTAACTATTGTTTATTCCATGTGGGTTATATGATGTGGCATGAAATAATTTTTTATTTTAATCGTTAACTAAGTCAATATTTTCCATCCATCACTAACGATAGGGACTATTTTGATACAATACAAAAAGTTTAGGGACTAAATTGATATATTTGAAACGTTAAGGACCAAATTGACATTTAGTGTAAAGGTTAAGGACCAAACTTGTAATTTACCCTAAAATGTTTCAGACAAAGATATGTTTGTGAACTTTCGAAACCTCATGCATATGATTTAAGGGGGGGAAATGGGCATTTGCCCCTAATTTACAAACTATGCAGCAATTTTTCCCTCTTTTCAAACTATCTAGCAATGTGTCCATTTTTTGAAAATCGAGTTCTCCTTATAACTCGATTTCGTGATTTTTAAGTTATGGCTTAATTTTGCAACGCTGGATCAAGTAGATGTGGCTTTTTTGGTTTTAAAAAATTTAGCTGGAATTTGATTTTCTTAAAATCAAGCTACATAGAAATTTTTTTTTTTTAGTAGAACTTGATATTAGTATAATTGAGTTCTTTGAAATTTTGAAAAAAAATTCAATGTGTAACTCGATATTTGATATTAGATATACCAAGTTCCACTAAAAAAAATTTGTTGTGGATGTAACTCGATATTTATGGTGTCGAGTTACATTGCAATTTTTTAAAAAGTGAACTTGATTTTAAGAAAATTGAGTTATACTGAAACTATACCTAAACCAGATAGTTTAGAATCAGTGTTTCTCTATCCCTTCAATTTAGTGTTTGTCAAAGATCCTCCATTGTACAAACCCTAGATTTAGTTTTCACTCTCTAGTGATCATCTCTCTATCATCACATGTACAAAACCCATATCATTATTTGATGCACATAAAAAAATTTCTGAAGTAGATGAGAAATAGTTTTAGAAATTGCAAAGGTCTATCTGATAAAATGTTTTTTCATATTAGGAAAGTGTTTTAATCCTAGAAAGACACTTGCATTTGATATGTTGCATTGTATGGAAGGTATTGTTTGTGCGTTGAGTAATTGGTTTTTCAGCATTATGTGAGTACATTGGGAGGATATTAGTTGTTTGGAGTTGCAAATTTGAAGTAAGAAAATGATTTTTAGATTTGCAAGAAGCAATGAACTATAGATCCTATTTGGATGAGATTTTTTTAAAATTGTTATTAATAGTGTAGGTGAACTTCTAGAAAAATGAATGAAATTATTTTAATAGTTATTTTACTAGTGACTCATTATAAATATTCTTCTTCATGAATTTTTATATAAACATTTAAATTTAAGTTATTTACCTATACATTTATCCTTTTTTTGTTATAATATTTCTATATAGATTATTAGTTATTGATTTTAGTGAGTTGAATTATGTATAAGCATATGCTTAATATTTATTTTTATATATATATATATATATATCCTTGGCTGCCTGCCCATGGGGGCTGCCTTAGCCTTGGCTACTGCATGCCCTAGCCTTGGTAATCCCCATGGGCAAGCAATCAAGTCCTAAGGCATGCAACTAAGGTCATGGCATGCTTGCATGGGCATGCTGGCATGCCCCTGGGGCCAAGCAGCCAAGGCCCCTGGGGGCACGCAAAGAAGTCCTAGCTTGCACGCTACCTGAGGGGCAGTGGTAGGCTGGCAACACAATGTGGGCATGCGGCCAAGGCCATGGCATGCCCTGTGGGTGGGATGCCAAGGTCGTAGCATGCCTTTAGGAGGGTGCTGCTGCCAAGCCTAGCTAGCCTCTATTTGTCATAAGATATTAATGCTTGTTTCTTTTTTTTGATGAACAACATTAATGCTTAATTCTTGTTCAAGTTCACCAAAGCACTCTCGTCCAAAAACTCAGATAAGAGAAAGCTAACAATTACACTATGCATGCAACATGACGAAGCAAGGAACAAAACGTAGCTAATTCCCATGATTAATTGTATGAAGTGATATGAACTTAAAAACTAAGTAAATATATAATAACTCTTTACAACTTTTACAAAAGTCAAATTTGCTCAAAAAACTGTAAAAACTAAAAACTAACTGTACGGCATTTTCAGTACCCGAACCCATTTGGGCCTGGGGCTCTGATACGAAGGTGCGGCCTGTGAACCTAGCCCCTACCTGCCCAAAAGCCCAGCCCGAACCCATGCAAACTGCGGGCCCAAGTTTTTCTACCTAGTCCTTGCTCGGCAAACCTTTCCCGAGTAATGAAGAAAGAATGACGTTCAAACGCACCATCCCTTGCATACCCGGCAGTGCCTTAGGAAACATCGCTGCCGAGCATATCTGCAGAAGTGGGAACCAAGTTCCAAAGCCACTCTCACCTAACCACCCACTTATGACCAATAATATTGGACCTCCCGTTGCACTAACCATGGAAGTGATGATGGTCTCTCCATTAATTTAAAGCTATAAATATGAGAAGTTGGAGGAGGAAATGGTTGTGGAAAGGTTCTCAAGGAACAGATAATATAGAGAGAGAGAGAGAGAGAGAGAGAGAGAGAGAGAGAGATTCATTGAGTCTCAGTGCCGAGAACAACCCATAGTAAGAAATCCTAAACCCCCTTTACAAATAAGTTGTGAGCCCAAGTGAGGTTAGGCATCTCAGGCGCACACACTAACCAACCAAAAAAAATTTCATGTCTTTTTATTTATTTTTTCTCTTCGCAATTATAGGATTTTCGAATTAAAGTACTGACCTTTCACATCAATATACCACACTAACAATTATACTAATAATTTAGTGCGAAAGAGTAAATAAGTAGTAGTAATTTAAATCAAAGATAAAAAAAAAATAATAATAAAATAAGTATAGAGTTATATGTCAAAAATCATTATATTTGTTATTCTTCGTGAATTTTTGTATATAAACATTTAAATTTCATTTATTAACGTATAGATTGATTCTTTTCTTTTGTTTCTATAAATGATTCATTATTGATTTTAGCTTGTTAATTTGTGTGTATGTATATATATATATATATATATGTTCATGGTTATTCTTATGTTTGTTTGTGTGTGTGTGTGTTTTTTTTTTTTTTTGGGACATAAAGACCACTCACATAACCATCATCCTAAGAATATTAGGCAATTTTCGGTGTCATCTTCATTTATAGAATTAGCAAAGTCATTGCTTATGTAAAACAAATATACATGAATTATACTTGTATTCGATCAATAAAATATTAAAATTTATCAATAAGGATGATTTTAATTGGAAAAAAGACAGAAATTAATAAAAACAAAAGGAAATAATCCATTTAAGTGTAATATATAGTGTTTCGGTAACTTTTAGGTTAAATGTGTTACAAAAAGGTAAAAGCTGGTTTATTAAAAAAAGAAAAAGTAAAAAGCTACATTATTTGTAAAAAAAAAAAATTTAGTTTTTTTTTTTTTTGGCAATGAAACAAAAATCAATAAATAAATAAATAAATATATATATATATATATATATATATATATATATATATATATATATATATATATATATATATATATATAATAAAAGTTGAGCTTAGATGCCGTGATTGCGCCAAGTGGCTTCACCAAATTGCAGAAATTTTAATAAATTTTTAAATTTTAAGAATAGATATATACATATTTTTTGGATAAATATGACAAATCAAGTAATGAAAGAAAGTAGTATTTGATTTAAAACTATAGCAGTTGTGTTTATCTAAAATGTTATCAACAAAGTCTAAAATCAATAGACTCTACATTTAATCCTTTTTTTTTTAATTAAATTATATTATCACGTGTAACAACAAAAAAAAAAAAAAAAAAAAAAAAAAAAACATAGTACATGTAAAAGTAAAGTATTAGATGAAGATTTTGGATAAACATACATCCTATGTTAATTCTTCCTCTCTTATAATTCCTAAAATGATTAGAAATATAATTTCCACACAATTGAAAATTCTCTCACTCTCCATCAAATTGCAAAAGATTTGTTAGATTTTTTTAAAAAATAGACATTTTTTTTGTTCTTATCTTCTTCTCCTATAATTTCTAAGTTGATAAGTTGATTACAATCCAAATTCTTCATCTAATCATTTTCTTATTAGAATTTATAAGTTGATAAATAATATCAATTTGATTACAATCCAAAGTCTTCAACTTATCCTTATTTTTTAATTTAAATTATATTACTACACGTATATATATATATATATATATATTAAAAAAAAAAAAAAAAAAAAGCAACGCTGTATACTTGAAAAAATCAGCAAGGTAGTACATGTAAAAAAAAAAAACAGCAACTACTCTTACTATTCAAATAAAACACTAAATTCTTTGAATTTCCTCTTGCCACTTTTTTTAAGATTTAGACTTCAGCTTTTCACTCTCACAAATTAGACTAACATTAGACTTTTTATTCATATCAATTTCTTCAATGTGGAGTGTATATATACTAAATAATTTATAATGAATATGTACTTTATGGTTCTTTTTTTTTATACTTCTCTTCATCTACCTACAACCTTTTAGGTATGTATTTGTTTGCTCTAATATTTTTTTTATTAAATCGAATAGGTTTTGTGTATTTTTTTTGTTTTTCGTTTAACCTAATTTGCTTATGATTTATACAATTTATGTGATTATGGTTTGAGAATTAATCATTAAATATGCTTCGGCATGATTTTTTAAATTATTTTTTGTTTTATGACATGGGTTCTAATGGTGATATGTTTCTTTCATCCTCTCAATTTTGATTTAGAGAAAAATCTTCTTTTTATCTTACAATTAAGCATGTTTTGATATAAATTTGATTATAAATTGTTCATAACAATTTGATTTTTTTTTTTTCCTGATTGAAATAGGTTTGGCTAACTGTTAGAGTTGTACACTTTGATCTATAAAAGAAGTCAATCTATCCATTTAGTTTTTATTTTTATTTTTTTAATCAATCATTAAATATGGTTTGACATGATTTTTTATCAATCATAAAATTTTATAATAAACAACAATGACAAACAAGAACAAGGATATAGTGTACAAAGGAGTATTCAACAATCTCCCAAAGATACAAAATTCTCATTAGAGCATAATTGGTAGGTTACAAAATAATAATTTTATTAGGTGTTATCATTTTATATTTGATAATTATTATACAAATTTTTTCCTTTTTTTATTATAATAATTATTTGGGAGATTTTGTTTATCAAATAAAATGTATATTTTATAAGTTTATGATAAAACCGTGCAACGCATGGGCCTTTAACTAGTTATATATAAAAGCAGAGACCTTATGTAAGAAAGCATGAAGTTCTGCCATGTGGCGCCTTCTTTGATAGCCATCCAGGTTTTTTTTCTTTTTTTTGGTTCAAGTTACACCTCATCTATTACTTATTACTCCTCATCACTCCTCTCTCTCAAGTCTCAATTGACTAAAATAAATTCTAAACTTTCAAGTATACCATTAATTGTTTAATAAAGAAAAAAAAATACCATTAATTCAGCTCTTCTACGTCTAACCCCTCGGTTGCCCGCCTCTTGCAATTATCCAAGTATATAGCTCTTCTACATCTAACCCTTTAGTTGCCCACCTCTTTCAATTATCTAAGCTTTAAATTAATTAGTACACTTCCTTCTAGCCATGAGTCTCCTTTTACAATCACTTCTCTTCTTTTCTTTTAACGTTTCTCTTTTTTTCTTTTTTCTTTTTTTTCTTCTTCTTTATAAAATCTTTAGCTACACGTTTTTTAGCAATCACATTTTTATAACTTAAATTCTTGATGTATTGTTTGACAGGTTGTGCTTGAAATAAGTAAATCCTATGGCAAAATCATGGTTTTGCATTCTAGAATCTGTAAAGTTCAAACATGGTGAGTAAGGGTTTGAAATTTTATTCTTTTTCTCCTTTTGAAATTTTATTCTAGAAAAGTGATTGTGTTCTTGGCTAAGTAAGAGGAAACACAAATACTGTGCTTTAACTAATATAAACTAAATTAATTTTTGTTGTTGTTATCAATCTAATATTAGAGTTTGCAACAAAGGGTGTTTTAATTGTGTTGTTATCAATTCAATATTAGAGTTTGCGATTTTGACGTGTTGGGTGTTTTGTTAGAATTATTACAGACAAATAAAAAGAAGTGGTTTATGAAATCCAATGACAAGGGCAATGGCAAGGAATCCAATCGTATCCAATTGCTCTCTCTCCACACCTTGGCAAATACCACAAACATATCATCATAATTGGAATGTCCCTTTGAGGCCAATTTTATTTTCTAGTTATTTTCTTTGAGATGTTAATTTTAATTTCAGTAATCAACTGGGTTAATTTTTATTTTTTGGGGACAATAATCGTCATATGCAAAGGTTAAAATCTAGAGCATCTTATCACAACTATTAGCATACATCCTATTCTTACTTTCCAACTTCCATTCACGTAATTGAAACTATATGGAGCTGAATAATGACTATCCTCGATTAAAATCTCATTTCAACTACTGCTAGGCATTAGCCACGTATTGGTGCTATAGTGCTCAAAGGCCCTAGAGAATTTTTGGTTTGACTACATATTATTGCTAGATATCAACACAGCACAAATTTCATCTTTCATGTGCATATTAATTTAATCTTCTTTCTCTTTTGAATTTAACTTGCTCTTTATCAATGTTCATTCTTTGTTGTTAATTAATGATATGATTTTGATTCCATAAAACATTTGGATATTAATGTTTTCATTCTTAATCAATTTGGAGTGTTATTTGGATGTAGTTAAGCATCAATGTAGTAGACCTCATGTTAGTTTATGTGTTGCTTAATGTACTTTGCGCAAGAAGGTGAATTAAAAGGTCTGAGTTTACTTGTGTAGGAGATAAATTTTATGCAATCTTCTATAGGAAGTGGATCATTCAGACAATGACACAATAACACATTAAAGAATGTAATTTCTGTTCATGTTTTCCAGCTATAAGAAAACCGTTTTTTTTATTTAATAATAATTTATAGTTCTAAGGCATGCAAATGCTTATATTTGGCAATTTGCTTTGTAAATTTACAAAGTTTTCTACTTTTTAACCATTGTTGTTTGTGACTTTCAAATGTGTAAGGACTGCATATTGCAAATTGTCATGTTAATATTAGTTTGGGATACTTACAAAAAATAATAGAGAATGTTGCCAAATCTAAATTTGGCAAATTTGGCACTAATTACACTCAATAGAATTTTTAATTCTAATATTGAGCTTTAATAGGATTTGATTATGGTTAAGAACTAGGGTTTGGTTTGAATTTAGTTTTACCATTAAAACTCTGTAAATTAAACATGACTAACAATAATTGTATTAATGAACACACGGGGTTAAAAGATTTTTTTTTTTATAAAATATTTCAAAATGCACCACGCATTGCGTGGGATATTAGCTAGTTAAGTTAAAAGGCAGAAAGCTAAGCTTTTTTCAAAATGCAAATGGAATGAGACTCAAGGATTTGTTTTGATATGCTATTAACAAAGCCAAGAAGGGGGATAAGGTGAAGTTAGCACCTCGGGAAATTAGAATTTGAAGACTTGGTGAATTGGCCAAGGGAGTCGTAGTTTGTGAAGTTTAGAACTTTCGGTGGATACATAGAGATCGAGCCAATGATTAAGGTTTTTATTTTTTTGTACAAGCAGGACAAAGAACAGAAATTCCTAACAAGGGGCAGGGACCAAACGAAGACAGACCTTCGCAGACATATTGAAAGAAACTAAGTCCATAAGAGATCACAATTAGAGCATCAAGCTCAATCATAACAAATATTAGGAGCAAACCCACATATCCAAGTCCCATTCTAATCACGGATCAAACCACCAACATCGGCAATCCAAAGGTTGCCTAAGGAGGAACCATTCGTATTCAAGGCAAGGAACCAAGGACGTACCAGCGACGACAAAGAACTCACAAACTTTAGCAACACAATTGTCAACAACCTTCTCAAATGAATTCTTCACCTATTTTATTAAATTCTCAATTTTCAACAACAATTCATTTCATTAATTGTCCAAATCTCGCATTTTCATTTATATCAATCGTGCTTTTGTTTTAATTTTAACCTCTCAAATGAATTTTTGATTGTTTTGTCCAAGTTTTACTTTTTGACTTTTAGTGGTTAAATTTTTTTTTTAAAAAAAAAGAAAAAGAAAAAGAAAAAAAGACAAACAACACGGCTAGTGTAACAGGTTTACGTTTCATTTTTCATCTCTTGAAAACAGGGAGACTTTATTTTCTTTCAAATTCACAACTACGATTTACGTTTCATTTTTCATCTCTTGAAATTATCTATCACATAGCATTGTTTCTAGTTTTCCTACAGCTTTGTTCAAAAGCCGACGCCATAGTATACATAGCAGGGTCAGCATGACAGCATCCCTCCGTCAACAATCATCATTACGCCACCACTTAGTACGAGGAGGACCATCGCTGAGAAGGCATCTGCTGTTGCCATTGTAAGTCCCCGCGCGAGTAAGCTGCCACCAAACTCATCTAAGGAAGCTCTAGGCATACCTCTAAACTCATTACTCTTATCTTTGCGTCTCTTTGTTTGTTGGAATTTGTGTGCCTTGATTTTTGGATTGAAATTGTTAAAGATTGAAACTTGGGCTGACTTAGTGAATAAAGAGCTGAAAGGTTTACAAATGACCCCGGTAAATAACGTTGAGTAGAGAAGGAAAGACTTAGGTTAATTAATAATAAGCCACAGAAAGCTGAAGTTAAAGACTTAGGTTAAATCATGTCATTTATTAAACGGGAAGAAATTGTGGTAGAACATCCTCCATCTATAGTAAGAGATCTAAGATATTTATAAAATATCTATCCCCTAGTTCTATAGATTATTAGTTACTGATTTTAGTATTTTGGTTAATGTATGAACATATATTTAATATTTATGTTTATGTTTGATATATATATATATATATATATATATATATATGGACTCTGCCTTTGGCTCTACCCCTTCTTTCAAATTTGAAGCTGTTAGGTTCTAAGGTCTTAGGATTTTATGTATTTAGAACTCTAATTTGTAATGTTGGCAAACCATGATCAAAACAATATATTTAGTCTTGTTTAGGCTTGCTCAAAGTTGGTAAAATATTGTAAAGTTGGAATCGAGTGACTGCAGATGCATTGGGGCATTTCGGCCTGGCTCAATCGATCGAAGTTAGACTCGATCGATTGAAAGTCGGCCCAGATGCGTTTTTCTGCAGAATTCCAACTCAGCTCAAACTCTTTAAACGTTTAGGGTTTTATGTTTTTGCCCTAGGTATATAAGGCAAACCCTAGCCACGTTTTTCAGAGTTGCACAAGTTGTATTGTTGCTCATACATTGCGGTTTTGTGTAAATCTCTTGTGAGATCTAGAGGAGTTTTCCTTTACACAAAACTTAGGGTTTTCAAGATTGAGATTACTTCAACATCTTGATGATCAACTTGGTTGCTGCCATTTGAAGCTTAAAGATAATCAAGCGTGGGTGCTTGTAGCTAATTGAAGGAATACAAAGAAAGAAGTAGTCCGTGGACTCGGAACCTACGCGTGGTTGTGTCAGGAAGTTTTACTGGTGGGTAGCATTAGGAAGTCAAGCAGGGAGTTTGTAAGTCCTTTTGTAAGAACTTCAATTCTTTCTTAGTGGATTCCGTTTTGCCTTGAGGATCGGTGGGTAAAATCCTCCCCAGGTTTTTCCGTGTGGTTTCCTGGGTAATCATATCATGTGTTATTTAATTTCCGCTGCTTTATATGTTTTATATGCTTGATATGATTTTGTGATTGTTTTAACCTAGAATTGCTTAATTTGACTAAGTAACAACTTGGCTAATTAATCTAGGCTACGCAATCTGGTTATAGTTTAAGGGGTCTAAACCGTTCAAGTGGTATCAGAGCGAGTTGCTCTTCTGTTTGAGATTTTCATCTCTGAGCTGATCCTTGACCCCGGTTGTCATAGAGCATGGACACTCTCTGTTTGTTCCTCCTCACTTTGATGGGAACAATTATGCTTACTAGAAAGTAAGGATGAAAGCATTCCTGAAATCCATAGATGAGAGGGTGTGGAATTCCGTTGAATACGGATGGGAGAAGCCCACTACTCCTGTGAGTGAGTGGCAAACTTCTGAGAAAGAAGTAGCAGGCTTCAATAGCAAAGCTATGAATGCCATCTTCAATGCTGTTTCAATAAAGGAATTTAAGAGGATCTCTAATGTTGAGGTTGCTCATACTACTTGGAAAATCCTCCAAACTGTGCATGAAGGCACAAAGGCTGTTAAAATTAACAAATTGCAGCAATTAACTTCTAGGTTTGAAAACATTAGAATGTTTGATGATGAAACCTTTGATGAGTTTTACGCTAAACTTAATGACATTGTTAATTCTGCTTATAATTTGGGTGAAGTCTATGATCAACCTAAAGTTGTTAGGAAGATACTTAGATCCTTAACTGAAGACTTTAGACCCAAAGTGACAGCCATTACTGAGAGTAAGGATGTTGACTCCATCCCTGTGGATGAGCTTGTAGGATCTCTTCAATCCTATGAGTCTGACTTACCCAAGACTATCAAATCCAAATCAATGGCTCTTAAGTCTGTTGATGATGTTGAGGCTGGTGGATTTGATGATGAGCTCTCTCCTACTGAGATAGCTTACCTTGCCAAGAACTTTAGAAATTTCCTTAGAAACACTAATAGGAAGGCAAGGAATACCAACATTGTTGAACCTAGAAACTTTAGGAAGAATGATCCCACTAAGGTTAATAATTTTGAAAAACCTAGAGAACAAGTAGGTCAATCTTCTAATAACTCTTTGGGTCCTCAGTGTTTTGGTTGTCAAGGGTATGGTCATGTCAAATCTGAATGTCCTACTTTCTTGAGGAATAAGGGTAAAGCTATGGCTGTAACCCTTAGTGATAATGAGTTTTCTGATGATGAGTCCGGTTGTGACGAGGATGGAAACTTCATTGCTTTCACTGCTACTGCTGTAGTAAATGAAAGCATATCTGCTGAGGAGAACCCTGCTGATGGGGAACTCTTTGAAGATGCAGATCTTCAAGAGGCCTACAACAAACTTTGCAAAATTGCTGCAAAGGATGCTATGAAAATTGATCTAGGCCTGAAGAAAATTGATGCTCTTGAGCTTGAAAAGAAAAATCTGCTTGTAAAACTGTTTGATGCTAATGATCTTTTGAATAATGTTAAATCTGAAAACATGCTTTTGCTAGATAAAGTTAGAACTTTGGAACATGATTTATCTATTGCTAGATCTGCTAGTTCTAAACTTGATCACATGCTGAATGTTCAAAAGTATCATTCTGATAAAGCTGGGTTAGGATATGTTGAAAGCATCTTTGATTCTGGACCCCATTCCACTGTCTTTGTTCCTTCTTCTTCTTCTGTACCTTCTGTGAGTGAGGTTGTGTGTGAAACCATTAAACCCCCTGTGAGTGAGGTAGTTAAACCTGTAGAAGTTTCACCACCAAAGAAGATTAGGGTACACTTAAGAGAATCCAAACCTAAGGAGCCTACCAAACCTAAGGACAAGATGCATGGTAAACCTGCTTGGGTTTGTCATTATTGTGGTAAGTCTGGACATATCCGTCCTAACTGTTACAAGCTTCAAGCTGATAAGAGAACAAAAAGACCAAAAGTGCCTGTGCCTCAAGCACAAGATCCTATGGCACTAATTGGTGAATTGGTAAAGGCGTTAAACCTTTATTCCAATTCTGGAGTTGGGAATCACTCTAATGTGAATAAGAACTCCAATGCTCGGGGTGCATCTAAAACGTTTTGGATGCAAAAGACTCGAACTAACTGAGTCTTTCTGACATGGTCCTTGTGCTTCATTGCTCTATTCTATTGTGACCGTTGTTATTTGGTTTTTGTGTTTGTCTTTTGTTCTAGGACTTGCATTGCATTACATACATGCATTTCATTCTAGGTTTTATTTGTTTTCTCTTTTATTAATAAAAAAAAAAAAAAAAAGGAGAAAGCAAAATCTATGTTGGATATAATTTTTCTTGATTTTTGAAAACAAGGTCGGTCATTCTTTTTACACATGTCATGTCTTGTGTACCTTGTTTAATTTTGATGAGCTTATTTACTGCACTTGACTAGTTGAAACTTTGTAGTGCATGTTGTGTGGGAAAGATGTGTATGGTTCTTAATCACTTTGTCTTAATCATGAAGTCACATGTTGTTGACTGGTGAACTTGATCCTTTTGAGAAAGGCATAAATAACCATCTCACCACTGTTCACTAGCCAATCATGAACACCTTAGTGCATATCATAAGATTTTGTGCTCGAGAAAGTGTAGCACATGCACAAAAAGAACATAAGGTGTAGTCTCAATTAAATTAAAACTGGTGTGTACTATTAGGCTTGATGCCAAATTCACTTAATTCAAACCGGTGTGTACTATTAGGCTGAATGCCATTTCATATATAAATAAGAGGCAAAAAAGAAAGAAACTTACATGATTGCAAGCTTTTGTTCTAGGAGATGTGGGAGTTATAGGATGTAACTCTTTAGGTGATAGTCTCTTTTAAATTCTATGTGATGAATTGTGTAGGTTTTGTGGTTGATTACTATTCACATATCACCTCACATGTATCTCAAGTCTTTGCTAGTTTCACACACTACACAAGTTACTCTTTGTTAAACACTGTACATGTTAGTGTGTGTGTCTTTGGTCTGACCAACCACGTTTGAAAATATCTTGAGATTTGTGCACAACATATTTGTTGCTTGAGAAAATTAATTGGGAAGATGATTGAAACTTGTGTTTGAGAAAATTGGGTTTAAAAATTTTTGGGTTTTTGAAAAAGCATTCCATCTCATACTCATGCATTTTGTATTCATTGTTCAAATGCTTTGAGGAGTTGTTTCAAAATTGGGTTTGCAATTTTTCAAAACTGTGATTTTCCCCAAAATTCAGTGTGTTTCTGCCCATTTCGATCGATCCAGTGTGTTTTTCAATCGATCGAAAATATGTCTCAGAATGTGCTAAAATGACTGTCACATTCGATCGATCGAATGTAATTTTCGATCGATCGAAGATCGTGAAGAAACTTTTTTAAAAGGTTGAAATCTGACTTTTCAAAGAACTATTTCAAAAACTTTTTCAAACCTTTTTCTCTCTCCGACGAGGCAAAGACTAAAAGATCCAATTTTTGTCGTTTTCTTCCGAAATTTTTGCAAAGAATCTCTTTCCTCTAGCCGGTATGCCTGTTTTACCCTTCCTTTTCATTTTATTTTCATGATTTCATGCATTTTAGAGGGTAATTTTCGGAACTTTTCTTTTTGGGATTTTTGATGATTCGGACCATATTGTGTGCAATTGATCAATGGGTTTTGGTGGGGACACCCTATAGACATGTTCTTATTAGTTTAATTTGATCAATTTTGAGTTTTGAGAAAATTTGAAATTTCTAGGGTTTATATTTGACCCGAATTGGGTTTTTTTGTGAAATTGAGGTTAATTGATGAAATTGGCTTGTGTAATTGATGCAATTGGTTATTATAAACTGTTTTCAATGGTGTGTAATGATTGATTCTTCAATTTGTTGCAAAATTTATCAAGTGGTTTTCAAATTTTTAGGGTTTTTGTCAAGAAACTCTATGTTCAAGCCAATTTTGTGAAATTAATCTTAATTTGATCTTGGTTACTGCATTAGTTCATGCATCATAAACATTGTTAATGTTCATGCATCATATAGATTTTTATTCTATATTTTTTTTGTGCTAACTTGCAGTCTGCCCTTGGTTTTGTTTTTTGTACTTTTTGGTTTTCTCTTTGTGTCTCTGTCCTTTCCTTAGCACCATGCCTAGGAAGACTAGAGCACGTAGGACTCTTCCCACTCCTACTCCTTCCCCTCCTTCTTTTGATAGTGAGAGGTTCCCCCGTGAGAAAAACCAAGAGATTTTTGAGACTTTAAACCTTAAGAGAAAGGTTTGGGCTGAGCGTTCTATCCTGTTAGATGAGCTAGATCCTGCCATTAGGGCAAATTTTGAGCGTAGAGGTTGGTTGCCTTTGTTAGCTATGTCTGACCCTCCACCTCCGGCTACCTTGATTAGAGAGTTCTTCTCGAACCTCTCTATCCACATCTATGATTCCAACACTCTTGTTAGGAGTTGGATACGAGGTGTAGAGTACACCATTACTCCTCAGGTAGTGGCTGATGCTCTTGAGGTACCGTTGGTTACGCATCCCGTCTATCCCTATGATGAGTCACCCGAGTTAAGTGATGTCATGTCTTACATCACTGGATCATCTATCCAGTAGGGTTCTGATCCTAGGATCACCACCGCTGAGCTTCCTGAGACTACCTATCTCTTCTTTAGGATAGCTTGTCACTCATTCTGGCCCATTTCTCATCTGCACACCATTCCTCTTGAGAGGTGTGTATTTCTATACGCTCTTGTCACTGATGCTCCTATTAGTTTTCCCCATCTTTTTCTTCGTTCTTTGAACGAAGTTTATAGGAGTTTATCTACTACTCATGCCCTTGTCCATCCTATTTTCATTCATAGGATTTTACTTTACCTTGGTTTAGAGGATTTCCCTGCTTCTGAGCCTGTTCATGTTATAGGTCCTATAGGTGCGTCTTTTCTTAGACAGAGGGCCGCTCATTTTCGAGCTGGTTCTAAACACCCTAGGTCTGAGCCCTCTAGTAGCGCTCCTCCTCCTCCTCCTTCTTCTTCTACAGGTCCTGCTGGTGAGGCTGTTCCTGATCCTGTAGGTGCTGCTGCTGTTCCTCCACCTCCTGCGGCTGACTTCGATGTTCGTCGTACTTTGGAGACTGTCATGACCGTTCAGGCGGCTCATGGTCAGCTTTTGGTGGATCTGTTCGATGATATTCGTGCTCTGAGAGCGGATTTGGCGCATCTTCGTTCCTCCTCACCACCTCCTTTTGATGATGGTCTATGATGCCCTTTGGCATTCCGTCACAAAAAGGGGGAGTAGAGTTTTGACTTGTAGAGGAGATTTTTGTAGTTAGGGGGAGAGATTTTTTTGTTAGCATGAGATATTTTTGTGGAGTTTATTAGATTGTATCTGGGTGCTTCACTTTGTATATCATTTTTTTGGGGATATTCATGTTAGGGGGAGTAACATTGATTGATATATTGATATACATGTTTTCTTTTGATTCTTGTTATCTCATGATTCACTGCTTATTGATTTATATTTATGAGTTGATTCATTGATATATATCTTTATTTTGTGTTGTGTGCATCTTACAAGAATATTATACCTGTTTATATACTATTTCTTGCCACACATGCGTTTATGTGTTTGTTGAGTATTTCAGGAATATACAGGTTGATTCAACAAAGCTGCTGTCTATACTTGCAACCGATGGATAGTAGTTAGGGTTGAATTTTAGTTTATGAGCATTATTTTGTAAAGGGCTTTTTACTTGTAAAATTTGAGCTTTTAATTTGTGTTTTGTCACGGATTGCCAAAGGGGGAGTTTGTTAGGTTCTAAGGTCTTAGGATTTTATGTATTTAGAACTCTAATTTGTAATGTTGGCAAATCATGATCAAAACAATATATTTAGTCTTGTTTAGGCTTGCTCAAAGTTGGTAAAATATTGTAAAGTTGGAATCGAGTGACTGCAGATGCATTGGGGCATTTCGGCCTGGCTCAATCGATCGAAGTTAGACTCGATCGATCGAAAGTCGGCCCAGATGCGTTTTTCTGCAGAATTCCAACTCAGCCCAAACTCTTTAAACGTTTAGGGTTTTATGTTTTTGCCCTAGGTATATAAGGCAAACCCTAGCCACGTTTTTCAGAGTTGCACAAGTTGTATTGTTGCTCATACATTGCGGTTTTGTGTGAATCTCTTGTGAGATCTAGAGGAGCTTTCCTTTACACAAAGCTTAGGGTTTTCAAGATTGAGATTACTTCAACATCTTGATGATCAACTTGGTTGCTGCCATTTGAAGCTTAAAGATAATCAAGCATGGGTGCTTGTAGCTGATTGAAGGAATACAAAGAAAGAAGTAGTCCGTGGACTCGGAGCCTGCGCGTGATTGTGTCAGGAAGTTTTACTGGTGGGTAGCATTAGGAAGTCAAGCGGGGAGCTTGTAAGTCCTTTTGTAAGAACTTCAATTCTTTCTTAGTGGATTCCGTTTTGCCTTGAGGATCGGTGGGTAAAATCCTCCCCAGGTTTTTCCGTGTGGTTTCCTGAGTGATCATATCATGTGTTATTTAATTTCCGCTGCTTTATATGTTTTATATGCTTGATATGATTTTGTGATTGTTTTAACCTAGAATTGCTTAATTTGACTAAGTAACAACTTGGCTAATTAATCTAGGTTACGCAATCTGGTTATAGTTTAAGGGGTCTAAACCGTTCAGAAGCAAATAGACCATTTACTAAAAAAACCAAGTATTTTATAAGATAAAAGATTTTTAATCATATTCTTTGCATACAAGCCAACTTACTTGACCAGAATTTTTTAATACGTGATTCAAGAAAGAAAAATCAAAAGATGAGAAAACCAAATGAGGAGAATATGTTCATGCATATCCTATTACATCCTATTGCTTTGAAATTGTCACTTCTCACTATATATTTGTAAACAAAGCTGTAAGGACCAGGTTTGAGATCCTAGCCCACTACATGGGTGGACTTAGGCCCAAAAAGCCCAAAACAATGAATTTGTAGAGAATGAGTTGGAAAACTGGGCTTTAGTTGATCAAACAAACGTTGGAATAGATTCAGATGATAAGAGAATGCCAAGAAATAAGGTTGTATTGAAGAAAAATCGTCCTCAGCAAGGTCCGAGGTGATCTGTTCTTGTATATTATTCTCAAATCAGGTTACAAGTTTAGTTCTTGAATGCATGCTACCGTCTTTCTTTTTCTTCCTCTCCCCCTCCTTTCTTATTGCTACCATTTTCTTTTATATCCTCCTTCCTTTTCCTTCCCACCTTACACGTGCATGCTAGAAGGCTGGTGTTGATACTTGTCCCATCAGCTACTCTTCTAAGTCACGATGCGGTAGCTGTAAGGCTGAAACACACTGTTCAGGTATTACCTCCACATTAATGCGGCCAGAGATTTAGCTGTAGTGCATTTCATATGGAGGTAGCAGCTTTCCTAGAAGATATTACATGATCATATTCTGTCCTATTCACCTATAGTACTTATCTTCTCATATGGAATACTATGGAAGGTTGCTTTTGTCAGTAAAACACTTCTTTGTACCTCGGCCCTGGTTAATCAAGGAAGCGTCCGTTCTCGGTGTAGTTTCCTAGATTGTTACGATAAACACTGTCTTCTTCGCCTACAACTGTGGGCCTTTATGTCCCCACGTGTGTTGTCCTCGGACATGTCCTCATCCTCAGTTTGGGCCTCGGGCCCAATACATATGTGGATGAGTATCTTTGGACCCTCTGGCCCCACAATAGCCCATCAAAATCCTGCTTTTTGGCATCTTGGGCAGAAATGAGGATTTTGATGTTCTTGGGCATGTTTTGGGCTCGTCATGTCTTGTCTTCCGCTAGTACAAGTGCCTTTTTAACTGCCTAAGGAACGCTCCTGACGCTCCAGCGTCTGGAGTGCGCCCTCATTAAATTTTGGCTGCTTCTTGTCCCCCACGTTCTATGCTATGATGCAGATCGAACAGCTAAGAATCCTGTTGGGATGGAAGTGAGAATTTTCCCGCTTGTACCTTTTTCCTTTGATATAAATAACTTCCAAATCAAGCCTTTAACTTGCTTTAGCATTCATTTAAACTCTAGCGCACATACATTGAACCTACTAATATCTCTCATTTACTTGTGCCTCCATAACTATTAGAAGTCTGTCCGAGGACAATTTCCCTAATTCTATAAGTATCCAAAAATCTCTACAACTCGTTTTTTCGTGTATTTCCTTTTCCTTTGTGCATTTTCACTCCTTGGCTTTAGTTCTTCTTCCATTTCTCTTTAGTGCCCTTCTGAATCTTCTTGAAAGAATGGGTAGGTTTAAGTGTTTAGTAGAATCCAAAGAGGGAATGGCGAGTTTTAGGGCTCAAAATAGAATCCCTCCCCAACGTTAACCTTAGATATTGTGAGGAGGGGGAATGGTTCGAGCGAAGGCAATAAGGTGAGGTAGTGATTCCCATGATCGCCTTCATAGAAGGCGGCATAAGAATCCCAATGGGGACGGTTATGAGGGACTACCTGAGGTTCTACCATTTAGCACCCACCTAATGAGTTCCCAACGTTTAGGATATTAGGGTGTGTGGATGGCTTAAACGAGAAACTGAGGTTAAGGTTAACCCACCATGATGTTAATTGGGTATACAATATCCACCATTTAAAGGGGAAAGGGTATTACCTAAAGACGAGGCAGCCCGAAATCAGGCTTATACAGTGCCTCCCCGAGTCTAGTAAAGGGCTAAATAAGGACTTCTTGATCGTGTTAAGGGAATGGCATGATGGCCTTCCTTGCTCGACGAAAGAGGGGCAGCCAGGTGTGGTTCTAGAAGTAGGAAAAAATGATTTACTCTTTACCTTATTTTGATTTGTGCTATTTCGCTTTTAACGATTTATACCTCACGACTTTTGCAGATAGATGCGCCACCAAGCCAAATTTCAGTTTGGTTAACAGGGAGGACTTAGACAACATTCTCAAAGCCAAGGTGTTTATAAACGAAGACGACGGTCAACTCCAGGCAGTTCACTTGATATTAGGAATCACGCCTATTTCTCGTGCTTTCCAAGCGCCCAAGTGTGTGATAAAAGCTCATGACCCACGCCTACATCGCATTAGCGTTGCTGTGGAAGGATTTCTCCTTCCTGAGGGCACTCCAATCCTAGAAGGTACTCTCATCACTCAACCTATCACAGACGGCACCTCAGCCAATCAGCACATCCCTGAAGGCATACCCAAAGTAACTTCTCCCCTCCAACACACACTTGGTGAGGCTACTTCTTCTCAACCGTCCAGTAAGGAGGGAGACGAGGAAGAAGATAGGCAAAAAGAGGTGGTGGACATCTCAGATTCAGACGACCTCTAGGAAGTCTTCAATCAACCTCCTTCTCCTGTGACCGAAGAAGCAATTACATCATCAGATTTGATTGGTATTCAACTCAAGCTGAAAACCAGTCTTCTAGATTTGATAGAATCTCAGCCGAGGAGAGACGTACCTGGGAAAGCGAATCAAAACAAACCTTCTTCCTCTCCTAAAAAAAAACTTCCTCCTTCTCCTCATAACAAACTTCCTCCTCCTCCTTAAACTACCCAGCCCCTCCAACTTGAACCTGCTGGATTGAAGAGAAAAAGAGATGCGAAAGGAAAGGAGGTGGTGGATGTTGAGAAGGGCCAACCCACCCAGGAAGAAAAGGCCCAAAGGATTGCCAAACAATCCAAGGTGGGGCAGAGGGGCATTAAGAAGAGGAGTGATCCTTATGCACCTCCCGTATGGACCCTTACTCCCATGTTGGATGGGAAGCCCCTGCTAGCTGACGCCTCCATCCACGATTATCAAGGGGGGAAGGCTGGTTATGTGGCCGATGTTGTAAAGTAAGGCCTGCTATTCCTTAACGACATGGCAGAACTAAGGAACTTAAAAAGGCATGAGGTCTTCCTTAGTTTGAAGAGGTACTTAGGCATGGTAAGGCTTTTAACTTAGTTTTTTTTTTTTTTTTACTATTCACTTTATGCTCTCAATTTACCTTGTGTCTCCCTTCCTTGACAAGCTGTTCAAGCCACATTCAGGGCAGAAGAGGTAGCCAGTTCCTGTCATAGACAAATGAAGGAAGAGGAGGCTAGGCGCAACGCAGCTGTTGAAGCTTTTGGGGTTGCTAATAAGACTATCAAGGACCTCAAAGATAAACTGCTGGAGGAGGAGAGGGAAAGAAAAAGCGCTGCTTCGGCTTTGGAGGGTGCTGAGAGGCAAGCCGAGAACCAAAGAGTTCTCTTACTCAATGTTGAGGATCAGCTAGCTGCTGCCAAAGTGCAAATTACCGCTCTTAAGAAAAAGTTAAAGGGAATGGAGAAGGCTAAAGATAATGCCGAGAAGGCTCGGGAAGAAGCAATGAAGGCTCAAGAGCAGGCGGAGAAGGCTCAAGAAGAAGCTAAGAAGGCTCGGGAGTAGGCGGTGACAGAGACTGAGGCCAACCTTAGGACCGAAGTCATGGGGGTATGCAAACTCTACTGCTCCCAAGTATGGGATGAAGCTCTCAACCAGGCTGGGGTTGAGGCTTCATCTATACTTAGGAAGGTAGAGAATGTATATTACCCCCTACCATTCGAGTGTCTGTTCCATCTGGCTCAAGGGTTGATGATGCATCCAAAGTAGTAGAAGCGAGCACAGACGGTGCTACCAGCGCTCCAGCTCTTTCTGATAAGCCTACCAAGGAGGCTGAGCATTCTGGCGTAATAGAAAAAGAGAAAAACATTACTCAGGAAGTAGCCCATAATGCTATGAAGCCTTCAGCTGAAACCCAAGTTCCTCCTGCTGAGAAGAAAGCTCCTAAAACAATAGAGATTGTCCTAGCTTCCCTAACTGTGCCTGTTAAAGCTGATCTGGCAAGCAAAGGCCCTGAAGCCCCTGAAGCAGCCTCTAACCAGCCCTGTCCATGGACCTCCCAAGGACAAGATTGTAGTAAAGCATAAATAAATTATAGCGTAGCCTTTTTTTTTTTTTTTAACTCTATAATCAAATTACTTCTATTGTACTCCTCTTGTTTTGCTTTAAGGTTTCATTTAATGAAATTTATGCACGTTTGCTTTATTCCAATGATTCTTGTGTTAATGTTGATATAATTTTTACCTTATCTGACACTTAAAAAATGTAATAGTGAGACCAAATCCTTCACTTTAACCTTAAAGTCTAGGCATTACAATAGAGTGTTTAAAGACATCATTCTCAATAAACTTTATTGGTCTTAAGGAAATGCTTCAATGTTGACCAAATAACAGATAAATCCAACGTACCTTGAAATGCTTTAAGTGATGCCCATGAACTTGTATTTGCTTACGTTTTTGTTGTATGAGGGCAAAGCATATGATCCAAGGAGTCACACACGGCCAATATCCTGTATGATTCTTAGGAAGATAATTTGAAGTGTTAATTTCTCCAAAGCTTGTGGTCTGAGAAACCAGACAAGACTTTGGTTCTGTTTAATACTTAAAATATTGGTTAAAAGTTATCAATTTTTTCGAGGTATGTGGTCTAAGGAACCAGACATAGCTAAGATTCTGTTTAACACTTAGAAAAATAATTAAAAGATATCAATTTCACCAAGGTACGTGGTCCAAGGATCCAGGCATGACCATGGTTCTGTTTGATACTTAGCCATAATGTGTTAATTTTCCTAAAGCAGATGGTCCGAGGAACCAAGCATAGCTAAGGTTCTGTTTAACATTTAGGTAGTTGTCATGATGTGTCAATTTCCCCAAAGCAGATGGTCCGAGGAACCAGGCATAGCTAAGGTTCTGTTTAACACTTAAGTAGTTGTCATGATGTGTCAATTTTTCCAAAGCAGATGATCCTAGGAACCAAGCATAGCTATGGTTCTGTTTAACACTTAAGTAGTTGTCATGATGTGTTAATTTTCCCAAAGCAGATGGTCTAAGGAACCAAGCATAGCTAAGGTTTTGTTTAACACATAGAAAAATAATTAAAAGATCAATTTCACCAAGGTATGTGATCCAAGGAGCCAGGCATGACCAAGGTTCTGTTTGATACTTAGATAGTTGGTGAAAAACATAGGACATATATTATAACCAAACCCAAATTGGGTGAAGGAAACATTTATTAATAGTAGTATCTCCTAAGGTTATTTACATTCCAGAGACGATGTACAACCTTTTCTTCTAAATCTTCGAGATAGTATGCGCCTATCCCAGCTACCGATGTTATACAATATGGCCCTTCCTAGTTGGGTCCCAACTTCCCCCATGTTGGGTTTTTGGCAGTTCCCATAACTTTTCTTATGACCAAGTTTCCCATTGTCAGCGGCCTTAACTTCACGTTGGCATCATACCATTGCTTGAGCTTGTTTTGGTAGTACGCCAACTGTACCATGGCACTTTCCCTTTGCTCTTCAACTAAATCCAAGCTCTTTTCCAACAGTTCATCGTTGCTGCCCAGAGTAAAGGAATTCGTTCTCATCGTGGGAAATCCAGTCTCTAGAGGAATAACAGCCTCGGCCCCATATGTCATGGAAAAAGGGGGTTTCTCCTGTGGACCTACGAGGTGTAGTCCGGTAAGTCCATAGGACATGCGACAGCTCTTCTATCCATTTCCCTTTCGCATCATCCAGCCTCTTTTTTAGTCCACTGACTATGACTTTATTGACAGTTTCAGCCTGCCTATTCCCTTGTGAATATGCCAGGGTGGAATATCTATTCTTTATTCCCAAATCACAGTAGTATCTCCTAAAGGCCTTACTGTCAAATTGGAGTCCATTGTCTGAGATAAGGGTATGTGGGACTCCAAATCTAGTGACAATGTTTTTTCAAATGAATCGTTTCGTGTTCACATCCCTGATGTTTGCAAGTGCTTCAGTTTCAACCCACTTAGTGAAGTAGTCTGTGTCGACCAACAAATACTTCTTGTTCCCCGCTGCCTTAGGGAAAGGACCTACAATATCCAAGCCCCATTGTGCAAAAGGCTAAGGACTAGACAAAGGATTAAGAACTCCCCCAGGTTGGTGAATGTTTGGGGCAAACCTCTGGCACTGGTCACACTTTTTTGCATAGTCCTGTGCTTCTTTCTGCATCCTTGGCCACCAGTAGCCTTGTGTAAGGGCCCTATGTGACAAAGACCTGCCCCCGTATGGCTTCCACAAATCCCTTCATGCAATTCTTCCAGGATTAGCTCAACCGCTTCCGGGTGTACACACAGCAAATACGAGCCAGAAAAAGATCTCTTATACAACTTCTGATCCTTAGACAGCCATAACCGAGCAGCTTTTCTTCGCACTTTGTCAGCCTCGGACTTATCCTCTGGCAAAACATCTTCCTTGAGGAACAATACAATAGAATCCATCCAGCTAGGACCCACCCTTATTTGATGAACATGAACTACTGCTCTTCCCACCTCGGTAGGTTTACATAAGTCTTCTACGAGGATTACTTGAGGTAAACTTTGTGCCAAGGAAGTTGCTAACGTGACAAGAGAGTCTGCATGTGTATTTTTACTTCTAGGGACTTGTGATAAATTAAAAGACTTAAACCTAGACTGTAAATGTCTAACCTAGTTTAAGTATTCTTGCATTCTAGGATCTCTAGCTTCCAACTCTCCTTGGACTTGGCCAACAACCAATCCTGAATCAGAGAACAATTCCACTGCTTTTCCACCCATTCTTTGCACCATGATCATCCCTTCCAGCAAAGTTTCATACTCGGCTTCATTGTTTGTAACCGAGAAGCCTAACCTTAAGGATTTCTCAATCGTAATCCTCTCTGGAGATATCAAGACTAGCCACACTCCAGATCCCCTATGGTTCGCTACGGCATCCATGTAAACTTTCCAAGATACAGGTTCTTATACGGAGATCATTCCAACCGATTTTCCATCCATGTTTTGCTCTTCTATCTTTTCTTTTTTCGAGGATTTAGCAAACTCAGCAACCAAGTCGGCAAGAACTTGACCTTTGACAAAGGTGCGAGGCATGTACTTGATGTCAAAAGCTCCTAAATCGTGCCCCATTTTGCAATTCTCCCTTTGTAATCCGCACTTCATAATAGAGATCTAAGTGGGAGCTAGGTTAGGACGACCACTGTATGTGACTGAAAATAATGAGGAAGTTTACGTGTAGCATGTATTACTGCCAAAATGGCCCTCTCAAGTGGTAAGTAACGAACCTCGGCCTCATGTAGTGATTTACTCACATAGTAAACTGGCCTCTGTACACCATCATCAACACGTATTAACACCAAGCTCACCGCGTGGGAGGCCACTGTGATGTAGGCAAGCAAAACCTCATCCACCTTGGGCCTGGACATAATGGGTGGTCGAGACAGATATTTCTTCAATTGTTGGAAAGCCAGGACACACTCCTCGGTCCATTCAAACCCTTTCCACTTGTTTAATAGCTAAAAGAACGGTTTGCACCTGTCTGCTGACCGAGAGATGAATCGGTTTAGAGCAACAGTCATTCTCGTAAGCCTCTGAACCTCTTTGGGATTTTGAGGTGGTTGAAAATTGTTAATTGCTTTAATTTGGTCAGGGTTGACTTCAATTCCCTGGAGCGTGACCATGTAGCCCAAGAACTTTCTTGATCTGACACCAAAAGAACACTTTGAGGCATTAAGCCGTAGCTTGTATTTCCTCAGGATATAAAAAATGTTTCTAAGATCATTAACATGATCGGACTCTACCTTGCTCTTAACCACCATATCATTGATATAAATTTCTATACTCTTTCCTAACTGAGGCTCAAACATCCTAGTCATCATCCTCTGATAAGTAGCCCCTACATTCTTCAAATCAAAACACATCACCTTATAATGATAATTTCCAGTAGGAGTGACAAAAGCTATCTTCTCCTGGTCGTCTAAGGCCAAAGATATCTAATGGTACCTTTGAAAGGCATCTAGAAAACTCATCCGAGGATGACCCACAGTCGCGTCCACCGGCTAGTCAATCTGTGGCATAGGGAAAGGGTCCTCTGGGTAGACGTTGTTCAAGTCCGTAAAATCTACACATACGCACCACTTCCCAGTCTTCTTTTTTACCACCACTGTGTTAGCCAACTATTCAGGGTAGAAGACCTCCTTAATAGCCCCAGCCTGTTTAAGTTTCATCACCTCTTCCTTGACAGCATCAGAATGTTCCTTGGATGAATGCCAAGGTGGTTGTTTCTTGGGGGTGATCGATGGATTGACCTTCAGATGATGGCAGATGAAGGTCGGATCCACCCCTAGAGCCTCGTAGGCATTCCAGGCAAAAACATCAACGTTTCTTTTAAGAAATTCTACCAACTCCCCTTTCTCCTGAGATGGTAGCTGAGCTCCGGCCTGGAAGAACTTCTTCGGATCATCACCTATGGCAAATTTATCTAAATTTTCACATTTAGCCTCCTTGGCTGTCACTTTTACAGGTAACTCTAGGGACCTTGATTGCTATAAACCCTCATTTATCGAGGCCGAGGACTCAGCTGCCGGCTGATGCAAGATTGCAGACACAAGGCACTGCTTAGCCATATACTGGTCACCTACCAGTTCCTCAATTCGATCTCCTAACGGATACTTCACCTTTTGATGCAGAGTCGAAGAAACAGCCTTCAAGGTGTGGAGCTAAGGCTTGGGCATAATGGCCGTGTAGGGGGAGTATGCGTCCACCACTATGAAGTCCACTTCCACTACCTCTGAGCCTGTCTGCACAGGTAACCTAATCTGGCCTTTCGGGACAACAACCTTCCCATCAAAACTCACTAGGGGTGAATCGTAGGCTGTTAAATCCTCGGGTTTTAAGTTCAGCCCTCGATATAAATCAGGGTACATGATCTCTGCACAACTGCCCTGATCTACCATCACCCTCCTCACATCATACCCTCCTATCCTGAGGGTCACTACTAAGGCATCATCATGTGGCTAGATGGTTCCTGTCTTATCCTCATCCGAGAAACTCAACATTGGTCAATTTTCACTTTGGTCCTCTTCGGCCCCGAATTAGTATCCTCGGCAGGTAGCCAAGCTACAGACATCACCTTGGAGGGCTGTGATCTAGTCCTCCCAGGTGTAGCAAAAATGACATTAATTGTGCCTATTGGGGGCCTTGAAGAAGCATTCCCCTATGTTCTAGATCTCGACTGGTCACCTTGCTCGTTGGGGCAGTACAGGAGGTGCTGTAACTTCCCTTTCTTGACCAGTTGCTCCAGATGATTTCACAATATCCGACAGTCCTTGGTGGTATGTCCCCACTTTTAGTGGTATTGGCAATGAAGACTTTGGTTGTGTTTCAAAGGATCTCCGCTCATCTTGTTCGGCCATTTGAAATATGGCTTGTTCCTAACCTTCTCTAAAACTTGTTGCACCGGATCATTGAACATAGTGTTTACCACTTGAGGAGCTGCGGACTCAGATTTTCCAACAAAATCTCTTCGGGGTCTGTTGTTGTTGTAATAGTTCGACCTGAAATCCCTCCTTTCTTGAGGGATAACCTTGCCCTTTCCTTTGTCTTGCTGTTGGCCTTCTTCGACCCTCTTGTATTTGTCAATCCGATCCATGAGTTGACGTATGCTGATAACAGGTTTCCCCGTTAAAGACTTCCTTAAGCCATGATTAGTAGGTAAGCCAAGCTTGAAAGTACTAATGGCAACATCATCAAAGTCATCATCTATTTCATTGAACATCTCCCAGTACCTGTCCGAATATGTCTTCAAGGTTTCCCCTTCCCTCATGGATAAAGACAACAAAAAGGCCAAAGGCCGAGGAACCCTACTACACGTTATAAATCGAAATCCAAATGCTTGAGTGAGTTCTTTGAAAAAGTCAATGGAACTTGCCCTCAAGCTATCAAACCACCTCATCGCCACAGGCCCCAAACTGGATAGGAAAACCTTGCATATCAAGGGCTCATTCTTGGAGTGTATGGCCATCCTCTGATTGAAGTGGCTGACATACTCCACAAGGTCTGTTCTGCCATTGTACATGGTGAATGTGGGCTATGACAATCACTGAGGAAGTCTCCCTCCCTCGATCCAACGCGTGAAAGGCAACTTAGAAATCTGATTGAGTGCCTTACTCATAGCATCATTCCCTAGACCAACCGAGGATGAATTCCTCCGTTTACATTCATGATGATAGTCCTCTTTGTTCAAAAAAGACTCACTAGGTGGAGTCCTCGATCTCCGTTTATAGCTGCCATCCTCTTCGCCTTCAGAAGAAAAGTCAGAATTGGATGGAGCTCGTTTTCGCCGTTCATGGTGCAAGCTCCTCTTCAGGTGATCAATTTCCTTCTGCATGTTTCTTGTGTCCTCCTCACGAGAGATGTGGCTTTTACCCCGAGCTTGGCTGTTACTGGTATGAGTCGTATGTACACTTCCTTCCCGGTCTCTTTGTCGTTCGAGATCACGGAAATGATCTAGATGCTTAGACCCCATAGACTCTGCCTGATGTGGACCTGAACCTACCATCGTTCTACATTGAATTCACTGCAACACTAGTAATCCCCACAGACGGCGCCAATTGTAAGGACCAGGTTTGAGATCCCAACCTACTACGTGGGTGGACTTAGGCCCAAAAAGCCCAAAACAATGAATTTATAGAGAATGGGTTGGAAAACTGGGCTTTAGTTGATCAAACAAACATTGGAATATATTCAGATGATAAGAGAATGCCAAGAAATAAGGTTGTATTGAAGAAAAATCATCCTCAGCATGGTCCGAGGTGATCTGTTCTTGTATATTATTCTCAAATCAGGTTACAAGTTTAGTTCTTGAATGCTACCGCCTTTCTTTTTCTTCCTCTCCCCCTCCTTTCTTGTTGCTACCATTTTCTTTTATATCCTCCTTCATTTTCCTTCCCACCTTACACGTGCATGCCAGAAGGCTGGTGTTGACACTTGTCCCATCAGCCACTCTTCTAAGTCACAATGCAGTAGTTATAAGGCTGAAACACATTGTTCAGGTATCACCTCCACATTAATGCGGCCAGAGAGTTAGCTGTAGTGCATTTAATGTGGAGGTAGCAACTTTCCTAGGAGATTTAACATGATCACGTTTTGTCCTATTCACCTGTAGTACTTATCTTCTCATATGGAATGGTATGGCAGGCTGCCTTTGTCAGTAAATCACTTCTTCATACCTCGGCCTTGGTTAATCAAGGAAGGATTCATCCTTGGCGTAGTTTCCTGGATTATTACGATCAACACTGTCTTCTTCGCCTACAACTGTGGGCCTCTATGTCCCCACGTGTGTTGTCCTCGGACATGTCCTCATCCTCGGTTTGGGCCTCGGGCCCGATACATATGTGGATGAGTATCTTTGGACCCTCCGGCCCCACAAAAACATTGACATTTCGAATCACATTTTGCATCAATACACAACTAACAGTTTATACTAATAAGTTAGTGTGAAAGAGTAAATAAGTAGTAGTATTTTAAATTAAAAAATTAAAAAAATTAGAAAAGAATATAAGTGTAGAATTACATGTCAAAACTCATTACATTGGTTATTCTTCATGAATTTTTTGTATATAAATATTTAAATTTAAGTTATTAATGTATATATTTATTTATTTATTTTTATTTTTGGTTTCTATGAATTATTTTTTATTAAATTTAGTGTGTTAGTTTGTGTATATACATATATTTATGGTAATGGTTATGTTTGGGTGAATGTACGTTAGGGGTGGCAAATGGGCGAGTTGGGTCATAAATAGGTTGGGTGTATAATTACCCATTTATCCATTTATGACCCGTTTATATATAAATTGATTATCCATTATCCGCCTAACCCATTTGTCAGGGCGAAAAAGTTTTCCTTCCGACAAATAAGTTTTATAATAGGTTGGAGGTCTAAACCGAAACTCAACGATGGGCTCGAAGCACAGCCAAAAGGCTATCGATGAAAATCCAAGAAATCCACTATATTTTATGCCTTGGACCTAGATTGGAACTGACAAGAGTGGCCCATGAACAATCCCTATAGCAGACACGTCAACACGGTTAGGAAAAAAAAAAAAAAGCATTCTATATTAAATGGCCCAGCAGTAAAACATTTCTGCAGAAGATAGCTTAGCCCAGCGGTAAAGTGTCTCTGCAAAAAATAGCCCAGCAGTAAAATAATACAAACATAATAAATTTCCAACTGTTAGCTACTTCACAAATTAAGAGAAATGTCCATATTTTCAGACTCAGCATCTGTTAGCTCTGGAGAAGAGTCTTCTAACACAACAATATTAGGGAAAAATTTTATAGTGACAGTTACATCATAACCATTAATAGTAAATGAATAAGTAAATATCATGGGTTCCATAATAACAAATAATGGAGAAACTTAGCGTGAGATGAAGGGAGAGAGAGAGATCCCAGCTAGCGCAGCAAGATCATTATGGTGCCATGGCATGCTCATGAATATAGTATATGTAGTGAGTAGAGATAATCATTTGTGAGTAGTATGAGTAATGAGTGAGAGAGTATAGTGAGTTTGCTGGAGCTTTCTGCTAGGGAGAGTTGAACATTTTTTAGTAGAAGTATAATGAGTGTTTGAGAGCTAAGAGCTGGGGGAACTTAGTTTCAAAGCTTGAAACTAAGAACTCAGTGACTTGGTCAAAGCTTGGGGAAAGCTTAAACAGAGAGTTTAAGGAAAAATCTTGGTGTGTAGCTTAGTGAGTTGGTCTTGAGTTGGTTGAAGCATTAATGGAGAGCTCCATTTATACCTGAGTTTTTAGGGGGTGATTAGCAAAATAATCTTTGCTAAATCTTTCTCAATATTCAGAAAATCCTTAGAGAATCGTTCTTAGGATTTTTAGCTAAGAGTAGTAAGCTCAACTTTAGAAGGTTATTGCTATTCTGGGTAGTAACAACTGAGTTTCTGGCTTAGCATTAAATGCTAATCAGCCTTGGCTGATTGGATTAGAGCATACTTTAGGCTAATGATCTTGGATATGCTGCTGCTAGAATCAGAGTTTCCTAAGGCAGATTGGACCACTCCAAGCCAGGTGTCAACCTTGGAGCCCTTGCTAGAAACTCTACTAGGATCCCCTTGGTGTCCTCCAAACCACATTTCCCTAAGTTTCCTCATTTGGGGTTCATGTGCTTGGTTCATGGACCAGAGAATACACATTTTTAGTATAAAAATGAGCTGGTTTCATCTTGTTTCAGGAGCTTTGAAGGCCTTGTCATGGCAGCTTTGGGCTTTTGACTGAATGAGTTGAAGGGGAAAGAAGTGACAGTTGGCTGAAGCTTTCTTAGCTTTCTGTCACATCACCTTTTAACTTTATGTCACTTGAGAAATGATGAGATTTCAGCTTGTGGAGAAAGGATTCACTCCCTGGTGGACACGTGTCTGTTTTCTGACTTGATCTAGACAAGTTGGAACTTGATAGGAAAGGTTCCAGCTGTTTGTGCTGAGATTTGGCTGGTCACTTTACGTAAGCTTTCAGTTGCTGGATTCTGTGTGTGGGCTAGACTGACCCAGCTGGGCTTTGTAGATAAGCTTGCTTGGGCTTGGTTAACCCTACAAAACGAGTAGTTTTGCCATGGGTGATATTCATGGGCTTTATAGTTAATTGATTATGGAAAAGACATAGTTTCCATAAATTTTGTGAAAGCAATTATTTTGAGAGATGAGTAATTTATATTCCTCATGAGTGAAGGATTTAGCATATGTAAAATAGGTGTTAAGATAACACTTGATTTTGTAAATACGTGCCAAAATAATATTGGGCTTTTAGAAATAGTGCCAAATGAATATTTGGGCTTTGTAAAATGGTGCCAAATGAATATTTGGGCTTTGTAAAATAGTGCCAAATAAATACTTGGACTTTGTAAAATAGTGCCAAATAAATATTTGGGCTTCGTAAAATGATTTAGGATTTTATGAGATATTGCCGTGTAGCAACGGACTTAGTAGTGGTGCCGCATCGTAACGGGCTTTGTAAATGGTGCCGCATCGTAGCGGGCTTTGTATTTGCCACGTCTTAGTGGGCTTTGAATTAGCCACATCGTAGCGGGACTTTGAATTAGCCACATCGTAGTGGGACTTTGGATTTGCCACATCATAGTGGGCTTTGAATTAGCCACATCGTAGTGGGCTTTAGGGAGTTTGGGCTTCCTTTGGTTTTTGCCCATAAGCTAAATGATGTTGGGCTTTGAGTGGAGATAGTGTAATTTTGTGGCCCAATTTTGGTAGTGATATGGTGAGTATTTTGTGTGAAAATCTAAGTTGGGTAATATGTGGGATATAATAGGTAACATTTGTGAGAAGGCCCAAGGCAATTTATGGGCTTGTGTATGGAGTATTTGTGAAGGCACAATAACATAGAGAATATTTGGGTAATATATATGGGAATATTTATGTGGGTTTAGAATAATGTGTGGGCTCATATGGGTATTTTTGTGAGTGGGCTAATAAAATCAATGCCCGAAAATTTGTACCTCAACACCATTTAATTAGTAACCCACCCATTTAACCCATTTAATTTTAATATTGCCATTAACGCATTAGCGCATGTGTTGAAACACTTTTCTAACTCATTTAAACTTTCCTTTCTCTCCTAACTTTCTTGGAATCCAAACAAAGCTTATATTTTTAATAAAAAGAAGAAAACATGAAGACATGTATTCGCCTGAAACAAAAAGAAAGGGATTTTGAGCTCGCCATCGCCGTACCTCTACTAGAGCGCGGACACGGCGGCATAGTAGCTCGAGGAGAGCGAGCCAATCTCTGAGTTCAAGGATGGCAACGGTTTGATTCTCTGAGCAAGATGAGATCGATGAGCCCGAGGAGATCAAGCCGCCTCCGGCCGCCGTGCCTTTCTCCAGGCTCTTCGCTTGCACTGACAACCTCAACTGGGCGCTTATGTTCATCGGCTCCTTTGCCGCCGCCGCACACTACTCCGCCCTCATCGTTTACCTTCACTACATCACAAAGATTGTCCACGTCCTTAGTATCCATCCTAACAAAAGAAAGATTTGGATTTGGATTTTTTGTTTTTGCTTTTTTAATATTTTGTTATTAGTTTGGATGAGTGATTTTCTAATTTTCAAGGTCATCGGCTGTGTTCTGTAGTGTTTGTTTGGTTGCTAAGAATGTGATCGTGTGCTATTTTGGTTTTGTGTTTGTTATGAGTCTGTTTGGATGATGAGAAAATGTAGGAAATGTTGAAGAGTAGTTGGTAAAGTGTGTTTGATTTTAGAAGGGTTTATTGGGTTTTTGTGGGTTTATTAAAATTTAAATTGTAGATGGGTTTAGTGGTTATTAGTGGATTTATCCATTTAGACCCATCTAATTAAATAACCAAATGGGTCTTTACCTATTTAACCCAAATATTCAAATGGGTTGGGTTAAGACTTATCCAAATAAGGTGGGTAATGGGTGGGTTCATGGATATGGATAAAAATTGTCACCCCTAATGTATGCATGTGCTTTTGGGTTTGTGTGTGTAATTTTATGTGAGAAAAAAAATCCCAACCTTCATCAGCAAGTCATCTTAATAAGCAATAATGGGATTCTCTATATTCATCATCGGCTTCGTAACTCAGGCAGGATTCTAATGGTAAATTCTAAGAAGATGGGTCTTCAATTTGATTGTAATAAATGGTTTTATTTATATATTTATTTATTTTGGATCTTGGATGATAGCAGGATATGGATTCCCCTCTATCAATCCATTGCTAAAAATTACATAATTATGAGGTCATTTTTTCCACCAAATCTACTAGCCCAGGCTTTACAATTTACATTATGTTGATTTGAATCTATATTAAGAGTATGAGCTTTGAAGTATGTACTTACAATCTCATTACGCACTCGCTATTTTTTAGTCAATAATTATCCTATCTACTCTAACTAATGCCAAAGGTGAATAAGTAGTATTTTAAATTAAAGATTAAAAAAATAATGAAAAACAAAATAACTTTATAATCAGGGGCGTAGCCAGTAATTTTTGCTTAGGGGGCTAAGGTAAAACTATCATTTTGATTCAACAAAAAACTCAAAGTACAATATATCTATAACACAAGCTTATTGATAGAATTTTTTTGTCGGTGTAATTCTATAGCACTCAAAAATCAAAATACTAACAAGTTAATCAACCAATTAAGCATCTTAAGTCTTTTTTTTTTCTTGAGTTTCTCCTATTCTTTTGAAAAACCATAAGTCCATAACATTCATAGAAATCAAATATAAGTATACAACAAAACTGCAAAAGAAGAAGAAGAAAAAGAAGAAGTTGGTATTTCTCAATATTTGCTTAGCTTTAAATAAGAAAACTCTTTGTTAAGGAAAAGGGAGAAACTAATGAATATATGATTACGTGAGAGCATCCTATGGAAGAATTAATGAAGAGAAACTGAAGAGAGAGCACCAAGTGATGAGGAGAGTCTTTTGTGGAATTGTAAAGTGGAAGGAGATATTGTAATAGTATTGAGAAAGTGTAAAACTTAAGTACAATACCTTAAGTGTAATACATTAGGTTCTTCAATTAAATTCAAACACATATTTAACATGTCCAATAAAATACAAACAATGATATTATTTTAAAGGACAATTAAATTCAATACATATGAGTTTAATCAAGTAATCTAATGTACTACACCTTAGTTTTATCCTTTCACAAAAATTGAATAACTAAAAACTAAAAAAATATGGATGTGACTATCATGCTTTAGAGAAGAATGGAACAGACAAGAGGAGTAAATTTTTATGATTGCACAGTTGGGATTTGGGATGGGGAGAATTTTATGATTGATGTGTTGGAGGAAGGGGGGGGGGGGGGGGGGGGGGGGCGAGCAATCTTTTAATCTTGTGGAGGCCAACTCTTAACTCAAAATGATTGTAGCCTAGTTTTACTTATAATTAGAGGTATTTAAAAAAATTTGGAGGGGCCATGGCTCCCCCAATACATAAGGTGGCTCCGCCCCTGTTTATAATTACTATTCAAAACTCATTAAATTTATTCTTCTTTGTGATTTTTTCTGCAAAACATTTAAATTTAAGTTATTAATGTATATATTTATTAATCTATTTCTTTTTAGTTTCTATAAATTATTAATCATTAAATTTAATGTGTTAGTTTGTGTATATGCATATGTTAATACTTATGTTTAGACGCATCACCCTGAGAATGTTGGATAGCGTAAGTAATTTCAGGATGCACTCAAGAATCAAGAAAGTTATATATGATGCACTCTTCTCTAAATGAGTTCCTAATAATCTTTCTAGCAATTGCAAGACCCTTTGTTTCCATATCCTCTATTTTTGAAACATTTAAACTAATGGCATGGAGTATGTGATTTATTTGCAATATTAAATTACCTTGTCATGTTTGCCACTCCAAAGAAAAAAGAGAAAAAGAAGAGGAAAAGAGTAAAATAAGTGAAAGTTTATATTTCATTTAAGTAACGGTTGTTGAGGACCGTTTTTTCGGCCCATGTGGCATTACTTCATTGGCAACCCATGCCATCAACATATTATTGATTTTTTGGGTAAATCTCTTTAAAGCCCAAAATAAGCTCATATTTCATTCAACTAAATGAGTTGGGCTCGCATGGCCCAGAGATCCTTACTTCAAGAGGCGGATTCATGGTCCACATTTCCTCTTCACCAATTGGGATCATAACCCCACGACATCATCAACATCAACATATGGATCGGGCTTAAGCAATGAATCAAAGCTCACGGCCCATATTACCTCTCTTACACTCATGGCAAGCGGCTTCTTTAACAAGACCCATATTTACACAAAATGACAACAAAACCCGAGGTATGTCATCTCATACTCGGCTTATGATCAAAGCTCATAAGTCTCTTTGAGGAAACTTTGGGAGTCGTGGTTTGGAGGGCCAAGAGGTATGTTCAGTAAAGTTCCAGTGGTTTAAAGTTGATAAAAGAGACATATTGCTTGGCGTGTCTTCTCCAACTCCTTGAACTCTAACGAGTTCGTGTGTAACGGGTAATATATGGTAAGCATCTCTTATCACGTAGCACTTTAGATGATAAAACTCCCCATTGCTCTTTTCCTAAAACTTAACTTTCATCATGTGACAAATACTCAATATCTCTAGCCATCTAACTGCTGGGAAAATAATTGTTCATTCAATCCCCAGCTGTTGCTATACAAATTTAGAAACTTCATTATATTATTCTACATAAATCTTATTACTTCTTTCAACTAAAATCCAACTCAAACACATAGCCTAATCTGATTGGCTATCTTTTATCTCTCTCTATACAAAATATTCATGATATCTCTGGTACTCAGCTGCTGTCTGCCACAATCTGACCATATATTCCTCTGCCAGCTGCCAGAGTAGAGCATTAAATACTCTTCTTGCTCACAAAGATTATGTCACAACACAATGAGACCTTGACTAAATCTCTAAAGCTTATTTGACTATTAACCAATCCTTCTATTACTTGCTAGAAATGTGTTGTAATGGAACCTTGCACCAAAAACACAAACACCCAAAGAAGGAAACATTTCTAGCTGAACCCCAGCAATGTATTCAGCACTTGACACCTGGCTGGAAGTGATATCATCAGCCATTTAATGCTGAAATCCCAGCAGCTAGCCGTTATACCAAAAACAAGATACCCTTGAAAGAGATCTTACCATTTTTCAGCCAAATTCATGAAATGACCTCTCCAACAGTCTAAAATGACCCATTTGACCTCATTGGCTTCTGCCTAAAGCAAACAACTGTCTCATGATAGTTGTCACAGCTTTTCTTGACAGCTAGGACAGCCTTTTCAGAAAAACTGTGACAGCTGACCCAGTAGCCTGAGCATTACTAATTTTTTCACTTTTGGCTAAAACCAAAACCAACTAAAGAAACTACCTTTCTCTTGCCAAAATACCTTCCTTTTATGTTGCTTTTTCCACAGTAACTCTTACCCGAAATAGCAAGAATACCTTAAAGCTAAATATACCATTTTTGGCCAAATCTTAAGATGGATTCTCTGAAGATTCATTGCTATTTGGGACAAATTTTGGCTGATATTCTTTGCTAAAATACCCCCTTAAACTCAGCTCTAAAGGGGACCCTTCCTCAACACCTCAAAGGGGGGACACCAATGGAGAGGAAGAACTCTCTCATAAACTTCTCTCTCCCTCTAATCATCTTCTGAAGCTCTTAATGAAGTGCTGAACTTCTGAGTTTTTAGTTTCCAAATTAGGAACTAAACTCTTCAGCCCTTAGCTCATAAATGTCCTTCATAAGCCTTCATATAATCCCAGCAGAAAATCCCAGCAGCTTGGCTAAACACACTACAATACTATTACTCTCTTATGCTTGTCATCTCACTCTCCATATTCTGAAAATACATATATCTTGGTTCCATATCTCTAAACATCTTTTTCTTCACTTCTCTTACACAATCTCATACACACTTACTACACCATTACATATAACACACCACAACTCTTCTAAGCTCCACTCTCATACTCTCTCACTCTGAAATTCTACTGTTTTTCTGCCCATAAACACATCTCTATACTCTTTTCTTACAAGATCTTTCCTCTTGGAAAGCAATGTCTACTACTCCCAGTAACATTGTTAAACACACTACAGCACTATTACCCCTCTTATACTCATTCTCTCACTCTTCATATTCAGAAAATACACCTATCTCACTGCTCCTATCTCCAAATACCTAAACACATCTCCATGCTCTTCTCTTACAAAATCTTTCCTCTTGGAAAGCAATCTCTACAACTTCTCTAGCGGTTATAATCTCACATTTTTACTATCTTTAACCTCCATATCTCTCATACTTCCATATATCATATACTACATCCCACAAAACATCTATATCTTTTACCATCTCCACACTTCTCAAGAGATATCAAACGCTCATTCTAAAAGCCCTTCTCATGGAAGGCAACGCTATTCATAACTTCACAAAAACTAAAAGAGCATTATCAAGGGGAAAACTCATTTAAGTGCATGATAAGAGGTGCAAGCTGAACCAGCCCCTACACACAGCTGGACATACTCTCTCTCCCTCCAATTGCACCCATTTTTCCCCTTAATCTTGAAGTTATCATGGCAAACTGCCTCTCTACCGCTGGGGTCACTTTGCTGGGATATTATCAGCTCACAGAAGCTATACAGCTGGGGCTACAAACCATACAAAGATAAGTGACTTTGCTTCCTTATCTTTAAATTTACATCATTGAGTATAAGATTGCTTCACATTTAAATACATATTACTTTATTCCAACTACTATTACAACTATTAACCAAGGCTTAAACTCATTTAAATGCATGATAAGAAGGGCAAGCTTAACTAGCTTCTACCGCTGGCATTCTGCTAGAATCCTATCGGTTCAGTGATGCTATACAGCTGGAGTTATAAACCATACAAAGATAAGTGACTTTGCTTCCATATCTTTAAATCTACATCATTGACTTCATGCTTACTTCATCTTTAAATACAAATTACTTTATTTCAACTACTATTACAATTACTAATCAAAGTTATCATATCAAACACATATTACATATTTACTCAATTATCGTGATTCTTAGATTTTAGGCTTAATGATTTTGTAGGTTTAAAAATACACCGGTAGCCGTTGGACCACATGGCCCAATGTTGAGTTCCGGACACAACTCCCCAAAAAGAACCCGGGCCTAGTAAGGTCATCCCTCTGACGGACCACATGTGGCCGAGCAACCGAAAAAGGCCCCCGAACAACGATTAATAACTTAATGGCCTATAAAAGTCACTTAAAATTCTAAGAAATAAGCTATATGGGGCTATAAAGCCTAGCTCCGAAGAAAAAAAAGTCAGGAAAAGTCTCATGTTAGAAGAGATATATAGGGATGTAGAAAACAAAGGGTTCTATGGTAATTAACCTTAAAATTAATATGAAAAGACTCACATCATTGTTATGTTCTTAATGTACTTCTTAATTGGTTTATTGGCAACATATTTGATCCGTGGTAATTAACCTAAAAATCAATAGAAATTATTAACTAGTTAATTTAGCAAGTGGATTAATTTCGTTGTAAAATCAACCAAGTGGTCTAAATTTCTTAATAATTGGTGTTAGAGCACGTACACTCTGATTAGATTAATTCAAGAGTATGATCCTTAACCCCCGTTGTAATGGATAAAATCAAATGTCTTGACATACTTATAAAAATTTAAATAAAGAAGACACTAATGATATGTGTCTTGACATGCTTACTCATAAAAAATTATTGCTTTATAAGTATATGTGAAACTCTTAGTAGGTAATTATTTAAATCTCTAAATGCTGTTAATAAATTCCAAGAAGAGTAAAAAAAGGCTAGAAAAAATATGAATTAATTGTGAAATTGGATAATACAAATAAATTAAAAGAAATATTTAAAAATTAATATTCCTCTCAAGTGGACAAAGTTAAGAGCATGGAAGAATAACTAGTTGAATTTAAATTTGAACTTGAAAAATTAACTAGTGCCAAGCTTTTTAAAGAGCCTAACTCTGAAGACAATAATGTGTATATTCCTCCATTCAAGGGGAATCATATGAAATAGTATAATGATTATGTAACTAGGATAGATAAGGGTAAATTTTATTTTTATATCCTTTAAATAATCAATAAATGTCTTATTCTACGTAAATTATTATATAAGCATTTAAATTAAGTTGATTACGTATATATTTATTCATTTAGTTTTTTTTCCCTAGCTAGTTCTATAGATTGTTAGTTATTGATTTTAGTGTATTGGTTTATGTATGAACATATGCTTAATATTTATGTTATATATATATATGGCTTTGCCTTTGGCTGTACCCTTTCTTTCAAATTTGAAGCAAATAGACTACTCACTAAAAATCCAAGTACTTTTTAAGATTTAAGATTTTTCATCATGTTCTTTGCATACAAGCCAACATACTTGATTGGGATTTTTTAATACGTAATTCAAGAAAGAAAAATCAAAAGATGAGAAAACCAAATGAGAAAGAATATATTTATGCACATCCTACTACATCCTATTGCATTGAGATTGCCACTTCTCATTTTGACAAATATATAGATGAACGTGAAGTGTAGCATTCAGTGTTAGTAGGCATCTCAATAGTAGATATGTCTAAGATGTCTGAGTTTTCCATACCGCTCTTCAGCATGTGTTTCTAAATTATTTTTCCCTTCATAATTATAGGATTTTGCCAACTTGACATTTCGCATCAATACACAACTAACAGTTATACTAATAAGTTAGTATGAAAGAGTAAATAAGTAGTAGTATTTTAAATTAAACCCATGTTAGTGTGAAAGAGTAAACAAGTAGTAGTATTTTAAATTAAACCCATGTCTAAACCTCTTCCTAGGTTACAAGAAAAAGTTGAATTTGCCCTACTTGTCACCGTTGTGGTGTTGTTGGTCATATTCAACCAAATTACGCTAAGCTTGGGTCTTAATTAGCTGTCATATCTAGACCTACACCTAGGAAATATAGTCAACCTAAGACTATCATTGTCTATCACCATTATGATGTTGTCAGACACACTCGTTCAAATATTTCAAATTAAAATCTAACGATGTTGTGTCTCATCCTATGACAAGATATCTTGTATATAGCTAATATTTGTGAACAACTTATTTAGCTGAAATTAAAACTTTTATTTGTTAAAAGTACTGTAAATAAAGCTAAAAAGTAACTAAAATAGTATAATAAAACTCATAAATAGTATCAAAAAGTGCAATGAGACCCATAAATAATAGCAAAAATAAGCTAAATAGTAAAAAAAACTGACTTTTAAAGTCAATGTCCAACATAACCTAAGTCACAGTCCAGAAAATTGCTTGGTGAACCTTTGAAAAAGAAAAAGAAAATTAACTTGTTGACTTGTGAAAGAAAATTTCAAAAAATAAATTTAATATCCCGCAAAGATGTTATGCTTTTCATGGTTCTTCACTTATAATGCCAAAAACAAGTGTTGTGTCGATGAGAAAAAATTTTCTGAAGTGGGTGTTGTTTTATTGTCCTAGTTTAATTCTTTCTATTTTTTTAGGGCATTTTTTTATTTGCATTTTTTTAAAATTTTGTTGATTATTCAAAAATTTAAAAGTATTGAAAATTTTAGAAATTACTTGGAAATTGTGTATGTATCATAACAAAATGCTGGAATACATTGAGATAAATACGATTTTTTTTTTGATAATATACGAATAGTGTGAAGCAAATATTTATTAAGAACCTTGAGTTACTAAATCAAGTATTGATATGAGCCTTGGAAAAATTTTGTATTTTCTCAATTTTTTGAAAGATAATGGAAATGGCTGCCTTTGATATAGTGCTAATCTACTATGATGCGTTATTTATAAAAAAGGGCTTCCCATATCAATAGTGTGAAGCCACCACTCATGGTTGATTAAATGCTAATTGGACAGATAAGGTGGTAGAAGAAAAAATGCATAATGGAGAGATAGGGTAGATAAAAGAGGAAAAAAAAAATGCAAATACAAGAAAATCTTGATGAAATTTATATAAAAAAAAAATGCATATAAAGAAAAGGTGAAAAACAAAATGGATCAAATTCGAAACTCTTTGACTGACTTGAAACCCTTGAGATTTTGATAATATTTATATTCATAAGTTTTTCTCTACTTTTGAGATTGATTTGAGTTCATTAGAAATTTTAACACATTAAAGCTCCTTGCTGAATGAATTTTTTGTTGTTGTTGTTGTTGTTGTTGTTGTGTGTGTGTGTCAATGAGAGCTATATTGTATAGCCTTAAATGATTATGTTTGGAAGTGTCTGTATGCATATATACATGGGGTCACATAGTGTCAAATTTAAATATAATAAAAGAGAGAATATTGGTATTTCATATGAACTTTAAAAATAAATTAGCATGCCTTTGTGATTTTTTCCCACCTCCTAATTTTTCTCCAAACTAATTTTTTCCAAATGTTGTTAGTAAGTTTAGAGTTTTGGGATATAATTTTATTAATAAATTCTAGAGTGGAATTATATTTCCAAATTTCAATGGTAACTTTGGGCTATTAAGAGCTTACAATAGACCCAAAACCCATTGGAGCTAAAACTTTATTATATCAAACTAATTAATTTATTAATTAGTTATTTTGTCAGAAAAGAAAAAATGCGAATAGATATTATTTTAAATAAAATAATTATTAGTCCTTTTCTTGGAAAATACACAGAGAATATAGAGAGAAAAACTGACTATTTGCAAAAACCAAGAAGGAGAAGTGTTCTTTTTCAAGATTTCTGACAAGAAGAGGCCACTCTTTAGGGCTGCTGTGAAATTGGGGTGAAGATCTTTGGTTTTCTCAAGATTCTATCTCAACTTTGTTTTTCTGATTTTCACTTTAGCAAAGTATGTGTTTCAAACCATGTATCTAAGATTCATGGTTCATGATTTATCTTGTATTTTAGAAGTAAATCCTTAGTCTTCTGCTATTTGGTTTTGTATGTAATGCAAACAAGTGTTTTTCAATAATGTCAATCAAAAATTAAACGTCTTATTAAATACAAAATGAAACTTCATTGGTTTTATATATATTATTATAGATTATAAATTGATATAAATTGAAAAGTCTTTAGTTTTATATATATTATTATATATTATAGATTAGGGCTGCTGTGACTGGCAGATTATACAATATTTGTGAGAATAAATCTTTCTGGAAGCGGATGGGAAGGAGTGACACATCTCTTTGAAGGTTTAGAATTTTAGTTTATGTCATTCTGTCCATTATGATTAATTTTCATGCTACATCTTACATGACCTACAGAAAGCGAGGTGATATTTTTTAGCTTTACATGATTTGACTTGGAAAAATTCATTTAAAAAAAAAAAAGTCACAACATTTGGCACCAATATTTGGTCACATGCATCGCTATATGTTACAATGAGACAAAAATATCTTCACCACAATCGGTTCAATTTTTTTTTTTTTTTTTTGGAGAAACAAACACACACAGGAGAGAGAAAAAGTGGTACAATCAGCTCAAATTACGTTCCAACAAAAAAAAAATATCCCCAAATTTTTCGGGTTAGGGACTTGGGTAAAAATCATAAAACTCCAAATCTTCAATGAATTACCCCAAAATCTACAAATTAGTGCCTAGCTACCAAATTCGGCCCTCTTCACATTCAAGGCTTCATCAATTTGAGCTTAAAGCTTGATTCTAGAGTTAGAACAGTAAGTAGAAGGGAACAAAAGCTACAATCAAACCTCTTTGAAGATAGCATTGCTATAGAAATACTAGACATTGAGTTGAAAGCTGAATCGAATGAAGCAAAATTTATAGGCAAAATTCAACCAATAATGTATGTGACAATCCTACCTAGACTTGTTTTGAACTATCTTCTGGGCGAGAAAAGTAGGAAACGTCAAGTTGTCAAACAATGAACATAGCAAAGAAGAAAATTGTGATTCTTTGAAACAAAATAAGAAATCCAAATCTGACTTTGAGCTCATTGATCCAATATCACAAGTCCTATTGGCCACTGGTCTACCCCTAGTAGTGATAATAAAGATTATGGCAATACTGTAAACATACCCAAAAACGTGTTCTACCCACAAACCACCACGTAAAAACAAAACTTTAGATACCTAAATTTGTATCAAAATTACCTCCAATACCAACATTTAATGCTATTCATGAGGTAACATTTTTGTTTTTCAACTATGCAGCATGTGCACTACATGTACAAGTTGCTACTAATAAAAGCCAAAAAGATGGGTTGGCTTGTGGTGCCAACTGCCAAGAAGCTAGGTGCTAAAAGAGAAAACGAGTCAAAGAAAGGATTAGGATTTAGGAGATAGAAAAACTACACAAAATATATATCATCATCATCTTGACAGCTGTGGGATTAACCCATGCCCTTTCGGACCAGAGCCTAAATCTGGCGCCTTAGACCACTCGGCCAAACTGTCTTATTTTTCATGTGGTTGAGAAGTTTATCTCAACCAACGTTAATCATTAAAACTTTGTTATGGCTTTTCAGGTCAGGCTCGTCAGTATTATAATTGGTCATTCATTTGTTTATTCTTAAAAATTATAATTCTATAACTTTTATGGAAACTTAGGAAAGAAATGTCAATCATTATTCTATTATTTACATCATTGGATTTAGTGATTTTTTTTAGCCACAAATCCCAAACATTAAGCTTTATCTCTTTTTATCACTCACCAGTTTTATATATTTCCTTCTGAAATCTAATAATTCTATTCAATAAGTCAACTAATAAAATAATTAAAGAAATCATATTGGCCACTTTCACATGCAAGAGGCTAGTTTGTTCACACACGTGATTAGTTTGTTTGTTTTATTAAGTTTGAGTGTCATTCTAGTTTGCTCAATTAGTATTATTTTTTATTTTCATATGAGATATTTAGATCAAATTTTATCTACTCTAAAAGTAAAATAATTAACATATTGGTATGATGGTAAAAGGCAATAATCATAAAACAAAAGTTATATGTTCTACGAATTGGATTGGGTTTTAGGCAAGGTAGTCAATACCATACCGGTATCGAAACATCAACGTTTAGTATCGGTTTAAATAATGGCCGTACCAGCTATATACCGGCCATACCGGCCAATTTCGGGCAATACCGACTGGTACAGAAAAAAGTTTTTTTTTTAATTTATTTAAGTTTTGTAATTTTTGAATTTTTTTTAGGGTAGAATGTTAATTTATTTGTATTAACTTATTAGTATTATTTGTTTTCTTATCATGCAATAGTAACTTTTAAGCTTTCTATTTTTTATATTGTGTTTTTTTTTTCTTTTAATTGATATTAAAGTCTAAAACCATGAATAATTAGTTCTGAATTGAGGAAATAATTTATGGTAAACTTTTATATTTATTTTAATATATATACACACACACACACACATACATACATACATACATACATACATACATACATACATATATATATATATATATATATATATATATATATATATATTTATTTATAAATATAAAAAATAGCGATAAACCCGAAACGGTACACCGATATTAATTGGTATCCGAAATATATTATACCGCTAGTCAAATCGGTATAGCCTTCGGTACGGTATTGACTCCCTTAGTTTTAGGTATTTTTTTAACCCAATCAGACCTCCTTATATTGAAAAATCTCCAACCTAACTTATAGGTATCAAGTTTTATGGTTGGGTTCATTCATCGAATTAAGGCAACTTTCTTAGGCTTAAAAAAGAAAGGGGCTTTCATTTAAGTATTTAACTATCTATACTCATTACTCGATAAATGAATGCATTTTACACAATGAAGCCTAATAGTCCAATTTCATCAAAACTATAACTCAAAATACCAAAATAATCAAATTAACAAATTTAAACTAATTCTCACCCAAAGTGAATCAAATTAACAAATATAGAATACATATATTCTCTTAAATATAAATAGTTTCAATTAGAAAAGTTCTTGTTTTGAAAGTCTTGTCAACCGAACCCAAACTCAACTTAACACCACCTTTCTAGGATGTAAAAAAAAAAAAAAACCGCCTTTCTAGTATTTGGAAATGCCAACCATTGAATTATCTATCATCTCTATGACCTACTATTCCATTGGTGGCCCAAAAAAAAGGGGAAAGTACATTGTGTACGTCTTCAAACAAAAAGATTTTGATGAATATAAACATTAAGTCATAAACAAAGATCGAAGATGCGAAGCATGATTTAGGCGATTCCATTTAGCTTTCAACTCTAATATTTGAACCCTACAATCAATATTAATACAATTGTGGAATTGTTAAAATAAAACTATCCAAAATAACCAATTGCACATGCATGATCAAAAGAGATTTGTTAATGATCGGAAGATGGCCCCTTGGGTTTTGAAAATTCCTTTTGCCCTTGTATATACTTTTTTAATACAAATTCTCTGTATTATATTTTGTGATCTACTTTATGTTCTACTAATTACAATTTGTTATGTGTTTTTTTTTTTTTCCATTTTAAATTTTGACTATTTTATAAAAAAGTTTTAAAAAATACATAATATATTGTGATTGGTGGAACATAAATTAGAATATAAAAAATGATACAAAAAATTTGTATTCATATTTTAAAAAAATAAATAAATAAACACACATTATATTTAATGACTCTTTTTTTTTATATAGAAAATTTTACTATATTTATGCAAATGACTAATGAGCCTAATAATCCTTTGGAAGTTTCCCTCTCAAATGTTAATGGTCCCCTGTCACCAAACCCAATCCTTCCTTTTTTTACCATTGCATTACTTCCCTCTCAGAAGTAATCACCCCATCACCCCATGTGTCTAAATTAAGTACATTTTCCACGACTTTCTATACATCTTTTCGTGCGGAGTCAGGCTAAGCATATAATTATGATTTATGACCCTCACCCACCACCCTGTCACCGTCATCCCCTCTAAATCACTTCATAGTCCCTATCCTCTATTCCTAGTTACTCTCAGTTCCAACCTCTCAGCCATGCATGAAGTTCTAGTGGAACTAGGACCTGCAACCACGACAACTAATGTTACTACCTCCACCATTTTAACATTGTGCATACATACCAAAATATTTATTCAAATAAGATAAAATGTTTGTAAATTAGTAGTTAGACAATGACAAGTTTGAACCCAAAGTCACAAGTCTTTAATCCCACACCAACGAGATATATATCTTTTAAATTTTGATCACTACTACATCATTTCATAAGGCATCTTGACCTTGACATTTCTTGTGAGTTTAAGGTTCTTAATCTCTAAAACCATAGTAAATTCATAATTTCTATTATCCAATCATTAGACTCCCACTCGTGTCTGTGGAAAATATCCCAGCAAAAAAAAAAAATGCTGCTAATTTGATTTGAATGATCCTTTTTTATTTTCCTCTAAATTGTAATTTTAGTTCCTAAAAATTTGAGACAAATTTGATTTTGGTCCTAAAAATTTTTAAATTCTAATTTGGTCCCTAAATGGTCCTTGAAAATGGTGTTTCTTAAAATCCCGTTAATCATATAAATATAAAAATATATGAAGGAATCAAATCACTTTTTTTTTTTGTCATGGACCAAATATGAACTTTGAACAATTGAGGGACCAAAATCTAACTTACTCCGAAATTTAGGAGCTAAAAGTATAATTTACCCTCACCCCTCTTTTAATAAAATTAGAAAATGAAAAATTTCACAAAATTTTACTAAACTTATTAAGAAAGCAAGTTGTGATTAGTGCAATATTAATTTCATAAAAATCAGCTAATGATACAATTTTTATTTTATACCTACTACAAGTATAATATTCCATTTCTTCAAAAAATTGTTTTGTTACTTATTATTTTTTTTTTCTTTTCTGTCATTATTATTATTATTATTATTTCATTGTAAACTAAATTAAGAAAAAAATAGAGTGGAATAGTTAATTTCAAAAAAACTTTAAAAGGTTGACTAAACAGATTCTAAAGCCTTACGATATTAATGAAATTCTAAGTTCGAAATACGTTGTCAACATCTTGGGACCACCTAGCCAGTGCCCTGTCACCATACGCGGACTACGCTCAAAACTCTCCAAAATTAAAGAAACGTTTTAAAGACTAACGTCTTGAGTCCTCTCTTCACATTACTTATCACTCTCTCATTCTTTCTTACCGACTAAGAAGTAACTAAGAGCCACTCTCAGACATATCAAAAAAAAAAAAAACAGAGCAACTCTCAGAAAATACTATCATGCATTCACACACAAAAAACACACACACTTTCTCATTGCTACTCATTGCTCTGTTTCCAAGCCTCTGTTTTGCTGCTGACCCAAGTGTTTTCTATGACCTTCGTCTCTCTTACATCACTGCATCACCTCTCGGCGTTCCTCAACAGGTTCACTTCTCAGCTCTCTCTCTTTATTTTATAAAGATTTTTTTTTCCATGTGGGTGTGCTTTGTTTTATTTGTAGATTGTAAAAATGGGAGTCTATTTTGATTTTTTTAAATATAAAAAATTGGGTTTTGTTGTGGCTTGAATCTTATGGAAGTGACATTAGAGATGATGTTTCTATATGGTCTTGTTTATTGTTAGCAATGTATGGTTTATGTTATGTATATTGGAGAATGAAGTTTAAGTTGATTGAAGTAGATTAAGGTCCAAACATGTCATTACAGGTGGTTTTTCTATATGGGCTTTTAGATTATATATATGTGTGTGCGTGCGTGTGTGTGTGTGTTATGTATGTATGTAGGTATGTATGTACATGTATGTTTTTTTCTCTTTCCTATAGTTAGCTTTGTTTATATTGTATATGATTATCTGATAGTGGGAATTGATTATTATTGAAATTAGATTAGGATACAGAAGTGTCACTGTAAAATTTTTATTTTTGTATGGTTTTGTATATATTGTATATATTCCCTTTTTTTGGGTTGTTCTTTTTTTTTTTTTTTTTTTTTTTTTTTTTTTTTTATATATATAATTTTAAGTTGATTACTTTTATTTAGTTCTATCAGATGTTGTGCTTGAGTAGTAGGTGATTCTGGTGAAGTAAATGAACAATCCCCAAGAGAGAGAGAGTTTATTGGTGAAGTATAGAAGTAGTATAATACAAATACAGACGATGTTTACAATGTGGAGCTTGTGTTTTTGTTGTTACCCACATCCTTTTGTATGTTGATGGATGCTATATTGATTTCAACATTTAATTCTTAATTATCAATTTTATTGTGGAAATCCTTTGTGATGTCTCATGTATGTGGTTCGAACACCATTCCCCTTCCCCCACTATCTACAATCTACCTATAAAAAAAATTATCAATATTATTGTTCTTGTCACTGTTGTTATTATCATTCATTTGTCATTATTATGATTCACCATTCAAGAACTGTGCTTGTGTTGGTGTGATTCTTTTCTAATTAATATTTGTTTAATGCAATTACATGATTTTGTTCCCTGCTTCCTTTTAAATTTTCTTCAAAGGTTTTATGACCCGATTTTTGTTGAATTAGAAAGAGTAATGTTGAAGTTGATCAAAATTTGAGTGACTTTACCTATATTATTAAATTATGGTTTGCAGGTTATTGCGGTTAATGGAAAGTTTCCAGGTCCCCTAATCAATTCTACTACTAATGACAATGTTAATGTCAATGTACATAATGATTTGGATGAAAATCTCCTGATGACCTGGTTGGTTTCAGCACAATATAATATTATTTTAGTTTTTTTTAAACATTAATTTTGGCTTGGAGTGGCCTTTGACATATTTGGGATTAATGTTTGTGGCAGGTCTGGGATTCAGATGCGGAGTGACTCTTGGCAGGATGGTGTTCTTGGCACAAATTGTCCAATTCATCCAAAAAGGAGTTGGACTTACCAATTTCAAATGAAGGATCAAATTGGGAGCTTTTTCTACTTCCCATCTCTCAATTTTCAGAGAGCATCTGGTGGCTTTGGTCCTATCATTATTAATAATCGGGTTATAATCGCAATTCCTTTTGCACAGCCAGATGGGGATATCACCATTACAGTAGGTGACTGGTATATCCAGAACCATACGGTCAGTATTTGTTTTTATGTTGGTGTTTGCTTGTGGACATTGTAGTGGGATTGTAGATTTAACTTTTTTCAAATTTTAGGCACTGCGATCAGCTCTTGATGCTGGAAAAGGCCTTGCGATGCCTGATGGAGTTCTCATTAATGGAAAGGGGCCTTACAGATACAACACCACCCTTGTACCTGATGGCATTGAGTATGAAACCATTCAAGTTGATCCAGGTAATTTTTTTTCAGCATTGGTAGGGAAAATGTGTTAAACCATTTGCTTTCTTTTTATTCTTGTTTTTGTTTTCACAAAAATTTTGTTTTCTACAGCATATCGGTCTTTATTTTCTCTTGGGTAGCTATTGTGTATCTGGTCATCAGTTAATGCCTGAGTTCCTCTTTTTATTTAATGTTTTCAGTTTAGCGATTTTGTTGGAACTTGGAAGTCATTTTTCTCAATCAAGTTCTTGACATCTTGTTTTGTTTAATTTTTATGCCTACTAAATTTAAATCTTTAAGTTTCATTGGTTTCCAATGGCCCATAGTAAGCCCAATCTTGTGCTACTTATAAAATTACTGGTATTAGTTTGAGATTGTAGAGTTTTGTAGAACACGCATAGACGTGCATATGGAGAATGGCCATACAACATCATATTATTTTAGTTCTTCATTTTTTATTTTATGATATGGATTTCTTTGTTGTTTATGTTTCCTTGCAAATGGTTTTAGCAGTTTGAGATATTAATTGGCTATAGCATTATGTTTTGCAGGCAAAACATATCGAATTCGTGTGCACAATGTTGGAATTTCAACTAGTTTGAACTTTAGAATTCAAAACCATTTTCTGCTTCTAGCAGAAACAGAAGGATACTATACAACGCAACAAAATTTTACTTCCTTAGATATTCATGTTGGGCAATCTTATTCGTTTTTGGTTACCATGGACCAGAATGCAAGTTCTGATTACTACATCGTGGCAAGTGCTAGATTTGTGAATGAATCTCTTTGGCAAAGAGTGACCGGTGTTGCTGTTTTACGCTATTCCAATTCTGAAGGACCAGCAACTGGTCCTCTCCCTGACCCACCAAATGATTTTTATGACAAGTCATGGTCAATGAACCAAGCATTAAGCATCAGGTTTGTTTTCATAACACCTTGTTCGTTTAGGAGTATGATGTCTTGGATTGCTTGGTTTCTCATGAGTCATGACACATCACAAGCAGTAATCAAGCCTAATATAAATGATGGGGCAGTTAAGTGTAATTCATGCCCAAAAATTACAGAATCTTCTTTGAGTAGTTGCCTCTGCAGATGGTGCAGTTAGGTGTAATTCATGCTTTAAGTCGATGCAGATAAATGATGGGGCAGCAACTTTAGTTGCACTCCCCTTCTTTTCTTTTTGATTTATGTTTCAGTGAAATTCTTATAATAGAAGTTTAATTATTAGTACGCTTATATTTAAAGATTCCATTCTATATTGTTTAGGCAAAATGTATCTGCAAGTGGAGCTCGCCCTAATCCTCAAGGTTCCTTTCACTATGGTCAAATTAATGTGACTCAAACCTATGTGATAAAGACTGTTCCACCAGAAATAATTAATGGGACGCTTCGAACCACACTTAACGGGATCTCATTTGTCAATCCTGACACACCAATCAGGCTTGCTGACAGGTATAATGTGACGGAAGCTTATAAGCTTGATTTTCCTGATCAGCCTCTTAACAGAACACCCCGGGTGGACAGATCTGTTATTAATGCTACATATAAGGGATTCATAGAAATCATATTTCAGAACAATGACACCATGATGCAGAGTTTTCATGTAGATGGCTATTCATTTTTTATTGTTGGGTAAGAATCTTTCCTTTGTTTATACAATATCTCATTTGCCTTAAGGTATAAGCATTGTAAGAAATTGATTGATTGTGCAGGATGGGTACTGATGAGTGGACAGTAGACAGTAGAAGTAGATATAACAAGTGGGATGCAATTTCTCGCTCCACTACACAGGTTCGTTTTTCATGTAATACAAGGGAATCCTGGAGCTAATGTGAATAAATTTCTTCAACCGCTAGATTCATAATTTTTAAATTTTCTATAAGAAATTAAGGTTCTTAGAAGTGAGAAATGCTAGTGTACTTATATTGTTAATGATGGTTTCTGTGTGGCCCAGTTGTATGTCTTGTGTTGAACTCTTCAGTTTTTTTGTTGTGTAGGTTTTCCCTAGGGGATGGACAGCAGTCCTTATTTCTCTGGACAACGTTGGAGTGTGGAACATTAGAACCGAAAATCTTGATAGATGGTATCTAGGCCAAGAAACTTATATGAAAATTATCAATCCGCAGGAAAATGGTGCAACAGAGATGGGTCTACCTGACAATGTTTTATATTGTGGTGCCCTCCAAAACTTAGCAAAGTATGTCTAGAAACTTAGAAACTCGTTCTCTCTTTCTAGCGCACTCACATTCATACACACTAACTTCTTTAATTCTTCTTTTGTTGGCACTTTTAGGGATCAAAACAATTATGCAGGATCAGTTTTAAGAGGAAACTCAAAACTGCTTTTCATTTTGCTGGTGGCGTTCTTTGCTTTGATTAACATTTCAAGCTAAACTTTGCTGCTGATTGGTGAGAAATATGATACCAAACTGTGACGGCTTTGTCCTGACTCTGTTGCAGGTGTGATGTTAGTGTTGGAAACGCTTGTGAGACATATTTAGTTTAGGTGTGCAAACCTTTGTCAGTACAAAATTTTCTGGTCCAAAGGACAACTATTTCCTTTTCTTTTCTTTTTTACTTTTTTTTTTTTTTTTGAAAAAACATATTGGCATTACACCTATTTCTTGTAATTTAGGCAACTGGTTATCCATCATTTCTTCTAGTCTTTCAAGTTACACTAATTATGGTTAATTCATTCTGATATGTCCTCTGTTAAATGATTGTGCTGCATGTGCTCTATCTATTTGATCTTGTTAAGAAGAGGGTCTACTGAATTCATAATATACCACAAATGCAATGCTATTTAATTTATTATGGACATCTTTTGTCATCATTTGGGTAATAATTCCATTCAATATGGGCGGTATGTGCTTCAAATGACAGGGATAAATAAATTATAATAAAGTTTCTAGTTTTTGCTCACATGCTTTTCCAGTGTAATTGTTTTGGGGTTACTATATAGTGGACTGCAAACAGGGGACATTTCACCATGGGTTCTATTGAACTATGGATATGTCATTATTTTAGAATTTGAATTGTGCCATACCCCATGCCCCATCACCCTCCAACTCCTCCCCTCCTCCACTTCAATTTTGTATTGAAGCCTTATAAGTTAATTTTCCAAAAAGATTTCTCACTCACATGACATATCTGCTTTGTCCACTATCCCATATTTGGCTGTCTTAAAATAGCAATCTATTTCGTTTGAAAAGGTGTATATGCTATATTTTATTAATTTTCCTAAATTTTAAAAATTTTGTAGATTTTAACTTATTTATTGAGTCATGTGATTTAATCTATGCGAATAATTTTATTAATTGAGTTGAAGGACATTCCTCTACATAGGTTTGGACGAAAACATTGTCTATCAAGAATTTACTCTCATTTTTAAAATTGTTGAGTGTCCAAATTAATAGGACAATTTTGGTAACTTATTTTTAGGGATGCACAAAGAACAAAATTGATCCTACACTGACCATTGAATTTTATAGTTCCAATGATACCTCCGTCTCTCCCCAAAGAAAAGAGTATAAATTTTGATCCAACAAGGGATATGGGGCATAGTCCCCTTAAACAAGGAGTCAAAAAACCCACATCAAAGTCATTCTAGCTCAATGGCTCAGCTAAGCTAAGGAGACTGTCCTACAAAATCTTTCTAATAAAGCTAGTGGACAGTCCTGCAAAATCTTTCAATTAAGTGGTTAAGCATCATGGTATTCTAAAGTCTATCACATCAAATCGAGACACATAATTTCTTAGTCATTTTTGGAAGTTTATATATCTATATATAGGATGAATACTCTATGGTCATGTCCAGGTGGAAGATGCTAACTAAGGTCGCCTCCCTACTCATTTTTTCATTCAGCAAAAAATAAATAAAGGGAATGAATAGAAATATTTTTGGTATTTGGTAGAAAGGCCTTAAGGAACAAGAAATGAAGGAATTTGTTCCTTAATCAATTTACAAGAATTCTATATCAATTCAAGGCACAGTAAAAGCCTCTTTCCATTTCATTTTGCTCCTAATTTCTCCCATCTCAGATTTCAATATGTCTAGAGGCACATCAGAATTGACAACAAATTTCACACATATTTGAGGTGGCAAGTTATTAATGGTGAATGATAAAGTAATGTCAATGGTGAGCCTATATAAAAATCAATAATTAACTACGAACTCAACAAGTGTGAAATTTGTTGTCAAAACTGTTGTGTCTGTAGCATTGCTCCTTAGATTTTGGTTCTCTCTCTCAAATTTCAGAGTGAGCCTACTAATCCATTTATCTAAAAAAGTGACAATGACCCTTGTACATGTGACAAGGATTTGGATCAAGTGCAATATGTGACAATGTCTAATCTATTTATCTCAAGGTTCTGAACTCTTTTTTTAGCACCATAATTTCTCTACTAATTTAATGCTCCTCGTCTATTTTGCTCTCTCATATATATTACATGCTCCACATACCTTCTCAAAGCTTGTTAGAACAAGAAATATTTGGTTTGCAGTAGATTTCTGCATCATCCACATTATTTGATTGTACATTAAAATATTAGATTTCTGAAAGCAACAATAATTTCACCATCTAGTTTTTTTTACAATACTTAGCTATGGCTCCATAGTACTTTCTTTAATTTGGTTATGTATTGATGGAATAAGGATTCTAATTGCCTTCTGATAGGCTGATTCCTCAAAGATTGTAATTCCCAGCTTTCCACAGTCTAAGTGGCAATTACAAAATAACTTAAGCATTAATAACATAGTTTGGAATTACAAACTTTTTTCAACAAGATCTAGTAAATAGACAAAACTTACCAAAAGGTTTGGGCATTAAGATACATAGTCCTTCTAGTAATCAAAATCACAATAAGAAAATAGGTACCATGTTTAGTTTCACGTCAAAATCACCTACCACAAGTTTAGACAAGTTGTCCAAGTCTGAAGGTTGTTATACTTGTCATGCAAACTCAGTTACGCGAAATATTGAAACTTTCAGCACAACTTCCATCCTGTTGATCAACTCAAAGACACATACATCCCCTTCCTTTATACCATCGTCTCTAGCAAATGGTTTCCATCCCTTGCCGATTTGTCTTAGGTGAAGTTGTACCATTTTTGAAACAAAACTGGCAAGGCCTCCATTTTCCACTAGAAGCCTGAAGCTTGACATTTTTTTTTTTCCCCACAAGCATACTTTTTTGCAAATTCAGGACAGACATACTGCACAAGAAAGTAGAATTGCAAATTAGCATATTTCAAGGTGACTTTTAAAATACTTCAAGAGCTAATCATATATATACAATAAAGGCTCACCACAAAATTGCGTTTTAAACTATATGCCGAAATGACACGGATGAAAGAAGGATTTTTTGGCTTGAACATTCTGGCTGCTTGCAATGCCCTTTCTCCTCCTCTAGATAACACAGATCCTCTTGTTGAAGACATGGGAAGGTTTCCTATAACGATCAATTCAGTATCTACTTCCTCTTTTACACAACTCTTGTGGAGTAGACGTTTCACTTTCATTCAAATTGCCCTGCCTTTTCTTATCCCCCTTAGATGGATACTTAATCTCAGTAGTAGTCATATCAAACACAAGAACGTGGAATTTTGAGTTCCCTTTGTATTTGAAGAGTAGGAAGTACCCATAATTGATAGAATGATACTCGACAAAATCCCTCCAGCCGCCACAAAACCAAATATTGTTGTTAGCCTTCTCCAACCTCACTTGCCAATTGCAGCCATTAGGAACAGCAAGTGTAGCAATGCTAGAAAGTTTATCCCCGTGTTCCCTTACAAACTTTTCAGGGAGCCACTACGGGCACAATATCTAGTTACATTTTCTTAATTCCAATATAAAATTAAATCAAGAAAACTATGCTTCCAAGGTTTACATCAATGGCTTCTGATCATCACAATTGCAATAGTGATCTTTGTAGCAATGCTACACCAACCCATAACTTAAATGAAACATTTTAGAGGTTGACCAGGCTTTCAGGCTTTTACCCTATTTCTAAGTTTTATCAAATGTCCTTGTTTTTAGTCCGATCAAATACTCAAAATTGCTTGATGAAATCAGTTACAGAACAATCTAATCAATAAAAATTTGACAAACACATAGTTTAACAATGATGTAGTTATAAGGAAAACATGTGATCTAGAGAAACTCTTTAACTATCTCATGGCTCATCATTTTCTCCAACATTTTAATCATTGACCACCACTTTGGCTTTTTTTGAGAGTTTAGAAACTTTGGTTAGCCATATATTTGAAATTTTGCATAAGAAAATCGGTTGTTCTACCATAAAATAAACTCAAAACGATGCTTCCAAGTTCCAATTCATTATCAAGAAACTTGGCTTTAATTTGACTCACTTTAAATGAACAAAACTCCCAACCATCATAACATTTCAAACTAGACAAACAATATATTGGAAATAGCCACATATCTAACTGGATACATTTCACTTCCTAAAGTGTTTCCTACGTTACAAAGCAGAGGTCAGTGACCAACAAGAACCAGGGTACCCATTTTTACAGTGGTGCTGCTGGAGCATACAAAAGCACAAAAATCATATATAGCAACAAAGAACATCAGTGAAATAAAAAAAATAAAAGCTAAAATGCAAATCTCACCCTTTTAAGTTTCACCTTTTGTTATTTCAGTTTTCTAAATTTGCCTTTTATCATTTTAGTCTTCTAAATTTCAATTATTCTCAATTCAATCATCCGTTTAATATCCATCAAATTGTACCGTTACACAAAATACGCTGTTTTACACTTTAATTATTTTAAATTTGTTTTCTGAATTTTAGAAAAAAAACGTTAATTTTAAAAAAAATATTTTTAAAAACCTAAACCCAAAACGGTGTCTCCCTTCCCACCCGTGAAGAACAACCCCGAAGAACAAAATCTAAAACCCAAGTCCAGCTATATATATATATATATATTTTTTTTTTTGTCCCTCATTATGATTAACCAAAATAACTAAAAAAATAATTAATAATCAAAATATAACAAGATTTAAGCTAAGGTAGAAGAGAATCAAAGAAATATCTTTCTCTTCTGGAAGACTTGGTTGGCGCGTGGACCAGGCGCGAGATCTAATGGTGGCAAATGAGGCAAACGATCATCAGAATCAGCTGAAGATGGAGCTGTGGAGAAAAAGGAACCGCAGAGAGGAAGGGTATTCTGGTAATTACAAAACTTTACTTTAGCTTTGGCTTCTCCAAGTGATTTCTTCAATATTTGCCTCTGCAACGCCATAGCTTCGCCAATCAATAACCCACAGAGATTGTTCAAGGTTATTCTTCTTTTGAATATTTGCCTTTTGAATAGTTGGGTTTCAGATTTTGTTCTTCAGAGGTGTTCTTCAGGGGTGAGGAGGGAGTCGCCGTTCTGGGTTTAGTTAGTTTGTTTGTTTGTATGCTTTTTTTTTTTTTTTTTTTTAATTAACGCTTTTTCTATAATTCAGAAATTAAAAAATATATTTTAATAAAAGTGTGTAGGAGTGTCATGCAAACTTAGTGGTGGACTAAAATGGCAAAGAGTAAGATTTAGAGGTTGAATTTTGTATTTTAGCTAAAAATAAAAAAAGAAAAAGCAAGTGATTTTAGATAAACTTGTTGGATATTTTTAAAACTCAAAAAATTGGACTACTCAATTGGCCTAACTTCAAATGATCATAACTTATTCGATATAAGTCTAAATTAGCCAAAATTTGTATTCAAATTGAAGCCCAAGATGGTTACTTTCCAATGAAACAAACCTCACTAAAAAAATTGTTAGTGGATAAAAAATTATGGTCAAAATAGTGAGTAAAAGTTATTTTTTAATATCGATTTTAAAGTAATTTGAGCACTTTTAAATTATGATTACTTCTAAATTATTGTAAAATTTTTAAATTCTCTTGGTTGACATATGTTAAGCTCATCATTGAAGCCGGAGACCAAAATTTATTAACGAGTACAGAATCTGGGGTTTACACCAAGGCAATACATGAGCCCTTCGCGCCCTGGGGGCAAATGATTTGAAAGCATCTGCCACTCTAAACGAGAATTTTGTTTCAAGAAATCTAAGTTTGAAAGCTTCCTTACAAGCCCATATACGGGCTTTCAAAAAAGATGAGAATCCTTTCATTTGGTGGGACGGCTGCTACAGGGACTCCGTGAAAAAAATTTTAAGTTCGCAAAAAAGTCAAGTGGACTTTAACTTTCATTTTTTTTAATCGCTGGAGCTTCAGCTGCGAGAACTTTGCAAGGAAGCATTGATCTATGGTTATGTATAAATATAAGGGTTTTCCTTTTGAATTTTTTTCTCCGGTGGTGTTCTTGAATATAAATCTTTTTTAACTAATATATATATATATATATATATATATATATAAAAGGTTTAATAAAAAGTATAACAACAATTTTCAAGTTCTCTATTTGCCTTTTTTGTCTTTAATGCTCAAAATAGAAAATTATCAGGATTGTCATATGATATTATACATATAATTTACACTTATTTTATTAAAGTGATTTCAATTATATAAAAACTTCTTATTAAACCTTATATTTATACATAACCATAGATCAATGCTTCCTTGCCGCGATTAAAAAAAATGAAAGTTATAGTCCACTTGACTTTTTTGCAAACTTAAAATTTTTTTCACGGAGTCCCATAGTAGCCGTCTTAAGAATATCAAGTTTCTTTACAAAAATAAGGAAAAATAATATTTTTTATATATAAGTCAATAGTTATAACAATAGAGATTCATAAACAGTTTTTTAACTACTAGTTATTTATTAGAATGTAAATTCTATCATGATTTATCATAAAAGCTATAACTATACTCTCTAATTATCTATTTCAAATGTGTTTAAAATGATTCAACACAGTCTCATACTAATCCAACAAACATTAATTATAGTTATGTATATACATAAGAGTTAATAAGAAATTATTATTATAGAATTGAAATATCTTTAATATGTAAATTCAAATTATATATATAACATTAAATGACAATGGTGATAATTTACTATTTTGAGCATAAAAAAATGCATTGTATTAATTTATCTATATATGAAAATGAATAAAAAAATGAGATAAAGTGATAAATACAAAACATGACACTTGGACAATCAATGGTAAAACTATTGGTAAAATTTGTACACGTGGCAATTGAATAGGTCTATTACTTGGCTATTTTGGGCATTAAAAAAAAAAAATCCATTATATCTTTTTATCTTTGGATCAAGTTCGGTGGTTGCTGGACTAGAATTTACCATCATTTAGGGAAGCCTGATTGTCAGACGGGGGGTTGTATTCCATCAATATCCCTTCAGATTAGCATCTCTTCCAAATATTGTATCAATCTTTCATGAGATGCATTTGCCTTTCAAAGGAATGAAGTTTTTTTTTTTTTTTGTTGGTTACAAGGTGCGGGATTTTTTTGTTGTTGTTCTTGTAGGAAATAGATTGTTTTATATTTTTATATGAAACAAAATATGAAGTGTGAACAACTTGTAAAACCAATGACTTCATATATTTTTAGATGAGATGACTAATAAATGTTTTTTCTATTGTGAACATCTAGAAACTAAATCTGAAGTGTGAACAACACAGATTCATAATTTAAGAAAGTAAAAATAGTAATTTTTAAAGTAAATTACCAAATACCATTTTCTAAGTTTTTAGAACACAATTGTTGAGTACATTAGATTGATATTCAAGATTTTATTTTTCAATTTCCTAACGAGAAATTAAAATAGTATAAAGAAAAATTTTAAAATCCTCTCTAATTTTCCTCCCTCTCTCTACCTATAAAAAATGAAACCAAGTCCAGCCAACCAACTATTTATTTTTCTGTGGTTATGTATAAACATAAGGCTTAATAACATTTTTTTTCTTCATCTTCGGGTACTATCGAGGCAATCTGCCAGTTTTTGAGCACTTCGGAGGCATTGGAGGAAATAACTTCCCTAAGGTTCCTTGAGCCCTCGGTTTGCCAGTATGCTCAATGTAGACTTTGTCGTCCAAATATTGGAAATTCCTCCTCAAGTGCAACCATCAATTTCAGAAGAAAATCCGGTCCTAAGGCAATACATGCCCCCTTCACCCTTGAGGGCAAATGATCCTGATGCATCTACCACTCTAAATGAGATTTTCGTTTTAAGAAATCTAAGTTTGAAAGCTTCCTTACTAGCCCGTATACGATGTTTCAAAAAAGATGAGAATCCTTTGGTGGGGCGACTGCTACAAGGACTCCGTGAAGAATTGTTTTAGTTCACAAAAAAGCCAAGTTGACAGTAACTATCGAGGGAGCTTCAGCTTAGAGAACTTTGTGAGGAAGCATTGTTCTATGGTTATGCATAGACATAAGGCTTAGTTAGAATTCTTTATAGAATTGAAATCACTTTAATATAATAAGTGTTAATTATAAGTATATTATCATATGACAATGTTGATAATTTTCTATTTTGAGGATAAAAAAAAAAAAGACGAAAGATTCATTATATTAATTTCACTCTAGATTAAGACGAATTAAAAATAAGATAAAGTGATAAACAAACCATGATGCTCAAAAAATTAAAAGTAAAATATTAGTAAAACTTGTACACATGGTAATTGGATGGACATCTACTTCGCTATTTTGAACATCAAACATAAAAAGGGAAAAAAAAAAAAGTAAATTTTATCAATTTATCTCTAAATTGAGATGAATAAAAAATAAACTAAAGTGATAGACACAAACTTATTAGTAAAATCCATACAAGTGGCAATTGGATGGAGTGTCTACTTGGCATTCCCATAACTATTATGACTTAACTTTTATCCTATAATAACTATTCTCAAAAAAAACTTTTATCCTATAACTAGTATTATTCTCATGCAATGCATAGCTTATTAAAATTATCAATATGAATAGAAGATTATATTAATAATTAATGAGTCACTTAAAACTTTAATAGTTGTACCTAAAGTAAATTAACTATTATAGTAATTAAAAGTCACGTGTAAAAAATATATTTATTAATTTACAAACAAACACACAATTCTATGAACACGTCATATGAATCGGCAAATAAAAATAGGAAAAGGGAACAACGTGAATAGATCCTATTCACAAACACCAAAAAAAAAAAAAAATCATTTTTTTTTTAGAAAACAGTTATACTTATTAGAATACACGAATACGAAAGTAGTATTTGCATTACTTTTTTTTTTTTTTTAAATATATTACATAACTGGAGCACTACTACAAAAAGGCCTAATTTTTGTAGTAGTAGCCTGGGTTATAAGGACTAAAACTCTAACACACACAACTAATGTGAAATAAACATTTCATTTAGATGCATAATTCTAGTTAAAGACCCATGTTTGTTTATAAAGTTATATAATATATAGTTTATTTGAGAACCAATAATTAAATGAATGATTATTACATCACTTTAGAATTTTCAACTAACATATTGACGGTGTTATTATGACATTTGTAGTTGGTACTAATAAAGTGTGTGCATCTAAATTATGTATCTAATTGAGCTACAATATAATGAGTATTGTAAAACAACAATAATAATGAAAAATTATATTGAAAATAGTTTTTTTTAAATATTATATTAAAAGTAGTTAAAACCTTTTGAGGATGATGAATACCTCTTTATAATCTATGTTTTTAGGGTATTCGTTTTCCTCTTTATCATAGTTCTTTATCAACAATTTGAGACCATCAAGACTTATTACTCAAGACAAAGAACCAATAATTAACTGCAACTGAAAAATGGACTTGGCAAGTAGAGGTCAACGTTGAATATCATAGTTCTTTTTTTCTTTTTTCTTTTTTTTTTCTTTTTTTTTCCATTTATTTGTTTTCTATTTTTTCATTCAAGTTTTAGCAAACAATGTTATTGAATTGTTTATGTTAGGTTCTAAGTACTTAGGAACTAATGTATTAGAACTCTAATTTGTAATGTTGGCCAACCATGATCAAAACAGATGTTAGTCTTGTTTAGACTTGCTCAAAGTATAGGTCTTTTATGTAAAGTTGGAATCGAGTTAATTACAGAATTGAGTGTGCAATTCTAACTGGCTCGATCGATCGAAAGTTAGGCTCGATCGGTCGAAAGTCAGGCAGAATTTTTTTTTCTGCAGAATTTCCAACTCATCCCTAACCTAGCCATGTTTTTGAGGTTGCTCTATTTGCTGTGTGTGTGAATCTCTTGTGAGATCTGAGAGGTGGTTGCCTTCACACATGCTTAGGATTATCAAGAAGGAGATTTCATTGAGAGCTTGATGAACATTCAGTTGCTGTACTAAAGAGCTTAAAGATACACAAGCGGGTGTGCTTGTACTTGTTGGAGAATCCAAGAAAGAAGGAGTCTGTGGTCTCGGAGTTTGCACGTGGTCGTGTCAGTAAGTTTTCTACTAGTGGGTAGCAATAGGATGTTAGTGGTCTAATTCGCTAGTGTAAAACTTCGATTCTTTCATAGTGGATTCAGGTTTACCTTGAGGATAGCTAGGTTAAATCCTCCCCAAGTTTTTTACAGGTTTGGTTTTCCTGGGTCATCATATCTTTGTGTTCTTTATATTTCGCACTTTACATTAATATGATTATATGATTGTGTTAACCTAGATCTGGAATTTGAACTAAGTAATAACTTGGCTAATTAACTAGGTTAATCCAATTGTGTTTTAAGGAGTCTAAAAACTCACAAGTGGTATCAGAACAGGTTGCTTTCTTGTTGTAGATCTTTTGATCTCTAAGCTGATCCTTGACCCCTGTTGTCATGGAACACGGACACTCTTTAGTTATTCCTCCTAACTTTGATGGGAATAATTATGCTTATTGGAAAGTAAGGATGAAAACATTCCTGAAATCTATAGATGAGAAAGTCTGGAACTCCGTTGAATACGGATGGGAGAAGCCCATTATTCCGTAAGTGAGTGACAAACTTCTCAAAAAGAAGCAGTCGCGTTCAATAGCAAAGCTATGAATGCTATCTTTAACGTTATTTCTATGGAGAAATTTAAGAGATTCTCTAATGTTGAGGTTGCTCACACTGCTCGAAATATCCTCCAGACTGTGCACAAAGGCCCAAAGGCTGTTAAAATTAATAAGTTGCAGCAATTAACATCTAGATTTGAGAGCATTAGGATGTCTGATGATGAATCTTTTGATGAATTTTATGCTAAACTTAATGATATTGTTTATTCTGCATACAACTTGGGTGAAATCTATGATCAACCTAAAATTGTTAGGAAGATTCTTAGATCTTTAACTGAAGATTTTAGACCCAAAGTGACTGCCATCACTGAGAGCAAGGATGTAGACTCCAACCCTGTTGATGAACTTGTATGATCTCTTCAGTCCTATGAGTTGGACCTACCCAAAACTAGCAAATCCAAATCAATGGCTCTTAAGTCAGTTGATGATGTTGATGTTGGTGGATTTGATGATGAGCTATCTGCTACAGAGATTGGTTACCTTGCCAAAAACTTTAGGAATTTCCTTAGAAAAAACAACAGAAGGGCAAGAGGTAAGAACACTGCTGAACCTAGAAATTTTAGGAAGAATGATCCCACTAAGGTTAACAACACTGAAAAACCTAAAGAAAAAGTAGGTCAATCTCCTAATAATTCTATGGGTCCTCAATGTTTTGGATGTCAAGGGTATGGTCACATGAAATCTGAATGTCCTACATACTTGAGGTCTAAGGGTAAGGCTATGGTTGTAACCCTTAGTGATAATGAAGTTTCCGATGATGAGTCTGGTTCTGACGAGGATGGAAACTTTATTGCTTTTACTGCTACTGCTATAGTCAATGAAAATGTGTCTATTGAAAAGAACCCTTTTGATGGGGAACTCTTTGAGGATGCAGATCTTCAAAAAGCCTACAATAAACTTTGCAAAGTTGATGCAAAGGATGCTATGAGTATTGAATTAAGCTTAAAGAAAATTGCATTTCTTGAGCTTGATAAGAAAAATTTTCTTGTGAAACTGTTTGATGCTAATGAACTTTTGAATAATGTGAAAACTGAGAATTTGCTTTTGCTTGATAAAGTTAAGAATTTGGAACTTGAGCTGTCTGTTGCTAGAGAACAAACTAATAGATCTGCTAGTTCCAAACTTGATCATATGCTGAGTGTTCAAAAGTCTCCTTCTGACAAATTTGGATTAGGTTTTGTAGAAAGCATCTCTGTGTCTGCACCCCAATCCACAAACTTTGTTCTTTCTTCTTCCCCTGAAACCCCTGTGAGTGAGGTTGTGAGTGAGACAGTTAAACCTGTAGAGGTCACACCTAGGAAGATTAGGGTTGATCTAAAAGAGTCTAAACCTAAGGAGTCTACCCTTTCTAAGGACAAGTTGCATGGTAAGCCTGCTTGGGTTTGTCATTTTTGTGGAAAGTCTGGACACATTCGTTCAAACTGTTTCAAGCTGCAAGTTGCTAAGCGAGCAAATAAGCCAAGTGCCTGAAGCACAAGATCCTATGGTACTTATTGGTGAATTGGTAAAGGCTCTTAACCTTTATTCCAATCTTGGAGTTGGAAATCATTCAAATGTGAATAAGAACTCTAATGCTCGAGGTGCATCTAAAAAGTTTTGGATGTAAAAAGCTCAATCTAATTGAGTCTTTCTGACATGGTCCTTGTGCTTCATTACTCTACTCTTTATGACCATTGTTCTTTGGTTTTTTGTTTTCTTTGTTTCTAGGATTTGCATTGCATAACATTCATGCATTTCATTCTAGGACTGTTTTTGTTTTTGATTTTGTTTATTGTTTTTTTTTGTTTTTGTTTTTGTTTTTGTTTTTGTTTTTTAAAAAGGAAAAAGGGAAGCAAATTGTGTTTTGTATTTATTTTCTTGGTTTTGAAAACAAGGTTGGTCAATTTATTTTCACATAACATGTCTTTGTACCTTGTTTAGCTTGGATGAGCTTATTTATTGCACTTTACTAATTGAAGTTTTGTAGTGTATATTGTGTGGAAAAGATGTTTATGGTTTTTGATCATTTTGTCTTGATCTTGAAGTCACATGTGTTTGATTGTCGTACTTGAACCTTTTGAGAAATGCATAAATAACCATCTCACCACTGTTCACTAGCCAATCATGAACACCTTAGTGCATATTATAAGATTTTGTGCTTGAGAAGGTGTAGCACATGCACAAAAAGAACATAAGGTGTAGCCTCGGTTTAAATGCTTAAAATTGGTGTGTACATTATTGGATTTAAAGTCAAATCAAACAATTAAAATTGATGTGTACATTATCCCAGCTATTTTAATAAGTTTCTGCTCAATTAAAATTTGTGTGTACAATATGAGGCAAATCAAGAAACTTACATGATTGCAAACTTATGATCTAGGAGATGTGGGAGTTATATGATGTAACTCTTTAGGTGATAGTCTCTTTCAAATTCTATGTGATGAATTTTGTAGACTTTGTGTTTGATTCTATTCACATATCACCTCATATGTATCTCAAGCTTTTACTAATTGCACACACACTACACAAGTTACTCTTTGCTAAACTTTGTACATGTTATTGTGTGTGTCTTTGGTTTGACCAACCAAGTTTGCAAATTCCTTGAGTTTTATGCAAAACATATTTGATGCTTGAGAATTTAAGAGATTAGATTGAAAATTTTATTTTTGGGAAAACTGGGTTCAAAACTTGTGTTTTTGAAAGACATTTCATCTCATACTCATGCATTTTATTTTGAAAATTCAATGCTTTGAGGAGTTTCTGCACATAATTACTTTGTTTTTCAAAAATTTGTTTTTTTTTTTTTTCAGAATTTCAATCGATCGAATCTGTTCTTCGATCAATCAAAATTGTGATTAACATATTTGGTCAACCTCTGTCTGTTTCGATCGATGCCCAATTGATAATGGATCGATCGAAGCATTTTCCATCGATCAAACCTAAATTTTGATCAATCGAAAATTGTATAGGGATTTTTTTAAAAAGTTGATTTTCATGTGTTCAACTTACTTTTCAAAAAAGTTTTCAAACACTCTCCCTCTCCATATGACCCGGTCAAGGCGTCAATCAAAATTTTTGTCGTATTCCTCCATTCTTTTTGCAAGGTTTTTCTCTCCTAAGGCCGATAAAACCTTTATACCCTTCCTTTTGCTTTTATTTTCAAGTTTCATGCATTTTTTTTTGAAAAATTTCGAACCTAAGAATTTTTGGGGGTTTTGATGATTCAAGCTTGTTTTCTTGAAATTGATCAATGGCTTTTTGTTGGGGGATGTTATAAACATGATCTATGGTGTTTAATTTGATCAATTTGATATATTGTGAGAAATTGGAAATTCTAGGGCTTGAATATACCCGAATTGGGGATTTTGTTCAAATTGAGTTTAATTGATGAAATTGGCTTGTTGGAATGATTAATTTGATCATAATAAATTGTTTTCTATCTTGTGTGATGATCAATTGGTCAATTTAGTACAAATTGAACAAGTGGTTTTTCAAAATTTTGGGGTTTTTGTTATAAACTCTATACTCAAGCCAATTTTGTGATTCTAAACTTAAATTGAACTTGTTATCACTGTATTAGAGCATGCATCATGACATTCTGTTCATGCATCATATAGATTGTTATTTCTATATTTTTTTGGTGCTAACTTGCAGTCTGCCCTTGGTTTTTCTTTTTGTTCTTTTTGGTTCTGTCCTTGTGTCTTATCCTTACCCTAGCACCATGCCTAGGAAGACTAGAGCCCATAGGACTGTCTCCTCTTCTTCTGCTCCTTCCTCTTTGAGCGATTTGTTTCCAAGTGAGAAAAACCAAGAGCTTTATGAGACACTGAACCTTAAGAGAAAAATTTGGGCTGAGCATAAGGTGTTATTAGATGAACTTGATCCAGCCATTAGGGCTAATTTTGAGCGTAGGGGCTGGCTCCCATTGATGGATATTGGTCATCCACCTCTAGCTACCCTGATTAGAGAGTTCTACTCGAACCTCTCTATCCACGTCTATGATTCCAACACTTTAGTAAAGAGTTGGATATGAGGTGTAGAGTTCACCATTACTCCTACTATAGTGGCTAATGCTCTTGGGGTACCATTGGTCCAGCACCCTGTCTATCCCTATGATGAGTCTCCTTCCTTGGACGACATCATGTCGTACATCACTAGGTCTTCTATCCAGTGGGGTTCTGATCCTCAGATCATTACTGCTGAGCTCATCGAGTTACACTATCTTTTCTTTAGGATAGCTTGTCTTTCTTTGTGGCCTATCACTCATCTGCACGCCATTCCTTTGGAGCGATGTGCATTTTTGTACGCTCTTGTTATGGATGCTCCTATTAGTTTTCCTCATTTGTTTCTTCGTTCTTTAAACAAAGTTCATAGTAGTTCATCTACCGCTCATGCTCTTTTTCATCGTATTTTCATTCATAGGATTTTGTTGTATCTTGGTTTAGATGACTTTCCCACTTCTAAGCCCGTACATATTGTTGCTCCCGTAGGTGCCTCATTTCTTAGGCAGAGGGCTGCTCATATGAGAGAGAGCTCTAAACACCCTCGTGTTGAGCCTTCTGGTACCGCACCCCCTCCTTCTTCTACAGGTGCTACTTTCTGTGAGGTGTCTGCTGATCCTATTGCTGCTGCTGCTGCTGTTCCTTTGCCATCTACTTCAGATGACTTTGACATTCGTCGTACTTTGGAGACTGTCATGACCATTCAGGCGGCTCATGGTTAGATTTTGGTAGACATGCCTAATGAGCTTCGTGCTTTGCGAGCAGATTTGGCGCATTTTAGATGTTCACCTTCGTCACCTCCTTTTGATGATGGTTTCTGATTGCCCTTTGGCATTCCGTCACAAAAAAAGGGAGTACATTTGGACACTTGTAGAGATTTTTGTAGTTAGGGGGAAAGTTTTTTGTTAGATGGAGCTTGTGGAGTTTAGATTGTACCTAGGTGCTTCACTGTGTATGTATCTTTTTTTTTTTTTGCTCTTGATGTATTGTTTTTGGGCTATTCATGTTAAGGGGAGATATTATGTTTCTTGTTTCACTGCTTATTGATTTATATTTATGAGTTATTCATGATATATGTCTTTATTTTCTTTTATGTGAAATCAAGAAGTTATTTGTGTTTTACTTGTATTTTCCACACATGCGTTTATGCGTTTTGTTTAAGTGTTTCAAGAAATATACAGGTTGATTTAGTCGTGCTGCTATCTACACTTGCAACTGATAGATAGTAGTTAGGTTGGATTTTTTAATGGGCTTTATTGTTTGTAAAGGGCTTTTACTTGTAACTTTGAGCATTGTGTTTGTGTTTTGTCACGGATTGCCAAAGGGGGAGTTTGTTAGGTTTTAAGTACTTAGGAACTAATGTATTAGAACTCTTGTTTAGACTTGTTTAGACTTGCTCAAATTATAGGTCTTTTATGTAAAGTTGGAATCGAGTTAACTGCAGAATTGAGTGTGCAATTTTGACTGGCTCGATCAATCAAAAGTTAGGGTCGATCGATCGAAAGTCAGGCAGAATGTTTTTTTCTGCAGAATTTCCAACTCAGCCCTAAACCATATGACGTGCAGGGTTTTATGTTTTGCCCTAGGTATAAAAGGAAAACCCTAGCCACGTTTTTGAGGTTGCTCTATTTTCTATGTATGTGAATCTCTTATGAGATCTGAAAGGTGGTTGCCTTCACACATGCTTAGGATTATCAAGAAGGAGATTTCATTGAGAGCTTGATGATCATTCAGTTGCTGCACTAAAGAGCTTAAAGATACACAAGCGGGTATGCTTGTACTTGCTAGAGAATCTAAGAAAGAAGGAGTCCGTGGTCTCGGAGCATGCACGTGGTCGTGTCAGTAAGTTTTCTACTGATGGGTAGCAATAGGATGTTAGTTGTCTAAGTCGCTATTGTAAAACTTCGATTCTTTTATAGTGGATTTAGGTTTACCTTGAGGATAGCTAGGTTAAATCCTCCTAAAGTTTTTTACTGGTTTAGTTTTCTTGGGTCATTATATCTTTGTGTTCTTTATATTCCGCACTTTACATTGATATGATTATATGATTGTGTTAACCTAGATCTGGAATCTGGACTAAGTAATAACTTGGCTAATTAACTAGGTTAATCCAATTGTGTTTTAAGGGGTCTAAAAACTCACAGTTTAAGATTCAAAACAATCCAAAAAAGAATTGAAACCAAACTTAAGTTGAAACCCTAATTCAATAATTAAAACAATTTGACATTAAAAATGAAAATAAAAGCTTAGTTAAGTAAAGAGAGACTCATATGAGAATTGAGCTATTTTATGAGTGGGGAAGAGAGAGACGAGTGAGTTTCACTTCACGAAGAAAAAAAAAATTGTTATGTTATTCTATTAAAAAAATTGTGTATGAAGAAATAAAATAAAAAATTGTTGATAAGTCTAAATGTAAAAAAAAAAAAAAAAAAAAAAAAAAAAAAGGAAAAAGAAAAAAGAAAAAAGAAAGCTTTAGCAGACATATTTTGGAATATGCAGATTAATCTCTTTTCCATCCTCGTTAACCTAAACTGGTGCAAGCCCATCTTTTCATGCTTCTTCTAATTCAATATGCTTTGCAAGCTCCACCACTGTTTAAAAAAAAAAAAACATATAAACATATTTCACAATGAATGCATGTGTACATCTTGATAATTTGATCAATCTATTAGACCATTAGTTCTCGTGGAATTGTGAAATTCATGTTATGGTGGACTTTTTGTGTTGTTGGGTTTTGACCTCTCCTGCTGTACCACAGCCCGTGATTTTGAGGTAGGAGAGTTGGGATTAGCCTAAGTGAAACACACCTTAGGCCAGTTTGCGCACAAGTTGGGTCATTTCAGCATAGACGCGTCTTGGCAAGAGTCCTGAGTGTACGGTGAGCCTGTGGTAGGAACAACTGTTACAGATATTACAGCAGGAAAAGCAATGCGGCAGAGTAGCTATAACATTTAACAAATAATACTTACGCATGTGGACACAAGAGGGGTAAAAAGTGTTGGAGTAAAGAAAACATACATATCATCATAGTAATGAAAACATATCATAAAACCTAATAACACATCTAAGCATGTTCCATCATATCATCAAAGTCAAACTCTAACACAAATGTATGAACATTGCTAATGCATGACTTACCCTTTACTTACCCTTTAGCAGCACAACACCTATGGCATCAATGCATGAACATGTGAATGAATGGTATTAAAATTAAGAAACCCTAATCTAAACCCTAATTTTAACATGTGATAACAAACAAACATGTTAAAAGGTGAACAGGAAAAAATGGGGCTTAAAACATATGAAAAAGAGGTTACACAGAACAAACATGTGAATGCAGAAACAAAACAAACAAAAAATTAGGGTTTCTGCGTAACGGCATCATGCATGCTAGAACAGATCTGCGTATGCATGAGTTAAGCCTGTGTGCGTAGGCTAGATCATGTGTACGCTAATCCTTACCCAAAAAACCCAAAACAGAGAAACGGGGCAGAAGTCAAACAAGACAGAAAATGTAAATCTAGCAACCTAACATGCTAAAAAAAAAAAAAAAAAAAAAAAAGACATAAAGAAAGCCTAAAACTAACCTAAATGAACATATATAAACATAAACTATGTTGGGAAATTTAGACCCCGGTTGATAGAATTAACAAGTTTTAAATCCAAGTTGTTAATTAGATTTATTATCAATAAAACTTGTTAAAACAAACAAACATCAATATCATGTCAAAATAATCTGCAGCGGAAAAGTAAATAAGACAAGATATGATGACCCAAGAAAACCAATGAAACCAACCAGTTTCACAGTAAAAAACTTGGGGGGAAACCTTCTCAAAAAGCAATCCACTATAGTAAAGAAAAGTTTCAGATCTAGTACAAAACCTTTGTCCCTAGACTCTACAATCCCCGTAGATGAACTCACAGTAGAAACCTTCTACCGCTTCAGAACCTCTGAACTTTTCAATATATGAACGCCACCCTTTTTGTTGCACGAATCCCAATACGTGACTAACCAATTGCGCGGATCTCAGTAAGCGACATCAATCACCAACTAGAAGAAGATTGTTGGCTGCAAAGTTCTTCACTTCATCAAGAATGAAGATCAAGAAGCACTTGGTTACAAAACCCTAAAGCGCAAAAGACGCAGTAGCTTCTTTCAGAGAGAATAAGGCATCGGTCACCTTTTGCATAAGTTCTCCTTGTATTCTCTTATTCTATTATGTGACGGCCTCTAAAATAAGCCTTATATAGGTCTAGGGTCGGAGAAAAGAAACCTTATACAAATACAAAAGCCTGGCCCAAAAATCAAATCTAAATTCCCGTAACCTCGATAGATACCTCGATCGATCGGAAGGTGTCAAGCTTTATTAAACCTCGATAGATAGCTAGGTGTCGAGGAGGTGTCGAGGGGACAGGGGCTTTCTCGATCGATTCACCAACTGTCGAGAAGGTGTCGAGATTGCGATAAGAAAACATCTTAAGAGCTCGATAGATAGCCAGCTATCGAGAAGGTGTCGAGCAGCTGTCAAGCTATCTGTCCACAGGTGTCGGGCTATCTGTCCAGCTTTATTAAACACTTTTTCTTCACTTGTTTCTTGGTCCAATCTTCATGGCTTTAATACTAGACTTGAACAACATATTCCTTGAAGTATTAAACACATCCTAGATCTACCCAATTACAAGTAAAGTGCGTTTTGTCAAAGGATTAGCCAACTACATAAAATATGTCCTTAACAATCTCCCCTTTGGCAATCTGTGACAAAACCACAACAAACAAATGAACATATGAGAGAAGTCATAAATCACTCAACTCATACTCACTTGTTACATACAATAAAATCTATCTTAACACAAACTCTTGAAAAACTTTGCAAGAAGAGAGTTTATGGCAAGTAGATTTTGACAAACTGTATTTCTGAAACACTTTAAACAAAACTCATCAAGGCATCTTAGTGTGCAACAGAAATAATAGATTGCATACAATTAATAAGAAACATGTGTATGGAAATAGAAAAGAAACAACACATGTAGAGATAGGTGAAAGAAACATACATCAGCATATAAAAAAGATAAGCACAATGTATGTAAACATGGTCACAAGACCCAAGGTACAAGAAGAAGGAGGTAAGCACTCCCCCTAACAAGATGAAACACAACTCCCCCTTACTAAGGAATGTATTTCTCCCCCTAACATGTAGAATCTTATAAAAGAAACCACATTCACAATATCTCTCCCCCTTTTTATCATGATTGACAAAGGGTACAGGAAGCTAGAAAGCTTTACCTGAGAAACATAAAGATGATCAAAGATGATCAAGGGGGTACAAAAAAATCAATATAAATGCATGAATGTAATGAAACAAGATGCTATGGATGACAAGATAATAGAAAGATGCAAAACACACACACACACTAAACAAGTCTAACCAATTTTATATTTCAAAAACAAGTCAAGACAGTTTAGTGAGCATACATTAGCACATGTAAAACCTTTGTGATGGCCAAATCACATTGTACCTACACATGTATCAAGAGTAGCAAAGAATATTGCGTGTTGTGTGTGAAAAACATCGCAAGATTGCATAAGTGTACACATGTTATGACGATTTGAGATATGAGAAAATCACTTTAACTCACACACAATCATAACTGTTTGATGGGGACTATCACCTTCGAGGTACATCCTATAACTCCCACATCTCCTAGAATACACGCTTGTAATCATATTTAAAGCATTTTTAATCTTTTTGCTTTTTATTTTCTTTGCATATTTTCTTTTTAAGCATATCATGCATGGGCATATAAGAGAGAGAAAAGAAATACCCATTGATATTTGACATTCCAATTTTGCTATGCCGAAGCACACAAATGTCATTGACAACACACTTTTGCTATGCCGAAGCATACAGATGTCATTAATGATTAGCGGGTAATAGTGGTGAGATGGTTATTTATGCCTTTCTCTTAGGATTTTTTAGTCCTACCCGTCAAAAAGAGTGATATGAGTGTTAAGTCTAAGAGATAACTTAATCTTACTCATCACAAACAAGAGCCACAAAGTTCACTTGCTTAGTTGTGCATAGATATGCTCATCTAAGTTACAAATGATATAAAGTTTAGAAAACTTTGCTTCATTGGCCATCCAAGGTACACAAGTACCAATGTACACAAAACACACACTGTTTTTGTATTTTTCTGATTTTTTCCTTTTTTATTTATTTTTTATTTTGAAAACAAAACAAAATAAAAACTAAACAACCAGACAAAAACAGACAAACAACATGAAAGCATGAAAGAAAGATGCATATGCATGAATGCATGATTCTAAAAACAAATAAGAAATCAAGAAAGAAAGTCCAACTTTAGATAGAAAGAATTAAAGCAGAGGACAAACAGAAAAGACAATTAAGTCTTAGGCTCCTTTCTCACCCACACAGCACGAGTCTTTGGCCATGAAGATGAAAAGGCACGTGTCCTAGTATGTTTACTAAAGGACATAGAAGAATTAGAATTTTCCTGAAATTGAGTTAAAAAGTTCAAGGCTTTTAATAACTCTCCAAATAAAGGTATAGGTCCTTGAGAGGAAACATGTGACCGTTTGGACAATTGCTTATAAGGATACAACTTAAAACAATTACAACGAATGTGTCCAGAAACACCACAATGGTGACAAACATGAGGTTTAACAAAGGATTTAGAATTAGCCAAATTAGTTTTGGATTTCATACCTTTATTACCTTTCTCAGATTGTGGCACAAAGATAGTCCTTGATTCAGAAGCCGTGGAAGAGGAGGGGCTGGAGGAAACAGCATAACCTAAGCCAGTCTTATCAGAACTAGGCTTTTGAGCACTCAATACCTCATCAAGCTTTGCACTAGACATCCTCTCTATTTGAGTTCTAGCTTGACTAAGCTTAACCTCAAGATTCTTGACCTTCTCTTCTAATGAGGTGTTCTCCATAACAAGAGTCTCAACTGACCTTGTAGTCTCATCTAGCTTGATTAACAGATCAGCTTTTCAATTTTTACCTCATTAAGCTATTTTTTACAAAGATGAGAAGTCTTTTCAGATTTTATGAATTCAGTGCATAGCTTATCATAGGCTTCCTGAAGGGTCATCTTCTTGGGTACTTCATCATCAGAAGAATCCCCACTGTCACTAGCACTCTCCACAATCACCTTACCGGTTGTGACAGCAAAGGCCATAACATGACGACATTCATCCACATACTCATCAGAAGAGTCATCCTCAGTATCACTCCAAGTAGCAATCAACCCTTTCCCTTTTGGCTTCTCGGTCTTTTCCTTCATGAGGTAGTTTGGACACTCTATCCTCATATGACCAAAACCTTTGCACTCATGGCATTAAATAAGGGGTTTCTCATTCTTACCCTTCCTAGAGGATTAAATTTCCTAGGAGGTTTGCCCTTATCCTTTTTCCTAAACTAAAGAAGCTTGATAATCTCATCAGTTATGAAGGTTAGATCCTCATCCTCATCTTCACTTTCATCTTCATCTTCAGAGTCCTCAATCTTTTCCTCTGTACCCTTAAGAGCCAAGTTTTTACTCTTTCCACTTTTTCCCATTGAGCCTAATCCCATTTCATAGGTTTGAAGGTTCCCTACAAGCTCAGTTAAAGGAATTTGATCAATGTCCTTTGCTTCTTCAATGATAGTGATCTTGGCATGGAATCTTTCAGGTAAAGACCTAAGGATTTTTCTAACAACCTTGTATTCTGCTATAAATTCTCCAAGGTTGAAGGTAGAATTCACAATGTCCTTGAGTTTAGCATAGAACTCATCAAATGTCTCATCCTCCTCCATCCTTATTTCTTTAAAACTGCTAGTGAGTTGTTGAAGCTTCATAGTCTTTACTGCCTTGGTAGCTTCATAGGTGGTTTCAAGAATAGTCCATGCTTCTTTGGCAACTTCTGTGGATGATATTTTCTTGAATTCTTCATTGGTCACCCCACAAAATAACGCATTCAAGGCCCTACTGTTGAAATTTGCCGCAATGATTGTCGCATCATCCCAATCCACCGACGCTTCCTTTGGCTTAATCCAACCAACTTCAACAGCTTGCCATACATGTTCACCTAAAGCCTGCAAAAAAACTTTCATACGAACTTTCCAGTACGCATAATTAGTTCCATCAAATAAAGGAGGAATAAAAAGAGATTGTCCTCTATCCATGACAACAGGAGTTAATAGATCACACTCAGGAAATCAATCCAATCAGAGTGAACCCTCTCTGATACCACTTGTTGGGAAATTTAGACCCTGGTTGATAGAATTAACAAGTTTTAAATCCAAGTTGTTAATTAGATTTATTATCAATAAAACTTGTTAAAACAAACAAACATCAATATCATGTCAAAATAATATGCAGCGGAAAAGTAAATAAGACAAGATATGATGACCCAGGAAAACCAATGAAACCAACCAGTTTCACAGTAAAAAACTTGGGGGGAAACCTTCCCGAAAAGTAATCCATTATAGTAAAGAAAAGTTTCAGATCTAGTACAAAACCTTTGTCCCTAGACTCTACAATCCCCGTAGATGAACTCACAGCAGAAACCTTCTACCGCTTCAGAACCTCTGAACTCTTCAATATATGAATGTCACCCTTTTTGTTGCACGAATCCCAATATGTGACTAACCAATTGTGCGGATCTCAGTACGTGACTTCAATCACCAACTAGAAGAAGATTATTGGCTGCAAAGTTCTTCACTTCATCAAGAATGAAGATCAAGAATCACTTGGTTACAAAACCCTAAGGCGTAAAAGATGCAGTAGCTTCTTTCAGAGAGAATAAGGCATCGGTCACCTTTTGCATATGTTCTCCTTGTATTCTCTTATTCTCTTATGTGATGGCCTCTAAAATAAGCTTTATATAGGTCTAGGGTTGTGAGAAAAGAAACCCTACACAAATACAAAAGCCTGGCCCAAAAATCAGACTTGAAAATCCGAATTCTCGTAACCTCGATCGATCGGGAGGTGTCGAGCTTTATTAAACCTCGATAGATAGCTAGGTGTCGAGGAGGTGTCGAGGGGACATGAGCTTTCTCGATCGATCCACCAGCTGTAGAGAAGGTGTCGAGCAGCTGTCGAGCTATCTGTCCACAGGTGTCGGGCTATCTGTCCAGCTTTATTGAACACCTTTTCTTCACTTGTTTCTTAGTCCAATCTTTATGGCTTTAATACTAGACTTGAACAACATGTTCCTTGAAGTATTACACACATCCTAGATCTACCCAATTACAAGTAAAGTGCGTTTTGTCAAAGGATTAGCCAACTACATAAAATATGTCCTTAACAAACTAAACAAAGAAACAGATTAAAGAAAAAATTAAAGGCAGAAATGGAAAAAGAAAAGTTCAAAAGAATACTTCAAAAAAAGAAGCTTTCAAGCTTGATTTTGACCGCTCCTCCTAGTCAATCTATTCACAAATTAATAGAAATGTGATTAGCAATGTTAAACTAAAAGGATTAGGGCTAGAAAATGTCTAAATCAAATAAAAAATGACTTGAGAGTATTTTGTGAAAAACTCCCTTTTGATTCACTATTTTCTAGTGAATTTTAGGTTTTTCCCGTGGGATTTTTGTGTGTTTTGAAAATATACCATGTAAGGCTTTTTATAGTTAAGAAAATGGAGTTTGGAATGGCTCCCAGACGATGTGAGATTCATTCCAAACCTCGGCCATTATTGTAGAAAACTTACTTTTCTTATGCTTTTAAACCCTAGCTGTGTACATAAGAATATGCCAACATACGCATGCTTTGGCTCGCGTACGCAGGTCGTGACCCACGCACGTAGGCTGAGGGCTACTTTGGTCATTTTATTTTCAAAAATAAATTTTTGCTCATTTAAAAGGTTATATTTTCCATTTTAACATTCCTTAAGTCAATTTAATATTTGATTTGGCTCTAAATGGGCCTTGAGCCTTAGAGTTTGAGCATAATTGGGGAACGAGGGCCCGAGTCGTAAGGGGTACAAAATGTGGTGTCTACAATGCCTAAAAAAAATGGACAAAGGAATCTAACAAGGTTATTGCAAAATAATACAACGACAAATAACAAAGTTACAGCAAGCAGTTCAGTAATAAAGTAACAAACTAGTCATTCATCAATCAAAAGGTAAAACTCGTCTGCCAAAGATATGGACTTAGCTATTCAGCAAACACAAGTCCAAAAAGGGAGCCAATCTCCAATGTGAGTAACCTTAGAGAAGGCTTCTGCCATAGAGATTACACACTTTGGAAAAAGTACCTAGATGACTTAAACTCTAATTCCTAACTTCTCAGAGAGTGGGTTTGTCAAGAGGGAGAGAAATGGGTAGCCTATTGATGCATGCCTCTATTCCTATCACTCATGCGTTTCTTTGATTTTTGTGTTTTCCTTTTCTTTTCTCTCATTTTTCTTCCTTGTTCTACCTCTATTTCTTTTCATGGTGATGATACCTCTTTTCTTGATGCCCCTCTACTGTTTACAATTACCACCCTTTATATTGTCTGCCATGATGAGATTTTCCATTTTTACCCCTCAACCGCTTTTAGCTCCTTATGAGTGTCCTTCCAAGATTGCCCACTAGACTGCCGATTGCCCAGCCACTACCATTGCACTGAATGTGTTGGCTGCACCACTCCTCATTCCTAGACAAAATGGCTTGTCATGTTTCTTACTTTCCTTTGTTCTTACTACTCTCATCTGGATAAAGATTGAGCCTTTCCCTCACCTACCTCTATGGCATGCATCAAGTGGTCCCATCTTATTCTTACTTCTTTTGGGTGAGATGCCATCCCAGCAAGACATTTCTCCCAAAGAAGTTTGAGCAGGAACCCTAAAATAGACTCCCTTTTTCTCCCCACCGCCAGACCACACCGTCTGATACCCTTGACCCGTGGCCCACCTCTCATGTATTGGCTAAGTGCAAGTAGGTGGTGCCTGGGCCCTTTGTGTATGCTCTACTTCCGTTTGAATCCATTTCTTTTTGGCCTTCACATCATTTCTGCTGCCTTCGTGTTTGTTTGATTCTGTTGTACGTTATGGTGGGTGTTTAACTCTTGCGGCCTGAAGGACATATAGGGCTTTTGGGCTCATGTCCCTTGCCTTTCACTCCTTCCCCAGGCCGGGCATTGCTTGGGTGAAGGCCCCCTCCTACTTGCCTAGCCCATGTTCCCTTCTTTCTTGTGTCCGTAGGCCTTTTGGCTGGGGATCTTCTCATGCTACTTCATTGTTCCTGCTATATCATTACCTCTATTTTATTTCTTGTTACCCATGGGCTTACAGGCTGATGTTCCTACCATGCCAGTCCACTTTCCATATCTTCACCTCTTTGGGGCTTTACTGGCCAACATTCCTGCTGTGTCAGCCCATTTCATTCCTCGAGCTTCCTCAGCCCATTTTCTTCCTTTTTACCTCTTTTACTCCCATGAGCTTTTTTCTAAATCCTTTGGGCTTCATTGGCCCAATTACCACATCTTTACCTCTTATTACTTTTCGGGCTTATTGGCCTTTAAGCCAACCCAATGAATTTACTAATTCATTTCCTGGCTTTCCCGACCCATTTACTTCCTCTTTACCTTTTATTATTCTTGTGGGCCTGCTGGGCTTGCTTTACTATTTTCTCTTCTCACTTTCTTCATTTTGTTGGGCTTCTTCTGCTATTGGGTCCTTTGTCAAAAGTGGGCATCAACACATGTCTAGCTATATTTTTTTTTATAAACATGTATAACCTTATTTAATCATTGATTCTCAAACTATAACATATAAGTTAGATTAAAGTTAAGAGAATTAGCTTAAACAAAAGGAAACCAATACTTAAAGCCTAATTAATTTGATAAAAACAAAATACAAAAAACAAAGAAAGAGCTTTTTTTTCAAATTGTTTGAACTGATTAATTAAAAAAATAAAAACGAATAAAGAATGCATAACTGCATTATCATGGGATTTGGGAATTCATATATTGGGGTAAGCTTCTCTCCAAAATATATATATATATATATATATATATATATATATATATATATATATATATATATATATATATATATATATATTAATAGAGTTTCATTTGATATAGAATTTAGATCCTATTGAAATTAGGATTTCTAATCAACATGTTTGTTGCCATCCCATGAAAAAATACAAAAGAAGAGAGGCAACGTGAACAGAACGACAAAAACATCAACACAACTAAAAAAAAAAAAAAAAAAGAACACATGAATGATGACGGTAAGGAAATATAAGATAGATTATTATTTTTTGGTTATATATTTAAATTCTATTAAAATTATGATTTCATGTACATGTTGCCATTCCATACAAAATAGAAAAGAAGAAGAATATGAATAGAATAAAAAATAAAATGTTGATTCGAACATAACATAAAATTATAAAAAATAAAAAAAATAAAAAAGAAGAAGAAGAAGAAAGAAAGAAAGAAAGAAAGAAAGAAAACGTGAACTATGGCAGTAAGAAGATAGGATAGAATTTTCCTTTTTTTTTTTTTTTTTTCTTTTTAAAGGTAGAAATTAATTTTTAATTTAAAAAAAAAAAAAACACACACACACACCAAAGAAGGAATTATTATTAACATAACTTTATCCAAATAAGTAAATAAAACAAGAGACAAAATGTTGATAAGAATAATAATATGTTATTTTTATTTTAAAATTTGTTGCAATTTTGTGCAGTCACTTGCCCCTAACTTTTATTATATAGTAAACTAGTCCCTAAAAAAAAAAAACAGATAATTAATCTACCCCACGATTGAAAAAAAAAAAAAAAAAAAAAAAAAAAAAAAAAAAAAAAAAGCTAAAAGAATCAATAAGAGGTTTATTTCCCCCCATTAAGAAAAAGATTAAAAAAAAAAAAAAAAAAAAAAACTACAACAACAACAACATTAAAGGCAATATGAAAACTAATCGCAAAGAATTGCAACTATTGTATGTTCACTTGGCTCAAAGCCATAATTAAAATTCAATTTTACAACAATAAAAACATACAACTTCATATTAACTAAAAATCAACCTCATTACACAAATCCAATGTTCGCTATAATGTATTTTGCAGATCATGCATCTAAAAACATTCATTGTGTCAAGAATTTCAATAAACACTATTGCCACTTTTATCTTTGTTCTAGACATTTAATTTACACAAAAGTCAATAGCAACTGCAATTAGCTATCACTGTTGCTGAATGCTATGACAATATTGACCTCATCTATTTCCTTTAAACCTGCATGTGAAAACTGATTTCAAGTAAAAATTACATTTTACACAAAATCTAAGCAACTTAACTTGCCTTACATCTTATAATTAAGTTAATAACATCTTATAATCTTACAACTATAGCTTCTTGCTCATTAAAAGGTCGTAGTCATGCACAAAGCTCCTACTCATTAGACTTTATTGGATTTCAAAAAGTTATAAAATTGCACATCATCAAATAACATAAGCATGAGATGATACTATTTCAATGAAGTGAACAAATCAGAAACAAAATCAATGCATATAACTCTAAATAGTTGCATGCAAAAAAAAATTATATATATATATATATATATTCAAAAGCAGAATTGAAAGCTTTGTATCATATAAGCAAAATCATAAATTCTCTTTTAAATAGCCTACATTCCAATCAATTGCTTTTGAGTGTGACTACCTCCAAGAAAATAGAGTGATATATAGGAAGCAATCTTTAGAAGGTAAACTATTATTATTATTATTGATAGGTAGGTAAACTAATAGCTCATTCCCACAATAGAAAGACATTAAACGAATTGTGCATAGCATAACTATTAATATGTGTCTTTCATGCTCAAAATAGAACCTAATAAGTGCAATGGAGCATTCATTATTTGACATGGCATTATCATCTAACTATCAAGTCTCAACCTGATGCTATTGAATTGAATATCAATAACCATTCAAACATAGAAATGTTAAACATCAAATGCTTTCAAGTCGCAATTTCTTAACATCTTTCAATACTTAGAACCTTATAATATATATTAAAAGTACAAATAAAGTAAATTAATAATAGGGTAGGATTGAACCTCAGTAAGTCACTACATGTACAACTCTCAAAAAAAAAAAAAAAAAAAAAAGTCACTACATGGACATATCATTGTAGAAAATATGGAATGAGACAAATAACCATTTTGAGGATGGTCCTCTAATAAATTGCTAAATAAGAACTTTCTACACTGATGACCATATATAATCAAGTGAAGATTATGAAATATAATTCCTAAAAAATGAGTGAAAATATTATAGTATATAAATGCAGAATTGATATAGGAAGGCAATATTTCTAACATGTTCCCAATTTTCTTGAAGTTCCAAACAATGTTGATAATATGTAAGGCACACAACATGATATACAACAACTAAATTTCTTTCATCAAGGCATTCATTTTAATAAATTTCAATCACGTCAAAGAAAAATTTGGCATTTGTGAGATACAGAAAACGATGACCATAAGTCAGGTTAAATAGCAAAGAATGAAGTCTAGCCTAAAGATGAACATTAACTCTTTGCAAAACTTACTGCAAAACTTGGAAAATAGAAAGAGCGAAAACTTACCCAACATGTTTAGTGGGTGCCTACATTGGAGGTTTAGTTTTTGGAAATATGTGTTGGTGAAGAAGTATATAGAAATATGTGTAATGTTGTTTAAAAATTGAAAATGGTTGTTTAAGTGCTTGCACCAAACGGGCCCTCAATTTCTCTCATAGCAAATAGAAAGAGTGAAAACCCACTGCCACTGGTAAACAAAGAAGGCCGGCAAAGGTGGAAGTTTTGGAGATAGAGACAGGATGGAGAGAGAAGAGCGCAATTGAAGCATTAATTTTCTAGCTATGGTAGGGTTTTTCAGCTAGGGGTTTTTATGCGTATGAGTGTTGTAGTCGGGCTTTTTCAAGAGTGTTGTGGGTTTTAGGTTTTTTTTTTTTTTTTTTTTTTTTTTGGGTTAGAAATATTTTTTTTTCTTTTTTTTAATAATGCTGACGTTGAAAATTGAGAGAGATTCAAAAGTTTCGGTTATATATATATATATATATATATATATATATATATATATAATATTTAATTTTTTGTGAAAATGTATTTGATTGGACCAGAATTTTTTAATTGCCCCAAACCCGAAAATGTTTTATGTTGAACTCGCTTTCCAAATAACAATAAATATCAAAAAATTTAATTAGTTGTCAAGTTTCAAAACAATGCTGAAAACTAGCATCTCGAGTGTCTAAAACTCGAGTTCCCAGATAAAATTCGAGTTTTTAAGTCTCGATTTGTAAGAGAATGGTTGAAAAAATTCATGCGAAAATCGAGTTTTAAAGACTCGAGTTCTATAAATTGCATGAAAACACCGCTATAGGGCTCTAAAACATCACTATAGGGCTTAAAAACGCCACTATAGGGCTCCCTGAACTTGGTATGAGGTGAGCACACTTATAAAATTTTTTTGCTGAAAATGCCGGTATAGGGCTTTAAAACGTCACTATATGACTTAAAAACGCCACTATAGGACTTAAAAATGCCACTATAAGGCAAAAATTTTTTGCATAGAAAACCAATCACTCGCAAAGCGAGTCTTTGGGACTCGAGTTTCTAAAACTCAAAATGCTATTTTTCTTAAAACTTTCGGACGTTGCTTAACTTACTACATTGAATCTCTATTAATTGCTACTCTGCAAATTCCCCCGTTTTATGTTGAAACAAACGGGCTAAGTTATCATATCAGGTAATCTCGATTTTGAACACAATTTGGATGTGGTAATATCTAATAGCTATTGGCGCCTTTTATCCATTGAAAACTAGCAATTTCCACTAGTTTTGTTGCGGTCCCCGGAAAATGACCCCTATTCCACGGACCATAGTTTGCCTAGAATTTTTATCTAAAACCAAGACTTAGATTTATTTATAACATTTCTACAAGGAATTCAAGTTAGGCAAGTAATGAAAACCAGGCATTGCATTCCCATATAATTATATTTAAAATTGACTGGAATCAATTATCATCATCAATATTTGAACGTGTACTTTCAGATTTTTCAACTTTTGTCTTTACTCTCTTGTTTTCTTTGGGGACAAGACATGCTATTATGGTGGGTTTTGGATACAAAGTCTACGTTTCTGCTTTTGCGTTTTTTTTTTTTTTTTTTTTTTTTTTTTTTTTTTTTTCAGCGTTCATGAACAGTAAATGGCATTGTTCGTGAATGTGATTACACTGTGCGGGAGACAAAGTTACTGTTCACACACTGTAGCAACACTGTTCACGCACTGTTCATGGGACCCACAATCACTTTATTCAGAAAAAAATAAAAATGGGTCTCACGGCACTATTCACAAATTTAAAAATTATTTTGCTACAGTGTTTTCAGTTTTCAGCAAAATAAGTTATATCTAAATGAACCCTATATGTCAATAGACCTATTTCACACGGCGAAGAGCCACCATGCCCAATAGTGGATTGCCCCCAAATGCCGGGAAATAGTTTACTATTTATGTCAGAAAAACTAGCACATTATTATTTTATTTTTTTTAAATACTTATACCAAATAGCCAATTGTGTGTTTTCAGTATTGAAGAAACATTATAGAAATATGATATCAAATTTTAAAGAGCTACCATTAAGAGCGGACGCCATAATTTGAAACTCTCTAAAAAAATAATATCAAACATATATATATATATATATATATATATATATATATATATTGCATTATGAATACTCAAAACCATAGATTTGATACTTAGACTATTCAAAAGAAACAAAAAAAGGGGAGATTCAAGGTTTTTGAGGTTGACCATGATGATATTAAGAATAATTTATAATAAATATAGTTCTTAATTATATTTAAATATATTAATTGTCCATTCCAATGTGTAGCCTAGTGGATATTAATGCTTAAGAACTTCGAAAACCGGATATAAAAACCGCTGGGAGATAGTTTTTCATATAATAGTCTTTTCTATTTTGGCTGAAATATAGTCAAATATAACAAATGCATGAACGGACTCAGTAGATATAAATGTGTTTGAATTTTTTCCAACTCAGTTGATAAATTATATTCCCTCTTCTCTTGTTGACAATTGCAGTTATTTGAGGAAACAAATCCTGCAATTGTGTCAAGTACTTTTACAAAGAAACGAATTGACGAGAAGAGGCACCAACCAAGCACAAGATTATGTAATTATGCGAGAGAAAAAAAAATCCTCCTACGACTACGAGTGTACTTTATTTTATTTATTTATTATTATGAGTAAGACTTAAGTATGGTACTTAGGTGCTGTTCCTTAGGTTCTCCTCTTAAGATTTAGCTATGTGATTACTTAATTAAAAAATACACTTTCATCTCATGAGAAAAAATTCATAAATCCTCCTACGACTACGAGTGTACTTTATTTTATTTATTTATTATTATGAGTAAGACTTAAGTATGGTACTTAGGTGCTGTTCCTTAGGTTTCCTTCTTAAGAATTTGCTATATGAATTTTTTCTCATGAGATGAAAGTGTATTTTGTAATTAAGTAGCCACATAACTAAATCTTAAGAGGATAACCTAAGAAACAGCACCTAAGGTACTGTATCTAAGTTTTATCTTATTATTATTATTATTCAAATCTTGCTGGATTGTATGTTATTAAACTTTACCAAGTTTCTCGGTGCTAAGGAAAAGTGACTCCCCTTTCTCTTAGACTGTAGAATTAACTGTCCACTTTCTTGTGAGGTTTTGTTTTGTACCTCAGGTAGCACTGTTACTCGCAGGCTTTGTAGGGAATTTTTTTGGGGTTGTGGGAAACACTTAGTTCTTAGTGAGTTTGGTTGAGTAACATGGATACTCTTACTCAACCGTGGGGAAATTTGTCTTTGAATGATAAAGAAGGGGGAGAATTTCAATTTGAGAAGACAACAGAAGTGCCAAACTATACCATTGCAACAAAATTTCTCACAAAACATGCGCTAAACACTGAGGCCATTATCAAAACCTTCAATTCCATTTGGAGGTCAAAAAATGGTTTCAAAGTACATAATGTGGGAAACCATATTTTGTTATTTGTGTTCGACAATGAGGAAGAAGTGGAAAGGATTTTTGAAGTGGAGCCGTGGAACTTTGACAAACACTTAGTATTGATTCAGCGCTATGATAATAGCATACCAGTAAAGGAGTTAGTATTCGACCATGTTTCCTCGTGGGTGCAAGTACACAATATACTAGTCTAATTTTTTGAGTCGGGGTGTTGCTGAAAAGCTTTGTGAAGCTGTGGGCGATGTAAGGAAAGATGTGAATCTCAAGGAAGTTGAAAGGGGGGAAGTCATAAGGATTAGGGTTCGGATTGATGTCACTCTTCCCCTCTGCCGTGGAAGAGTTTTCTCGCAGAAAGATGGATCGAAGGGTTAGGTCTCCTTCAAGTACGAACGTTTACCAAACGTTTGTTACTGGTGTGGCTGTCTGAATCACTTTGATAAAGACTGTGAACGCTGGATACAAAGCAACGGCACCCTACGGTAAGAAGACCAAGAATATGGCCCGTGGCTACGTGCTTCACCACTGCCCATGCACAAAAACTCAGTGATCGTTGTACCAGGATATTATGAAACAAAGAGAAAGGAATTCGAGGCTGGTGGCAGAAAGGGGGTAAATGGGAAGAAGACTGAACCAAGAGCGCCACAAACAATGGCGAGAGGTGGTGCCCACGGTGGTGGAGGGAAGGAGTTTTAGTTTCAAAACAATACGCCTAATGAAGGAGACATTACGGACGTTACTGAAGTTAATGCGAATAAGACTAGCCTAGAAGGACATTCAATCAAAGGAGGAATTGTGATCCAAGAAGAGTATTTTGCGGAGAAAATAAATGAGATAGATAAGGAATTAAAGAAGTTTGATTTGGAGAAGGGTAACCAGGAGGGACACGTTACTGAGGAAGCGCACAAAATCTCAGAGTGCTTAGTTAATGAGGCGGCGGCAGAAAATGGAATACCACAAAACCTAATGGATTCATGTGAGCTGTTAAGTGAGCCCACTCATCATGTGCCTCAGTTAAGTGAAAACCCTAAAGAAGCTACCCTTTACGTGCCACTTACTCAAGCCGAACCTAATGCAAAATCCTGGGTGCAAGATGCGTATGTTGCTCCAACATGGAAAAGAATTCCTCGGGTAAAGGTTGTAGAATCTCACGAACCCCGTTCCTCACAAACATTGAAGCGGTCAGGTGTGGACATTGAGGATCTTGAGTTGCCAAGGAAGAAAAAACAAGTTTCACATGATGCTGGGAAGACCCTTATTTTATTGGCAGAGGCTAATGTTCAGCCTTGCCAAGGACAATGAATCTCCTATGTTGGAATTGTCGTGGGCTTGGGAACCCACAAATAGAGCAAGAGCTCGGAGATATGATTCGGGCACAAGATCCCCCAGTTGTGTTCTTAGCCGAAACATGGCTAGATAAAGCTAGGCTAGAAACAATCAAGGCTCGATATAAATTTGGTGGTTTGGTTGAGGTATCCAGAGAGAATAGAGGAGGCGGAGTGGCTGTCTTGTGGAAAAAGGAGTGTGATTTTACAGTGGATTCATATTCCCTTAATCACATAGACGCCATTGTGAATAAGGGAAAAAATGATAAATGGAGATTTACAAGATTCTATGGCGAACCAGACATGAATATTCGTCATGAATCATGGGCTAAGCTAAGACGATTGAAGATTAAGCATTCACTACTGTGGGTGCGTGCGGGGGATTTCAACGAAATTGCCAAGGCACATGAGAAACTTGGAGGAAGACCAAGGCCGGTCAGACAAATGGAAGCATTTAGAGAGGTACTCGATGAGTGTGGGTTCAAAGATTTGGGCTTTGTTGGGAGTAAATACACTTGGTGCAGAGGCCACGGTGACAACAACATAATATGGGAAAGGCTTGATAGGGTAGTAGCTATTGTGGAGTGGATTGAGATGTTTCCCACAACAAAGTTGCGACATTTGGAGTATGGGTCTTCAGATCATAAGCCTATACTCATTCTGCCAAAAGGTATTCCAAAGAGACGAATAAAACCTTGGAGATTTGAGCAAATTTGGTTAGAGGACCCGAGGTGCAAAGAGGTGGTTGTTTCAGCTTGGGAAAGATCTGTTGGTGGGAGTCCAATTGTTCAGGTGGAAGGGAAGATTAAAGAGTGCTAGGCAAAGCTCAAACAATGGAGTTGTTTACACTTTGGGAACATTACTAGGGCTTTGAAAGAAAAAAATGAGCAACTAAGGAGGGCCGAGGAGGAGGCAATTAGGAGGGGGTCAATGGATAGAGTGCACAGATTGAAATGGGAGATAAATGGTATGTTGATAAAAGAAGAAAAAATGTGGAAGTAAAGGTCAAGGGCTTTGTGGTTACATTAGGGGAATCAAAATACACATTTTTTTCATAACCATGCTTCACACAAGTTTAGGAGGAACCAGATTGAGGAATTACAGAATGGTGAAGCCGTGATGTGCTCGGATGAGGAGGAGATTGCACAGATCTTGGTCACCCATTATCAAGAGCTCTTCCATTCGGCCAATCCCTCTAACTTGGAGTCTGTTCTAGAAGCAATCCCCACATTGATCACGCCGGATTTGAATGATTTGTTAACGGTGGAATTTGTGAAGGATGAAGTGGATGAAGCTCTGAAACAAATGGACCCCTTGAAAGCTCCAGGACCTGACAGATTACCTCCACTGTTCTTCCAAAAATTCTGGTCAACCATTGGGGAGGATGTCTCACAAGCAGTCACCAATTGTCTGAAAACAGGTTCTATTCCAGCCATAATAAACCGTACTTTTATAACTTTAATTCCAAAAGTCAAAAACCCATCTAGAGTTTCAGATTTTTGCCCTATTACTTTGTGTAATATTATTTATAAATTGGTTTCGAAAGTTGTTGCTAATAGACTCAAAAAAGTTTTACCTTACATTATCTCTAACTCATAAAGTGCATTTCAGTCAAATAAGGCTATTTCAGATAACATTTTAGTGGCCTTTGAGATGCTACATCAGATGAAGAATCAAAAATAAAAAAATGCAGATTTTATGACTATGAAGCTAGATATGAGCAAGGCATACGATAGAGTGGAGTGGAAGTTCCTGATTGAAGTCATGTGAAAGATGGGTTTTTGTGAAACATGGATAGCCATTATCTCTTAATGCATCAGCACAGTCTCTTACTCTATTTTGGTAAATTGTGAGCCGAAAGGAGATATTCATCCTACACGGGGAATTAGACAAGGTGACCCTCTCTCCCTTTATCTCTTTCTTTTGTGTTCTGAAGGATTGAATAGAATGCTTCAACAGGCAGCAAGGGAAAACTTAATAAGAGGCTACTCATTATGTAAGAATGAACCTTGGAGGATTTTGCCAGGAAAAAATGGAGGATTTACAAGTCATTCAACACATTCTTTACATGTATGAGCAAGCATCGGGGCAACAAATCAACCGAACCAAGATGAAATTATTTTTCAGCAAAGCAGTAGTTGAAGAGAAGAAAAGGGAGATTTTGAATTTCCTTGGAGTACCGAAGATCAAGGAATATGAAAAATATCTTGGTTTGTCGACAGTGGTGGGGAGGAAAAAAAAGGCAAGCCTAAATTACATCAAAGAAAGAGTGTGGACAAAATTACAAGGTTGGAAGGAAAAGCTCCTGTCACAAGCAGGTAGAGAGGTGTTGCTAAAAGCGGTAGTCCAAGCTATCCCAAATTTTGCAATGAGCTATTTCATGTTGCCGGTAGGACTTTGTAATGATATTGAGATGCTTATACGAAAGTTTTGGTGGGGAGAACGTGGTGGGCAAAGGAGAATCCATTGGAAAAATTGGGAAACATTATGTAAGCCAAAATCTGATGGAGGTATGGGTTTCAAAGACATGGCCAAGTTTAACAAAGCTATGTTGGCGAAACAGGGATGGAGGTTGCTAACCAACAAGACGTCATTGTTCTTTAAGGTGTTTAGCACAAAATATTTCCCATCAGGTTCTGTTTTTGATGCCAAGAGTTCTCAAGGATCCTATGCGTGGCAAAGTATTCTCAAAGCAAGGCAGGTGGTGCAAGAAGGGATGCTTTGGAGGATTGGGGATGGAAGCAAAATCCGTGTGTTTCATGACAAATGGATTCCCGGAGTGTTTCCTTTAAAGGCAGCAGCTCAAAACCAGGAGTTTTTAGATGATACCACGGTGTCCAGCCTCATTGTTGTGGAGACAGGGGAGTGGAATGGGCAGCTTATAATCAATTAATCTCCCCTTGGCTGGCTCAGCGTATAAAAGCGATAACACTTTGCTAGACATTGCAAGAAGACTGCATTGTATGGCCACGGAGCAAGGATGGCAATTACTCGGTGAAAACTGGGTATCGGGTTCTTGAAGAAATAGAAAGAAGAGAGGTAGCATCAGGTTCTGATCAAGCAACCCAGAGAAGTTTTTGGAAGTTAAATATTCCAAACAAAATTCGGATCTTCTGTTGGCGAGCATGCACTAATTCATTACCAACGATGAAAAATTTGCATCATAGGAAGGTTGTGGCCTCTCCATTATGCACTGCCCGTGGCAAGTCAGAAGAGACAACACTCCATGCTTTATGGGAGTGTGAGAAAATACAGATAAGCTGGGGTTCGGACTTTAATGGGTTGCGTAACCTCCATCACCGTCCATGCTCTGTCACAGACCTGTTTTGCAGAGTTAGAAATGAAGGAAAAAATGTAGAGCAATTCTCGTTTTTGGCTTGGTTCGTCTGGTGTAGGAGGAATAAAAGTCACTTCAAGGAACCTTGCCTATTGCCTGATAAGGTGTTTGAAGCTGCATCAAAATCACTAGCAGAATTCCAGGTGAAGAAGGCCGAAGGTTCACCAAAACATAATCCAGCTATACAGATGTGGCACCCACCACCGTTAGACTTTTATAAAATAAATTACGATGGTGCAGTGTTTACTGAGTCAGATGATGCAGGGTTGGGAGTTATGGCTCGTAATGAAAGGGGGGAGGTAATGGCGTCCTTAGCAGAAAAGATTGGTATGCCATTCGGAGGGGTGGAGGTGATTAAGGCTATGGCAGCAAGGAGGGCAATTCTATTGGCAGTAGAGTTGGGATTCCAGAATTGCATTATTGAAGGTGATTCAGAAATTGTGTTCAAGGCTTTAATGGAAGGTGTTTCTAATTGCTCCAATTTTGGTCACATCATAAAAGACTGTAAGTCTATAATGGGTTCACTATGAACATGTTCTTTCTCTCATGTTAGACGGCAAGGAAATGGGGTTGCCCATGCCTTAGCTAGACGAGCGAAAAATTCTTATCCTCTCTTGGTGTGGATGGAAGCGGTCCCACAAGATATTTCTTATATAGTTCATATTGATGTAATTCCTTAAGATTTTCTTCAATAAAAGTTTATGCGGATTTTCTTCTCAAAAAAAAAAAAAAAAAAAAAAAAACTTTTTCCAGAGAGTTAAGACTATATTGGCTGCTAAATATTTATGAAGTAGTCTGAATTGATTTCCTTTTCTGTTTACTAACTAGTCGCTAACCCGTGCGATGCACGGGATAGTTAAATATATAAATTACAGATATTTATTTTGCTTGAAGGTTCTATGATTTTAAAATGGATAAAATGACTATTTCTTTTTCTTTTTTTATAAACAACAATCTTTATTGAAATGTATTCAAGTACACACAGAATATCAAACAAAGGAGTAACTACACTAAAAATACATTTGTATAAAGGAATCTACATGGTTGGAAGCTCTAATTGTACATGCCTGAAAATGTTTTCAGATTGTTGGAAAAATAACAATATTTTGAATTTGCTCAATAGAGACACTTTTTGTGCGCGCGCGCGTGTGTGTGTGAATAAAACTATAGTGTACACTTTATTAATAGTATTATCATTAAGTAACAGGTACATCACTGTCTATGAGACTCATAATACATGGAAGGGACTCCTCTAGCCAATATATTACATCAATATAGTTCTTTGCTTCATATGCAACTTCGAGGAAGACGATAAGTCGGATAAGAGAAACATATATTCTTGATAGAAGACTCAAGCCCGCTACTATCATTAAGGATCTAGGCAATCCGCAAATTAGTGGTCCAACTGACTTTAGTTCATCTATCAGATTTTTGACTATACACTCTACTTCAACTTTTTGAAGCCCCGAATTCACAAAGCACTACACTTTGTAATCTTATAGCCTGCACTTCAATATGGTCATTCCCTACTTCTAATTTTACACACATTGCTAATATACATTGGCTTGCACTATCACGAACAGCTACCCCTAATCCATACAATCTATTGTTATGTGGTCCATACAAATATTCTACAAAAAAGTACAGCAAGCTCATATGACATCAAGTGCAACCAATCAAATAATTCAGCAATTTAGACCCAACAAATGGCAATCCAAAGCCTTACATTTGGGAGGGGAAAAAAATGACAATAATAAAATGCAGGACCAAACATATTTTATCAAACATGTAAAGATGACACAAACTCAACAAACACACAGTAAAGTCAATGCTCATTACACATTACACGAACACAATCTCTAGATAAATGCTAAGACAGATGATCTATCTTTTTTTTCTTTTTTCTTTTTTTGGCTAATAGACTTATCTTAACCTTTTATGGTAGTTTAATTCATAATAGAATATCAAATGGAATTCAAGATGATCAATGTTAGATTGCTATAACCTAAAACATTAATACTATTTAACAACCATCTCTTGTAACAAAATAATACCAAGTATTTAATGAAAATAGAATATAGCAAGTTGTTTTGTGCTTTATGATGCCAATAACAATAGGCCTTAAAATTTGATATTCCAGACCAAACTTAGTAGTTGTAAAGTATCAAGCCTTTTTTTTTTCCTCACGATTCTCATTTCTTAAGTGCATTTGTTAGTGCAGAATTACTACTTGAATAGATTATTTTTTTCTCCTCGTTAGATAAATTACTCTCAACAATACCCAATTCCAAATTTTCAGCACAAACTGATTAACTTTGTTGATCCTATTTCTAGTGCAATTCACTCTTCAAATTATGCAATCTGCTAACACCTTCAAGATTAATTTATTTTTAGAAAATCCAAAACTTAAAAGGCATAAAGAAAAACCAAACATTAAAGAAAAATACTTCAAAAAGTAACTAAAAGTTAAAGGCTTATGAGTAAAACAGACTTCTCAATCTAATGGGTTTGAGTTTCCTTTTTAAATATCCTGACACAACGAATTCTCTATTGATAATGCAATAGGCTCTTACAATAAAACAAAGGCCAAAACCGAAATATCAGATTGTGTTCAATCATAGAAATATTATGGCCTTTTGCTATGTTGTTTTTTGGTATCAGCCAAACAAAGCATGCTTTCTCATACTGTAGTTTGCAATCATAGTCTTTGCAAATTATATGACAGGAGGCTATGTAATCTGTAATTTTTTTTGCACTTATTGAGATAGCATACCAATATGTTATTAAAATAATTAAATAAATAGGCATCTAGAGAAGGTTATAATTGAAGGGATAAGAAGATGAACTAAGGGTGAGAAACTCGGAGCAAGACAACATAAAGAAACTTCTGCAAAGCTTTGGCAAACATCTTTGGGCTGAAGTGATCGCTGGAGAAGACATATCTAGGCTCCAAAAATCCATACCAAACACACATAGTTTCAACTTTTAGTAGATTTTATAACCAAATGGGATAACTTGCACCCAAAAAAAAAAAAAAAAAAGCATCTTGTTCTACATATTAAACTTTCAAAACAAAATAATATAACAATATAAAAGTATGGTTCAATATCAATGGTTTGAGATTAAATTTAACCTCTTTGGGGGGCTAACAAACAAAAATTTAAATAAAGGAAACTACAGCTACAACTCCTTTTTAATATATATATATATATATATATATATATATATATATTCCAGTACCACTCATTCATTGAGGAATTTTATCAATCATATTATACACAAACCCTCCCCCCAAAAAAACTCATGACCATTGCTAATATGAATGCAATAAACTCTAACATGAAAGAGTTGGGAAAACCCATCAAAACCCAAAAAAAAAAAAAAAAAAAACAGCCCACACTCCTTTCACACCCAACAGAAGGTGGAAACCTTTTATTACCTTGAGCAAGAAATTTAGAGTGACAGAAAGGTAATATGGAATACCGCTGCTCCAATCTCTTTACAAGTCACAACCGTCCTCACTAATCATTGCCACCAACAATGGCCAAGTTGCTCTCTAAGAAGCTTTCGTGTGCACCAACCCAACCATTAAATCACGATGAAAGTTGTCAATACCACCTACAAATCAAAAAATCTCAAATTATACTACCAAAAATATTGACCTTTTCTCTACGGCCAAACACAACAGTAAAAATGAAAAAAGGAAAAAGAAAACATGTTGAAAGAAAGAAAGGGGAACTTATTGGAGGCAAATTGTAATCTGAAAAACGAACAAACAATTTAACAAATTCTTAGGTGTAGATTAGAGTCTTATAGTCCAAATTGACTTTTGAAACCAACAATACTCAAACTAAAAGCAATTTGAAAATAAACGAATTAGTAAAGCTAAATAAAAATTAAAATGATTCACAAATAAATGATCCGATTTTTTTCGGAGAGAGAAGAAAAGAGTGACCTTCTTGAAGGAGTCGGTGTTTTGGGCTAAAGTTGTAACCGGGAAAAAGAGTAAAAAAGGCCAACAGAACATCACTTAAGAATTTTATTGAACATTTTGTGTACATGTAAAAGAAGCAACACTTAATGAATCACTGAAAAATTAAAATGTAACAACAAAACGTCCTAAACAGGTATGTATTATGTGGTTTTACACTCACAACTTAGTAATTCCAAATTTGCAATATCCGATCAAAGTTTCTTGGACAATATTCAAGTGCATATTAATATTATAATAATGTGTTAAGAGAGCAATAAATTGGATTACTTAAGCAAACAAAGTCCAAAAAGAAATTTTTAAAAAGAAAAGAGATGTACATATCAGAATCTGTGCTGGGACGACTACTTGCTGCAAGCTTTCGTGAGAAGAGACTTCCGTTTCCTGAAAACCAAAAAAGAAAGATATATCTGAAATGAAGAAAACACAAAACAAATTAGAAGTAGAAAGTAAAATGAAAATAAAAATCAAATTGTAGATTTTGGTTTACGGATGGTTCTAGGGCTTTTATGCTTTGAACCAACTTCTATCAGTATTTATATACTGTGAGAAGAGAAAGGCAGGAAGGAAGGAAGACAGAGAGGCTGTCATTAGAAGGGAGAGAGGCTGGCGTGAAGTAAATGTGAAACCGTAGAACAGAGGAAGGGGAAGGAATATGAAACAAAACGTAGGGAGAGAGGAGCTTTAAACCATGCAACAAAAGGAATTTAAAAACAGAAGGTTGAAAGTTGAAACCGTGAAAACAAAAGGTTTTAGAAAGGGTTTTAGTTGAAAAGGCTTTGGGTTTGGGTTTTATGGTGGAATTAAATTTATAAGAAGTGAGCTTTATGGTGAAGATAGGGCTAGGATTGATTTTATATTTATTAGTATTTTAAATTTTAAAATTCATAAAAATTATTTTAAAATTGTAGAACAAATTCAGAAAATGGGATGAAAATGACATGGTCGCTGATGTGGCTTAACGTGAGCATAGCAACACTAAATGCTACGCTTCAGCTTTTAGTATTATATAGATATAGATGGGCATTTTAGGTTGAGGGTTTTAGACAATGTTGGGTTAGGTTGTCATGTCAAGGCTTGCGTTCATGCACTAGCCTAGTAACACATTCTAGCCCAAGTCTTTTCTTAACAATTAATTTATGAGCCATGGGTCCTATAACCTATAGTCTTTTTTTTTTTTTTTTTTGGTCACTATTTGATAGTTACAATGAATGATGATAGAATATTTGAAATTTAAATGTCTTTGAAATACTTGAAAGTGTCAACCAGTTTTTTTTTTTTTTTTTTTTTTTTTGAGAAACAAACACAGACACACACAAGGGAGAGGGAAAGAGGTTCTAACACAAAGGCACACCACAACTCCACTCAAAAGCCATGGTAACTTTTAAGGGAGAGTAGGGCAAGTTATACTACACACAACACACACTTTTAAGCAAGAATAACTATAATTTATATAGTTATATATAATAATTTCGTAGCTAAGTCATGGGTCACTTCCTAAAAAAATTATCATATATATATACACACACATACACACGTAGGTAATACTAATACCTTATAAATTAGTTTTCTTTATGATAGCATTTCTTTACACTGAAAAAACCTAATGACTTTAATATAGGAAACTTTTACCAATTGGCGTCATTTTGGAGGTGAATCTTGAGAAATTTTCAAGATACGCATCTCGTATCATGGTCAAATAACCCATATCTGAAAGACAATGCATATGTAATAATTAATTTACGGTGAATGTTGGAATGCCCCTTTCGCCCTTATGCAGAACCTTTTGCACTTATACAGAACCTTTCCTTAACTCAATGCCTTCACAATTACAAAAAGATGAAATATAAAAGGACAATCACTTTTCATTGATAGCATATTTTCTAAAGCAACGCATACAACTTGACAAAGGGAATGGGTTTTTACCATCATTCCCATGCCAAGCCTACAAAACCATACACATCAAGTAAACACATAAAACCTGCCTTACAAAATCCTAACCCATGATGAAAACAAACACCCAAAAAGCAAAACCAAGCACCAAACCTAATTTTCCAAACCCAATTTTACAAGACCCAAAAAACCAAACCCTCACATCATCCACCACAGGTCCACATAGTGAGTTCATGTCATTAGTCCTTGTATTGTAATAATCACTATAGAATGCAATTCGGGTCCTATCAGCCTTGGATGTGAAGTTGAGATTAGCAGTCTGAAAGGTAGAGTTAGAATCAGGAGTGTAATGAATGTTTTGGCCTTGGTCTCCAGCAAAGGCCATGACAACAAGTGGCCACTTGCATTTTGTGGTGGGCCTTTTTCAACTCTAGGCTGGGCTGTCTCCTGCCACGTTACGGCCTAGTAGTTCTGGGGTAGGAGATTCAGGACTGGCCTGACTGCAACACACCCCATGCCAGCTTGTGCACAAGCTAGAACCCTTTTGATGGGATCTTGGACACGTGCCCACGGCAGAGGATGCAGTTACAAAAAAGTTATAGCAGGAGGGTGTAAGACAACAAAATAAGAAGAATATGCTTGCTGTCAGCCAAAAGCGAAAACTAAGCCATTTTCTCAGTGAAAGATGGAAATAATACAGCGATGTAAATACGGCAGAGATGAGGTAATAACAACAATAAAAAAAAAAATAGTATTAATAATACAGCACTGTATTAGTGAAAACGAAAAGCGAAAACCAAGCCATTTTCTCAGTGAAAGATGGAAATAATACAGCGATGTAAATACGACAGAGATGAGTTAATAACAACAATAAAAAAAAATTAGTATTAATGCTTGATCAATAAAAAAAAGATTATTCTGTTGCGCTTGATTTCTCAACAGATTCAAGTCCAGGAAGGGAACCACTCTCCAATGTGGGCAATCTCACGGGGAAATCCTGCCACAGAAATTGCTCACTTTAAAAAAATGGGCCTAGATGGCTTATCCTTTAATTCTTAAATCTCTACTAGAGAGTAGGCTACTAGAGGGAGAGAAGGGGAAATAGCCTACTGGTGCATGCCCACCATTACACTCTAGCTCACTCTCTATTTTCCCTTTTTGATTCCTTTCTGGTTTCTATGTTACCTATTTTCTTATCTTTCACTCTTTTCCTTACTTGTGTTTCTCTTGTTTATATCTCGTGTTTACCACTGCTTGTTCTGTTGTTTACTATGCACAGCTAAGGCTCTTTTTATATTGCCTACCGTGATGGGTTTTTACTACTTTACCCCATAACTGTTTTTGTCCTGGTATGGGTGTCCTTCCTAGACCACCCACTGGTCTGTTGGCTGCCCAGCCATCACCACTTACCTGTGCTGGCCGTGCCACATTCCATTCCTAGAAAAAAGAGTTTTGTTTTGTTTTCTTGCTCTCCTTGACATTCACATCCAGATAAGGGTGGGCATTCTCTCTTACTAACTCCTATGGCATGCACCTAGTGATTTCAACTCATCATTCCCTCTTTTGGGTGATATGTCATCCCAGCAAGACATTTCTCCCAAAAGAGCTTGAGCGGGAACCCCAGAATAGGCTTCCCCCTTCTCCTTACCGCCAGACCATACCCTCTCTTACTTCTAACCCATGGCCCACCGCTCCTGTATTGGCTTGGTACAAGTGGGTGGTGCCTAAGCCTTGAGCGTGCTCCATTTCCATGTGTGTCCATGGCTTGTCTATTGTTCATGCATTTGCCATGGCCTGGGGGGCTTGTTTGGTCTTTGCTGCACATTCTACTACTCATTCTTGACCTCTTGTGGCGTGGCTTTGTCATTGGGTCTTCATTCTTTGTATCTTGCCTCCTCCCTGAGCTGGGTTTTGCTTAGGTATGTGCCTTTCCTTCTTCAACCCAACCCTTGCCCTCTTTGTGGGTCAGCTGACACCTCTGCCATGTCGCCCCATTATTTCTGCATGTTATCATTTGACTTATGCTTGCTGGGCCTCTTTTGGGCCTACCGTACATTTTCCTTTTACTCAGTTCTCGTAGCCCAGTACTATCGTTGGGCTTGTTCTCACGCTGTTTCAGGCTTCCTTGGCCCATTTCATCCCTTTTGGGGCTTCCTTGGTCCATTTTATTCCTTTGGGCATCCTCGGCTCGCTTCATTCCCTCGGGCATCCTCAGCCTATTCCAATCCTTCATTCCCATGGGCTTTTGCTAAGTCTTTTGGGCTTCCCCGGCCCAAATTACCATATCCTTTACTTTCGGGGTTTATTGGCTTTTCCACCAACCCCATTTACTAGTCCTTCCTTTGGGCTCCTTCGGCCCATTTTTGCTTGTTTTCTATTTCTCATAATGCTCATGGGTTTACTACTTCTTTCTTTGGGATCCCTTGGGCCCGCTTGCTTTATTTGAGACCCTTTTACTATTTTACAGGCCCATGGACCATTATTCCTACCATTCGGGCTTAATGGTTTTCCTCTCACTTTACGAATTCTTCTTCCTTATTCCCTCCCATATTGTTGGGCTTCTTCCTATTATTGGGCCTCCTTGCCAAAGTGGGCATCAACACATTTGTTTCCACAATTTACATGTAATTTAACCTAATTAATCAATTTGGGTCACTGAATTAATTAACCGGGGTCAAACTATCTTAACCCAACACAGTGTGTTGCAAGGGGTAGTCTTAATTCATCAAATAATCCTAATAATTTAAACATTATTTTTTGTTGTTGTTCTTGTGGAAAATAGTATGTTCTTTTAAATTTTGTATGAAACTATATATGAAGTTTGAACAACTTGTAAAACCAACAACTTAATATATATATATATATATATATATATATATATATATATATATATATATATAGTTGAAGTGACTAATAACAATAATGAGTTAGGCATAAGGAAGATTCTCTATTATTAACATTCTTTGACTGTGAACAACTAAAAACTAAATTTGAAGCGTGAACAACAAAGATTCACAATTTAATAAATCAAAAATAGTAATATTTAAAAAAAAAAAAGAAAAGAAAGGAAAGTACCAAATACTATTTTATAATTTTTCAAAAAATGGTTATTGATTATATTAAATTGATAATCAAGATTTTTGTAAGGATGCAATTTGGGTCCCTAGCCCAAAGGATGGATGAACTTAGGCCTAAAAAGCCCAATACAATGAATTTGTAAAGAGTGGGTTGGAAAACTGAGCTTTAATGAATCAAGACAACAAGTAAAGTGGATTCAGATGACAAGAAAATGAAGATAGACTGGTTTAATCTAAAGAAAATCATCCTTGGCATAGTCCGAGGAGATCTATTCTTATATATTTCTCTCAAGTCTGATTACAAGTTCAACTCTTGATTGCTACAGTGTTTTTCTCTTAATTTCTCAATCCCTTCCCCTTAGGGTCTCTTTTCTATTTTATACTATCCTCCTCTTTCATCTCTACCTTCCACGTGTAGACTAGATTGCTGGAGTTGATCCTTGTCGCATCAGCACCTTCTCGAAGTCTTTGAGAAGTAGCTGTAAGGCTAAAAGATACTGTTGTGAAATTTTAAAATACTCGCAAGTGTACGAACCGTACCGAAGTATAGTTTGACAAGAACGAGGTCGAACCCACAGGGACTTGAATGAACGTAGAAAAATTAAATCAAATTTTAACCAAATTAATCCTAATCTAGTTTAATAAAAATTGGTTATTTTGAAATTAAATAAACTAAGCAAATAATAAAATTAAACAAATAGTTAGACTAAGCAAAAGATATAAAGCAATAAAAAGATGTAAACAATCAAAGGAAAGGAATTAAGGTTTTGGAATCCGCCTTGTAAGTCATATCAGCATATATTTATGATTATTAATTTTTCCCAATCACTACATGATAATCTAGAAATCAATCTTGCTATCATGGAAAATATTCTCATTAAAATCTTTATTTTAAAAATCAAAAGCATGTTCTTCTTCGCTTCTTAAGTATAAAACCAAATCATCAATTGTATCTGTAGCCAAACAAATCACAAGATATATCCAATTCTAAAAATCAAATCATAAATTGTATCCATTAACAGACAAATCACAAACGATATCCAATTTTATAATCAAGAATTAATAAACCAAGCATTCAATTAATTAAGACAAATCCTAAATCATGAGAAAAACATGATTGAACTCATATCAAGAATCCCATCTTAGTCAATTGATATGAAGCAAGAACAATTTAAATCATTAAAGAACAATTATTGTGGAAAAAATCAAATCACATAAATATTACTGATAATCCTTAACAAGGTTTCATCCTCAACCCTAATTATAAATTTAGCTACTCATAGTAATTGAAAGAAAACACAAAAATAAAATACTAAACATTAAACTAGACAAATAAAGTAGAGAAAGAAATAGTCACAGTGCTATCATTGAGAAAAGCTACAGAGAAGCCACATTTGGCACTGCCTCTTGCTCCAATTTTCTGTTTTGCATCTCAGCCCTAGCACTAGCCTCAACCCCCCTGAATTTTGCCCTAAAAATCCTTTAAATAGGTCAAGGAATTCTATTACAAGTTGAATTTCCGTTTGGAGAAAATCCCAGATTTTTAGGCTTCACTTAACCGACGATTTTGGCCCATTTAAGCTCAGAATTCGGGCTTTTGGTAAACTACAAAGTTGTAGCCCTTTAAGTTAACTTTCTAGCCCAACTTGAATCATCTCAATTGGACATCTGAGCTGAAAGTTATGCTGAAAATACTAACTGATGTCCAAGCTGGAATCCTAATCCGAATTGGACTTGGATTTGGTGCAAATTTTCTTTGATTCCTTATTCCAGTTGGACTTAATTTAATTGGGTTGGTCTTCCCTTGAATTCATGCCTGGCTTGATGTAAGTTGGCTTGATTCAATTGGCTTAGCTCCACTTTACATGTAAAACCCTTGTTAGCTGCAATACAAAGATATTATATAATCAGTCACAAAATAACATAAAAGTAAAGTTAAATATGTAGATATGTGAGTACTTTATTGTATATATTTCACGCACATCAGATACTATTCAGGTATCACTTTTTCATTAATGCGACCAGAGAGTTAGCTGCAGAGCATTTAATGCGGTGGTAGTAGCTTTCCCTTTAGATATTTCATGGCCTCCCTTTGTCTTGAATTGGACTTGGATTTGGTGCAAATTTTCTTTGATTCCTTATTCCAGTTGGACTTAATTTAATTGGGTTGGTCTTCCCTTGAATTCATGCCTGGCTTGATGTAAGTTGGCTTGATTCAATTGGCTTAGCTCCACTTTACATGTAAAACCCTTGTTAGCTGCAATACAAAGATATTATATAATCAGTCACAAAATAACATAAAAGTAAAGTTAAATATGTAGATATGTGAGTACTTTATTGTATATATTTCACGCACATCAGATACTGTTCAGGTATCACTTTTTCATTAATGCGACCGGAGAGTTAGCTGCAGAGCATTTAATGCGGTGGTAGTAGCTTTCCCTTTAGATATTTCATGGCCTCCCTTTGTCTTGTTCCTTCTTGATACTTATCCTCATCAGTGGAATCGTTCGGAACGTTGCCCTTGATGTCAGACCGCATCTTCTGACCTCGGCTTTGCCTAGCCGAGGAAGCATTCATCCTTGGATCACTTCCCTAGAACATAACGCCTAAATCCCTTCCATTATTTATTAGTGCTGACCTCTATCACATGTTTATTCATCCTCGGACTTATGAGGTGTCCTCAGACTGGGCCTTCGGCCCAATACAATCTACTGGGCCTAATATCCCTACAACTATGTTCTTTTTTTAAATAAAAATTAAAAAAAAAAAGTAATAGGCTATAGAATTCAAAAAACAATATTGAATGCTAATTCACTAGCAGATTGACAAATACATATTAGAGAGCACTCTGCATTATACAGATAAGAATTGAACCAACAAATGACTAGACACTAACAGACCTAGAATTTAACAAAATATGTACTTGGCCAATCTTGTATTGAATACCAATAAAAGCTAAAAGGTTGTTCAACCAATGAAAAAGAAACACAAAACACTCAACTTATATAATATTATATACTATAAAATTAGACAAATCCAAAAATAGGTAGCCTTTGCCACAAAGATAGAAATGATTTCTCAATGATTAACAAATCCATGAGAAAAGTTAGAGAAAGATTAGATATTAGATAGCATAGAATTTTTTTTTGATACATATATCATATTATTAAATTATTAAACTAGCCTCAATGCGGGTTTTTAGAGACTCCTCTATATATTTTCTAAAAACAAACTTTTCATGTGTACTAATTTGGGTGGTTGCATTTTCCAATCACCAAAATTTTTAGGGGAGTGATAAGATGTAGCACGAAAATTTTAATTCACTCTCAAACACATAAATCTCATCATTCTCCTAAGAATTTTGGTGATTGAAAATGCAACCAATCCAAATTAGTACACACACAAAAATTTGTCTTTACATAAAAAAAATAAAAAAATAAAAAATAAAAAAAAATAAAAATAGAAGAGCCTCTTATTAAGCACGTGTAGTATGCGTGCCAAGAGGCTAGTCTCTAATAAACAGTCACATAATCAACTAAAAACTCTTTAGACTTTTATTCTCTCGTAGTTACTTTTAATATTATTTAAAAAAAATTATATGAATGGTGGAACGAATAATGCAGATAATGAGAGACAAAAAAGTTTTTTGTGAGAGCCAACCCAAAAAAGAAGTTTTGTAATAGGAGTGGCATTTTTAAAAATGCAGGACTCATTATCTACACTAGTTTACATGTAATAAACTCTGGACTATGTTGATCATGAACACGCCACATATGTCGTATGTGTGTTAATTGAATCGTGCACTCTATGGTCTTAAATAAACTCCTTGAGCTTGGTTTGATTACTTGCTTCAACTCAAGTTTTATTGTAGCACCACTGATCCCACATTGTTTATTTGTCCCTTTTGCCATGGTATTCTTCTATTACTTTTCTATGCTGACAATATGGCGGTCACTAGTGATAACTCTACTCGAATTCGCTGACTTATTTCTCAATTGGCTCACTAGTTATTCATCAAGGACCTGAGTTTTTCTTCATCGCTTCCTTGGCATAATTAAAGTTCATCGATCTGCTCATATTCTATTTCTCTGCCAAACACATTATGCATTGAACTTTCTCGATCATGCTCATGCTGCAATGAACTTTTGCAAACCCATCTCAACTCCTATCCTATGCCATCCATAGGTCACCACTTCCTTCCCTTTAGTAAGACTTTATCAAGACAATATGCATCAACACAATTCATGTGTAAAGCTAGCTGATCAGTCAGAACAGAGTGAGCAAGCCTTAGTAGATGCACTTGAAGTTGAACATCAAATAGCTAGACCAGAAACGCTTGTAGTTTAGATCTACTGTTGTATTCGCTCTTATAGGAAACGACATGTAGTTTAGTTTGCTTTCTTTATGTTTTAAGTAATTCACACGTGTGTGAGGTTGTTAGGATTCTGTTAGTCTGTTAGTTAGGTAGTTTTGCTCTTCTTCTTTTCTGGGTTGAGCTCGATCTTGTATATAAAGCCTTGTGCTGATTTAACTAGTGAAGCAATTCAGTTTTTCTCCCAAATCTTTGTTTTCTTATATGGTATCAAAGCAAACCTCTAGATTCTTCTATTTCTAGGGTTTATCAGATCGAATTTGGGAATTTTCCTTCATCCACCATTTTTTGCTTTCTTCAAGCTTTTCAAGTTCCTTCAATGGCTGACACAACAGCTAATGCTTCCACCACTGAGTCTTCATCTTCTTCGCAAGATTCATATAGTCCAAATGACCCTTTGTTCTTGCATCCTGGAGAGAATCTAGGAGCTGTTCTCACCTCTCAACCATTGATTGGGGGAGAAAATTATCCTACTTAGGCTAGGCTAGTGAGGAAGTCCTTGATTGCCAAGAATAAACTTGGTTTCATAGATGGTTCTCTAACCATTTCTTCTCCATTGGTGGATTCACCAACAGCTGTTCAAGATGGATTCATGCTGACAACATGGTTGGCACTTGGATCATCAATTCGGTTTCACCAAAGCTCCAAGCTAGTATCATATACAGAGATACAACACTTGAGATCTGGACTAATCTTAGGGACACATTTAGCCAAGGGAATGGACCTAAAGTCTTCAATATTTAGAAGCAAATTGCTGAGCTTCATCAGGGAGAACAATCACTCACTAATTACTTCACTCAGCTCAAGGTCTTGTGGGATCAGCTTTAGAATCTCAATCCATTTCCTCAATGCACTTGTGGAAAGTGTGTGTGCAGCATTAATCAAAGTTTATCAAATCTTCAAGCTAAAGAGTCCACAATGAAGTTTCTCATGGGAGTGAATGATGCCTTGTCTCAAGTACAAACACAGATACTACTAATGGATCCATTGCCTTCTGTCAACAAGGCTTATTCTTTGTTCATTCAAGAAGAAATGCGAAGGTCTGTCACTAATTCTGTTCAAGTTGAGTCCACTGCCTTGGCTACCAAGAGTACAGGATACAATTCTAAAGGGAAAAAAAGACCTTTGTGTACTCATTGTGGAAAATTGGGTCATACTGTGGTCAAGTGTTATAAGTTGCATGGTTTCCCACCAGGGTACAAGTTCAAGAAAAATACTGCTATGGCTCCTTAAGTCTCATCTGTTGCTGATCAGTCTCAAGGTCATCTCTTTGCTCCAAATCCAGAATTCAATTCTATTACTACTCAAGCACAAGCACCTGCTTTTACACCTGATCAGTATCAACAGCTTCTAGCATTGATTGGTTCTTCTTAAACTGGAGTTCAGCAGGCTTCAACATGTCAAGACCCTCATATGGTCAATACTGTTTCTTTGCCATCCAATGCTATTGTAGGTAATGTTCCTTACTTAAAACACTCTATGTTTTTTACTGAAGTTGTGAACAGAAGGGCTTTTGGTATTGGAACTTGGGTTATAGATGTTGGTGCTACTAATCATAGAGTATGTTCCATGCACTTATTGACTTCCTTTAATGAATTCTCACACACTATGGTTGAATTGCCCAATGGGGAAGTTGTGAGGGTAATATGGGATGAAAGTTTTATTGTACCAACATGACGTACCATCTGTTAGTGCCTTAACTCATTCTCAGCCTCTTTGCCTTGTTTTTCTTTCCACTTATTACTTTATACAGGACCTTCCCTGCTGGAGCACGATTGGAATGTGCCAAATGCATGATAGGTTGTACTTGTTACAAGGCCCCTCTAAAGCTACTAAGTCTCTTGATGATTTCCTTCTCAAGCACAAACTCAAATCATTTACTGCTTTTTCTTCTTCTAAGATTCACATGCCAATTTGTATTCATTATGGCATTCTAGACTAGGACATCCATCTGATATGAAAATTCATTCCTTAAGTCATGTTCTTCCTTTTATTCAAAACTGTTGTACTAAAGATTGTAATATCTGTCCTTTGGCCAAATAAAAAAGGCTGTCATTTCCTTTTGATAATAAAAGATCTACTAATCCTTTTGATCTTGTTCATATGGATGTTTGGGGAACATTTTCTATTCCTACTACTGATGGGCATCAATATTTTCTTACTATAGTTGATGATGCATCAAGGGCCACTTGAGTTTTTCTTTTAAAGGCTAAATCAGAAGTAAGGCCCTTGATTGTCTCCTTTTACACTATGGTTCAAACATAATTTAGGACTACAATTAAGTCCATCAGAACTAACAATGCTTTGGAATTCAATATGGTTTATTTTTATAATTCTAAGGGAATCATTCATCAACAAAGCTGTGTTTACACTCCACAACAAAACTCAGTTGTGGAGAGGAAGCATCAGCACAGCCTAGCAACTGCTAGAGCACTGCAAATTCAATTTAGTCTTCCTCTTATTTTCTAGGGTGATTGTGTTCTCACGGCTGTATATTTGATCAATAGGCTTCCTAAACCTTTTTTGCAGAACAAATCCCCTTATGAGGTTCTTTTTAAATAGGTTCCCTCTTATTCTCATCTTAGAACTTTTGGCTGTCTTTGCTTTGCCACTGATGTTAGTCCTAACAAACACAAGTTTTCCCCAAGAGCTAGGAAATATGTTTTCTTAGGTTATCCTTTCAGCATCAAAGGGTATAAATTGTTTGATCTTCAATCACATTCCTTCTTTATATCTAGGGATGTGGTGTTTCATGAAAGATTTTTCCCTTTTTCGTTAAATGCTCACACTAATTCTACTATTTTGATTCCTTTACCTAGCATTCCTCCTCTTTCATCTGTTTTTCTTGATCCTACACCTTCTTCAGTTTCTACTGATTCTATTGTTCAGTTTCATCATGATTTTGATGAAGATGTTCAGGATTTTCTTGATGCTCTTGATCATGTTGTTTCTGACTTTCCTGTTGTGTCTGATGTTCCTAGAAAGTCCACTAGGATTTTAAGCCTCCTTCTTATCTTAAGGCTTATCATTATAACCAAGTGTCCTCTGCATCCATTTCTAATCAACCCCATTCATGTACTTCTCATCCTCTCTCTTCTTATCTTTCATATGCCAACTTATCTCCTACCTACAAATATTTTTGTTATTCTATCTGCACTACCACAAAACCAACACGCTTTTCACAGGTAGTTTCTAACCCCAAATGGCAAGAGGCCATGGATACTAAGATTGCAGCATTGGAAGCCAATAATACTTGGACTATTATCTCTCTACCACCTAATAAACATCCTATAAGGTGTAAGTGGGTTTATAGAATTAAGTACATGGCAGATGGGTCCATTGAAAGGTATAAGGCCAGATTGGTTGCTAAGGGGTTCACTTAAAAGGAAGGTCTAGATTATATTGAGACTTTCAGCCCTGTTGCCAAAATGGTTTCTGTCAAGTGTTTGCTTGTAGTGGCTGCTGTGAAAGGTTGGTTTCTCAGCCAACTTGATGTCAACAAAGCATTTCTTCATGGTGATTTGCATGAAGAAGTCTACATGGCTCATCCACTAAGCTTTCACAACAAGGGGGAGCATGGGGAGCAGCTTGTATGCAAACTTAATAAGTCTCTCTATGGTCTTAAGCAAGCTTCAAGACAATGGCTCTCAAATTTTCAGCTACATTGATTCAGCTTGGATTCACTCAATCTAAGGCAGACTATTCCCTTTTTACTAGATAGCAAGGAGCTTCTTTTATTGTTTTGTTGGTATATGTTGATGATGCTCTTATAGCAAGCAATGATAAACAGCAAATTGATCAGTTTAAGGTGCTGTTAGATCAAAAGTTCAAATTGAAGGATTTAGGTGAGTTAAGGTATTTTCTTGGGCTGGAAGTTGCCAGGACAGCTAAAGGTATTTCTTTATGTCAAAGGAAGTATGCCCTTAAGATTTTGGAGGATGCAATACTTCTTGGTTGTAAGCTTGTCAAGGTTCTTATGAAACAGAATTTAAAGCTTAGTGAGTATGAGGGCTTATTACTTGATGATCTAGGAAAGTACAGGAGGTTGGTCAAAAGATTGTTGTACTTGACTATCACCAGGCCTGACATCACTTATGTAGTGCATAAGTTGAGCCAATTTATGGCTAAACCAAGAAAACCACATCTTGAGGCTGCACTTAAGGTTTGCAGTACTTGAAGAATGAACTTGGTAAAGGTGTTTTCTTTTCTGCAAATTCAGAACTTCATGTGAAAGGTTTCATAGATTCAAACTGGGCATCATGTCTAGATACTAGGAGGTCAGTCACTGGTTACTGCATTTTCATTAAGGATTCATTGGTTTCATGGAAATCAAAGAAATGGTCCACTGTTTCCAAATCCTCAGCTGAAGCTAAATATAAGGCTATGGCCATTTCAACTTGTGAAATTGTTTGGATTCTTTACTTGTTGAAGGATCTTTAGTGATAGGCCACAAACTGAATGACCCCTTGTGATTAAACCAATTAATTAATTAGCCAAGTTATTAATTAATCAATTTATCATGCAATTGCGTGGCAGCACAAACAAATCACCAACAAACTAATTATGCAGCGGAAATAAAATGACACGGTGATTTGTTTACAAATGGGGAAAACCCTAACGGCAAAAACCCCACCGGGTGATTTTCAAGTCACCACTCCCGAAACTCCACTATTATCAAATCAAGCGGTTACAAGTAAAGGAATCCCAAGTACCTTACCAACCTACAGTTGAACCCTTACCCCAATACCCAATTGGACTTGATCTGTAGTGACAGTTCCCACCTTTGATGCACGGCTCCCAAGTACGTGACTAACCAGATGCGCGGATCGCAGTACACGACTTCAAACACCAACTTTAGAAAGAGAGGTTGGCTGCAAAGTTCTTCAGTTCATCCTATGCGATGAAGATCAAGAAGATGCTTGGTCACAAAACCCTTTGGTGCAAATACACAGCAACTTCTTCAGAGAAGATGAACTAGGTCAAGAACTTCGTCTTTGATCACAATTTGCTTGAACAAGGATTGCTCAATGCTTTAGCAACTTGTGTCTATATTGACGGCTCTTAAAACACTCCTTATATATGTCTAGGGTTAGAAGATAAGAAGGCCCAAAAACATATTCACAGATCCCAAGAAAATCATATCAGAAAACCTGATTTTTTAAATCTCGACAGATAGCAGGTGTCGAGGAGCTATCGAGCAAGTGTCGAGCTTTAATGAAAATGCACTTCAGCTTGATTTTTCTTGGACAGACTTGATGACTTCAACACTTGATCTTGAAACCTTGTTTCTTGAAGTATTAAAAACACCTAGAACTACCCAATTACAAGTAGAGTGCATTTTGTCAAAGGATTAGCCAATTTACATAAATAGTATGACATATGTTCTTAACATGTGAACCACATATGTCCTAACAATCTCCCCCTTTGGCAATCCGTGACAAAACCACAACAAACAAATGAACATATGAGAGAAGTCATAAATCACTCAACTCATATTCACTTGTTGAATACAACAAAATCTATCCTAACACAAACTCTTGAAAAACTTTGCAAGAAGAGAGTTTATGGCAAGTAGACTTTGACAACCTATATTTCTGAAACACTTTTAAACAAAACTCATCAAGGCATCTTGTGTGAAACAGAAATAATTAGATTGCATACAAGTATAAAGAACATGTGTCTAAAGATAGAAAAGAAATAACACATGAAGAGATAGGTGAAAAAGAAAAAACATACATCCACATATATAGAACAATAAGTACAATGTATGTAAAACTGGTCACAAGACCTCATATACAAGATCAATGTATCAAAAAAAAATAGAAAAGAAAAGATACATCAAAACCTCACTACATCCCTTAACATATCAACTCTCCCCCTATCAAAAAAGTCCTATACTAACTCTCCCCCTAAGATGACTACTCTCATAATCCAAAACTACTCCCCCTTTTTGTCACGAGTGACAAAGGGTAGAGGGTCATGTAGACATCTCATCAGTAGAGCTAGCATCTCCATCATTATCATCTGAAGCATCATTGTCATCACCATCATCATCATCATCATCATCAGCATCAGAATCCGAAGCGACTGGAGGAGGTGGTGGTGGAGAAGCCTCAGAAGCAAAACCACCCATGGTCGCCTGCCGTCGTGCAATACGACCAACACGAACGTTCACCTGATACAACTCAGTGGTGAGTGTATCGAGGCGAGCATCCATGCGCTGCAGCTGCGACATAATGTCTCCAAGAGATACATCACCTGTAGAAGTAGAAGGAGCCGATGTAGATGGAGCTGATCTGGATGGAGCCGAACGGGAGGGAGGAGTGGAATTCGGCTGTCTCGACCTAAACTGTGCCTCACTACGTTTTACGGTAGCGGCATCTATGGCAGATATGTGTGTGAAGTGGTTGGACACAGGGAAAGGGATGGAAAAATGGCGTAGAATCCTCGTGATAGCGGAAGGGAAGATGAGCTCATCACGGGACACCGAATCTAGATGAAAATCTATGATAGAGAAAATGAAATGAGAAGGAAAATCTATCGTAAGATGCTCAAGAAGAGATAGCAAAAATTGAGCACGAGGCTCTGTGATAGAGTTGTAGTGAGAGAGAAGATGGAGTACAAAAGTCATCACCATGTTAAGAAACCTAGGACCTTTAGCAAAAAGTCTACATGATGTATACTGATGCTCACCCCAGTCAGAAGGGCGCTCACAAAAAGTGGAAATGAGCTCATCCTTGGACACAGTCCTCAGACGCTCACAAGTAGGATAGTCGGGAAACTCTATCCTAGGAACCCTAAGCACATCCGCAACTAGCTGCGGTGTGACAGCAATGCGTGTACCTCGAACGTGAGTATGAAAAAGAGGTACTGAACGATCAATCCCGTGCATATTGGAGTAAAACTCCTGAATCAGCACGAGAGGACAGGTGACCGGGACGTCACACAGTGACTCCCATCCCCTACTGTGAATGACAGAGGGAAGGTCAGTGTCGGCGAAGTCTGCCAGAATGACTTGGCATTCCGAATGAACACCTCATCTGGAAAAGTTCTCAGTAAATGCCTTGTGGGCATCTCCATCACGGAACCGAAGGTTAAGAGGAGCAGAGTCAGAAGAAAAGGAAGCTCCAGAACGCAGAGGGTTCCGAGCAGGAGTGGTTTTACGTTTGGGTGCCATAGACACAACTAACGTAAAAGAATGAGAAAGAGATAGAGAGGGAGACAATCAGAAAAGTTCCAAACAGTTCAAATATGATAAATATATTGAACAAAAAGTATGTATGCATGGGAATGCATGAGCATGTGACATGCAAATCAAAAGGCATCATGGGCTCAGCCCAATCCAAACCTATCAGCACACATACAAGAAATACACATCTAAATGCATGTAAATATCATTCTAATGCACATGAAATGCAATGTATGACATTTTAAAAGCATTTAAGTAAAAACCCAACCCAAAATTTCAAGAAAAACTCATCAATTTTGAAAAACCCCAAAAATTTCCAAAAATCCCAAAACCTAGGTTTTAAAACATGCAATGCATGAAAAAAGGAAGGGAAAAGAGATCTTACCAGGTGATGGAAATCAAGGGAAGACCGAAAATGATGAAGATTTGAGTGAGAGAAAGGGTGTTTGGGAGAGGAACAGCCACGGACAGATCGAGAGAGATCGAGCAAATGATGATCGGATCGCAACAGGAGCTTAAATAGAAGCTTCAGTAATTCTCGACAGCAGAGGTATTGAGAGGTGTCGAGGTAGGTATTGAGGTAGGTGTCGAGAAAAAAAACACGTCGACAACTAAAGGTGTCGAGAAGGTATCGAGGAATGAACACCTGAACCAAGAACAGAAGCTCGATCGATCGACCAGGTATCGAGAAGGTATCGAGGAGACAAAAACTTTCTCGATCGATCCACAAGGTGTCGAGGAGGTGTCGAGATTGCGATAAGAAAAAGGCTTGAGAAGCTCGACAGATAGATAGGTATCGAAGAGGTGTCGAGGAGGTGTCGAGCCAGCAGTGAAAAGCAGTTTTTCAAGAAGTGAAAAACATAGACATGAATGCAATCAAATATGCACCTCAACAATGATCCAATCAACATAAAAAGGCTTTCAAAAACATCTCTCAATGAAAAATTTAAGCACATGGATCTCCCAAAAACACACACACACACTAAACAAGTCTAACCAATTTTATTTTACAAAAACAAGTCAGGACAGTTTAGTGAGCATACAAAAGCACATGTAAAACCTTAGTGATGGCCAAATCACATTGTACCTGCACATGTATCAAAAGTAGCAAAGAATATTGCGTGTTGTGTGTGAAAAACATCGCAAGATTGCATATGTGTATACATGTTATGATGATCTGAGATATGAGAAAATAACTTTAACTCACACACAATCATAACTGTTTGATGGGGACTATCACCTTCGAGGTACATCATATAACTCCCACATCTCCTAAAATACACGCTTGCAACCATTTTTAAATCATTTTTAATCTTTTTGCTTTTTATTTTCTTTGCATATTTTCTTTTTGAGCATATCATGCATGGGCTTATGAGAGAGAAAAGAAATACCCATTGATATTTGACATTCCAATTTTGCTATGCCGAAGAACACAAATGTCATTGACATCACACTTTTGCTATGCCGAAACATACATATGTCATTAATGATTGGCAGGCAACAGTGGTGAGATGGTTATTTATGCCTTTCTCTTAGAATTTTCTAGTCCTACCCGTCAAAAAGAGTGATATGAGTGTTAAGTTTTAAGAGATAACCTAATCTTACTCATCACAAACAAGAGCCACAAAGCTCACTTGCTTAGTTGTGCATAAAGATACTCATCTAAGCTACAAGAGATACAAAATTTAGAAAACTCTGTTTCATTGGCCATCCAAGGTACACAAGTACCAAAGTACACAAAACACACACTGTTTTTGTATTTTTCTGATTTTTCAATTTTTTTTATTTTTATATTAAAAACAAAATAAACAAAACTGAAGGTAAACACACAAAAACATGTTAACAAAGCATAGCATAAAACTAGACTGACTCAACAAAAATGCAAAACACACAAGCAATGCAATAAACAAAAAAAAGGAGGGGAGAAGAAAGTGATGAAATCACTTAGAATCCTTTTTCTTCCACACCTTGGAAGAACCTTTCCTATGATTAAAACTTTGAATCGGCGGTGAGGGGGAAGAATTGAAACCGTTCAAATTAGAAAGGAACATGAGGGCTTTTAGAAGATCTCCAAGAGGAGCAAGAGAGGATTGAAGCTGATTTTGACTTCCAGATGTTGTCGTGCCGTTGCTCTGTTGGGTGGCTAGCCACTTGTAGCAATTTGGTCGAGTATGACCGGTAGCTCCACAATGATGACAGAGATGCTGCTTCTTTTGTTTAGGCTTTTGAGAGTTAGCCTTCTTAGCCCTAGGGTTTCTAGCATCTTTCTTATCTTGCTTAGGAGGTGCTCCTAATATAGATTTACCCTTGTCTGAGTTCTCACTAGCTAATTCAGTTTTAACATCAGTGTTCTCAACTTTAACAGTATTAGCAGGAGGAACAAAAACAGTAGAACTAGTAGAAGCAGAATTAGAGAAAGAAAGACCATACCCTAAGCCTGTTCGATTTGAAGCAGATTTCTGAATACTGAGCATCTCATCAAGTTTTGCACTTGAGGTCCTCCCCAGTTGGGCTCTTACTTGAAATAGCTCCGCTTCAAGCTTCTTGGTCTTCTCAGCCAGGAAGTTGTTCTCAAACCTTAGTGCTCCAATAGTTTGATTCGCCTCATCAAACTTTGTGGACAACTCTTCTCGATCAAGTTCCACATCACTGAGCTTCTTGGTGGCCAACCTATACAACTTCTCATGCTTCTCTGAGAGCTTGTAAAGCTTCTCATAAGCTGAATGGATATCATCTTGATCATCCATCTTCTCACACTTGGTGTCCACCAATTCTTCTTCTTCATCCATTTCTTCAACAATCCCTTCAGTAGGATTGACTGTGGCAGTGATGGCATTTAAGATTCCGTCATCCTCATTGTCGGAATCATCTTCAGGTTCAAATGTCACTCAGGGTTGCAGCAAGTGCCATACTCTTTCCAATGCTCTTGAGATATGTAGGGCACTCATTCTTCATGTGTCCAAACCCATCACACCCAAAACACTTAGGTCCTGCGGGAACAGTGTATTGACCACCTTCCTTTGCATCCTTCTTCCTTTTGTCTTGACTTTTAAACTGAGAAGAACTAGATTGCCTGCGGTCCTTATCGAAGCTCCTTCCATTGACATTCTTCATAAACTTCTTGAACTGCCTTGTAATGTAGAACTTCATCTTGGAATCTTCATCATCGGAAGACTCATCTGTATCACTGCTCTTTGCCTTCAAGGCCATGCTCTTGCCTTTGCTTGACTTGCCAATCCTTGATAACCCTAGCTCGTAGGTCTGCAAGTTCCCAACCAGCTCAGTCAAAGGAATTTTGTCAATATTCTTTGATTCTTCTATTGCCGTAATCTTGGCATGAAATCTCTTAGGTAGAGATCTGAGCACCTTCCTTACAACCTTGGGTTCAGGGATGGTTTCCCCAAGATTGAAGGCTGAGTTCACTATGTCCTTAAGCTTGGCATAGAACTCATCAAACGACTCATCCTCCTCTATCTTAATCTCTTCAAAGCTAGTAGTGAGCCTCTGTAGCTTTGAATCTTTGACAGCCTTTGTTCCTTCATAGGTTGTCTGGAGGATGGTCCACGCCTCCTTAGCAGTTTCTGTTGAGGATATCTTCTTGAACTCCTCATTGGTGACTGCGCTAAATAGGGCATTCAACGCTCTGCTATTGAAGTTTGCCGCCTTGATCTTGGCTTCATCCTAATCGGCCGGCGCTTCTTTTGGCTTGATCCAGCCAATCTCAACAGCTTGCCACACCTTCTCATCTAAGGACTGCAAAAAAGCTCTCATGCGTACTTTCCAGTAGGCATAGTTAGTCTCATCAAATAAAGGAGGTATAATTAGAGATTGTCCTCTATCCATGACAAACAGGGGTCAATGGATCAACACAGCAAAGATTAAAACCTAATCAGAGTGTGCCTGCTCTGATACCACTTGATAGGCCACAAACTGAATGATCCCTTGTGATTAAACCAATTAATTAATTAGCCAAGTTATTAATTAATCAATTTATCATGCAATTGTGTGGCAGCACAAACAAATCACCAACAAACTAATTATGCAGCGGAAATAAAATGACATGGTGATTTGTTCACGAATGGGAAAAACCCTAACGGCAAAAACCCCACCAGGTGATTTTCAGGTCACCACTCTCGAAACTCCACTATTATCAAATCAAGCGGTTACAAGTAAAGGAATCCCAAGTACCTTACCAACCTACAGTTGAATCCTTACCCCAATACCCAATTGGACTTGATCTGTAGTGACAGTTCCCACCTTTGATACATGACTCCCAAGTACGTGACTAACCAGATGCGCGGATCCCAGTACGCGACTTTAAACACCAACTTTAGAAAGAGAGGTTGGCTGCAAAGTTCTTCAGTTCATCCTATGCGATGAAGATCAAGAAGGTGCTTGGTCACAAAACCCTTTGGTGCAAATACATAGAAACTTCTTCAGAGAAGATGAACTAGGTCAAGAACTTCGTCTTTGATCACAATTTGCTTGAACAAGGATTGCTCAATGCTTTAGCAACTTGTGTCTATATTGACGGCTCTTAAAACACTCATATATGTTTAGGGTTAGAAGATAAGAAGGCCCAAAAACATATTCACGGATCCCAAGAAAATCATATCAGAAAACCTGATTTTTTAAATCTCGACAGATAACAGGTGTCGAGGAGCTATCGAGCAGGTGTCGAGCTTTAATGAAAATGCACTTCAGCTTGATTTTTCTTGGGCAGACTTGATGACTTCAACACTTGATCTTGAAACCTTGTTTCTTGAAGTATTAAAAACACCTAGAACTACCCAATTACAAGTAGAGTGCGTTTTGTCAAAGGATTAGCCAATTTACATAAATAGTATGACATATGTTCTTAACATGTGAACCACATATGTCCTAACATTCAGGTTGGCCACAATAGAGAAGCATTGTTATTCTGTGACAGCCAAACAACTCTTCATAAAGGTTTTAATCCTGTTTTCCATGAAAAAATGAAGCATATAGAGATAGATTGTCATGTTGTGAGGGATAAGGTGCTGGACAAGGTTATCAAACTCATTCATGTTAGGACTTAGTCACAGTTAGCTGATTTGCTTACTAAGGCTTTAAGTCATAAGCAATTTTCAGAGCTTTTGTCCAAGATGGGACTGATCAACATTTATCAACCCTCAGTCCATCTTGAGGGGGAATATCAAGACAATATGCACCAACATAGTTCATGTGCAAAGCTAGCTGATTAGTCAGAACAGAGTGAGCAAGCCTTAGTAGATGCACTTGAAGTTGAAGATCAAAGAGCTAGACCAGAAACGCTTGTAGTTTAGACTTACTGTTGTATAAGCTCTTACAGGAAACGACATGTAGTTTAGTTTTCTTTCTTTCTGTTTTAAGTAATTCACACGTATGTGAGGTTGTTAGAATTCTGTTAGTCTGTTAGTTAGGTAGTTCTGCACTTCTTCTTTTCTGGGTTAAGCCCATTCTTGTATATAAAGCCTTGTGCTAATTTAATTAATGAAGCAATTCAGTTTTTCTCCCAAATCTTTGTTTTCTCATAGACTTACCTAGATCCCACCCATTAGCATAACCTTGGTGGTGGGTTTGCAATACCTTACAATTACTTGTCTCTCTTACGGTGTGAATTTTGTAAGTATGCCATTTCATGCATCTTCTAACTTATTAAGAGCATTCGCATCAGTCCGGCTAAAATTTTCTATCTATTTTACACTAAAAACCTACTTTTTTCATTTTATATACCCACTTCTCAAAATCATTCACATCAATCTATCTATTCTACAATCTATTTTATTTAAATAATCAATTGACTCACTTTTTTTTATTATTTCTCTCAACTACCCTTTTACCTTTTTTTACACAGATACGCGTTCTCTCTCTCTCTCTCTCTACCCATTTGTGAACACTAATTTTTTGTTGCTCTCTTTCTCTATACCCATTTTTGAACACATTTTTTGTTGCTCTCTCTCTATACCCATTTCTAAACACAAACACCTCCATAGACAATCCTTTACTCAGATCTCCTCTCCCTCTTGGTCTAATCTCCATTCCCTCTTGGTCAAATCTCCTCTACCTATGTTCGACCCTTAAGTCGCCTCAAGCATCATCTCCGCCACAAGCACTAACCCACAACGACAGATGCACATGTCGAGAATCGTTCTAGTCAACCCACAAGCACCAATCTCTCCCACTAGCATCAAAACCCATTCTCGTTGACCCACAAGCACCGATCTTTGCCGCCAACACCGATCCACAAGCATCTAGACCCATTTCTGTCGACCCACGAACCCTAATCTAGTGCCACTAGCACCAATCCACTGATCCATAAGCGACCAACACCAGCACCGATCTGTCTCTCTGTTGGTTTGTCCGTGTGGGTGTGTTTGTGTATCTCTGTGTTGATTTTTCTGTGTGGATGTGTTTGTGTGTTTTGTGTGTGGGTGTGTTTGTGTGTATATGAGGAAAAAGAAGATGAGGAGAAGTCTGAGATTGAGTTTGTTATGCACGGAGAAGAGAGAGAGAAAAAATGTGCAAAATGTAAATATACATAGTTTTAGAAAGACTGATGTGGAAGATTTTTGGGGCAAAATGTGTAAAATTTGTTACTTTTTGTATTTTGTAAAGTTTAACATCCACTCTGAAAGTTCAATATGGGTATGAAACACCCTTGAACGTTTAGACCCCAAATACAAAATTACCAATTCAAGCTTTATATCAAACAGTTAATGTGCGGAATATGATAACAAGGTTATAACAAAATTGATAACGATCTAAGCCAAATATAAATACATCCACAGCAGTAAATATAAGGTAAAGATAAAGGAAGGAAGATGCAAACACTCAGACAACACACGATGTGTTATCGAAGAGGAAACCGAAGACCTCGGCGTAAAACCTCTTCGCCGCCCTCCAAGCGGTCAAATAATCCACTAGAAAATGTAGTTGGGATACATGAACAGCAATAGACCCTCCAAGCCTAATATACCCAGGTACCTAAGCCCTCCAAGCTTCTTGCTCCAACGAGGTTGTGCCGAACCTTTTTCTTTTCTAGCTTACCGGATTCTGCTACTAGACCATAGCATCAACCAATGTAGATTGGTTCCTTCCTAACTACTTCCCAACAGTACCAAATAGACCTTCTCACAGATGTGGGTTTGGTGAGATAAGGATTTGGCCTCGCGACTGGGTTAAGTCGCGAGTTCAAGCCGCGAGCTAACGGCCTGGCCAGCCTGGGAATTTTGTCTTGTAGTGCGACAGCTGGCGCGACTCTTCAGCTTCTGGCATGCTTGGCACGTGTGCGAACATTTGGCGACTTGCAAGCCGTGACATACCCACGAGATCCAGTCGCGAGATTCTGTTTTTCTTGCATACTCTTGAGCTTTTCTTCACATCTTCTCACACACTACCCTTACAATTTTCCCACCTAAATACAGGGTTACTAAGTGCTAAATTACAAGCAAATTGGTCACGGAATAAAGCCAATAAGATGGTTGATTAAATTCAACCTTACAATCTCCCCCTTTGGCTATTCCGTGACAAAACCCTACAACAGACTCTAGACTTAAAACGTGAGTTGGGAACAGTTGAACAAAACTCACTCCCACCTAACTCTAGATTCTGTAACGCTCTTGAACATATGAATAAGTAACTCCTGAAACACAATACATAGCAATATCATTGTATGCAAAAAACTTAATATGCATATGGAGCAAAAGTAGCATGATCAAGCATAAATGAGCATAAGCACTAAAGCAATAATTCATGGCAAGATCAAACCAGTAGTCACTTAAGCAAAAGTGATTACTATGTTCTTTCACACAAGGAATGAACATCCAGACATGCAAAGTGATAAGCTCAATTGAAGAGTATCATTTGCAAGTCCAACACTCAACCAATGCATACAAACATATATGCATATAGGAACAATCCTACAAGGGCACAAGAGTGTTGTACTTTAGATAATGCAAGGCATTAACAAGTACAAGGCACAATGCATAAAGGCTGCATAAGCAAAGTATTGTAAATACATGGCACAAACCATGAAAGCCTACAAATATGCAAGAGCGCAAGGAAACAAACCCTTAAAGCTTACAAAAGCAACATGGGTACAAATTATAAAGGACATGTGCTGAAATAACTGAATAACATTATTAATATATATAAGTAAATCAAAGTTCCACAGCCATCCAAAAGTTGTGAGCCAAAAGTATAAAACTATATAGCAAGGATAAAAAAAAAAAACTAAAAGAGCAACTAAGTAACTATAAAAACCACTCCCCCTTTCATTATGCTCCCTCATTTTCAAGATGAAGCTCTTTCTCCCCCTTAAGCTGCTCTCCCCCTTTTTGACACGAATAGCTAAAGGCTTTCTTTGAGCTTCTGTTGGATGTTATCTAATTGTAACTCAATGGTTCCGAGACGCATTTGAGTTTGACTGTGAAAGGAGTTGAGAAGCCGTTCCAAATCAGAAATCCGCTGAAATACATTCCCAATGAAGTGACTTTGTCTGGGAATTTGGAATCCAGGAGGAATAGATGGGGTGCTGGTTGACTGTACAAGAGTAGCTGTAGCATGAGCAAATGGAGATGCCTGAGTGGATGGTTCACTTTTAGGTTTCTTGGAGGAGTGTCTCTTGCTTGCTTGGAGAGAGTACAGAGATATAGCTCGAGGACGAGACAAGAATTTCTCATCAGATGAAGGACTAACACCTTCACGGAGAACAATCTTCATAATTAGACTGCAGAATGGAAGAATTGTTCGTGTTGCTAATCGAGCTGATGTTTTCCCAATGATTTGGAATATATGAGCACAGATGTCAATTGGGGCACCAGTGATGAGATCACACAAAAATTGAGCCCTTCCAAGATTGATGAAGGTAGTATTTGACAGAGGGTAGAGATTGAAAAACATGATCAGCTTCAAAGTTGTCAGTTCTGGTGAAAACAATGCAGTGCTTATTGAGGACCCTGTGGTACCCACCTCATGCTCATTCCCAAGAACTTGGAGGATGTCTTGTGCCCGAAGCACCCTGTCATCGTATGGAGTTCGATCCACATTACTTGGTCTGTAGATGCGAAGTACCTTAGCAATGTAGTCTGCATTTAGGATAAACTCTGTTCCTCGAACCTAGCATTTTAACTCTACACCTGTAAATCTGGCATTGGAGTAGAATTCCTTAACTAGTTCTCCAATTGGGTCCTCAAAGTTTCCAAAGAGGTCAGCCCAATCTCTGTCTTTAAAGATGTTGGGGATAAAAGTTTCTCCAAGGGTATCAAACTTAACGGCTCATTCCACAATGGGAGAGGACTCTTTGAAGATGTCTGTGTAGGTCTTTAAGTCAGTAGGAGTCCTGAATCTCTCAATGGTTGAGTCTCTGGAAGACTTAGACGATAATCGTGTCCGTTTGGCAACTGGGGTTGACGAATCATTAATTACAATGCCTTTGCCTCTTGATGAACAACTAGTTAACTGCAACACAGCAGACACACAGAAACAAACCAAATACAAGACCGCAAGAAGCAATCATCAGATTGATTAGTTTCAATTATAAGACAGTTAAGGAGAAATGTACTCAGAAAGGACCAATAAACAAAGGTACATGATAAGTTGAGAAAAAAATGAGCATGAACACCCCAATGCAGCATAACACTATGCTAATGCATACAACACTCATGAAACCTGAACAACCCACAAACCGTATTCAGAGAGACCCATAGAAAACCTCCAAACCCATATGTCCAATGAGAAATGATGCTATCAAAGACCATGCTCAGAACAAAAACAAGCAATAATATGCATTAACAAGATACTTAGTTAACACACCAACAAGAGAAAAACACTCTACAAACAAACAAACTCAACATTTTGGGCAAACCCATGTCAGAACACAATATAACGAAATACACAAATGCAACTAACAAAAAAAACAAGAAACTGAACATCAGAACATAAAGAATAAAGTAAAGGAAGGAAAACCATACCTTTTTCTTGGTGTTTGATGAAGACATGATGAGAAAAAATGAATCTTTTTAAGTGAGAAACGGAGTGTTTGAGTGAGAGAGTGAAGAAGACAATGAACAGTCACAGATATTCGAGGGAAAAAAAAAACTGAAATTTTTTTTGAAAACTGTCTTTAAAACGCAAAACACGCGTTTTTCACGACTTGATCAAGTCGCTAGTAAGTCGCCAAGGTAAGCTGCGAAACATTGTGAAGGTAAGATTCTAGAAAAATCTTCTAAATGTTTTTCGCGACTGGAAGGTCTACCCGCGAAGGAGTCGCGAGCTGAGCCGCGAAAATCTCTAAGTAACCCTTGCGATTGGACCTTCCGCCCGCGAACAAGTCGCCAAACTGAGCCGTGAAAAACTGCAAAACTAAAATTTTGAAAAATTTTCTAAGTCTTTTTCGCGACTTGGGTACTGACTCGCCAGTAAGCCGCGAAAAATCTCTGAGGGGGCTCGCGACTGGGGCTTGCGACTGGGCTAACCCGCGACTTAGTCACCAAAACAGGGCAACATTGTTTTTGAAAATTTTGACATTTTTTGTAAAAACAAAGTACTTTCCAAAAACAACTAAAAACACTCAAAAATCTTTTTGTGTTTGATCAAACAAAGATTGAGCATATGAAAACACATTTAATCAAGTACAATCACACAAATGAATATAGCATTCATTGAACATAGACTTGTGTGTTGTGTGTGGATATCAAAAATAAGATAGTCTTTAGTCCAACGTGAAGCTTCAATGATCAATTCAATCAAGGCATACACAATTAGCACTAGATAATGTGACCTATCTCAATTATAGAAACATGCATATATGACCTCCCACAAGAACTTGATTACATTCTTTGAAGCTTTTCATTTGGCTCCATATTCAATATATCATTTGCACTTTTTGAGCAAAGAAAATCTCATTGTGAGATAGATGCCTAAAATTTTTAATATTTCAATTTATGAGTTAGCCTTTGGCTTTTTGGGCATCAAACATTTTATTTTGGTCGCTTTCCCTTTTTCCTAGTCAAATACTAGTATGTGCGACAGGCTTTTGCAGCTCTATATCTCTTTTCATTTGGAGATTTACATTTAGAGAGCTCTTTTAAGCAAAAACAAAAAATAAAGAGTAGGAAGATATATAGGCACGAGTCTATGCATGTCTCAAGATCAACAAAACCATTCACTAATCATTCATGACAAGGTTGAAGATCTATTTACAACAGTCACATAGATTTCAGAATTTCTCCCACAATGATACGAGTGCATAAAAGACAAGCTAAGCTCGTAGATGCACAAAGCCATTTGTACAGAGGTACAAGGCAAAATATGATTTGAAACAAAAGCTCAACAAAGTTGATCAAACTTTTTGGATTTTCTACTTTTTATGTGTTTTTGGATTTTTGACACAAGAAAAAAATGATCAAAAACAAAATCAACAAAGTGAAAAACAAATTAACCAACACCACAAAAAAATTTTCATCACAAACAAGCAAGAAGCAAAACAACCAAGCATATACACAAAATATGGGAAGTATTAATGCATGAACATGTTGCAATGCTTATGCATGAGTACCCTTCGTCACCCACACGTCACGTGCGTTTGGGGTGATATCCTTTACGGATTGGGTACGAGAATTAGGGCTATCAAACCTTCGTGTGAAGCTTTCAAGACAGTTGGTGAAGGCACCGATCATCTTCATCTCGTCCGTCATTCCTGGATCATGGTTTTGACTTCTTGGTTGCTCACCACCCCAAGACTTCATGTCATTTCTTCTTCCTCTTATCCGAGGTGCGCTTGCATTATTGTCTGCTCTCAGCTTTTGACAATTGGGTCTAGTATGTCCTCGCAATCCGCAATAGTGACACACATAATCTGTTCTAGGACCCCGTTGTGGCCTTGAGAAAGATCTTGCTCTGGTTTCATGTCTACCCACAGATTGATTTCGTGGCTTATTCACCATCCATTGCTCAATCACATTCTTCTTCTTTACCTCCTTAACTTTCTCAGGAGTAGGCTCTTCTACAACCGTCTCTTCAGCCATTACAAACTTTACTTCTTTGGTAGTTTTGGCCGATGAGCTACTTCCTCCGGTATAACCCAATCCGGACTTATCTGAGAAATGTTTTTGGGATGAGATAACATCATCCAGCTTTCTGGAGGAGACCCTTTCTATCTTGGCTTATGCTTGCACCACCTCTTGCTCAAGAAATCTTACTTTGGTATAAGCTTCCGACAGCTCACCATTTAGTGTCTCAATTTCACACTTTGCCTCCTTGTATCTAGCAAGAAGACTTTTGTAGTCCTTTTCAGCCCTTTTCATCTTCTTCACTGCCGCCTTTGCAACTCTTGCATACTCACCCGATTTCTCAAGGAGTAAAGAATAATTCTCTTGAAGACTGGCTGTATTTCTATCCTCTTCGGCATCTGATTCTTCAACAATCCCTAATGATTCATCATCGTTGTGTTCTCCGAGTTCTTGTACAAGTTGATTCAAGTCCTCCAAGGAATCCACATGAGCAATGGTCATGAATGCGGAGAAATTTCCTTCTCCATCACAGCTCTCTTCAGAATCAGAATTTGATGAGTCCGAATCACTTAAAGTAGTGGCATAGGCCTTTCCCTTCGACTTCAAGTAATTGGGGCATTCCTTTTTAAAATGTCCATGTCCATTACACTCAAAACAGGTAATTCCTTGTGATGATTGGGAATCTTTACTATCTTTTCTTCGGAACTCTTTCTTCTCTTTTCCGGCACTCTGAAATTTTCCTTTGTCACCAAATTTCCCACTATTCTTGAGCTTTAGGAATTTTCGGAAGTTCTTTACAAGATATGCCACATCTTTGTCTACCGTGTCCTCTTCCGAAGAGTCATGAGATACCATCCTCTCATCAATTGTCTTAAGAGCAAGGGATTTGCTCTTCTTCGCTGCAGGAAGGGACAACTCATATGTCTGCAGAGAACCAACCAACTCTTGAACCTTGATTTCGTCAAGATCTTTGCTCTCTTCAATTGCTGTAACTTTAGCACGGAAACTCTCTGGTAGTGACCTAAGGATCTTCCTTACAATCTTCGAGTCCTCCGTCTTTTCTCCCAAATTGAATTTACCAACAATAACCTCATTCAATTTACTGTAAAATGAATCAAAAGACTCATCCTCACTCATCTTTAGCTCCTCAAAGCAAGTGGTCAACATCTAAAGTTTGGTGTCCTTCACTTTCTTAGTCCCCTCATAGGTTGTCTCCAGAATTTCCCATGCTTCCTTAGCAACGGTGATATGTGAAATCCGGTGAAATTCTTCTGGAGAGACACCGCAGAAAATAGCATTTAATGCCTTACTATTTGCATTGGCCGCTGCAAGAGCAGCCTTATCCCAAGTAGACTTGGCTTCCTCTGGCCTTGTCCATCCTACTTCAACTGCATCCCACACAGCATCATCAATGGAACACAAAAACGCCCTCATACAGACCTTCCAAAATGCATAATTATTACCGTCAAAGAACGGTGGTACATTAAGAGATTGAGACCTATCCATCTTAAAGGGGGTCAAGGATCACACTTAGGTAATTAAACCACAACAAGTGTACCCACTCTGATACCAATTGAAAGTTCAATATGGGTATGAAACACCCTTGAATGTTTAGACCCCAAATACAAAATTACCAATTCAAGCTTTATATCAAACAGTTAATGTGCGGAATATGATAACAAGCTTATAACAGAATTGATAACGATCTAAGCCAAATATAAATACATCCACAGCAGTATATATAAGGCAAAGATAAAGGAAGGAAGATGCAAACACTCGGACAACACACGATGTGTTATCGAAGAGGAAACCAAAAACCTCGGCGTAAAACCTCTCCACCGCCCTCCAAGCGGTCAAATAATCCACTAGAAAATGTAGTTGGGATACATGAACAGCAATAGACCCTCCAAGCCTAATCTACCCAGGTACCTCAGCCCTTCAAGCTTCTTACTCCAACGAGGTTGCACCGAACCTTTTTCTTTTCTAGCTTACCGGATTCCGCTACTAGACCATAGCATCAACCAATGTAGATTGGTTCCTTCCTAACTGCTTTCCAACAGTACCAAATAGACCTTCTCACAGACGGGGTGTGGTGAGATAAGGATTTGGCTAAAGGCCTCTCAAGGGTATGACAATGGAGAGGAAGAGAGTAGAGGAATTTGTAGAGTCTCTAAGGTTAAGATTGTGGATGAATCAATCTTGTATTTCTCTAGGGTTTCTCTCACAAAATTCCCTCTGGAAGCTCTCTCAATATGGTTCAAGCCGCAAGCTAACGGCCTGGCCAGCCTGGGACTTTTGTCTTGTAGTGCGACAGCTGGCGCGACTCTTCAGCTTCTGGCATGCTTGGCACGTATGCGAACATTTGGCGACTTGCAAGCCACGACATACCAGTGAGATCCAGTCGCGAGACTCTGTTTTTCTTGCACACTCTTGAGCTTTTCTTCACATCTTCTCACACACTACCCTTACAATTTTGCCACCTAAATACAGGGTTACTAAGTGCTAAATTACAAGCAAATTGGTCACGGAATAAAGCCAATAAGATGGTTGATTAAATTCAACCTTACACACTCTAAACGCATTCTGTGTTATATATGTTCAAGGCACTACTCACTTTGGGATGCAAAATTTACTCTCAAACACACTTGATCTATATGCCTTTTCCGATCTTGATTGGTTGGTTGTTCCACAAGCCATCAATCTACCATTGGATTTTGCACAAATTTTTTTTTTAGCAACTACATCTCACTACAAAAAACTGGTCCTATAGTGGCGTTTTTTTTAGTGGCGTTTGCAAAAAACGCCACTATAGGTACCCTATAGTGGCGTTTTCTATAGACGCTGCTATAGGCATATCTATAGTGGCGTTTGGAATGTCCTATAGTAACGTTTGGAAAAATGGGTCTATAGCAGCGTTTCTAAAGGCCTATAATGGCGTTTTTAAAACGCCACTATAGGTCCTAGTCTTACAAGGGCCTATAGTGGCGTTTGTCAAACGCCACTATAGGCACTTTTTATTTATTTTTTTTTTTTTTTCAGTTGGGTAGGGCCTATAGTGGCGTTTGCAAACGCCACTATAGCCCAAAAAAAAAAGAATCCAGCAAAAAAATGGGGACCTATAGTGGCGTTTGTCAAATGCCACTATAGGCACTTTTTTAGTGGCGTTTGCAAACGCCACTATAGCCTAGCAAAAAAAAAAAAAAAGAATCCAGCAAAAAAAAAGGGGGACCTATAGTGGCATTTACCAAACGCCACTATAGGTCAAAAAAATGCTTCTTCCACAATATTCCAGCACAAAAAAATAAAAAAAAATAAATAAATAAATAACTGAATGAGTTTGAGCGGTAAAGAAAACCATGGAATATGCCTAGGATATTTTATGGCATATTCCAAAATATTTGAATATAATATATATATATATATATATATATATATATATATATATATATATATATATATATATATATATATATATTATATATTTAAATGTATATATTATTATATATTTATATAAATGAGAAATGCTATGTCCACAATATTTTCACAACAAATCATAAGTGGTTAATTGTTATTGGTTCAAATTTGAACATAACAATAAGATTATATTTTTGCCTTAACAATAATAACTAGCAGCAACCTGTCACTTAAAATTTGTTGTAAAAATGTTATGAAAATGTTGTTGACATATCATTTCTCTTTATATATATATATATATATATATATATATATTTATGTATGAGAGATGCTACGTTTACAATATTTTTACAACAAATCATAGGTGGTTAATTAATTGTTATTGGTTCAAATTTAAACCTAACACTAAGATTAATTTTTTGCCCTAATAATAACAACCAGTATCAACCTATCACTAAATTTTTTTGTAAAAATATTATGAAAATATTATGAATATATCATTTATTTATATATATATATATATATATATATATATATATACACACACACATATATAGTTATCATTTCTCTTTATATATATATATATATATATATATATATATATATATATATATATATATATATAAATTTAAAAAAACATTAAAACTCCCCACCTACCCCCACTCTCCCATATCTCTCCCTTATCTCCTCAGACTTCTTTGCTCTTTTGGTTTCTTTTGTTTTTTTCCTTTGTTTCTTTTTCTCCCTAGCTTGTCTCTCCAGGCCAAAGTCTCAGACCTCCTTTCTCTTTTCTTTTCTTTTTCTTTCCTTCTTTTTCTCCCTTGTCTCCCGTACTCCTCCATCTTTCTTCTTTTCTTTTTCTTTCACTCTTCTTTCACTTCACACCTGAATTGATTCTTTTCTATTCCTCTCCATTTCGATTTTATTTATTTTGTTTTATTTGTGGTGGTGTTAATGTTTGTGGGTTTTGGATTTGCAGATAGTGTTGCAGCTTATGGATTTTGTTCAAATTTGTAGATGGTGTTTGAAGCCATTGGTTGTATAGTTGCAGGTAAGCATTTGTTTTTTTTTTTTTTTTTTTTTTTTTAATTTATGATTGTTTTGGTCTATTTATTTTTTGATAATAGTTTTGGTCTATTCCTTGGATGTGAGCATGTTACGTTTGATTTTGAATTTTTTTAGGTGGGTTTGTGTTTTCATTTTAAATTTGCTGTGATAGTTATAGTACTGTTTGTATTTGAAGTTGCTATTTTTTTTTTTTTTTTTTTTTTTTTTTTGGATGTGAGCATGTTGCATGTGTTTGATTTTGAATTTTTTTAGGTGGGTTTGTGTTTCATTTTGAATTTGCTGGGATAGTACAGTGTTTGTATTTTGTTTTGTATCTTTTAATTTAATTAAAATTGTAATATTAATTTAATTACAATCTTAATTAAATTAAAAAAACTTTTTCACGCCAAAAAAAAATTCTTTTGATTACCAAAACTTAATTTTTGGTAATCAAATTTTTTTTGGTTTTTTTTTTTGGGCTATAGTGGCGTTTTTAGAGTCTATAGTGGCGTTTTACAAACGCCACTATTGTACCGTCACTATAGAGTAATTTAAAAAAAAAAAAAAAAAAAAAAAAGCCTATAGTGGCGTTTAACAAACGCCACTATAGGTATATCCTATAGTGGCGTTTGACAAACGCCACTATAGCCTTTTTCGAAAATAAAAAAAATTGGTCTATAGTGGCGTTTGGAAACGCCACTATAGGGTGGTCCTATAGTGGCGTTTAAAAAAAACGCCACTATAGGTCTATAATAGCGGTACAAAAGTGGCGTTTGCAAACGCCACTATAGCAAACGCCCCTATAGCCCAAATGGGCCTATAGTGGCGTTTTTAGTACCTATAGTGGCATTTCACAAACGCCACTATAGGCCCAGTTTTTTGTAGTGTCTCTTGGAGTGCAAAAGAAAAGGCCAGTCGTGGCCTAGTCCAATGCTGAAGTTGAGTATCAATGCATGGCTTGAATTGAAACAGAGCTTGTTATCTTTCCTTCTTGGTGATCCTGGCATTCCATTATTTTTTTGATGAACAAAAATGGGTAGGGGAGCAACCAATGTGGCAATCCTACCAGGGCATGACCATAATAGCACACTACCCATTGGGTCCGGGCCCTTGCTGGGATACAGGGAGACCACAGTGAGCCATAACTTCTCAGTCTCACAAGGGATACTAATGAACTTTGAGTTGCTGAGTAACTCAAGTGAGTCCATATTCATATTCGAACCTTGAACCTCACACTCAGTGCATCTTATACATCACCCAAGACTACTAGACCACTCTCTTGCGATTTTAGTTGGTTGACAATCAAAAGGATTCAAATCAACTACCACAGCCAACTACCCTTTATCTTTGCAGGTCAAAAACATTTATACATTATACATTATTCATTATTTTCTCCTCCACTTGTTAATTTGTACATACCCATCTCAATAGGCTATTTATATCTTTAATAGTTTCTATTCAATGTTTAGTCATTTGTTGGTTCAATTTTTAACTGTATAAAGCAGAGTGCTCTCTAATATGTATTTGTCAATCTACTAGTGCATTAGCATTTACTAATATTGTTTTTTGAATTCTATAGTTGATGTGTGATTTGGATGTATTCGGCATGAGTTGTCTACTTGACTTTAAGATTATGTTTTAAAATTAAATATTTACCCTTCACATTAATAAGTTGTTTTTTTTTTTTTTCAAAAAAATAAGTAGTTTAAATTTAAATATGATCTAAAATTTAGGATTTTGAAAATAATTATTTTTTACTTATTTGATCCATTATATCAATTTCTTTTTGATAAATACAGCAAAATTTCAACTTATATTTATAGCATCCATTGTACGATGATTGCTCTCTAATCAGTTTTAAGCATAAGTAGGGCCAAATATTTTATTTGACTTTAAATATTTTATCATTTAGAGCTAACAAGAATTCACTTAATTATTTATAATTATTTAAAATAATATAATTTGTGAGAAAATATTTATCCAAAAATTGGAAATCAAATGAAAATTATTATAAATGTGGTAAAGATAGTATAAGATAAAAAGCATGCATATATACGGGATCAGAATAATACGCGCCCAAACAAAGCAAGCACTTAGGCCTCACAAGGCCTCATAAAGGCACACATCAAACCTACCATTGCCATTTAACTTCAACCTCCAACAACGAATCAACCATCTCCAATTTCCAACTGTTGAAATCTCTAATGACTTTTGGATCTTGGCACCCCACTCCCACTTCTATTACTGCGTTGAATCAAGTGGATAGCCCAATACACATCACAAAAATGCTTGAAAAACAATGAGAATGATTGATTCTAATTAAATTGATCACAAAAAAATAAAAATAAATAAATAAATAAATAAAACTTTGGATATTTATCTCGGTACAAATACATACCTCAAGCAGCTGACAAGTGGTATTAGGGATTAGACACGTTTGGAAGTTCTTAAATTTGCTGCCAATGTTAATTAAATATCGCAAGGCCCGAACTGCTTCATTGTGCATGTTAAGGCAGAAACCAATCCGGGAGTTGAAAGAAATTTGAGGGTCAAAATGAAATCTTAAAGTTTAGACAGAATTGTTAATTATGGGCATCAGAGACAGTGTCATTGTAGACTTGGTAGTACCGGCAGGGGCGGCTTGATGTATTTAGGGGCCTAAGACAAAAATTGATTATCTTGTTTTAGATGTAAAATTACTACTGATTAACATGAACTGCGTAGAATTTTTTCTTTTTTTAGAAATTTTATAGACAGAAAAAATTTGACAAAATTTTTCATACTTGTTGATATGGTAGATTGATAATGGTAAGTAAAAGAGTGGTGTTAGTGGTAGGCTTAAATGAGAACTAATAAAAGTTTGCTAACTAAACTCTTATTATTATTCTTATTTTTTTTAGAAATGCAACATTCACAATATTTTTTTACAACAAATCCTAGGTTTTAAGTTGCATTTTGTTATCTATTTGAAAATATCACTATAATTATTTTTTTTGCCATCAATAACAGGCTGTAACAACCGCTACTTAGCATTAATTGTAAAAGTGTTGTGAAAAATATTGTGGATGTTGCGTTTTTCTCTATTTTTTATTTGTTTTTCATCTAGTAAAAAAATATTATTTTATTTATTGATTATAAATAATCCTATTGGTTAAAATTTGGGGGCCTTTTTTTTACTTGGGGCCTTAGGCGACCGCATCTCTTGCTCCACCATTCAGCCGGCCCTGAGTACCGGGAAGGGAAGCTGTGTCTGAAAGGCCAACTTAATTCCTGGGAAAATAAACCAAACCCTGTTGTTTAGAACAATAGCTATTCACATGGTGAAAAAAAAAATGCATACACAAATACAGCATGTAAGAGAGAGAGAGAGAGACCATTTCAGCCCAATCCAGTTTACTTTTGGCTATTCGGTCATGTTAAAGATATATTAGCCCATTAATATAAGCTTAAGCTTAATTCTACTTTGTGTGCAAGTCAAGTCCCTTACTTGTACTTGAAGTTTATTAGTCTAAGATTTAGTCTACTATATATACACATGTTATGGTTCATTATAACATAGGATTTGTATTACACTTTAATATATTATTAATATAGCTCTTTAGAGTTTCCTCAGTGGATGTAGGCCGTTAGATTAAACCATGTAACCCTCATATGTTATTGTGTTCTATATTTTATACTTTCGCTTCTGCATTCATACTAGTATATTCAATATGATGTATCAATTCTAATATTTAACAGGTCCAATTCAGTCTATTAAATCCACTTCGGTGCAGTTCACTCCATTTGGTCTAATTCAGTCCATTTAGTCCACTTCAGTTACTTAAGTCCAATTCAATCTATTGAGTCCAGTAATTAAAAAATCTATCCGGCAGAGAAAAGTGGTTTACTTGATTTTCAAGAAATATGCCTAACTCCATGCGTAAAGAACAAATCTATTTATCAAATATAATGGTGATCCTCATGACACTTGCCTGTACACTTGCAACACGATGGTTTAGGCGGAGTCTTGTTAAGCTGCCCAAGCCCTTTGATAAGCTCACTGGTTTCAGTGCCTTCTGGTATTGACATCACCTATTTGTCATTGTCTATATCTTGCACATCCTCCATGGTCAATTCGTCTATCTTGTGCACAAGTGTTTCGTCAAGATGCTCGGGCTGTGGCCCTTAACAAATGACATGTTTCACATTTTGCAAGTTACTACATTTTCTTGATGAACACAATATACATTCTCGGCCTACTATTGAAGATAATTTGAAGTGAGTTGGTGAGTTGGCCTCAACCCACTTGAATTAGAGTCCATCCTTATATCTTACAAAAAGCCCATTAGCATGTAAAGCCTCCATTACCTATAAAATATAGATAATTCATAATTAGTCACAAAATAACATGAAACTAAGACTAAACTATGCGAATTTTGGGAATACTTTAATAAATATATTTCATGCATATAACATATCAATTGTAAGGATCTCAAACGTGGGTTACTTTTAAAGAAAGTGAAAATCACCTCCATTTTGACAATCACACATTAAATCGATATTTGAATTGATTATGCATTGTGTGGAATAACTAATTTTTAATTTGAGAGATGCAAAAATTAATCACACCCAAACACCACCCATTCCCCCATTCCCACTTTCTCTCTCTCATCTCACTTCCATCTCTCTCTCTCTCTCTCTCTCTCTAGACCTTAATTCAATTCATACCGCAAATCTAGGAAAATTTCTCAACAGGTTTGGAAATTTTGATTTTCTTTTTCTTTTTTTTTTTTGATTCGTTGTTTGAGTTTATTTGAGCTGTTTTTTTTTTTTTTTTTTGGTTCTGTTTCTAGGGTTTGTTTTGTGATTCTGATCTAGAATCTGAGGGGAACTTGAATTTTGGTTTTCTTTTGACAAATATTGCTTTATTCTCTGTTTGGTTGCTGAGATAATGAAATGAAATCACTGAATCTTATGTATTTTCTTGCATTTTTCCCAGCGATTAAAGTCAAGCTGAAACATTTGCTTTTAAAATTTTTTTAAAAAAATAATAATAATTTTGACCTTTAGTTCAATTGGACTATTAATTTTTCTGTATTTGGTTTTTGTGATTTGCAGTAGAAGCTTGAGTTCAAAATTTTCTTGAAGAATTGGGGATTGAAGGAGCAAAATCAAGATGTCGTGGACGTCCTCTTTTGTGTATTACAAGATGAACTGTGTTCGCTTGGTTGTGTTCTTTCATGTTATACAGTAATTCCATTTCGTTTTGGTGAGTTTCTATCTCTACGTTGTGTTTATTATGGGGTAATTGTTGTTAGTTGCTTTGAATTGATTTTGTTATTATTATCTGAATAACGTAATGGAAGAAAAAAAGTTTAATTTTATGCAATTATGTTTGGTGTGTAAATAACGTGCAATGATTTTTGTTATGTAGTGATTTTTATTTTTATTTTTTTTTTTGAGAAACATGTGATGATTTTTATTGAGAATATGTGATTTTTATTTTATAACTAGTTATAAGCCCGTGTGTTGCACGGTTTTATGAAAAAACTTATAAAATAAATGTATAAATAATTATATATTTTAATAGATTCAATAAAGATAAAAGAAAAAATTATCAAGTGTAAATAATTATCTCACTAAAATAAGGGGTAAGATTTCTTTCTAAAACTAAATTAAATTGATAATTCCAAATTGAATTTTAAATTGATAATTATTAAAAAAAAAAAAACATTCTAAACAATTGATAATTCTAAAATTAATATAATCTTGATAATATTATGAATTAAAATTAAAGTTGATAATTCAAGAATACACGTGTAGAACATCTTGATAATTTTATGTAACATAAAAATCAACTAAGAAAATTGTTAAAATTAATCTATTAATTCTAACCATATTTAATCATTAATTCTAAGACCCTAACCCTAAGCATATAAATTAGATCAAAGCTAAGAAAATTAGTTTAAATAAAAGGCAACCAATACACAAAACCTAATCAATTTAATAAAAATAAAATACAAAAACAAAGAAGGAGCCTTTAGAAACTTGACAATGTTTTCGAATGTTTTGAATTCATTGATTAAAATCACAAGAAGACAAAAAACCAATAATAACACTAAAGAAAATAAACAAAATGAAAATAATAATAATAAAAGAAGAAATAATGCATACCTGTATTGTCATGGGATTTAGGCATTTACATATTGAAATAAGCTTCACTCCAAAAATGATATATATAGGGTTATATATATTGGTAGAGGTCCATTTGAAATATATTTCATTTAAATCTTATTGAAATTAAAGATATCTAATCAATGTGTTTGTTTTTATCCCATAAAAATTGGAATTAAAGAAAGGTCATATGAATAGAATGAAAAAAAAAAAAAAAGAGTTGATTCAACATAACGTAACATATAAAAAATTAAAAATTAAAAAAAAAAAAAAAAAAAGAGAAAAAGAGAACATGGTTGATAGCTATAAGGAATTTTGATATATATATATATATATTAAATGTCATCAACGTAGAAATTATCAAATTAATGGAGATATATACTATTTTTTGGAATAGATAGAGATTATCAAATTATTGGAGATATAAACTATTTCTTGGGATAGATTTATATTAATCACCTCTGGAAGAATTTGGATTGTGTTTATCCCTTAATAATCAAGTTTTGTAGCTTGATATTCTGATTAAATAATATTAATTTAATAATATTAAAATTTTGAAAATTTAGATGATAAATATTATCTAAATTAAATTTTTGTATGTTAAATATTATCCCCTAATTTGAGAAATTATCCCTTAATTTGAGAAATATATCCTAAAAAATAAAAAAAATAATGTTAATTAGATGATAAATATTATCTAAATTAAATTTTTGTATGTTAAATATTATCCATTAATTTAAGAAATATATCATAACAAATAAAAAAATAATGTTAATCTAATTTTATTTAGTGATAAGAATGAATTAGAGTCGTGGTAGTATACTATTCCTTTTTAGTTCTTTAAAAATCTAAAAATTTAATAAAATTTCTGTAATTTGGTGAAGCCACGTGGCGCAACCACAGCCTCTAAGCCCAACTTTTATTATATATAATATGATTTTATAGTTCATTAATATTAGATTTTTAATATTTTACACTCATTAACTCACTTGACCCAAATATTAAAAAATTTAAGTAGACACATTGCACAAGCTTAAAGTGGATAATTATAGTGTAGTTTCTACATAAATTTAGACATATAGCACAAAATTGGATTATAATTTCAAATTCTAATTTAATTTTCTCTAAGTTTTACCTATTAATATATATAGATATATAGATATATATAAATGACTTATAAATTTGAATTTTTTTTAGACATATGATTATGATTTTATGGTTTATTATATTAGACTCCTTACATAAATTTAGACATATAGCACAAAATTGGATTATAATTTCAAATTCTAATTCAATTTTCTCTAAGTTTTACCTATTAATATATATAGATATATAGATATATATAAATGACTTATAAATTTGAATTTTTTTTAGACATATGATTATGATTTTATGGTTTATTATATTAGACTCCTTACATAAATTTAGACATATAGCACAAAATTGGATTATAATTTCAAATTCTAATTCAATTTTCTCTAAGTTTTACCTATTAATATATATAGATATATAGATATATATATAAATGACTTATAAATTTGAATTTTTTTTAGACATATGATTATGTTTTTATGGTTTATTATATTAGACTCCTCGTTTTCTACACTAAAATAACTAATTTGGTACAAAAATTTAAAAATTTAGATTAGATAGAACACGTGGCACAAAATTAAACTCTAATTAAAATTTAATTTTTACACTAAATTAACTCACTTGGCACAAAATTTTAAAATTTAGATTAGATAAGACATATAGCACAAAATTAGACTCTAATTGAATTCCAAATTGAAATTTGATTGGATTTTCCCTCTATTTTACCTATTATTATATATATAGATATATTGATTTGAGGCTCCTATTTCCAAGGAAAAACTCATAGTGAGTTGGAGAAATTATAAGGTCCTCATAGTGGAAAACTGACGTGGTCTACCATTCTACTAAAAGACTCCTACATGTTTAAAATTGCTAAGTCAGAAATTTTTTTAAAACATAAACTGATTACTGACTCAGTAATTTTAAACAAGTGTAAATCTTTTAATGGAATGGTGTGTTGGGGACATATTTTTATGTAATTGGCATATCCTTTGACAAAACATACTTTACTTGTATTTAGGTAAATCTAGGTAGGTTCAAGATGATCATTACAAGTGGTTAAATTGAAGACATAAGACTACTCAAGAACTGTTCAAGAAAAGTGCAATCTGCAGGTCTCGATACCTGCTCGATAGAGTCTCGATCTGTCGAGATTCATTAAAGCTCGATAGATTCCTTGATCGATCGAGCTTACGGATTTTCAGATTATAGCCAGCAACGTTTTTACTCTAAAAGGCTATTTGTTTATGGGTTTGTATAATCCTTATTAGACTAGGAAAGCCCAAGGTTGGTGTAAACCTATTTGGAATAGGAGAGCCCATTAAGCTCTTATTTAAAGGAGGTGGTAAAAGAAAAACTTAACCCTAGAGAGCTTCGTAAGGTTTTCTTTTTGAAACTCTAGCCTCCTCCTACAGAAGAAAGAGTTCTTGCTGCGTTTCTTGTACACCTTTGGGTTCTGTAACCAAGCAAAGTCTCTTGCATCAACATTGAAGATCTTATTGGTGTTTCTATGTGAAGCTACTGCAAATCAACTACAACAATCAAGGGGTTGCTGTGGAGTTAGTCACGTAATGGGATTCGTGCAAAGGAGTAAGCCGCGTACTGGGATCCGCACATCAAATTGGTTAGTCACGTACTTGGGAGCCGTGCATCAAAAGGGGAAACTATCACTACAGAACAAGTCCAATTGGGTATTGGGGTAAGGGTTCAACTGTAGGTTGGTAAGGTACTTAGGATTCCTTTACTTGTAACCGCTTGTTGTGATAATAGTGGAGTTTCAGGAGTGGTGACCTGAAAATCAGCCGATGAGGTTTTTGCCGTTAGGTTTTCCCCATTCATAAACAAATCACCGTGTCATTTAATTTCTGCTGCATATTTGGTTATTTGGTGATTTATTTGTGCTGCCACGCAATTGCATGTAATTGAACCTAATTAATTCACTTGGCTAATTAATTGGTTAATTCATCACAATGGGTCAATTCGGTTTTGGCCTATCATGGTGGACAAGTAACGTGGTTCACCATGAGAGAGAGAAAGAGAGAGAAAAAGTCTAAATAAGTTGAATCCATAAGACTACGGAGGAATGTAATACTAAATTACAAAGACAATGTAAAGTTGTTATTTACAACTATGTTTTTTGTTGGCTTTTATTCCGTACCAAATTTGATTGTAATTGTATTCAATCGTTTATACCATGTATTTATTGCAGGATTTGTTTGTAAGGGTTGTGTGATAGAGAGAGAGTGTGAAGACTCAAGCTAATTGAAGACTAAAGTGTTTTCGCAGGTAGCTCACGACTAAGCATCCCGCGAAGTGACCCATGTGCCTTGCATGTGCTGGAATGCGAAGAGTCAGGCCAGGATGGAGACAGCTGTGTCTCACAAGTACCTCGCGGGTAAGGCCTTCCCGCGAGACATTCTGTTCTGCCAGCCTGTCCATTTTGATACACACTTTCTATGCCTACACTATTTATACCCTCATTACCCACAAATGTTAAGGAGTGCTTCTGAGAGAAAACCCTAGCCAAACACCTTGAGAATTAGAGATTGTCATACCCACAATTCCCTACACATTTTGCTTGTAGTATTTTCTCAACTCCTACCCCTCCATTTCCATACCATTGAGAGGTTGATAGCCCAAATACTTACCACACTCTTTCAAAGTGTCAAGTGATGTTTTGGTGCTACTGGGAAGCATTGGAAGAAGCCAAGGATGGCAGATGCAACATGGAGCTTGTTGCGGGATCCGAAGAACTAGACAAGACACGGTTCCGAGAAACCTTGTTGGAGTAGGAGCTTGGAGGGCTTAGGTACATCGGGTAGATTAGGCTTGGAGGGTCTCTTGCTAACCCATGTATCCCAACTGATTGTCTAGTGGATCAATTACCGCTTGGAGGGCGGCGGAGAGGTTTTTCTCCGAGTTCTTCGGTTTCTTTTTCGATAACACATCAGCGTGTTATCTTGTGTTTGCATCCTTCTTCCCTACTCTTTTACATTCCATTTTACTACTGTGTTACTTAGATTATGTATTAGAGTAGCTTGTTTGTTTATCTGCTCGCATTTACACTATTTCGTACTTAGTATTAAGTTAATGTAAAATCTATCGAGCCATAATTTTGATTTGGGGGTCTAAACAGCTCTTGTGTTTTCAACTCATTTTTGAGCATTCAGACAATATAGTTTATCTAAGTTGGCAGTTAATTATTGAAAAAAATATAATTTTGGTGGGCAAATGGGACTTTAAACCATGTGTAAAAATTACTTTACTCCTTATGAACTGAGAGATGATAGGGGCACTACCTATTTTACTACGAGTACTTCATAAACTATTTTTCGGCTAGAATTGGGCCCACTTCAAAAGCTTCAATTCATGTGTCAAAGCCGAGAAGAACAGCCCACTATTGAAGCCCAGGTGTGCAACTAATTACAACTGGGCTAGTTCCTTTTAGAGTTTAAGCCGAACTGGACAACAACTGGACTAGTCAGCTATCACAACTAAATGCTCAAAATCAAGACTTGAAGCTTGAATCTCTTCTCCCTCCATCTAATACTACTGACATGGACAAGACCCTTGTCAACCATGAAAAGAAGCAAATCTCTCTCTCTCTCTCTCTCTCTCTCTCTTCAAAATTCAGTCAAAGGTAAGGAGTCATAACCAGAGTTGCCAGCTTATGCATTTTTTCAGTTGCTCATATGTGGCATCAAAATAGCGTTGTAAGAGCACTCACAGCGGTGTTATATAGGTATAATGGTATTTTTTAACTCTCAATAAAAAAAAAAACCATGATGCAGCAGTGGAGCTAAATCTAAAAGATTTAACTCCTCAGCTAAAGTGCACATCCATTTTTAGATGGGCACTGTAGCTCAAAGGTAAAAAAAAAAAAAAAAAATTATTACACTTCTCTCTCTTCTCTCATTAAATAAACATTTCCTATTCTCTCTCTCTCTCTCTCCGGCTTCTCTTCTTTCTTCTTTCTTCCTCAATTTTTATTTTCTCTATAACTCGCCAGCCAGCTCCCTCATTGCCGATCTGTTTTGCCGACCCACCCCAAGCCCCATCACCAATCTCCCCAAGCCCCATCACCTAGTCCGTGCCTCTCTCTCTCTCAGTCACTCTCACCTCTCTCTCTCAACGTCTCCGACCCATGCCTCCGCCGGCCTCAACGTCAACGGCTCAAGCCGACCCAAGCCCCAAGCCACCGATCCACGCCTCCGACCCACGCCTCCACCTAGTCCTCCATCCCAACGCTCACCCAACACCGACACTGTCCTCCCTAAGCCGCAAGCCACCGCTGCTGCCCATCTCTCTATTCTCTTTGCTGTGATTGAGGTTTTTTTTTTTTTTTTTTTTTTTTTTTTTTTAATGTATTTTCATATGGGTTTGGTGGCTGTGGTGGTGGTGGTTGATTTTGGCTATGGTAGTGGTGGTGGATGATTTTGACAATGGGTTTGTTGATTTTGGTTATGGTGGTGGTGGTTGATTTTGGTTATGGTGGTGGTGGATGATTTTGGCTTTGGCAGTGGGTTTTGTGTATTTTGGCTATGAGTTTTGTGGTTTATGGTTATGGTTGTGGTTGTGGCAGTGGCAGTGGGTTGTGGTTGTGGTTGTTATGGCTGGTGGTTTGTGGTGACTAGTGGTGATGGGGTTGTGATTGTGGTTGTGGTTTTTTTATTTTTATTTTTATTTTTTTCTATGTTGTGTTGTGGTTGCCAAAGTAAAGTGGTGGTTGTGGCTGGTGGTGGTTGTGGGTGTGGTTGTGGTTATGGCTGTGGCTGATGGTAGAGGTGGTTGTGGTTGATGCTGTAGATGTTTTTTTGGTAGTGGGATATATTATTTTATTATAGGAGATATATTATTTTATTGTAATATTTATACTATTTTATTGCGTTGAAAGCTAAAATAGATCCACTACTGCAGCATGTGTGTAGGTAAAATAAATAAAGTAACTTCTGGTGAAGCTAAAAAGCTAAATTTTTAGCTCTACTGCTGTGAATGCTCTAAATGATTCATGAACCAAGCATATGAATCACAAAACGGGAAATTCAAGGAAACATGGTTTAAAGGGCATGAAAAGCTGCCTAGCAAAGATCCAACTCAAAATTTTGCCCCCAAAATTCTCACTTTGGTATTTTCATAAATTGTTTTTCACTCAATCTATTATGGTCTGAGTTTACCAAAGATTTAACGATTTTTTATTTGTACCAATCCCTGCTCATTTGATAATGATTTGATCAAGATTAAATTATTGTTGAGGTAAAAATTTTCGGGCCCTAATTTCATTAGCCCACTCACAAAAATATATACCCACACAAGCTCATAAATTATTTTGAGCCCACATAAATGTTCCCTACATATTACCCAAGGGCTCCCATAAATACCCCTTATATAAGCCCCATAAATTGTCTTGGACCCTCTCACAAAAATTACCTATTATATCCCACATATTATCCAAAAAATACTCACCATGTTGCTACCAAAATTGGGCCACAAAATTATGCTATCTCCACAACAAAGCCCAAAATCATTTAACTTCTGGGCAAAATCCAAAAAGGCCCAAACCCTCTCTAAAGCCCATCACGATACGGCACTCTGAAGCCTGCTGCTATATGGCAATATTTTTACAAAGCCCAAATACTAATTTGGCACCTATTCTATAAAGCCCAAATGCTAATTTGGCAATATTTCATAAAGCCCAAATGCTATTTTGACATATATTTACAAAACTCAAATATTATTTTGACACTAGTTTTACATGTACTAAATCCCTCACTCATGGGGAATATAATTACTCATCCCTCAAGAAAATACCTCTCTTACAAGATTTATAAAAGCCCATGTATATTACCCATGGCAAAACTACTCATTTTTGTAGGGGTAATCAAGCTCAAAGAAGCTCAATTACAAGGCCCAGCCGACCCAGCTCAGCTCACATACAAATCCCAGTAGCTGGGGCTTACGTGAGCTGACCAGCTTAATTTCAGCACAACTCAACAGCTGGAGCCCATTGCCATCAAGTCCCAACTTATCCAATCATATCAGAAGAGGACACGTGTCCATCAGGTGTTAAACCCTTCCTTCACAAGCTAAAATCCCATCATTTCTCATGTGACATAAAACTAGAGTGATGTGACAGAAAGCTGGGAAAGCTTCAGCTAGCTGTCCCTTCTTTCTTCTACAACTCATTCAGTCAAGAATCAAGAGTAGCCATGACCAGGCCATTAAAGCTCCTGAAACAACTTGAAATCAATTTATTTTCATACTAAAAACGTGTATTCTTTGGTTCATAGATCAAGCACATGAACCTCAAAAGGGGAAACTTAGGGAAATGTGGTTTGGAGGGCACTAAAGGGATCCCAGCAGAGTTTCCAGCAAGGGCTCCAAGATTGACACCTGGCTTGGGGTGATACAATTTGCCCTAGGAAACTCTGATTCTAGCAGCAGCATAACCAAGATCATTAGCCTAATGCATGCTCTAATCTCATTAGCCAAGGCCAATCAGCATTCAATGCTAAGTCAGAATCCCAGCTGTTATTACCCAAAACAGCAAGAACCTTCTAAAAGTTGAGCTTACCACTCTTAGCTAAAATCCCAGGAATGATTCTCTAAGAATTTTCTGAAAATTAAGAAAGATTTAGCAGTGATTATTTGCTAATTACCCCCTCAAACTTAGCTATAAGAAAAACCCTCTATTAACACTTAAAGGGGGGACCAAGATACACTAGAAGAGACACTAATAGAAAAAGGTTCTTCTTGAGCCTCTTTGTTTTATCCCTCCCCAAGCTCTAGCAAAATTCTAAGTCACTAAGTTCTTAGTTTCAAGCTTAGAAACTAAGTTCTCCAACTCCTAGCTCACAAACACTCCTTAAAGTTCTACTCATAAACACTTATCTACTCCCAACCAAAAACTCCAGCAGTTTTACTATACTCTCTCACTCATTACTCATGCTACTCATAAAATGACTCCCCCTACTCACTGCATATACTATATCCACGAGCATGCCTTGGCACCATAATAATCTTGCTGCGCTAGTTGGGATCTCTCTCTCTCCCTTCATCTCATACTAAGTTTTTCTCATTATTTGTTATAATGGAACCCCTAACATTCATTTACTCATTTACTATTGAAGGTTATGATGTAACTATCACTATAGAATTTTTCCCTCATATTATTGTGTTAAAAGACTCTTCTTCGGAGTCAACGGATGAAGAGTTTGAAAATATGGATACTTCCCTTGACTTGTGAAATAGTTAATAGCTGGAGGTTTATTCTGTCCTGTTATACTTTACCATTGGGATATTTTACTGCTGGGCTAGTTTACTGCAGAAAATTTTTTACTATTGGGCTATTTCTTGCAATATGCTTTTTAACCGTGCTGACATGTCTACTGTAGGGATTGTTTATGGGCCATCCTTGTCGGTCCCAATCTAGGCCCAAGGCACAAAATATAGTGAATTCTTTGGATCTTCACTGATAGCCTTTGGGCCGTGCATCAAGCCCATTGTCGAGTTTCAGTTTAGACCCCCAACCTAACACAAATCTCATTTGTCGAAGGGAAAACTTTTTCGCCCCCGATAATCATAATCAAGTTCATAACACTTTTTTCCCTAAAATTAATTAAGTGTTGGGCACTTAAAAAAAAAAAAAAAATTCTACAATATATTGCTTGGCTTAAGTCCAATTTGGACCAGTGAGCAGTCATTTTTTTAAGGGAATTCATTTATTTTTGACATGAGCTCGAATTTATGCCAATCAAATAATGGGATTTCTGGTCAAACTTTGGTTGATCGTGGACAAACTTGGGAGAACTGTTTCAGAGGATGTATTTTGGAGTGATATGATAGAATTTGGTGGTTGGATGAAGTTTTAAACTCGTTTGACTATCAACAAACTTGGTCGAAGTTTGGGAAATGAAGGATTTTTTTTTTTTTTTTTTTTTTGGTTATTTTGATTCTTGATGCACAAATTTGATTAATCCAACATTCGATTGGGATAAATTAAGTTATATCTTGACATTGCTCTGATCCCAAGGTGAAAGGGAAATTTTTTGGAATTTTTGAACTTAAATTTGAGATTTTTATTTATTTATTTTTCATGCAAACCAAGGGCAAACATAACATATTATCAATAGTGACTTCTCTCTTAACTTGTTTGGAATTTTCATGTTTCATGACTAGCAAATTGAAGCCTATCATAAGAGCTTTCCAATAACATTTCATTTGCGCCGATATGATGTTGTTTGATCACGATCAAATCGTGATCAAACTTTATGAAACTTTTCTTGAAAGTGGCAAAGTGTTTGGTAATTTTTTTTGTTTTGTTTCAACTTTTGCGATATCTTGCTTGTTTTAATTCCAATATGGGCCTATGGGTACTCATTTTAGAGTGAATTTGATTGTCTTTCATGGGAGCTCAAATTTGTTTTGATCAAATGGTTGGAGTTTTTCCAACTCTAGATCAAAATTGGTCAAAGGGGATACTTTTGAGATTTTAGCTATTACTTTGCAAAATTGGTTAATCCACCATCCAATTAGGTCAAAATGACGCAATTCTTGTAATGCACTTAGCCTTAAAATAAAATTGTAATTGTTGAGATTTTCTTGACTCAATTTCGAATTGTGAATTTTCACAAAAAGTAAGGACAAACATAATTCAATGTGGATAACAACTATGCAAGTTGTCTTTTTGAACACATTCCTTTTATTCACAATACCATACTTTTTTTAGAAGAATTTACAATACCATATTTAGTAACGTAGATAATAAATGTGGGTAATAAGCAGTGAATGATGCTATTCATGATATATTCATGTATAGAAGAAGCTATTCAAATTCAATGGTCTGGTCAACATTTCAATAAGAATAATGCAAGAATTAAGTAGTGAATATCATCTTATCCAAAATTTAAAAAAGAAAAAGTAATGAATATTAATTTGAAACGAATTTAACATATAAAAATACAAAATGATGTTAGAAAGTATAGACATTTTATTTGGAGTGTTGTACCATGTTGGACTTAGGACATGTCTGGGACACTTCTATAGGCATGTCCCAACCATGTCCTTTTTTTTTTTTTTTTTGAAAAATTGAGGGACATGGCCGGGACACTTATCTTTTATTTCATTTTAGTTTCAATTTTAAATGTTTATCTAGTTGTCCTTTAGGAGAAATTATACTTTACCCCTAAACTATACACTCTTTTACACTTACCTCAATAAACTATGAAAATGAACTCTTATCTCCCCCAAACTATTACCCACATAATACTAGCCCCCTAAATAATTGCCTGTGTAACACTTTGCACCTCATCCTATAGATAATAGTTCAGGGAAGTAAGTGTGCATTCTCATAATTTGTTAGAAATAAGTGTAAAAATGGTATAGTTTAAAGGAGTAAAATATATATTCTCATAGTTTAGAGGGTAAGTGTAAAAGAGTATGAACTATGAGAGTTGATAAGGGCACTACCAAAATTATTACAAGTACTTTAGAAACTGATGTGTAGGACTGAGCAAAGGACCCGTCCCACCCGAAAACCCGACCGACCCGATAGGTTTTGGGCGGGTCTGAGAATATTCGGTTCGGGTTTTGGGTGTTAATTTCGGGTTATTTTTTATGTCGGGTCGGTGTTGAGTCGGCGTCGGGTCATATAAATATGTTACTTCTGAACCCTTTTCTTTTTTTTTTGGTCTCTCTCCGCCTTCTTCAGCTACTCTCCCAAGTCTCAATCTCACCAAACATCACAGTCGACTCTTTGTTGTTCTATCTCTACGTGTGTAAGTCATCTTTCTCTTTGTTAATTTAGTTGGGTTTTTAATACTTTTAGATTTTGGGTTTTATTCTATGTGAATATCCTGTTTGTGTTTGATTTTCTTGCATTTTGTGATGTGGGTTTGGCTTGAATCGTACTCATAGGCAGCAAAACTAGTTTTTTTAAGGACCCATTTCGATTTTTTTCAGGTTTTTAACCAAAAAGTTGTGCTCCTCTACCCTTTTAACCAATGAAACCACTCAAAAATTGCTCAACCAAGGTTTGCTTTCTTTTTCAATTCTTTTGGGTTCTTGGGTTTGTTTTGGTTAGTGGGCTTTTGTTTGTTTTACTGATTATGGGCTTGGAGGGTTGTGGTTTGTGGGTGTTAATTTTTGTTCACATTGCTTTGTTTTTAGTTGGTTCTTTGGTTTCTAGGTTTGTTTCGGTTAATGGGTTTTTGTTGTTTTACTTATTCTAGGATTGAAAGTTGTGGTTCAATTATTATGTGTTAATTATGATTCACATTGCTTCGTTTTTATTTGCTTCATAGGTTTCTGGGTTTGCTTTGGTTAATGGGTTTTTGTTGTTTTACTGATTTGGGCTTCGAGGTAGTGGTTTAATTATTATGTGTTAATTATGGTTCACATTGCTCTGTTTTTATCTGTTTTCCAATTTCTTCATCGGGTCCGGGTAAAGACAAGGGTCTTGATTAGATATTTGGGCTTACTTTGGTTAAAAGGGTTTTTCTTGGTTCACACTGGTTTTTAACTTTTCTATAGACTATTGTGTTTATTTTCTTTGGTTTAGTGTTCTTTGTTGTGTGCTTGATGTTATGTGCTGACATTGGTTTGTTGTTTTTGTTGAGGTTTTGTTCATGGGAACTACTACACTAAGGTCAATTTGCTATGTTTTTAATTGTCTATAGACTATTGTGTTTATTTTCTTTGGTTTAGTGTTCTTTGTTGTGTATTTGATGTTATGTGCTGACATTGGTTTGTTACTAGTTGCATTTTGTACACTTAACTTTAAATATAATGCAGTTCATGTATTTGTTTAGACACATTTTATTAGAGTTGTTTGGTTGGTGGCATTAAATCATTTGGGAGCACAAGTTGAACAAGCCATATGCCCTTTTTTCTTGTATTTTCAGTTCTTTTTCTGCCCCCACTCTATACTTGTGGTTCAAAATTTTTCTCATTTAGTATACCTTTGGTGTATACATGAAATAATTGTTCCTCTGTGTTTGAGGGAGTTATATTAGCAAGAAAAGCACTTGATGGATTTTTCTTATTTAGTTTTAATTATGTGGTAGCTATTCTGCTTGTGATCTTTGGATATTAGTTGAAATTAATTTTTTTAATTCAATTATTAGTTTTGTTCTGAGAGAATCCCATTAAACATTGTATGCTTTGAAATTGCAGACTACCTTTGCTTGTGGAATGTGTCTAACAAACTACCCTGGTCCATTTGTTTTCTTTAACAATGCAAGGTATAGTTTCAATGTGGTTTTGCATTGGAAACTATGTTTTAAGTTTGGAAGTATATGCATGCTATTTGGATGTTTAAGATGCTTCTATTCAATTTTTTATTTTTTTGGTATTGGATGTCTAAGTTGAGAAAGTATTTCAAGACAATACATTCATAGCTAAGGATTCAATACCTTTTTGTCTTGTTCACTCTTTTATTTATAGGCAGCATTTACCTCATCCATTAAAGGTTGATAGTTACTATCATGTTAATTATCATGTCTTTTTATGCATGTTAGAGAAACCTCTACATATAATGTTTCTGTGAACTAATTCTTAGTTCCAAAATGTGATTCCAGAAGCATTTTTAAGTTGGATATACTTGGCTAAGAGATTCTAGGCATTGCATTCCCTGCTGCCCTTGCTGTAGCTGCTGATCCCATTGCTTCTCTAATTGACTCAGTATTCATTGGTCATATTGATATGTTTCATGTAAAATATTCTATCTATTTTTAGAGTATATAGCTTCTTTATTGTTTTTTTTTTTTTTCATTATTATATCTGCATGGCGATAAACAGAACATACCAGTAAAGTTGTACAACACTTGACAACTTTAGTCTCATTTTTTAGTAGTTTCTTTAATAGTTTTGTGAATGCATTGTTTAATGATTGATTTGTTTTATGTGGTACTAGGTTATGGATTCAATGGAGCCTACACAACCTGATGTTGCCACTGCAAGACCAACTATGAGATTGGGTGTCATTTGCTACTTGCTGCTATTGTTACTGATTAAAGCTTTTATCATTTCTGTTTTCTTCAATCTTTTTCTTTGATATGTTTAATACACTCTTATGCAGGGTTAGACATGAGTGCATTCTCATTATCAGCCCATGCTACTATTATGTCTCCTGGTGCAACCATGGACTTCTTTCCTGTGGAACATGTCACTCTTTTTCTTTTTGTGGTCGTTTCCTTCATGGTATACAATCACTCAACCAAATGTAGCAGATGGCTTATTATGTCAGATTTATGCCGGTACATACTTTTCATATTTGCTTCTATTTAACTTCATATGTATACTTTTCATATTTATGCATGTGCTTCACATTTTAACAGATTGTTTATCTAATTTTAAAGAATTTGCTTCCCTTTTTAGATTTGTTTAAACAAAATCATAAATGTGTAGAAAACTTGCAAGCATCCGTATTGTTTGTCATGGACTCTCTTCTACACTTGTCTTTTGTCCTTCACACACTTGTTTAACAAATTGTCTTTTGTCCTTTACACACTTGTACAAGATTGAAGGTGCAATTTTTCAGTCTTTATTATACTATTTATGAGAGGAATGTTATTTATTCAATGAGTATATATATAAGCTACTTGGGCTACTTGGATGAGTGTGTGTAATGTGTTCTTCATGTTGTGACAACTGGTATCAAAATCATCCTAGTAATGTCATTTTCATGGGAATCATTATTTTGCATTGCATCTTTGTCATGTGTACATAGGCTCTTTGAATTTTGGTTAGGAATGATATGGTACTTTGTTGAATGCTTGACTTTGCATAAGAGCCGTAACTTTTTTCAAACATAAAATTTAAGGGAGAACTTAGCTTTTTCTTTGTTTGGTGTTGCAGTTTTGAAGGTAAAAGAGGTTAGGTCCTAAGCAGAAGGTTGTGACGTGTTGATTTTTGTTTTTTGGAGAAGGGCAAAGGGTGATTCTTGCCTGATTTGCTAGACTATTATAAAGAAATCTTATTAAATAAATCTGCTAATGCAAAAACTTATATACTTTGTAATGATTTGGGTTTTTATTGCTATGGATGGAGCCATAACTTATATACTTTGTAATGATTTTCTTAACAATATTGGATGATTTGGGTTGATGAATTCAAGTTGTTTTATTATTGATTTTTTTGACAATATTGGATAATTGTCAACTTATATACTTTGGTACTCTCTCTCTGGTACACCAACAAAGATCAGCTCAATTTTTCATGGACCCAGTTGATAAATTTGTGTTTTTTTTGCATGATAATGGCTGATCAGATGGTTGAAATTTGAATCTTTCTTATTGGGTTATTGTAAATGGTCTCTGCATTATTTGATTTGTGGAGGCTAAAAGGCCAATATTGTTAAAAAAAAGTCCAACCCAAGACCCAACCTGAGACCCGAAAAACCGACCCGATTATAGACCCAATTTTTCGGGTAGGGTCGGGTCGGGTTTCAGGCAGCTAAACCCGATTTCTATTAGGTCGGGTTTTGGATTAGCTATTTCACAGATTAAAGAAAGTATCCACATTTTCAAACTCATCATCTATTGGCTCTGGAGAAGAGTCTTCTAACACAATAATATGAGGGAAAACTTCTATAGTGACAGTTACATCATAACCTTCAATAGTAAATGAGTAAATGAATATTATGGGCTCCATTATAACAAATAATGAGGAAAACTTAGTGTGAGATGAAGGGAGAGAGAGATTCCAGCTAGCGCAGCAAGATCATTATGGTGCCAAGGTATGCTTATGGACATGGTATGAGTAGTGAGTAATGAGGGTCATTTTGAGTAGCATGAGTAGTGAGTGAAAGTGTATAGTAAAGCTGCTGGAGCTTTCTGCTTGGAATATATAAGTGTTTATGAGTAGAGTTAGGAGCTGGAGAACTTAGTTTCTAAGCTTGAAGCTAAGAATTCAGTGACTCAGAACTTTGCTAAAGCTTGGGGAAGGCTTAGACAGAGAAGTTAAGGAAGAACTTTTTCTATTAGTGTATCTCTTAATGTGTATTGGTCCCCCTTGAAGGATTAGTGGAGAGTTCCCTTTATAGTTGAGTTTGAAGGGATAATTAGCAAATAATCTCTGCTAAATCTTCCTCAATCTTCAGAAAATCCTTAGAGAATCATTCCTAGGATTTTGGCCAAGAGTAATAAGCTCAGTTTTTAGAATGTTCTTGCTGTTTTGGGTAATAAAAGTTGGGATTTTGCCCTAGCATTAAATGCTGATTGGCCTTAGATGATGGGATTAAAGCATGTATTAGGCTAATGATCTTGGTTTTGCTGCTGCTAGAATCAAAGTTCCTTAGGGCAGATTGTATCACCCCAAGCTAGGCGTCAATCTTGGAGCCCTATGCTGGGAACTCTGCTGGGATCCCTTTAGTGCTCTCCAAACCACATTTCCCTAAGTTTTCCCATTTAGGTTCATGTGTTTGGTCCATGAACCAAAAAGTACACATTTTTAGCATAATAATGAACTGATTTTAAGTTGTTCCAGAAGCTTTCATGGCCTGGTTATGGTTGCCCTTGGTCCTTGACCAAATGGGTTGGAGAAGGAAGGAGATACAGCTGGCTGAAGCTTCCTAACTTTTTGTCATGTCACCTCAGCTTTATGTTACATGAGAAATGATGAAAATGAACTTGGCAAGGAAGGGTTTAACCCCTACTGGACACGTGTCCCTCTTCTGATCTAATTGGACAAGCTGGAGCTGATGGTGATGGGCTTCAGCTGTCGGGTTGTGCTAAGATTTGACTGGTCAGCTCACGTGAACTTTAGCTGTTGGGATTTGTATATGAGCTGGGCTGGCTCAACCGGTCTTTGTAGTTGAGCTTCTTTGGATTTGGTCATCCCTACAAAAATGAATGGTTTTGCCCTAGGTAATATACATGGGCTTTTGTAGTTAGTTAATCATGGAAAAATAAGCATAGTTCCCATAAATTGTGTGAAATGAATATTTTTAAGAGATGAGTAATTTATATTTCCCATGAGTTAGGGACTTTAGTATATATTTTTTGCCAAGAAATAGTTTTGGGCTTTTGAGCATACTGTAATTGTTTTTGCCAAAATAGTATTTTGGGCTTTTATAAAGAGTTGCCAAAATAGATTTGGGCTTTGTAAAGTAGTGCCAAAATAGTACTTGGGTTTCGTGAAATAGGTGCCAAAATAGTATTTAGGCTTTGTAAAATAGGTGCCAAATTAGTATTTGGGCTTCGTAAAATAGTGCCAAAATAATATTTGGGCTTTGTAAAATAGGTGCCAAAATAGTATTTGGGCTTTGTAAAATAGGTGCCAAATTAGCATTTGGGCTTTATAAAATAGGTGCCAAAATAGCTTTTGGGCTTTGTAGGATTTTATATAAAAATATTGCCGTGTAGCAATGGGCTTTAAGATGTGCCATGTAGCAATGGGCTTTAGAGATGCCGTGTAGCAACTGGCTTTAAGAGGTGCCGCGTAGCAACGGGCTTTTAATAGGCGCCATGTAGCAATGGGCTTTAAGAGGCGCCATGTAGCAACGGGCTTTTAAGAGGCTTTTGTTGGGCTTTTTGGATTTTGCCCGTATGTTAAATGATTTTGGGCTTTTTTGTGGAGATAGCATAATTTTGTGGCCCAATTTTGGTAGTAATATGGTGAGTATTTTTTGTGGAAGACCCAAGTTGGATAATATGTGGGTAATATGTGTGAGAGAGCCCAAGATAATTTATGGGGCTTATATATGGAATATTTGTGGGAAATATTTATGTGGGCTCAAAATAGCTTATGGGCTTATATGGGTATATATTTTTGTGAGTGGGCTAATGAAATTAGTGCCCAAAAATTTGTACCTCAACACCATATAGGGATGCATGAGTGGAGAATACGTAAAGGTTTGTAGGACCCAGTTACTCAACCGTCGGTATGACCATCTGTCCGTCGGTATCACCATATGTTCGTCGGTATGAATACGAAGGATAAGACATGACCATTCGTCGGGTACATATGCAACCATCCATTGGGCACATACGTGGAGAACTGATTTGCAAAGACTTCAAGGAAGTCAAATGAGGAGTTCATCCCAACGGGTCCGTAGTTAGCAAGTCCCACCAGAAGAAGCACAAACCTTGACGGGTCAGTGGCGGAGTATTCCATCCTGATGGATCAAAGTGCTCGAAGGACTTTATTAGATGAAAATAACCTTACTAGTGTGCAAGTTGAATTGTTGATTGGATGAATATAGTGGGTCATCTGCCAAAAGTGTCTCATCAATTTAGACGAGTTAGTGTCTATATGTTCTGGGCGATGAGTAGGGTACTTGACGACCCCTTGATACGTAACGACTATCAAGGCAGAGTATGTCGGGCGGTGTCAAGGAAGGTACCTGACGACCGCTGGATCCATAACGACCCCTTGATACATGACGACCGTCAAGGCGAAGCATGCCACGCAGTGTTAAGGAAGGTACCTGACGACCGCTAGGTACCTGACGACCCATTGATACATGATGACTGTTAGGGTGGAACGTGTTGCACGATGTTAGGGAAGGTACCTGATAACCCCTTGGTACCTGACAACCCATTGATAGATGATGACCGTCAGGGTGGAACGTGTCGCGTGGTGTCAGGGAAGGTACCTGATGACTGCTGGGTACCTGACGACCCATTGATACGTAACGACTATTAGGGCGAAGTGTGTCACGCGGTATTAGGGAAGGTACCTGATGAACGCTGGGTACCTGACGACCCCTTGGTACCTGACGACCTATTGATACATGACGACCGTTATGGTAGAACGTGTCGCACGGTGTCAGGGAAGGTACCTGACGACCCCTTGGTACCTGATGACCCATTGATACATAATGACCGTCAGGGTGGAACATGTCGCGTGGTGTCAGGGAAGGTACCTGACGACCTATTGATACGTGACGACCGTTAGGGTGAAGCGTGCCGCGCAGTGTTAGGGAAGGTACTTGATGACCGTTGGGTGCCTAATGACCCCTTGGTACCTAACAACCCATTGATACATGACGACTGTCAGGGCGGAACATGTCCCGCGGTATCAGGGAAGGTACCTGATGACCGCTAGGTACCTGACGACCCCTTGGTACTTGACGACCCATTGATATATGACGACCATCATGGCAAAACATGTCGTGCGATGTCAGGGAAGGTACTTGACGACCCCTTGGTACCTAACAACCCATTGATACATGACGATCGTTAGGGCGGAACGTGTCCTGCGGTGTCAGGGAAGGTACCTAACGACCGCTGGGTACCTGACGACCCCTTGGTACCTGACGACCCATTGATATATGACGACCATCAGGGCAGAACATGTCGTGCAATGTCAGGGAAGGTACCTGACAACTGCTAGGTACCTGACGACCCCTTGGTACCTGAGACCAATTGATACATGACAACCGTTAAGGCAGAGCATGTCACGCAGTGTCAGGCTCCCTTTGTAACCAATGATACTTTTGGTGACCGAAGATTCTTTTGGTAAGCTCATGATGCTTTTGGTGACCGAAGACTTTAGGGTGTTAGAAAAAATTTTCTAACTAGTGAAAATATTCCCTATCAGTTGCCCCCCATTCTGTAGTCGTCATGTAAATGGACGAGTGCGGAATATGAAGGCTTGTGTTGTAATCGTAGAGTGTTGGGGGTTTTTAACTTGCCCCCCACTCCATGAGCAACTTAATTGGAGGATCGTTACTTAAGTTAATTGTCATCAGAGGATTGCTGCTTGACTCGATCATCTTTGGAGGGTCATTCGTCACCTTGGTGACTTGGTTCGATGATTTCTATTTGTGTCAATCATCTTTGAAGGATCGCTTGGATTGTTCGTCACCTTGGTGACTTGGTTAGATGATCTCTACTTGAGTCTATCATCTTGGGAGGATTACTTGGATCGTTCGTCACCTTGGTAACCCAAATCATTCGTCACCCTATAGGTAGGAAGATTTAGATCTTTTACCAATGCACTCGTCAGTGGATTGGTTCGTCCGTCCACCCATAGTTAAGAGGACTTAAATTTTTTACCAAGGCACTTATGAATGGCTTGGTTTGTTCGTCCTCCAATAGGTAGAAAGACTAAGATCTTTTACCAAGGCACTTGTGAATGGCTTAGTTCATTCGTCTACCCGTAGGTAGGAAGACTTAGACTATTGACTAAGGTACTCGTGGGTGGCTTGGTTCGTCCGTCCACCCCGTAAGTAGAAGGACTTAGATTATTGACCAAGGCACTCATGAGTGGCTTAGTTTATCTGTCCTCCCAAAGGTAGGAAGACTTAGACTTTTGACCAAGGCACTCATTGGTGGCTTAGTTCGTCAGCCCACCTGTAGGTAGGAAGACTTAGATTTTTGACCAAGACACTCGTGGGTGGCTTGGTTCATCCATCCACCCATAGGTAGAACTTAAATTTTTTAACAAGGCACTTGTGAGTGGCTTGGTTCGTCTATCCTCCCATAGGTATGAAGAATTAGATTTTTTTTACCAAGGCACTTGTGGGTGGCTTGGTTTGTCCATCCACCCGTGGGTAGGAGAACTTAAAAAAAAATTTTACCAAGGCACTCGTGAGTGGATTGGTTTGTCTGTCCTCCCATAGGTAGGAGGACTTATATTTTTACCAAGGCACTCATGGGTGGCTTAGTTCATCCATCCACCCGTAGGTAGGAGGATTTAAATTTTTTACCAAGGCACTCGTGAGTGGCTTAGTTCATCTGTCCACCCGTAGGTAGGAAGACTTAGATCTTTTACCAAGGCACTCATTAGTAGATTGGTTCGTTTGTCCACTCGTAAGTAGGACTTAAATTTTTTACCAAGGCACTTGTTAATGGCTTGGTTTGTCCGTCCTCCTGTAGGTAGGGAGACTTAGATCTTTTACCAACGCACTCATAGGTGGTTTGGCATGAGTGGAGAATACATAAAGGTTTGTGGGACCCAGTTACTCAACCATCGGTATGACCATTTGTCCTCCGGTATCACCATATGTCCGTCAGTATGAATATGGAGGATAAGACGTGACCATCCGTCAGGTACATATGCAACCATCCGTTGGGCACATACGTGGAGCACAGATTTGCAAAGACTTAAAGGAAGTCAAATGAGGAGTTCATCCCAACGGGTCCGTAGTTAGTAGGTCCTACCAGAAGAGGCACAAACCTTAACAGGTCAGTGGCAGAGTATTCCATCCTGATGGGTTAAAGTGCTCAAAGGACTTTATTAGATGAAAATACCCTTATTAGTGTGCAAGTTGGTTTGTTGATTGGATGAGTATAGTAAGTCGTCAGGTACCTTCCCTGACACCGCTGGGTACCTGATGACCCTTTGGTACCTAACGACCCATTGATACATGACGACCATCATGGCGGAGCATGTCGGGCGGTGTTAGGGAAGGTACCTGACAACCACTAAGTACCTGACGACCCCTTAGTACCTAACGACCCATTGATACATGACGACCGTCAGGGCAGAATGTGTCGCGCGGTGCCAAGGAAGGTTCCTGACGACTGCTAGGTACCTGACGACCCCTTAGTACCTAACGACCCATTGATACATGACGACCGTTAGGGCGGAACGTGTCCCGCGGTGTCAGGGAAGGTACCTGACTACCGCTGGGTACTTGATGACCCCTTGGTACCTGACTACCCATTGATACATGGTGACCATCAGGGCGGAACGTGTCGTGTGGTGTCAAGGAAGGTACCTGACGACCGCTGGGTACCTAACAACCCTTTGGTACCTAAGACCAATTGATACGTGACAACCGTCAAGGCGAAGCGTGTCACGCGATGTCAGGCTCCCTTTGTGACCGACGATACTTTTGGTAACTGAAAATTCTTTTGGTAAGCTCATGATACTTTTGATGACCGAAGACTCTAGGGTGTTAGAAAAAAAATTTCTAACTGGTGAAAATATTCCCTATCATCACATACTCCTTTAATTTATAGCTAATTTTTTTCTATATCATTTGGAATGATTAGCAATAATCTATTCACAAAAAATTACATTTAAGAATTCGTCCAAGAAGATGCTAAATAAAAAAAATTAAGGGTCATATAATTTGCATTTTAAAATGAGTGTTTCATCATGTCTTCACAAAATAAGTTAAGTAATCATTGCATTAAGTTTGCCACAATATCCTGTTAGGGTTATGCTTTTTTGATAGTGTCAAACAATGCCAAACTATGTGTCTTTTATTAAATTTTGATGTGTTTTAAAGTTGTAATTGAAAATCAAGTTGAAAACGCAAATTTTGCTCAAGAAAAGTGCATTTTCAGCACATTTTTAGCATGCACTTTGATAGCAGTCTTGATTCCTCTCAATACAAACTTAAGACCTAATATCTCCTCAATGCAAGCTCCATACCTCCTCAATACATCGAGTTTCAAGGATCAGCAATGCGAAAAAGCCCATAACTTATACATTTGAAACCTAAATTGAGATTCATTTGAACCGGTATTTAAAGGACATTATAAGCCATCTATTGGAGGGATTTTAAAGAGAGAAGCACTTTGTTTTTACAGTAAGGATTTTGTGACCAAGTTTTCTTTATTTCACCATACCAAAGAGTTTCAAAGTAGATCTAAAGATTCCATTGGTGAAGAAATTGAAGTCATAGCAACTACCACAGACTTGCTGCTGTGATGAAAACCTTCAAGAGGTTCTTGAAGTCAGTTGAAGATTCCAATTACGATTGTGGGTGGGGGGTTCATATATTGGAGAGTTCAAGAGTTCTAAAGTTGTAGAAAGTTTCTACTGTAAGTTCATCTACTAGGATTGTAGAGTCTAGGGACAAAAGTTTTGTACTAAATCTTAAACTTCTTTTTACTATAGTGGATTGCATTTTGGGAAGGTTTCCATCCAGGTTTTTTACCATGAAACTAATTTGTTTCATTAGTTTTTTAGGTCATTGAATTTTTTCTTATTTACTAATCTGTTGTGCATGATATTAATGTTTGTTTGTTTGTTTAACTAAGAATTATTCATAATAGATCTAATTGATAGTTTGGCTTTAAAACTTGTTAATATTATCAACCAAGGTCTAAATTTTCCAACAAGTGGTATCAGAGTAGGCACACTCTGATTAGATTTTTAATCTTTGATGTGTGATCTGTTAACCCCTATTGTCATGGATATAGCTAAATGTTTTGATTTGCATGATCTTGTGTTGAATGATGATGATGATATTCAAGATGCTTATTGCAAGTTTTAAAAATGTCATGTCAGATCTGTTAAAAGCTTTACAAAATGTAAGGCTAAATTTGAGAAGGTCAAACTTGAAAAAGATGGATTGATTGCAAAATTGGATGAATCCAATAAATTAAATGAGAATTTAAAAAATCAATTTTCATCTCACATGGACAAAATTAAAAGTTTGGAAGAGCAACTAATTGAAACTAAAACTGAAGTTGAAAAATTAACTAATGCCAAACTTGTTGTTGAGCCTAACTCAAAAGAGAAAAAAAAAAAAAAAAAAAGTTATACTCCTCCATTTAAAAGGAATAATGAAGAGCTGAAGGCTAAGAGGCTGTTTGGTAAGGGTGTTTCCATGACTCAATTTTCTGTTTTCATAACTCAATTCTCAAAAATGGTGGGACCCATACAAAAAGCTTGTTTGCCTACATTATTTTTTGTTTCCATATCTCTGTTTTCAGTTCTCAATTCTCACATTTTTGAGTTATGAGTTGTGGAAACTGAAAACAACTTTTGGCTGTTTTCAGTTTCCAATTTTCTATTCTCAATGGCACTCTTGTAAATATAATACAAAACCGGTCCCACCATCTGACTTTTGCTCCCTTTTATCTTATTTTCTCTTTTTTTATTTGCTTTTCCTTTTCACTTTCACGGGTTAGACGGTGCTCATCTGCTCATCTTCCTCTTCCTCTTCTTCTTCTTCTTCTTCTTCTTTTCTTTTCTTTTCTTTTCACTTTCTGAGTTTAGTTTTTTTTTTTTTTTCTTCTTTTCTTCTCTTTTCACTTTCTGGGTGTGGTTCCTTTTTTTTTTTCTTCTTTTCTTTTCTATTCTCCTTTCTTTTCTTTTCTCTTTTCTTTTCTTTTCACGTTAGTTTTTGGGTTTGGTTTCTGGGCTTGGGTTCTTTTTTTTTTTTTTTTTTTCTTTTCTTTCCTTTTCACTGGGTTTCCATTCTTTTTTTTTTTCTTCTTCTTCTTTCACTGGGTTCGGTCTTCAGTTCTTCCTCTTTCTTTTTTTTTTTTTTTTTTTCCTTCTTCTTTCACTGGGTTCGGGTTTCTGGGTTTCTTTCTTCTTTTTTTTTTTTTTGGTTCTTCATCACAAAAGTTTTTGGTCTGAAGCTGCACTCCATGACCGGGTAAGGATGGAAACTGAAATTTGGATTTGGGTTTCAAAATACCCATATGAATGGGTTTCAAAAAAACTGAGGAGGGGAAATGAGAGAAAAAATGGTGGGTTCGGTTTGGCCGCATTTTGTTGTTGTTGTTGTTGTTGTTGTTGTTGTTGTTGTTGTTGCTGCTGCTGTTGTTGTTGTTGTTGCTGGGTTCGGTTTGTGTTTTGGGAGAGTAACAGGGGTGAAGGAGGGGAAATGAGAATAGAAAAAAAGGTGGGCCCACAAAACAGTTTTTTTCTGACCAAATGACAGGTATGGGACCCATAAATAGTGTGAAAAATATTGAGTGATGAAAATTGAGTGATGGTGCCAAACGGATGTGGTATTTAGAGTGATGAGTGTTGAGTGATGAGTGATGGGTGATGAGTGATGAGTGATGAGTGACGAAAATTGAGTGACGAAAATTTAGTGAGCAAAAAAATGGTGCCAAACAGGCTCTAAGGGGCTGTTTAGATTTTCAATTTCCATCACCCATAACTCTGTTTCCATCACTCATAACTCAAAATATGTGGGTCCCATGGCTGAATGGTTTGTTTGGGGATGTTTTCAGTTTTTGTTCTATCACTCAATTCTCTGATTTTTGAGTGATGAGTTATGAAAACTGAAAACACATTTTAGGTGTTTTCAAGTTATGGAAACAGAGTTATGATGGCATTTTTGTAAATACACACACATTAAGGGACCCTCGGTCAAACCTTTTGCTCTCTCCAACACAATTGTCTTTTTTTTTTCTTTTTCTTTTTTTTTTTTTCTTTCACGTTGGGTCTCACCTTTCTCTATTCTTTTCATCTTCTGCTTCTTCTTCTTCTTCTTCTTTTCTGCTTTTCTTTCCTTTTCACGTTGGTTTCTGGGTTTGGTTGCATTTTTTTTTTCCATTCCTTTTCACTGGGTTTCTGGGCTTAGATTCTCTTTTTTTTTTTTTTTTTTCCTTTTTTTTTTTTTCATATTAGGTTTCTGGGTTTAGTTTCCTATCCCACATCAAAACCAACCCCACCACCGTGAACAACCACCAAACCCCACATTTTGCCTAACCCACCCACCACCATGGGGTTTGTCGAAGATCATGATTGTGAGGAAAAAAAAAAAAAAAAACCCCACAGTGAGCAAAACGCAAGCCCACGTCAAGCACACCCACGGCGGTAACCCAAAAACGATCCAGCAAAGAAACCTCCATCCTCTCCAAACAAAAATCCAGAACACCACTGAAAAACTCACTGTTGGTCTGATTTCGTCAGATCCAAAAGCCTAGAACAAAAGTCCACTGAAAACGCCAAGGAGATAGCGCCGCTAGTACAAGTTTCTTTATGCTCGCCAGTGCTGCTGGGTCATGATGAAGGAGATAGCGCCGCCGGTACACGTCGGAGAGATGGGTGTTATTCACTAGTGACGGTCCTGACGAGGCGAGAGACCTTCTAAAATTTTTATGGGTTCGGGTTTGGGTTTTGGGAGAGTAACAGGGGTGAAGGGGTGAAGGGGAAATGAGAAAAGAGAAAAAGATGGGTCCGCGGGTAGGCTAACAACTTCGGTCTAACCAAGTTACAAGTATGGGTCCCACAAAAATCAGAAAAGTGTGAGTGATGAGAAGCTGAGTGAAGTGTGCCAAACGGGTGGAGATTGGAAATTAGGGTATTTTAAGTGATGAGTGACGAAAATTGAATGAAGAGTGATGAGTGATGAAAAAAAAAAAAAAAAAAAAAAAACCAAACAGCCCCTAATATTGGGAAAATTTTGTTAAATAGCATAATTTTAGGAAAAAATTGCTAAATAACACATGACCAAACTTATTTAATTATGTAGCACTTTTTTAGAACTCGAGTTCCAAGCATTATGTTTGATCAGATTGCCATAATGCTTGGAACTCGATCACTTAGAACTTGAGCTTGACAAACTCAAGTTCCAAAAATATGCTACATAACTCCTAAATAAGTTTGATCCGATGTTTTTTTCCTAAATATTTCCAAAAATTATGCTATTTGGCAAAATATGCTGCTAATATTGCTAGGATAGGCAAATGTAAAAAAATCTAATGTTGACGCTGAAGTTTCTAGGATTGAGTGTCTAAAAGTCCTCTTAGGATATTAAAAAAAAAAAAAAAATCTGAATTTGTCCCCACTTGTCATCATTGTCACATTGTTGCTGATTTTTATTAATCTGCGAAACTTGATATATTGAGGAGGCAAAAGGTTTCTCAATAGATCAAGAGGTATCAAGTTACATGCTCAAAATGTGCTGAAAATACACTTTTCTTAAGCTATTTTTGAGCAACTAAATTATATAAAAAGACTAGATTCTTTTTCAATACATATATCATTTACAAAATAGAACTTAATAAAATCCTACGTAAAATTCATTATGACATAAAAAAGATTAACGATAATACCAATTAAAATGGAAATGTTAGGATAATGTGAATACAAAAAATTAGTTAGTAATTTTGAATTCAAAAGCTGAGTCTGGTGGAAAAATAATGGATTTAAAGCCGAAGAATAAAGCTGCTCTAGAGAATTAGAATGGGCTTTTAGTGTGGCTAGAAGCCTAAAAGTGCTGAACCATGTGGCCCGGGTACTGCCACATAGAATGGATTGGGTTGGATTATCTGTAGAACGGACTCTTCTGAGCTTAGTTTTAAAGGCCCAGAATGCATGGCTGAAATTTTAAAATCGTGGACCAACCCATAAGTCTTGAGAAAATATCTTTTTTTTTTTGCTATGATGTCATGGGTCTCATGTCACTATCAACACAATTACAATATACATCCTAGTCCAACAATGCTAAGAGCCTAGGACCACAACTCTGCCACTATTTTTTTTTTTATTACTTATCACCCGTTACGTTATAAGTTACGGCAAAAATGGTGATTTTAGCATTTTTTAATTCCTTTGCAGGAATTGTAACGTGTGTTTTCTTTTTCAATTGTTTTTGGTTTTTTTAGTGCCATGGTCTTATAGCTTGCTAGTTTCTTTTATGTTATATTTGGCGATGATTATTTCATGATAGTTAAAAGCTATTATATGTTGTCTTAATTTCGTTCTATTTTTGTTTTAGTAGTGAAATTAAATTATAAAACATTGTAATTGTCAAAAAGAAATATTTCTATCATGTAAAGTTTTATCTAAATAAGCATATATTTGATGTGTTATATATTATCTTGTATCCTATAAAACCCAAAACAATAAGCCAATAGAATGCGGGGGAAATGGGCACCCCTAATTTACAAACTATGCAAAAAAATGCTCATGTTATGAAATTATTTAGTAAAATGCCTCTATTGTTAATACTCGATTTTAACAAAATTGAGTTACAAGTCGAACTCGATATTAGTAATGTCAAGTTCTATGCATATTTTGCCACTTAAATGTTTTTGAAAATTTAAGTGGAACTTGACATTAAGAGTTCCACTTAAAAATATATATATATATATATATATATATATATATATATTTTACACATATCTTAATTTTGTTAAAATCGAGTCTAAAAAATATGAGCATTTTATTGCATAGTTTGTAAATTAATGACAAATACCTATTTTTCCCTAAAATGCGGTACCTCAGACATTCCATTCCAATGGGAATTCGAGGATGACCACTGATACATTATAAAACAACCTTGGTTTTTGTATTGTCGGAAAATTTTGAAGTAAAATATATATAACTATGTAATTATTTTCCTATAAAAAAAAAGTAATTATTTTTAAGCTAAAATGCAAACTCATCCTCTATGTTTCTTCAGAATTCATTTTAGTCCTCTAACTTTGTTTTCATTCATTTCGGTCATCTAAGTTTTAGATTTATTCAATTAAGGCATTTCCATCAACTTTTTTTAAAATTTTTTGAAAAAAAAATCTAAAAAATATTTTTCAATCATTAATTGAATTTTTTAATTTAAAAAATTAGAAGAAAAATTTTTAAAATTAGAAAATTAATCACAACATATAACAAAAGTTGATGAAAAAACCTTGATTGAATAATTTTGAATGTTAGATGACTGAAATGAAATTAGTGGAATGAATTTTAGTAAAACATAAAGGGTGAATTTTGCATAGCCTTATTTTTATATGGCTTATTAGGTTTTATACCACCATTATGACTCATAACTATAAATTCTGGTTTGAATTTGGCCAAAGTTGACAACATGATGAGAATTATTGAGTGCCTTTGTGAAGGAGGAAGTATACCTTGTTACGAGTGTATACTTCCTCCCACTCACAGTTGTGTGGGTCCCACAGCAGGTGGGTCCCACCAGCTGTGAGTGTGAGGAAATATACACCTGTAACAGGGTGTATTTTTCCCTTGAGAAGGGTATGTGTGAAAATGGGCGCATCAAGAGGAATTAAAGCTGACAGTGTACCCAAAGTGTAAAAAGTGACTATGCTCCAAGTTTTACTCCAATTGGCTAAGAAGTAATCACCCCATGTCTCTAAATTAATTACATTTTCCACGACTTTCTATACATCTTTTGGTGCGGAGTCAGGCTAAGCATATAATTATGATTTATGACTGGATTGAGATCAGGTGCAATACCTAGGGTATTGCACCTAATGCAACTTTAAATCTTAGCCATTCAATATAAAAAATAAGTAAAAGTAAGAAAGTAAAAAAAATTTGTGAAGGGATTAGGTGAATTGCACTGGATCCCAACCCTCACCCACCACACTATCACCCTCATCCCCTCTAAATCACTTCATAGTCCTTATCCTCTATTCCTAGCTACTTTTAGTTCCAATGGAGCACAAAGATAAGACCAACCCTCCCAGCCATGAAGTTCTAGTGGAACTAGGCCCTGCAACCATGACATCTAATGTTACTACCTCCACCAATATTGGTACCATTGCCATCAATACTGCTACCACCACTTCCACAGCTGCCATGGTCACCAGGAGGACTAAGCCTGAAGATGGTTTGACATGACTTGCGTGTTGATCCTCCTGATTTTCGTTTTCGGACTCATCTCGCTATGTGCTTTCTTGATTGCAAAGAATCCGGCCAATTCTAATGTAAAGTTCCAATCCGGGGTCCAAGTGGACTCAACCTCTTTCCTATCAGTTTCCAATATTTCATACCCACAAACCACCACAGAATTCAACATGGTTTTCTACTTTAGAAATGTAGGGCCTCGTGCAAATTACTCGTTAATATTGGCAACCATGTACCTGCATCATGATCACAAGTATCTCTCTAATAAAGGACTTCCACCTTTTGTTCTAAAACATAATGAAGAGACATAAGTGAAGGCTAAGTTTGGGCTCAGTGATAATCTTCTTGCAAGTGATTTGGCTGGCGGTGAAGTGAATGTAAAGGCTGAGCTGATGTTTAACACCGTATTTGAGATCAGTTATATGGAGTCGGTATATTTAGGAAGATTTGTTTACTCAGATCTTAAGTTTGTAAATTCTTCTTCCAAGGTTGGCAAGGGCGGAGCCATATAGTGGCTTGGGGGGGGCCCCGGCCCCTGCAAAAAAAAAAAAAAAAATTCCACTAGAGTAGGTAGAAAAAAAAAATTGAGGCCCCCCAATATTGGACAGCCCCCCCCCCCCCCCCCCCAATGCCCAATTCTCAACTATTTTCCCAAGCCCATCTCAAATATTCTCCCAAGCCCAGCTTTAGTTTTAGGCCTTATCACCTTATGTACTCCAAATAAAACAAGTTGACCCACTCAAGTCCAAACACTAAAAACAAAACTTCACTTTCTCTTCAGCTCAAAAAATCCACCCACTGACCCACGGAATCCCTTTCTTTACTTCTTATTCTTTTGTTTTGTCTTCTTTGATACACTTTCATTTGCAGTGGTACCGTTGCCTACCTACCAGCCCCTAAAACTCCAGTCCTCTGTACTCACAGTCCCCAAAATAAAAAAAAATCATGACCAATTTTTTCTTTCTTCATCAGCTTTAGTTTTGGAACTTGGTGACTACTTGGTGACTGGTGAGTTTTCTTCTCTTTCTTAAGCATTAGACATTCATTTCTTTTTAGTGTCTTTTTTTTATTCTCTCAACTATCTATACCTAAATATTCACATGCCCTTTATATTTTCATAGATTTTTAGAGAAATACATGATTGAAGGCATGGGGAGATTGTTTGTGATGAGTTTTGAAGGGAAGATCTAAAGTTGGAGGTAGTCAGGCAGAGGCAGTAGGCATTGCCACACGAGTGACCCATCTTTGCACTTTGTGAAGATAAAGTTTCTAAGGTAAAATTGTTTTGATTTATTACCACTTTTTGATTAGTTAGATATCATATGGTTGTGGCTGTGGATGTGGCTGTGTGTGTTGTTAAATTGTTTGTTTTATGTTGTGTACCAATACTTGTGTGTTTAATTTTTGTTTTTGTTTGAGGGGTTATTATTAATTAAAGTCGTATTAAAAATGGGTTGTATGTTTAAATTATAGTGAAAATTTTGTTTTTTCTTGAGTATGAATAACATCCATATAACTAAGTAAAAATTTCTAATTAAAATTTTATTTTTTAAACTTCTTTTCAGGTTAATTTTTGAGTCATATTCTTAAAGCTAAAAGAATTATGAGCAAACGAAAAACAATTGATGCATTCTTTAAGAAAAAATATGTTAGCATTTAGAAATTATGACATCTGTGGCTGTAGAAACAAATGTTGATACTTCAATGCCTGATGAACACCCTGAACCCTCCAAATGTTCAAGAATTCAATCTAAAGAGGTAGATCGTGATCTAGGATCACGTAAACAAATATGTGAATTTCCTATCAATAAACAAGATGAAATCCGACGAGCTTATATCAAAGAAGGTCCATATCAACCTAAAAATATAGACTATCCATACAACTAAGATACTCATCGTCGTTGATTTCAACCTTCATGGTTCAAATCGGCCCCCCCATGTAAAAATTCCTGGCTACGCCCCTGAAGGTTGGTGGGAAATGGACAATGCTGGGTGGTACCAAGAACTGTAAGGATGTGTTAGAGTAAGTTACTATGGCCTTTAAATAAAGTAATTATTAGTATTAAGTATTTAAGTTAGTGTTTCCTTTAAACTTATCACTTTGTTTTAGTTTATTAGAAATGTGATAATGAACTATAGGCAAGGTTGTCAAAATCGAGATCCTATATAGGAACGTGGGAGGTAGATGGGATCGTAGATTGTAGGATCGAATCGTGGATTGTAAAATCCTACATTATTTGAGAAAAAAACAAAAAATACACATTGGTATGTTAAATAATCACATAAATTATACATGCATTGATATAATTACCATACATCACTACATCCATTTGTAAGTATCATGTAAAGAGGCCAAAAACCTCAAAATGTGACACTCTATTGACATATTTTTTATTTGGGTCCAACTAACGCTCTCTCTACATTAGAGTGGAAAAACATGGTCTATTGGGATTTTATTTTTCATTTAGGTCCAACTGAGCCGTCTATCAAGTTAAAGAAGATTACAAGAAATCAAAGTCATTTGGGATCATCAGAATCGTATGATCCAACTGATCCTGAACGATCGCAAAAATCCTTGAAAGATATGGATTGTTTTGGGCAGGTGGGATCGTAAAATCGTAAGATCGTAAGATTCAGATCGAGATTTTGACAACCATGACTATAGGTTCAGAGTGGAATCTCCCACTTCAATATCCTTTCATCTTGTAGATTGAACCTGCTATTTGTACCTTGTTGCAAAGATTCAATTTACAACTATATATCTTGTTGTGCGTGTTTTTATGATATTTGGGCTCAAATTTAACCTTGCATGTTGCATAATCTAGGATTAGACCGAGATAGTATAATGTTCTCAATTATATGGTGTAATTTTCTGAAGTTCAACTCTACTTGAAACTTACTCCAAGATGAGGGTATTGGATTACATAGACCACTACATCAAAAAATGTATATTACATCAAGTGTTAATACAACAAAATATGTATAAAGTAGTTTTAGACAAAATATTGCATCTACAAGTTAAAATGATTGCAATAGTAACTTAAAAATGTTAAATTATTGCAAAAAAAATAATAAGTTGCAATAACTTATAATTTTCAGCTGCAATAGAAGCTTTAATATATTAGGAAAAATTGTTGCAATAACTTAAAACGAAAGAATCGTTGCAATAAATTGATACCAATTGTTTTTGCAATCTATTACAACGAAAATTTCGAATTAATAGCTTATTGCAACAAAGTTACCATTGCAATAATTTGATATTAATTCTTTTACAATCTATTGCAATGACAAACACGTAATTGCAATGAATATATCGTTGCAATAATTTGGTATCAATTATTTCATAGTCAATCACAGTGACAAAACGAATTATTTATCTTTTACAATGAAGATATCATTGCAGTAATTTAATCCGACTTATTTTGTTCAATTATTTGCAATCTATTACAATAAGTTTCGTGAAGTAATAGCCTATACTTACAAGATATTCGAAATAGTAAATTGTTTATTGTAACAATATATATAGGCAAAAATGCAAAACTGACGCTATAACTTTCACCTTTTTTCATTTCAGTCCTCTAACTTTCAGTTTTGTCAATTCAGTCCTCTAACTTTCAATTTTTGTCAATTCAGTCCTCCATTACAGCTCAGTTAGTGCTGCCGCTAAAACCACTGAAACGACGCCATTTTGCATGTGTTTTTTTTTTTTTTTTTTTTTTGGAATTAAAAGAAAATAAGAAAAATCTAAAATAAAAAATAAATAAAAGAAGAAGAAGAAGAAGAAGAAGAAAACATTAAGGGGAACGACGTCATCGTTCCCCTTCCCCTGAATCAAAACTTCCAAGTAACCACATGAACATCCTTAGCCAAAATGGTTTGCATGGGTGAATCAACCGAGTAATCCAACCGTGGAAAAATTGTCTCCACACAATACTTTAGAACCGTTGTTTGCATCCGATTGCGTCAAAGTCTTCGCAAACGAAGCCAGTTTCTCCTGTGGCTCCGAATCGTTCATTCCTCCAATTCCATTATCATCAAACTCCTGATCATTGCCACTCACCGGAACAAGTCTAATCTTCGCAAAGACCTCATCAGTGTCAGGATCAGCCATGAACTTGATAGCCGAAACTCTGCACAGCACGTAAGGAGGAAGTCCACCAGGGTAGCTGCGGAAATCGACGGCGCCACAAGCGTGCTTGACGTGGCCTTGTGGGAAGTAAAAAACCTTAGTGCTCACACAAGGCATTTGTTTTGATTCAGGGGAAGGGGAACAACGTTGTCGTTCCCTTTAAAGTTTTTTTTTTCCAAATTTTTCTTGTATTATTTTAATTCCAAATTTAAAAAAAAAAAAAAAAAAAAAAAAAAAAAAAAAAAAAAACATGCAAAACAGAGTCGTTTCAGTGGTTCTAACGGTAGCATTAACTGAGCTGTAACAAAGGATTGAATTGACAAAAATTGAAAGTTAAAGGACTGAATTGACAAAACTGAAAGTTAGAGGACTGAAATGAAAAAAATGTGAAAGTTAGAGGGTTAGTTTTACATTTTTGCCATATATATCATTGCATCAAAGTTATTATTAAAATATTTGGAGTTTATTACAACAAAAAATTTTGTTGCATAAACCTATTACCTCAAATTTATTGCAACATCTTGTATCAACTATTGCAATGACTATAATGCTATTGCAATGGTTTTTTTCGTTGCAATAAACATTTTTTCTTGTAGTGGACTGTCATATGGATGAACAATGAATTTATCTTCAGTCGAATATTGCTCCAGTTTAATGAATGCATCATATGTATTAGAAATCAAATATGTTTTGCTGAACCCCAAAAACATTAAAACCATGTTCTTTGCTACCATGTCACCATTTTATTAAATGGTCTTACTCCATTTCAAAAGCAAATAAAGTACATGTTAATAGTTTTTGGATAGGATAGGCATGCATATTGTGTATAAAAATAAGCAATTAGTTCGACTGCTGAGCTTTTGTTTCCAGGTAAAGCATATGCCTCATGCTCAGGCAATGAATGAATCCTACCAAATTGATTAACTCTTTGTGAGGACCAAGATTCACCATGGTGTCAATATGCACCATGAAACTTCTTGCAATGGTCAACCAAAACTAAGAGATTTCTTACGTGTCACAAGTTTGTTTTTTGTTTTTTTGTTTTTTTGTTTTTTCTTTTTCTTTTTCTTAAAGGGTACATATCATAAGTTTTAGGTATAAAGTCATATCATAATTCTAAAATGGATAGAATCATCTAAATCAATTTGGTGGACAATCCTTCCTACTTACTATGTGTCATTTAAAATGACCATTGATGTGGGTTGGTAATTATATAACTTGTTATTTCTCTAAAAAAAATTATATAATTTGTTTAATGATCATGTAACTTATTTAAAAAATGTAATGATGATTTAATAAATTTGTATGAATTGATGGTCATCTAAATAGCTATATCAACCATTGCAACATTTGGATGAGTTAGTACCTCCCTAGCACTAAGTGTTTGGGAGAATAGAGAGGAGGGCATGGACTCCAACTACATGGCAACATATTTAGCATGTAACGATTTCTAACCATCTATATATATATATATATATATATATATATATATGAATATAAAGCTATATCATGAGATGCAAGAGATTTCTTCTAAAAAGTTTGCAGATGATAATGCCGAAAAAACCACCAGTGAGCCACACGATACTTGCACACTCGAAATAATACCTACATAACAGAAAGAGAAGACCTAATAGAGAGCACCGGTGTGGTGCCGGCCAAATACCCTCCAAATGTCAAACTAGAACTTCTCACAACTCTAGAGTGCTAGAGAGGGGTAAATTATGCGTACCTTGATTTATGAGGGTATTGGGGCTTTTATAGTAGTAGAAGGTTGACATCTCTTCCTTGGTGTGGAAGTCTTTTCCTTATAGGAATCCTCTTGAATAATCCCAAACGTGATGGACAAGATATTTCCTTATAGAGAAGATCTTCATTAATGCGCGTATCTTCCGGAATCCTCTTTGTGCTAGGATTCCATTTACCTTGTGATTCTATGGTGGCTAAGTGTGTGTCGCAAGTATTTCCCATCTAGAGTTTTCTGCTTGCCACGTAGGTGCTCGACCCGTTACTGTTGCATTCGTTCATGCAGGATCCGTCCATAACAAACCTTACACAGGTTAGGCCCGTCCTATATCGGGCCATAGATGTGGAACCGTTATGCCCATTTCATAAAGATCTGTTAACCTAGATTTTTACCCTTTTCAGTTGCCCCCTCAGCCCATGGGTCCTTCATCTTTGAGTAGAAGGACCCGTGGGGTGACGGTTCAAAGTTCAAGGGATGACGATTCAAAAGCCTGTGGGATGACGGTTCAAAAGCCTGTGGGTTGACGGTTTCAATACGGACTCCGTGAACTGTGCCCACCCTTGACAGGTTGTCTAGAAACCATTTATGACGCATGGCACGTGTCGCTCTTCCATTGGATATTGTCTCGGATCGAAGCGTCGCTTTGTCTTCCTTGCACTTCCTCTATAAATATCACACCATTCTTTTCTTATTTCTCTACTTTTCGCTTAAACACACAGTTAGAGCGCATCCATCATCCTTATTAGAGACCACTCCGTCAAGTTTCTCTGTTCGTCATCAACGCCCTTCTTCCGCTCACGCACTAACTTGGTAAGTACTCTCTGTTTCACAAGTCTCTTTTATCTTTAGATACTCTTTTATTTTCCTATTCTATACTCGTCACCCCTTCTAGACCCGCCAGAGTCTTAGGTTTTGTCGTCACGTGTAAGCAATGTCTAGTGCATCAAGTAACTAGTCAGTTGTCCATGATGGGGTGGATTACGAGGAAGTATACCCGTCAGGTCACAAAGACCAAGAGAGTCCAAGTGAAGAGAGGACTCCATCCACCTTTTCCCCGTCCTTAGCAAATGAGGACATGGAGATGGCTGACCTAGAGGAAGGTTCTAATGGCGGTGAGGAATAACCAATAAAGTCTGTCGTAGGTGCTGATGGACCTAGGGAGTTCATCATGCTACCAGAGTGGACGGTAAATGATTTTAGATCCACCATCAAGGAGAAACACTTCAACACCTTTAGGGCCAAGTACCAAATCCCAGATAACATTCCCATCCGTCTACCCTATGAGTCAACGAAATGCTACTATGAAGGGGTAGAAGGTGTCGGGTGTATGAACAGATGTTGAAGGTAGGGCTCAGGTTTCCACTAAGCTCCCTGCACCATGAGCTTTTCAAATACCTGGGCCTGTCCATCAACCAAGTATCCCCAAACGCCTGGAGGGTCTTTATAGTAATGGAGGTCCTGTATGGTTCTATGTCAAATGGTTCTAAGAGGTTGACGGTGCGGGAATTCCTTCATTGTTACAGTCCAAACGAAATAGACAAATCAAAGGGCATGTATAGTTTTGTGCCTAGGAGTTCGTTGTTAAAGGTTATATTTGAAACCCCAGAATCCAATAGGGACTAGAAGAGATGTTATTTCTTCTTAGAGGGTGACGAATGGATGTGTAGTCTAGAGGACACGGAACACATGCCTGTCAACACGACTTGGGGCATATTGCCTTCATCTGGTATGCACCCATCCTAGTGTGTGACCCCTTAACATAAACTGTTTAGTTTATTATCATTTCTTCAACACTGTTAACTGTCTTCTTCTTTGTAGTTCGACGGCGTCCACAAGTTGAACTTGAGGAGTTTAGCTTTCTTGAGAGAATTTTTTCCAAGGCCAAGCCGGAGGAAAGGACTTGGGCAAAACTAGTCCCACTTAAAACCATCCATTGGTATTGTGACGGACCTGAACCAATGCCAGCAGCCATTAAATACGATGCCAGAATTCGCCAACGTAAGTCCATCATCTTTATTCTATTCGAACGGTTTTGATTTCAATCTTAATATTTAACTTCACCCATCCACCTCTACAGAAATGGACGACGCCAAGAGGAGGGCATTGATTAACTCTCAAGCTGCTAAGAAAAAGGAGACCGACGACATGCTTCCCAAGGGGACGGGCTCAAGCAACCCATCCACAAAAAGGAAACAGCCATCCAAAGGGGACCGTCCTCCAAAGAAACCCAAGGTTCCTTTGGAGCCCGTTGTAGGGCTGATGGCGGAGGGTGCGAAAATGTTCACCCCAGTGAAGCATGGGGCCAATAAAGGCCTTATGAAGGCTACATCCACACATCAAGAAAAGCCAGCCGTCCTCTTCCAAGAGGACTCCAAACACGCTTTGGAGAGGCTTTCGTCCATCATAACCACTGAGGATTATGAGGACCTAAGCAACCATTCGACGGAGGCGATGGGGGAGACGGGGCTCTTCAGTATTGCTCAGGTAAAACTTACCTATCCTCTACTTATCCGTCTACCTCTTTACTGGTTTTGAAACTAACTCCTTTTTATCTTTAGGCCATGGTTATGATGAAGGGCCTTATGGGACAGTGTTTAAGCCATAAGACGTCGTTGGACCGTATTCGTGAAAAGGCAAAGGCGACGGAGGAAGAACTGGACGAGCTAAAGGCCTGGAAGGTCGCCCAGGATAAGAAATATGTCATGGTGGAAAAAGCCAGAGATGAGTACTTCAGCCAGATGGAGCAGCTGAGGAAGGTCATGGAAGACAAGGAGAAAGAGATCAAGGAAGCTAAGGACTAACTCCATCAGGCAAAAGAAGCAGCGGTTCGTGAGTATCGTGACTCCAACGTCGTCATTAAGGAGCTCGCTGGTTCTTACGCAAACGGATTTGATGATGCTGTCCGTCAGGCAAAAAGAGCTTACCCTGAACTTGACTTCTCCATAATAAATATTGATGACCAAGCCCAAACCACTGTACAGCCCACCGCCTCTGACAGTACAAAGAGTCTATTTGCTGATAATGCAGCTGGCGACGGTGAGTCAACTCCTCCAGAAGGCCAAGATCCGACCATCGATGCTGATGTCCGTCTTCCAGAAAATGTGGAACAAACAAACAAAAGTCCATAGTTTGTTTGTTTGTTTTTTTTTTTTTTTAAATGATCTTGGAGAACATTTGAATGTACTTAATCGTCATCATAAACTTCAACTCTTCATGGGTTTAACCTTTAACTATGCTGTCTATTTCATTTTTGTAAATGGATCTGTTTAATTTATGGATTTGAATGACTCCATTCTTTATGCGGTTCTGGTTGTCACTCTTTTAATGAGATTATGTAAACTTTTTAGATCCATCCACTATGTGAACCATTAATGATCTATTAGCAGCATAACCGTTCACTCAACGACATGAATTTTTTGTGGACCCGTCCGCTTTTTTGGACTAAGAAGTTTTATCCTTCTGTGATGATCCGTCCAGTTTGTGGACTTTAGTTTATGCCCGTCTACTTTTTGGATTTTGAATTTTCATCCTCCTGGGATGATCCGTCCAGTTTGTGGACTTTTGTTTATACTCGTCCACCTTTTAGACTTAGAATTTTCATCCTTCTGGGATGATTCGTCCAGTTTGTGGACTTTTGTTTATACCTGTCCACTTTTTGGACTTTGAATTTTCATCCTCCTAGGATGATCCGTCCAGTTTGTGGACTTTTAGTTTACATCCGTCCACTTTTTGGACTTAAGAATTTTTATCCCCCTGGGATGATCCGTCCAGTTTGCGGACTTTAGTTTATACCCGTCCACTTTTTGGACTTAAGAATTTTCATCCTCCTAGGATGATCCGTCTAGTTTGTGGACTTTTAGTTTACACCCGTCCACTTTTTGGACTTAAGAATTTTTATCCTCCTGAGATGATCCGTCCAGTTTATAGACTTTGATTTATACCCGTCCACTTTTTGGACTTAAGAATTTTCATCCTTCTGGGATGATCCATCCAGTTTGTGGACTTTTTATCAGAATTCAGGTAGAAAAACATAGTTATGTCTGAATATTCCTCTTATTAATTAAAAACCATGCGTTTGTAGAAAAGTACCTGCCCCTTTAGGCTTAAAAAGATACGTATTGTAGAAAAAAATTGTCTAAGTAAAACTAGTCATTGTAGTAAAACTAAATAAACTGGGAAATTGGGGAGCATCGTTCTTCTTCATATTATCTCTGCTGGTTGTATTTCCGTAGGTGCTCCGCGTTCCACAGGTGCTGCAGCTTTCGCCCGTCCAGCGTCTCGAGGTGGTAGGTTCCCCTCCTCTGCCATGATGTGATCCTGTAAGGTCCTTCCCAGTTAGGGCCGAGCTTTCCTTGCGAAGGATCTCTAGTAGCCCCCATTACCTTTCGTAGTACAAGATCTCCAGCCTGAAAGTCTCTATGCCTAACATTGGAGTTGTAGTTTTTTGCATTGAGATTCTGATACCTTACCAATCTCTGCTCCGCCGTCGCCCTGACTTCGTCCACCAGATCGAGCTGAAGGCGCATGGCCTCTTCATTCTTATCATCATCGTAGTTCTCAACTCGATAGCTTGTGAGCCCCACTTCTGCTAGGATGATAGCGTCACTTCCGTAGGCTAGTCGAAACGGCGTTTCTCCAATGGGTGTTCTTGCTGTAGTTCGATATGCCCACAGAACGCTTGGTAACTTGTCAGGCCAGATACCCTTTGCCCCCTCAAGCCGGGTATTGATGATCTTGAGCAAGGATCGATTCGTGACTTCAACTTGCCCATGGGCTTGTGGGTGTGCGGGTGACGAGTACTGATTCTTGATACCTAGCTCTGAACAGAAGTCCCTAAATGCGCTGTTGTCGAATTGCTTTCCGTTGTCGTAGACAAGTACTTTGGGTATCCCGTACCTGCAGATGATATTACTCCAAACAAAACTTCGAATGTTCTTCTCCATGATAGTGGCTAGGGCTTCTGCTTTCACCCACTTAGTGAAGTAGTCGATACTAACTACCAGAAACTTTAGCTGCCTAACTGCTGTCGGGAAGGGGCCCATGATATCTAGTCCCCATTGAGCGAATGGCCAAGGGGCCGTCATAGGGGTCAGCTCTTCGGACAATTGCCTGATGAAATTACTAAACCTTTGACACTTGTCGTAGAATTTGACATAAGCTTGTGCGTCCTTCAGCATTGTAGGCCAATAGTATCCTGCTCAGATCAACTTGTGCACTAATGACCGTGCCCCAGAGTGGTTTCCACAGATACCCTCGTGGACTTCTCTCATTACATAATCTGCTTCTTCGTGGCTTAAACACAGCAGGTACGGTCGAGAGAATCCTCTTTTGTATAAGACATCTTTTATCAGCACAAATCGTGATGCTTGGACCTTCAACTTCCTGGCGGCGTCTTTTTCGCTTAGTAACATGCCAGTTATCAGGTAGGATATCAATGGCATAGTCCAATTGCTTTCAGAACCTACTTCCTACACATTCGTTCCGTCATCAGTAAGTGAGAAGACTTGGACAAATGACAATACCTGTTCGGGGACAAGCATAAATTCTGCTGAGGCAGCTTTTGCTAGGCGGTCGGTACATTCGTTTTCCTCCCTTAGGATTTGAATGAACCTGACTTCGAGGCTGCTAATTCAATTCTTCACCTCCTCCAGATACCTCTTCATCCTTTCATTTTTGCATTCGTAGCCGCCATTAATCTGACTTATTACCATTTGGGAGTCGCAATGTGCGACCACCTTTTCAGCACCTGCTGTCTTTGCGAGGTCTAGCTCTGCTACTGATGCTTCATATTCGACCTCGTTGTTGGTCATGGGGAAGTCCAGTCGGATCATGCACTTGATTTTATCCTCTTCCAGGGTTTGGACTACCACATCAGCCCCTCCTGCTCATCTATTGGAAGATCCGTCTATGTGGGTGCTCCACTATGCGGCTATTTCTGCCCCCTTGCCTTCCGATTAAGTAAATTCGGCGATGAAGTCAGCCACAGCTTGCTTTTTTATCACAGTTCGTGGGCGGTACTGTATATCAAATTCGCTCAGCTCTACTACCCATAGAGCCATCCATCCGGCAGCCTCAAGGTTACTCATGGCTCTTCTCAGGGGTTGATCTGTCAAGACTATAATGGTATATGCCTGAAAGTACTACTTGAGCTTCCGTGCCGTAGCTACTAACGCGAATGCCAATTTCTCAATTTGGGGGTACCTCTTTTACTCCTCAGAACGCCTGGCTTATAAAGTAGACGGGTCTTTAAGATCCTTCTTCCTCTCTTACTAAGGCCGTGCTGACCACTGCTTGTGAAATTGCTAAGTAGAGGTAGAGTTCTTCCCCTGGTTTAGAAGGGCTAAGTAATGGAAGAGATGAAAGGTATTTCTTCAGATCTTCAAAGGCCTTCTGGCACTCATCCGTCCATTCAAATGATTTTCTCAGAGTGCGGAAGAATGGTAGACATTTGTCCGTCGCTTTTAAGACGAACCTATTCAGGGCTGCAATTTTGCCATTCAAGCTTTGCACCTCTTTGACCGTCCTTGGTGGTTCTAACTCCATTATGACTCGTATCTTCTCCGGGCTAACCTCTATACCCCTTTGGGATACCACGAAGCCCAAGAATTTCCATGTCGTCACTACGAACACGCACTTGTTTGGATTCAACTTCATGTTATATGACCAGAGTGTGTCGAAGGTCTCCCGGAGGTCGTTTAGGTGGTCATCTTCACGCAGGCTCTTCACTAACATGTCATCAACATAAACTTGTACATTCCTCCCAATTTGGTGCGCGAACATTTTGTTCATCAGTCTCTAATACGTCGCCCCCGCATTCTTGAGCCCAAATAGCATCACCTTGTAACAAAAGAGTCGTTGGTTGGTGACAAAGGAGGTTTTCTCTTGATCAGCCTCATCCATCTTGATTTGATTGTAGCCCGAAAAGGCATCCATGAAGCTCAGGAGCTGGTGTCTTGCCGCCGAGTCTACCAAGGTATCTATCCGAGGGAGTGGGTAGCTGTCCTTCGGACATGCCTTGTTGAGGTCCATGAAATCGACGCACATTCGCCACCTCCCATTAACCTTCTTGACCATAACAACGTTTGCTAACCAGTCAGGGTAGTACACTTCTCGAATGAAATCTGCTTCCAGTAGCTTCCTCACCTCTTCTGCTATCGATTTATCTCACTCCTAAGCGAACACTCGCTTTTTCTATCGGACGAGTGAGGATGCGGGGTTCACATTCAACCTATGAACTATGACTGAGGGATCAATCCCGAGCATGTCCTCGTGGCTCCACGCGAACACGTCTTGATTCATCTTGAGGAATGCTGCGAGGGCTTGACGTATTGGCTGGCTGGCCAACGTCCCCATTCTAGTCATCCGTTCAGGTCTTGATTCATTAAGGGTTATTTCTTCTAATTCTTCAACCGGTTTAGCTATGGTTCGTTGCTTTTCTATGCACATTGTCTGCTGGTGATCTTCCATCTCTAGCATGGCAATGTAGCATTCGCGTGCGGCTACCTGATTTCCTCGTAGCTCTCCGACCCCGTAATCCGTAGGAAACTTGATCATTAGGTGGTATGTTGACGTTACCGCCTTCCACAAGTTAAGGGTGGGTCTTCCGAGGATAGCATTATAAGCAGACGAGCAGTCGACCACAAGGAATGTCACATCCTTAGTGATCTGTTGAGAATAATCACCTACTATTACCAAAAGCACGACCGCGCCCAATGGGAACACCCTCGTACCTCCAAAACCAACCAGCAAAGCGTTTGTTGGTATTAACTGTTCTCTATCAATTCTTATCTGCTGGAACGCTGGGTAATATAGGATGTCTGCTGAGCTTTCATTGTCGATCAGCACCCGGTGCATGTTGAAGTCCCCCACTTGTAAGATGACGACAAGCGCGTTGTCATGAGGGTGGTGAAGACATCGGGCATCCTCTTCCGAGAATCCTATGATGGGGCTCTCTATCCGCGCTATCTTTGGTACGGAGCCCGTCAACTGGACGTTGTGAACCATCCTGAGGTATGTCTTTCGGGCCTGTTTGGACGACCCTGTAGTTGTCGTGCCCCTTACGATCATTCTTATATCCTCTATAGGCGGCCTGGGGCGTTCATTATCCCGTCAGGGGGGCTGTTCCTTATGTTGCTGATCCGTCCTTTCCTTACTAACGAACTTCTGCAATTTCCCTTACCTAATAAGGGCTTCGATCTGCTGTTTTAAGTCGTAGCAATCAACCGTATCATGTCCGTGATCATGGTGGAAGCGGCAATACTTGTCCCTAGATCGCCTATTGGGATCTCCCTTCAGCTTTCCGGGAAAGGTTAGGGTTCCTTCATTCTTGATTTGCATTAGTATCTAGTCAATTGGGGCAGTCAACGGGGTGAAATTCGTGAATCTCCCTGCGGGGGGCTTGGAGCGTTTGTCATCCTTTCGGTCCCCCGTCCTCGCCATCTTCCGACCTTGGTCCTGTCGGGCATCTGTTGTGAAATTTTAAAGTACTCACAAGTGTACGAACCGTCCCGAAGTATAGTTTGACAAGAACGAGGTCGAACCCACAAGGACTTGAATGAACGTAGGAAAATTAATTAAACCTTAACCAAATTAATCCTAATCTAGTTTAATAACAATTGGTTGTTTTTGAAATTAAATAAACTAAGCAAATAATAAAATTAAGCAAATAGTTAAACTAAGCAAAAGATATAAAGCAATAAAAAGATGTAAACAATCAAGGGAAAGGAATTAAGGTTTTGGAATCCGCCTTGTAAGTCATAACAGCATATATTTATGATCATTAATTTTTCCCACCTCACTACATGATAATCTAAAAATCAATCTTGCTATCATGGAAAATATTCTCGTTAAAATCCTTATGTTAAAAATCAAAAGCATGTTCTTCTTCGCTTCTTAAGTATAAAACCAAATCATCAATTGTATCCGTAGCCAAACAAATCACAAGATATATCCAATTTTAAAAATCAAATCATAAATTGTATCCATTGACAGACAAATCACAAACGATATCCAATTTTATAATCAAGAATTAATAAACCAAGCATTCAATTAATTAAGATAAATCCTAAATCATGAGAAAAACATGATTGAACTCATATCTAGAATCCCATCTTAGTCAATTGATATGAAGCAAGAACAATTTAAATCATTAAAGAACAACTATTGTAGGAAAAATCAAATCACATAAATATTACTGATAATCCTTAACAAGGTTTCATCCTCAACCCTAATTATAAATTTAGCTACTCATAGTAATTGAAAGAAAACACAAAAATAAAATACTAAACATTAAACTAGAAAAATAAAATAAAACTAACTGTCATGGAAGAGGTAGCTGCAGCTCTCTATACATTCAGCCTTCAGCCCTCAGCCCTAGCACTCGCCTCTGAATTTTGCCCTAAAGAGTCTTTAAATAGGTCAAGGAATCCTATTACAAGTTGAATTCCCGTTTGGAGAAAATCCCAGATTTTTAGGCTTCACTTAACTGACTATTTAGGCCCATTTAACGTCAGAATTCGGACTTTTGGTAAACTACAAAGTTGTAGCCCTTTAAGTTAACTTTCCAGCACAACTTGAATCATCTTGATTGGACATCTGAACCGAAAGTTATGCCAAAAATACTAATTAATGTGCAGGTTGGTATCCTAATCCGAATTGGACTTGGATTTGGTGCAAATTTCCTTTGATTCCTTACTCCAATTGGACTTAAATTTAATTGGGTTGGTCTTCTCTTGAATTCATGCCTAGCTGGATGTAAGTTGGCTTGATTCAATTGGCCTAGCCCCACTTTGCATGTAAAGCCCTTGTTACCTACAACACAAAGATATTATATAATCAGTCACAAAATAACATAAAAGTAAGGCTAAATATGTAGATATGTGAGTACTTTATTGTATATATTTCATGCACATCAAATACCCCCAAACCTACATTTTGGTAGTCCTCGAGCAAAACAGATAAAGAATAAAACAAAACAAAGAAAAAGGAAATCCTAACTAATCCACTTTCGCTGGAATTTTCGATTGCATTTAACTTATGCAACAAGCCTTTAAACCCCTAGCTTACACTAGTGGACGAGTTGTAGTCTCGTGAGGGTTTGCAGGGAATATACCCACAAAATTCTAAGAATGAATACTAAAATAAACAAAACAAAGAAGATCAATATTTTTTTTTTTTTCAATTGCCTTTTGCAAAGAGGATTAGTTCAAGTTCAAAAACACTACAAATGCTAAAGAAATTTCTCATGCCATCAAAACTCAATGTGAGTGAAAAGTGGTAGCCAACCCAAACATACTCTTAGTTTTAGAATAAACTTGACTCAAATCTCTATTTGAAAGTATGCTTCAACTCAAATCTTTCCGGTGTTATCACTCAACAATTGAAATCACTCTGAAATGGGTTGTAACACTCTCAACAATATATGTGAGCGGAATAATGTAAGCAAAATCAAACACCTCACATATAAATCACATGAAAAACGCTTAACCAAGAAAGAACAAGTAGTCTCATGAAAGGATGCTAAAAAGAATTTATACCACACTTTTTATTCAGTCATATCAATATCTGAACTACACAATCTTCAAGATCAAATAAGGACTTTATTAGGACGTAATGTAAGGTAAAAGCAAAGGGAATGAAATAAAAATGGGTAAAGGTAAATATAAGAAGTGTTTTCAAGATTAATCGGAATGTCAACTCTTTTTGGAATTTCCATTCAACTATTTTTTTTTTCACCTCTTCTTCTTCAAAGCAATACTCTTTCTTTACATTTCACTTCTCAAAATTTAATGAGAACCCTTTTTATTTTCTTCTTTTTAACACCTTTCCTTTTCTTTTTTTTTTTCTTTGAATTCTCTTTTCTTTTTCTTTTTCTTTTCTTTGAATTCTCGCACAAACCACCACATTGAAACAAACTGATCAAATTCCATCTTGAAACACTATAGATAAGGGTTTTAAGAAAGAAAGGCTAATTAAAAGGCTCAATGGGGTGACTAGTGATAATGTATCAAGAAAGAAAAAGAAAAACACATATATGGCTCAAAGTAGACAAAAATGGCCTAATCTCATCTCCCAAAGACTAGTATAGTTCATTCAATATCAATGACTTCAAAAGATTCAAGTGTGGCATAAAATCATTTTTTTTTCTTGGCCAAAAGAAAGAACAATGAGACTACAACAAAGGAAATATGTTACACACTTTCAAATGAACTTTAAGATTAGAAACAATTAATAACTCTCCAAAAATAATGATTGGCTCAAAACTCACAGGGGTTACAGTCTCCACATTTTTATCATCAAGATTTTCTAATCACTTTTATCCTTCAACAACAAGTTGTGTCTGAGTGGCTACGTGCATGTGCAATGAATTGAGCATGAAAGCAATGAAATTCTTTAATCAAGAGTAGTATAACGAACTCAAAACATAAACCTCAAGCTAGGCAAAAGAATTTTTTTTTTTTTGATTTTTTTTTAAAAACAACTAAACAAAACAAAACATAGAAATCTATATACATCCCCCCCAAACCTAAACCAAACATTGTCCTCAATGTTAAAAATTATCCTTTCAAATAGATGTCTTGAACGAAAAGAGAGCAAAATATTAATATGCAACATGAGAACCAAGTAGAAACAAGTAAGGTAAGGAGAAGGAGGACACGTACCTTGATCAAACTGATTGTTATAATTTTTAATTTCTGTCAAATATCAGCTAGAACAAAAGAAAATAAAACTAAACAAGAAAATAAACACAAAGTCTAATCTAAAAGCAGAAAATAAACAAGAAAAAGATTTTTTTTTTTTTTTTTGGGAAAAAGATCTAACACAATTGGAGATCAATCCTGATAAACAGGACCATCCAAACCTCAACAACACCATGGAGATAAATATTGCATATTATGAACGGACTAGTCCAATGAGATTGTAACTTACCTGGATCAAAAACATGTTGGGAGGCTTTAGCAATCTCTTCCAAGTGAATTCTTTGCATAACCACAGAACTCCGACAATTGATCAAAGCATTGGATGTGGCTAAGAAAGGGCAACCCAAAATGACATGGATTTGTGTACTGGCATTTAGAGCAGGCTCAGTGTCTAACACAACAAAATCAACAGGAAAGTAGAATACATCCACCTTAATCAGCACATCCTCAACAATACCTCCAGGGATTTTCACAGACCTATCAGCTAATTGAAGTGTCATGGTTGTGGGTTTCAACTCCCCCAAACCTAGCTGTAAATAAACTGAATATGGCATAAGGTTCACACTTGCCCCCAAATCTAGCAAAGCTTGCTCAATGAGACGGTCCCCAATCTTGCATGAAATTGTAGGAGATCCAGAGTCCTTACATTTCACTGGATATTTATTCTGAATGATTGAACTAACTTACTCTTTCAAAAATGCCTTTTTAGGGACATTTGTCTTTCTCTTCATTGTCACAAGATCTTTTAGAAACTTGGCATAAGCAGGAACTTGTTGAATTGCATCAAGAAATGGAATGTTTATTTGCACTTGCTTAAAAACCTCTAAAATGTCTCCAAATTGTGCACTTTTCTGAGGACTGATTAACCTTTGAGGAAATGGAGCTTTAGGAACAAACCTCTTATCAAAGGGGGAACTAAGATCCTGAATTGGAGTGGCGGGTGGGTTGTCCTTCTTTTCTCCATGATCATCATGTGAACTATGAGTTCCTTTTTCCTTTAACACAATATTTTCATCATCCTCCACTTCTGGCATTTTCACTTGATTATCAACTTGCTTACCAGACCTAAGGGTAGTAATAGATTAAACATGTTCTTGTCCATGAGTAGAACTAGAAGAACCATTGATGGCATACTGTCCTTTTGGGTTAGGTATAGGTTGACTAGGAAACTTTCCTTTTTCCTTCTCTCCAACTTGGGTTGCTAACTGGCCAACTTGATTTTCCAACTTTGAAATAGCTTGAGTATTCAAATGGGTGGAACTTTTCATCTTTTGAATGGCTTGGCTAGTTGATTGCATGAAAGTTTTGAGAGACTCCTCCAAAGATGGTTGTTGTCTTGGTGGTGCTACAAACTGAGGTGTTGATTGAGGAATGGGAGGATATGCTTGAGTAGGTGGACGAAATTGACTTTGTTGATGCACTTGTTGTCCACCTACATTGTGGAAGGCTGATTTTGCCTCCATGAGAAATTAGGATGTTTCCTCCAATTTGGATTATATGTCTCTGAAAATGGACTAGCAAATGGTTTTCCATAATTATTCAGTGCATTTGCTTGCTCAGTATAAAAATCAGGGTACCCAACTGCAGAAGGACACATTTGTGTTGTATGCTTAGGACTTGCACAAATAGAGCATGTTTCACTTTGAACTTGATTGACAAAATTCATCCCTCTACCTAAAGCTAAAGCCTCAACCTTACGAGTGAGATTGTCCAACCTAGCTTTTATGTCTAAATCTTCACTGACTTCATACAATCCTCCTTTCTTAATTGCAGGGGTAGATCTCTCTTTACGGTTGGAAAAATCCCATTGTTGTGAACTTTCAGAAAAATTCTCAAGAAATTTGTATGCCTCATCATCTACAAGACTCAAAAATCCACCACCATTCATGGACTCAATCATGTTACGATTTGTCTGAGTCAAACCATTATAAAAATATTGTACTAGTCTCCATGTTTCAAAACCATGATGAGGACACTTTAAGATCAAGTCCTTAAATCTCTCCCAACTCTCATAAAATTTCTCTTGTTCATCTTGATAAAAATCTACAATTTCTCTCCTCAAAGCATTGGTTTTGGCCATTGGGAAAAATTTAGAGAGGAATTTTGTGACCAACAGTTCCCATGAAGTGATAGATCCAGGTGACAAAGAATTAAGCCATGCTTTTGCCTTATCCTTCAAGGAAAAAGGGAATAAACGCAAGCGAACAGAGTCATCAGTGAAATTTTGGAACTTACAAGTAGCACAAATCTCAAGAAAATCCTTTACATGCATATAAGGGTCTTCTCTATCCAATCCATGAAAATTAGGAAGAAGGTGGATTATCTGTGGCTTCAACTCAAAATGGGCAGCAGTGGTTGCAGGCAATACTATGCAAGATGAAGGTTAGGTGGTTATGGGTGAGAACAACTCCCTAAGAGTTTTTGAATCATCTCCTGTTTCTCCCATTGTGGATGAATAATCAAAACTAACAAGAAGATTTTCTTTATCACATATCCAAGTTCTCATACACCAAACACAAAGAAATTTTTTTTTTTTTTGCTATTTAAAAAAAAAAAATTTAACTACAACTAGTAAAAGGAAAAATTCAATAAAGACCTAATTAATTTTCCTAACCAAGTCCCCGGCAACGGTGCCAAAAACTTGTTGTGAAATTTTAAAGTACTCGCAAGTGTACGAACCGTACCAAAGTATAGTTTGACAAGAACGAGGTCGAACTCACAAGGACTTGAATGAATGTAGGAAAATTAATTAAACCTTAACCAAATTAATCCAAATCTAGTTTAATAACAATTGGTTGTTTTTGAAATTAAATAAACTAAGCAAATAATAAAATTAAGCAAATAGTTAAACTAAGCAAAAGATATAAAGCAATAAAAAGATGTAAACAATCAAGGGAAAGGAATTAAGGTTTTGGAATCCACCTTGTAAGTCATAACAGCATATATTTATGATCATTAATTTTTCCCACCTCACTACATGATAATCTAGAAATCAATCTTGCTATCATGGAAAATATTCTCGTTAAAATCCTTATGTTAAAAATCAAAAGCATGTTCTTCTTCGCTTCTTAAGTATAAAACCAAATCATCAATTGTATCCGTAGTCAAACAAATCACAAGATATATCCAATTCTAAAAATCAAATCATAAATTGTATCCATTGACAGACAAATCACAAACGATATCCAATTTTATAATCAAGAATTAATAAACCAAGCATTCAATTAATTAAGATAAATCCTAATCATGAGAAAAACATGATTGAACTCATATCTAGAATCCCATCTTAGTCAATTGATATGAAGCAAGAACAATTTAAATCATTAAAGAACAACTATTGTGGGAAAAATCAAATCATATAAATATTACTGATAATCCTTAACAAGGTTTCATCCTCAACCCTAATTATAAATTTAGCTACTCATAGTAATTGAAAGAAAACACAAAAATAAAATACTAAACATTAAACTAGAAAAATAAAATAAAACTAACTGTCATGGAAGAGGTAGCCACAGCTCTCTATACATTCAGCCCTCAGCCCTAGCACTCGCCTCTGAATTTTGCCCTAAAGAGCCTTTAAATAGGTCAAGGAATCCTATTACAAGTTGAATTCCCGTTTGGAGAAAATCCCATATTTTTAGGCTTCACTTAACCGACTATTTTGGCCCATTTAACGTCAGAATTCGGACTTTTGGTAAACTACAAAGTTGTAGCCCTTTAAGTTAACTTTCCAGCCCAACTTGAATCATCTTGATTGGACATCTGAGCCGAAAGTTATGCCAAAAATACTAACTATTGTGCAGGCTGGTATCCTAATCCGAATTGGACTTGGATTTGGTGCAAATTTCCTTTGATTCCTTGCTCCAATTGGACTTAAATTTAATTGGGTTGGTCTTCTCTTGAATTCATGCCTAGCTAGATGTAAGTTGGCTTGATTCAATTGGCCTAGCCCCACTTTGCATTTAAAGCCCTTGTTACCTACAACACAAAGATATTATATAATCAGTCACAAAATAACATAAAAGTAAGGCTAAATATGTAGATATGTGAGTACTTTATTGTATATATTTCATGCACATCAGCATCTTCCTGCCTTTCCCTTTTTCTTGGCTTTTCGTCTCAAGCCAACAGTGCGTCCTCAGCGTTCATGTACTTAGTGGCTCTGTAGAGGACTTCTGACATTGTTTTTGGGTCATTCTTGTATAGAGAGAAAATGAACTTACCCTTTCGCAACCCATTCGTGAAGGCTGCCACAAGTATCTTATCGTCGGCCTCATCGATCGAAAGCGCTTCCTTGTTGAAACGGGTTATGTAGAATCTTAACGTCTCCTCTTCTCACTGCCTGATGTTCATTAAGCATGCGGTATACTTTTTGTACCTATGTCCTCTAATAAAATGCGGGGTGAACTAGGCGCCTAGCTCCTTGAAAGTGCTGATGGAGTTAGGCGTCAGTCGACTAAACCAAATCCTCGTGGCTCCCTTCAATATTGTAGGGAAGGCCCTACACATGATCTCATCTGCTACCCCTTGAAGGTGCATAAAGGTTTTGAAGGTTTCCAAGTAGTCCAGAGGGTCCTTCGCTCCATCATAGCTGTTGATCTGTGGCATACGAAACTTATGTGGTATAGGGAAGGAGTTGACGGCCGCAGTGAACGGCGAGTCGGTGCGGTTGACCAAATCGTCAAGGTCGCTAGACACCCGTCCTTTGAGAGCGTTCATCATAACCTCCATCTGCTCCTTCATTGCCTGTATCTCTGCAACAATATAAGGCGGAGTTGCATCCGTGAGGGATGGCATGCTCAAATTTTGTCGCTGTGGTCTACTCTGAGTGTTACTGCCCTCTGGCCCCTCTCGTTCTCTTCTATCGGCATTGGTGCCTTCTTGGTCCTGCTCTTGAGTGCCATGACCTGCGTATTTCTGGCGTAACTGCTCCTCCAAATCGTGGTTCTGCTTAGTGAGGCGCTCCACTGCGGTAGCTAAGGTCTGAACGTGCCTCTTGAGGGCCGCTGCTCGAGTTTCGTCTCCCTGAAAGTTGTTCGTGGTCGCCATCGAGCGAGTCAGCACCATGCAACTCTTTTGTCTGGGAAGCGTTCGTTATGGCTCAGAAAACGACGACCCCCACAAACGGCACCAACTGATGATGCCGAAAAAACCACCAGTGAGTCACACGATACTTGCACACTCAAAATAATACCTACACAACAGAAAGGAAAGACCTAACAGAAAGCACCGGTGTGGTGCCGGCCAAATACCCTCCGAAGGTCAAGTTAGAACTTCTCACAACTCTAGAGTGCTAGAGAGGGGTAAATTATGCGTTCCTTGATTTATGAGGGTATTGGGGCTTTTATAGTAGTAGAAAGTTGACATCTCTTCCTTGGTGTGGAAGTGTTTTCCTTATAGGAATCCTCTTGAATAATCCCAAACGTGATGGACAAGATATTTCCTTATAGAGAATATCTTCATTAATGCGCGTATCTTCCGGAATCCTCTTTGTGCTAGGATTCCATTTACCTTGGGATTCTATGGTGGCTAAGTGTGTGTCGCAAGTATTTCCCATCTAAAGTTTTCTGCCTACCACATGGGTGCTCGACCCGTCACTGTTGCATCCGTTCATACAGGATCCGTCCATAACAAACCTTGCACAGGTTGGGCCCGTCCTATATCGGCCCACGGATGTGGAACCGTCATGCCCATTTCATGAAGATCTGTCAACCTAGATTTTTACCCTCTTCAGCAGAAAACTTTGTAAAAGCTTTTTTTTTTTTTGTTGCTAAATTTGTAAAAGCATTAGTTCAGTACATATGGAAGAATACTAATAATATTATTATTAAGATATAGACTAAGTGAAATCAATTGTCACATTATAGCCACAAATTTTGTTACCATACAATTAATATGGTATGGTTTTCAAAATAGAAATGAGGCTTTAGTGCTTTACTCGGGTAGAGTAAAAAAAAAATTTATTTGGGAAGCCAGATTTTAATATCAAAATATAACTATATATACACACACATTTATATGTACACATATACATGCATGTGCAGATGTATATATATGTTTTTGTTAAAAAGTGTTAGTAAAAATTAGGCAAAACTATATCATTAGTCCCTAAAGTTTGCCTACTGAGTGGTATTAGTTCCTCAAGTTTTAAGTGAATGCTATTAGTCCTTAAAGTTTAAAATATGAGCACAAATAAAATTTTTGTTAATGGCGCTAATCTCAGTGCCTACGTAGCTAACAGATCAATAATATGGTAAATTTTAAGTAACATCACATCAGCTTTTTATTATTAAAATTAAAAACTCTTGACCTGTTAGAAACAACCAACCCATTTTGTGACCCTTTTTCCCAAATCAAATGTGAAATTGTTAGCTATAATCTGGACAGAGAGAAAGAGAGTATCCATTTAATTTAGATACGTAAAATTTTGCGAAAAAGAAAACGAAAGAAAGAAAAAATCACAGTAGATATTTTTATTTCCTATAGTCTCAAAACAAATACTATATATTATCTTAACACTTTTATAGATTGCTTGTTAGGAAAACATTTGTCACATAATATTGGGAATTATATTAAGGAAATTGAATATGATAAAGTTAGCGAAGATTTTGCAGTCATAATGGGTTTAGAAGAGCCTATATCCCTATGTGATGCTTGGCAATCATGGAGAGTAAGACTGTGGATATGAATTTGTTGTCATAGAAGAGATTAGGACTGCTTTGTTGTTATTTTGGAATGACGATTGACAACACTTGGGGAAGAGTTCTGTGTTGAATCTGTTGATATGTGTTTGAGACCTAAATGATGTCTATTGATCCCAATGCACCAACGAATATTGTGGATGAGAATATTTCTTCGAGCTCCAAAGATGATGCGATCGGCTACTAGTGATACTACTGTTAAGGGATTTCTCTCTCTTTAGATTAGGGCTAGCAATTTCACATTTGATTTGGGAATACTTGTTTTTTTTAGTGGATCAAAAAATGGCTTGATTGTTTTTTTTAGTGGGTCATTGCTCTGTTAGCCACGTCAACACTGAAATTAACGGCATTTAACAGAAAAACTAAATTGCGCCCATGTTTTAAACTTGAGAGACCAATAGTACACACTTAAAATTTGAAAGACTAAAGGCACTTAGCAGAAAAATTTCAAGAAATAATGGTGTAGTTTCGCCTAAAAATTATATTATACTTTATGAGAAAGGAGTAAATTAACACTTCATTCAATAGCTTTTAAAGTTCTTAGTTTTGCATTTTTTTTTTTTTTTTTTTTGACAAGGAACTTGCATGATTAGTTTTAATTAGATATAATTCTTTCATATAAAGTTGTATAAAGCTTAATTAACAGAGTAATACATAATTGAGAATTTCAAAAACTTAATTTTTGTACTAAAAAGATCTCATAAATTAGGCACGTATTAACATTAGACAAGATATTATGGCTGATGCCAATGGCCTTGTAGCCAAGCTGCCAAGTGGTACTCAGGTTCCTTTGTAACCTCGGGGGTTCTATCCCCCGCACTTACCAAGCAAAAAAAATAAATAAAATAAATATAAATAAATAAAAGATATTATGGCTGACTAATTCTGTGGAGCACACAATAGTGAATGACTTAGGGGTCGTTTGGTAACGTCATTCTAGTAACGTTGTTAGTATTTTTTAGAAATATGGGTGGGTAAAAAAGTATGTGAAAATATATATAATGTTGTTTAAAAACTGAAAATATGTGTTTAAACACATATGCCAAACCGGCCTTATAATTTTGGCCATCCTTTGGAAATAATTTTGAGCTCATTTTGTATGACTCACGAGTACATGTATATATAAAAAGGGTCATTATGTTGTACTCCTTATCTATATATATTATATATATTACAACTTACTTTACATTTCAATTTTTATTTTTACATACAATCCAATAAAATAATATTAAGCTCTTCTATTTTTTGGGTAAAAATTAATAATTTGTATTTATTATAATTTGGGATTTCTACTTTTTTCAATCACAAAAAAATAATAATAATAATAATAATCTAAGGGTGGGATGAAGTTAAAAAAATAAAAATAAAAATAAAAATACATGGGGTGAGTTTTGTAGATTAGAGGAGTTATAAAACTAACAAAAGAGTCATTTCAAAAAAATAATAATAATAACAAAAGAGTGATCCTATTTTGGAGGGAGTTAGTGAGTAGAAGTAGGAATTTGAATCAACGTAAAAGTAGGAGTTTATTAGAAGCAGGAAGACATTTCAACGTAGAATTAGGAATTTATTATTTTTGTCAATTTACTATTTTAACCCCATTTTTAAGTTTTAGATAGGGGTATTTTTGACAGTAAAAAAACAATAACTAACTTTCTTTTGCCAATTTACTATTTTAACCCCATTTTTAAGTTATTGGTTAATTAATTTAAGGGTATTTCTAAATCCTCTTAATATATACAGATAAAACCAAAACTTTTGAAACTCTCACAATTGTCCACGTCAGCGTTATTTAAAAAAAATAAAACTATTAAAAAAAATAAAACCCTAAAAACCGTAATTATTTCTAACCCAATAACTATTTCTCCCCAAAACAAACCCGATAATCTTCAACTTCTAAACAATACCTGATACAAAAACCTTGTAGAGAAGGAAAATTCCCAACCTATCACAAGCTGACACGTCACACTACTAAATTCACAAAATACAGCCAATTACAAAGCGCCACATATTGCTGCTAGGTTTTACTATCACTACTTAGAAACCAATAGAAATTTGCCAAGTGTCATGCAAAGACCAATCACTCATCAACGCATGTAAGCGGTGACATAAGCAGCCTCGCACGTGTAAGCGATGACATAAGCGGACCAATCAAGCTGTGACATGTGTCACCAATCAGACTTCGCCACGTGTCGCTCATCCACCTCCAAATTTCTATAAATAGAAGTCATCCTAAGACATTTAGGAGGACACCAAGCTATCTGAAGCACAGAAGTAGAGAAGCTCTGCAGGAATCAAGCCTCGAAGCCTCCAAGAACTTCAAGAACTTTAACCCCAAAATCGAAGAACATTCAAAGTAGAATCATCCAAACCATCTGCCTAGATCTTAAAGTTTGCGGGAATCAAGCCAAAAGTGTCCGAAAACATCAACAAACCACAAATCAGCAAAGCTCTACGGATTCAAGCCTCTAAAGCACCGAAGAACTTCCACCATAAAACTTTCAAATACGAAGAACATTCGAAGCAAAATCATCCAAACTACCTGGCTAGATCTCAAAGTTCACTGGAATCAAGCTCAAAAGCCTCCAGAAACCTCAACAAATCATAAATCAACGAAGCTCTACGGATCCAAACCTCTAAAGCACCGAAGAACTTCCACCACAAACCTTCGAAGACGAAAAACACATCAAGAACAAGAAGAACGTATGAAGAACAAAGAATTTCTAACAAGCTCATAGCTAGAGATTTATTGTAATTCTGTTTCAAAGGTCTTCGATCTATTCTTCAGCCAAATTGAAGTATATTTGGTGTTCAAATCAAAATCACATTACCACAATTCCAATCAACAAATCTTGTAAGGAGATCGAATCAAAGGATCACACTTTTGTAATCACAGAGAATTGTACCACACAATCATCAATACAAATTCGCATTTGTGAAACTATTTTACTTGTTTGACTCATTTCGAACCAAGAAATTTAGTCGTCTACAAACCTATTTCTCAGTCTCTGTCTCTCCTTCAAACGCAAACACTGCAAGACCCATACCCTTCTCTCTCTTTCTCTATCTCTTTACCCTTCTCCTTCCCCAAAACCCAAACGCCAATCAGATCTAACAGATCGCCTCTCATGGGACATTGGGAAAAATCAAGTTTCAGAGACTAAAACGATTCCGTTGGAGAGAGGCTACAGTTATTTCTCTTAATGGGTTTTTGCCAGAATCATCTGGCCGTTGGGTGGACAATATGGTATGTTAGGTTTGGTTTTTGATTTTGTTATTAATCTTGATTTACGTTGCTTTAAATTTTCAAATCCCACACCCTCTTTTTCTCAGCCTCTCCGTTTATCAAGTTCCAAAATCAACCAAAGCCTCAACTTTGAACATACCCATTTGCAATTTTCTCTGAAGATCGTCACCGCGCCTCTAACCAAATCGGTGGAGGCAAATTTCATGGTAATTTTTTTAAAATTTATGTTTCCAGGTGCAACCCATTTTAATACTAATTGTTTTCCTAGCCCCATCATGTTTTGTATTCCAATCACGCTTAAATTTAGAAATAGTTTTGTATTATAAATATCATTTTATAATATTTATTGGCTATTCTTGGCTTTGTATTATTGAAATTGTTTTTTTTTTTTGGTTATATTGGCCATTGTTGTTATGTCGTGTGAGAACTAAGTATTGTTTTTTATGGTTATGTATATATGGTTGCTTTTTTGAGTATTCATTATTTTTAGTACACACTGAATCTAGATTACAGGAACTATATTCTTATTTTAAAATTTTTGTAATTTAGGACTTTTAATTTATATAAGTTATTATTATTTAAAAACTTTCATCAATTATTAATAGTTTTCCACATTGTCAATAAGTTATTTATGAAATGTTTTCCACATTGTCAAAGGAGTTGTTAGATGCCGAGCCGTTGACATCTACAAGGTTTGTAGATCAAGTTGAGGCATACTTTAATTTTATTTTCCATGTATATTTAAAAATTTTGGGGTTAACTCTTCTGTGTTTTTCCGTTTGGCTATTGAGTTTGAATTTATGGTCTGCAATTTTTTGCATTTTTAGTTGTTGCCGTTGGCTATAGAGAAAAGCTCAGAAATTAGGCCCACTCTTCGATTTTTTTTACCGCCGTTAGAGACCAGTCTTTCTCAGACACTATTACCAGTAAGTTTTCTAATTTTGTTTTATAAGTTTTCCTGTTAAATATGATTTAGGGTTTTGTTTGGGAGTGTTTTCTCTTTTAGATTGATGGGTTTGGAGCCCGTAGTGGGTTTTGTTAATTTCAATCAAAATTCTATCTTAATGTGAAGATAGTTTTAAATTTACGGATCTGATTAGTTTTTACTGTTGTCTGGCTTCTTTCTTTTTTTTCCTTCCTTCATGCTGTATAGTTTCTTCTCATGCTTTTGTGCTGTTCCTTCCCTGCAACTACAAAGGTTCCATTCTTACATTGTTTATGCCTTAATACTTCTATATTGTTCACTGTTGTTAAGATTCCATCTTCCTAATTAATTTCTGAATTCTTATTTTCATTCTTTTTTGTCTTTTTCTCCAATTGCAGTATATCGTGTTTTTGTACCAGACATTGGGTCTTATGCCAAAAAAAATAATTGAATCAGGGTTAAAGGTATGTAGATTTCCCATTTTATTTTTCCAATTTTTGGGGATCTGTTTTGTCAATTATTGTTTTTTGGTTAGAATATTTTTCCCTGTTTGGTATACTTTTGTGAGATTTTAAAGTTTTCTTTATTTAGGTTATGGTTTTGTCATTGTTAGAGGATTTGTTTCAATTTCTTTATGCCATCTTTTTCATTCAATTTTAAGTTTTGTCATAGGATGTTCTGAGCATCCTAAGACTCTTATATCAACATGAGTTGCAAGTGCTGTAATATATGTGATTCCAATTTTGAATCCAACTATAATTCTTTCCTAATGTTGGTTGCGAAATTTCAATTATAGAGATAGGGTTTTTTAGGTGGATTCTTCTTACATCTGTCTTTGTTGATGTCATTTTTTTTTTTTTTCCATCTTTTCATTTCCTATTTCTTTGTCCAATTGAAGAAAATTGAAGTGCAGATTGCAATTCATTTGCCTCTTTGTTAGATATCTGCTTTGTTCAATGTAGCCTTATTTTGGGAATACATGATTGATTGAAAATTAAGACTGCCATGAGTATTCATTTTGATAGGTGCATTAAAAATCTTCTAATTATAAGTTAATGAATCTGAGTCCTAATTTTAAGTAATGAGTGTGATTGTTGTATTATATACAAAATAAAGAAATAAATAAATAAAGGTCATGAACAAGGAAAATATTTGGAGTTGAGAAATTCAAAATGCAAACCTTTGTAGGATATTGCCAACTTTTAAAAAACTAAATATCAGGAAAGATATTAATTTGTTGTGGCTGGTCCCTCACTTCTTTCCTTTTTTAAAAGTTCATGTTAACAACTCTTTTAGAACCCAGATAGAAAAAATTTTCTTCTCCTCTCGTTAGGAGCTCTCCTTCTCATCTTGGGTGAGACTTTCTTCCTACTCTTTGTGGGACAAGGGTACACACTTTCACTACTGATCCTTTCCATTAGAGCTGCACCAATATCATGTTGCTTAACATGGATTCAGATTTCATAGAACGATTACGACGAGAAAGTTTGACGCTAGAGGAGGGTGAGGTCATACAGGTTCGTTCTGAGCATCGTAAACAAATATTAGAAGAATGCTCCTTGAGTCTATTGGGTAGGTTCCTCACGACCAAACCAATAAACCTTAGGGCAGCAAAAAATCTCTTGAGGTCAATATGGAAGATGGGCAGCGACTTGAAGATTACGGATGTTGGGGACGAACTTATACAATTTAAATTTGCCATTGAGAGCCAATTAGTGTGGGTGCTTAACAACGGTCCATGGAGTTTTGATAACCATCTGCTATTACTTCGCCGATGGGAGAAAGGGATGATGGCTTTCTTAGTTAACTTTCAATATGTGTCGATTTGGGTCCAAGTGTGGGGATTACTGTTCGACCTTATTAACGAAGAAGCAAGCAGAGATATAGGGAGGGCAATTGGCCGAGTCATTGAGGTGGATTGCAAGGCATTTGCGTCGGACCAAGCGAGGTTCCTCCGTATCTGAGTAGAGATGCCAATAAATAAACCAATACGGCGTGGTGCCCCTGTGCTCAATCCAGAAGGTGATCAAGTTTGGGTGGCATTCCAATACGAAAGGCTTCTAGGTTTATGCTTCCACTGTGGCTTGCTAGGCCATGAATCTAAGTCGTGCACAGTCAGGCTTAGGGAGGGAGAGGAAATTCCATATGGGGAGTGGCTGCGTGCTGGTTTTCGAAGGCCAAAATTTCAACAGACACGGGCAACACCAACCCCACCACGCCGGGACCAGGGAGATACAAGTGATGGAGCGCCACCGCCGTCCAGCCACAATCTTGAAACGGTAAATCCTCCACATGTAATTCACGTGATTAATGGTATTGATAAGGGGGTAATGGACACACAGCCAACCTTAATAACGAATAAAGAGACATCTGTTTCTGGTCCAGTTGGCTCTGAAAACGGTCCTGTTATGATGCACACCCAATTTAATAGGATAGAGCACAATCCCAAAAATCATGGAGCACGGCTTGTGAGTGTTCCTATCTCCTACGTGGATAATGTGGAGAGCAAAGAATCTAAAACCCTAGCAAACACAAGCACGAGGGGGTCACGTGAAACAAAAAAGAAACCTAATGCGAAAAACCTTCCACGGTTCAAAAAAATTCCATGCCCAAAACATGACTCCTCTAGTAAACCCGTGGTCTCTGAAGGCTTGGTGGGGAAGAAGAGAACCTGTGAGGCAGAGAATGAGGTTGTTGAAGAAAGGAAGCATACAAAAACATGCACAACGGCGGCGGCTGCCATTCAGCCCCGCCGAGCACAATGATTGTCTTGAGTTGGAACTGCCAGGGGCTTGGGAACCCCTGTGCAGTCACTGTCCTCTCTCACTTGGTGAGGGAAAAAGCTCCTGACGTTTTGTTTCTCATGGAGACGAAGCGTACAGTAGATGAGATGAAATTGATACAAGCTGAGTTGCACTATGATGGTATGTTTGCGGTTCCCTGTATTCATAGAGCCGGTGGACTAGCCATGTTATGGAAAGAACAGCAATTAGATTTACATGTCCAAAATTACACTCAAAACCATATTGATGCTCATATTAGGACTAACCCATCTGCACCATGGAAAATCATAGGTTTTTACAACAGACCGGAGGAGTATCAAAAGCATGAATCTTGGAGTTTGTTAAGACACCTTCATACGAGAAACTCATTGCCATGGTTATGTTTGGGAGATTTCAATGAAATCCTCTCATCTGTGGAAAAGCAAGGGCGGATCCCGAGACCACTTCGTTTGATGGAGGAATTCTAGAGTGTATTGCTGCATTGTGGACTAATTGATCTTGGCTTCAATGGAAACAGGTTTACTTGGAGGAATGGCAGAGGGGGTGACGCGTATGTACAAGAAAGATTGGATCGTGCTTGCGCAACAACTGAATGGAGGGATATCCTTCCAAACAGTAAGCTTTACCATCTTCAGGTAGCATATTCAGACCACGACCCAATAATGCTCAACACTTAACCGTATTCACAAGGTGCCCGCCGGAAAAAAATACCAAAGCGTTTTGAGGAGAAGTGGGCCTCTCACCCTGAGTGTGAAAATGTAATTTTTGATGCCTGGAATGGAGTGGTGATCAGAGGCAGCCCCATGTTTCAGCTTTTTGAGAAGATCAAAAAATGCTGAATGGCTTTAGTGGCGTGAGGAAGAAACTTGGGAAACACCAAAACAAAAATTGAAGAGAAGCACAAACAATTAGAAGAACTGACTTCTATGAATACGGTAGACAATATTGAATTAATACAAAAGGTGAGGGATGAGATTCAGTCACTACTTTTCCAAGATGAACTATTCTGGAGGCAAAGGTCGAGATCAATATGGTTATTAGCAGGCGATAAGAATGCAAAATATTTCCACCAAAGAGCTAGTCAAAGGCGGCGGAAAAACCAAATTCATGGTTTCTTAGATGATAATGGTCAATGGTGCACCTCTGAAGCAGATACGGCTAGGGTGGCTAGATCATATTTTCAAAATTTATTCACATCAACAAATCCAACAAATCTGGAATCAGTGTTGGACTTAGTGGATAGAGTGGTAACTCCAGACATGAACCACACACTACTCCAACCATACACTCCTGAGGAGGTCAAGCGGGCTCTTTTCCAAATGCACCCCTCCAAATCACCAGGACCGGATGGTATGTCTCCTTTCTTTTTCCAAAAATATTGGCACATAGTTGGAAGGGATGTTACTACTACTGTATTATCTGTTTTACAGTCTGGTCATTTTTTACAAAAAAATGAATTACACCCATATTTTACTTATCCCAAAAAAAAATGAACCTAGATCTGTCTCAGATTACCAGCCTCTTAGCCTAGGCAATGTAGTGTCCCGTATTGTATCTAAAGTGTTGGCCAATAGGCTAAAATTAATCCTGCCAAATGTAATATCTGACTCCCAAAGTGCTTTTGTTCCTAACCGATTGATTACTGACAATACCACAGTAGCTTTTGAAGTTTTACACAGGATGAGGAATAAGAGGACCGGAAAGAAAGGGCAGATGGCAATAAAACTGGACATCAGCAAAGCCTATGATCGGGTGGAATGGGCTTTCCTCCAGCAAATTATGCTCAAATTGGGAATTGATGGGAGATAGGTGCAGTTAGCAATGGAAACAGTCCACACTGCATCATACTCGGTCCTCATTAATGGTGAACCAAAAGAATTATCACCCCATCCCGTGGTATAAAGCAAGGCAATCCACTCTCTCCATACCTGTTTCTTCTGTGTGCAAAGGGCCTATCCTCATTGATCAGGAAGGCAACAGAGTCACAGCAACTACATGGCATTTTATCTTGGACAAATGGTGTTTGTATATCCCATCTGTTATTTGCAGATGACAGCTTTATTTTCTGCCAAGCTACAATGGAAGAGGGCCAACGCCTCCTTGAAATTCTTGGGCGGTATGAAGCGGCATCGGTGCAGGCAATCAATAGACAAAAAACCTCTATCTTCTTTAGCTGGAACACAAGCCAAGCTGTTAAAACAGACATCCAAGGCCTCTTTGGAGCACGGATTATGGGGGACTGTGAGTCCTATCTTGGTTTACCTATGGTGGGAGGTAAATCAAAGGTTAACACCTTTAAAGATTTACAGGAAAGGATAACAAAGAGGGCCATGGGCTGGAAGGAAAAATTTATTTCAAAGGCAGGAAGGGAGACACTCATCAAAACAGTTGCTCAAGCTATTCCGACTTATTCCATAGGTATTTTTAAAATCCCAAAAGTTTTATGTGACACAATTAATTCTACTTTGACAAAGTATTGGTGGGGACAGACAAATGATAAAAAGAAAATACACTGGATAAATTGGAAAAAATTGTGCAACCCAAAGGAGAGGGGTGGTATGGGTTTTAGGGATATTCATGCCTTTAATCTAGCTTTGCTGGCAAAACAAGCGTGGAGGCTAATTCATCAAAACCACTCTTTATTTTTTCGGGTCCGCAAGGCTCGATACTTTTCAAATTGTTCGTTTATGGAGGCTGAGTTGGGGAATAATCCATCCTATGTGTGGCGAAGTTTACTGGCTGCAAGGGATATACTTAAGGAATGCGCACAGTGGAAGGTGGGGGATGGCCAATCTATTAGTGTGTCTGCTCATAGGTGGCTGTCCCATAAGCCAATTTTCCTTGGTGAGCAACAACACAACCTAATGGTAAAGGATCTGATTGATACCCATACTTTCCAATGGGATAGGGAAAAAATACATGACCTCTTCACACATCGGACGCGTATGGAGATTTTGTCTATCCCATTGCAAAGTAACCCAACTCGGGATGTGCTGGTTTGGAAGGAAAACAAATCCCACTCTTTCTCGGTAAAGTCAGCTTATCAAGTAGCTATCAGATTGCAGGAAAAAAATCAGGTTGAACACTCCACAGCTGGTAGGGACCGAACTCATTGGAGGAAAATTTGGAAGTTGAATGTGCCCCCAAAGGTTCGTAATTTCATCTGGCGAGCCTGCTCCAATATACTGCCTACCAGAGAGAGCCTACATCGGAGGAGGGTGAATGTGGATGCCCGGTGTGAACTGTGTTGTCAACAACCTGAATCTGCAGGTCACTTGCTGTGGGAGACGTATGGGCCTTATGTCCGGGGAAAATCCAGAAATGCCCAAACGAAGCCAATGACTTCTTCCTACTGTTCAAAACGTTGGTACAGAGACTCTCTATGGAGGAACTAGAAATATGGGCAGTGGTGTCTTGGGGAATTTGGAATGCACAGAATAGAGTATATTTTAAGAGAGTTCAACCCCACCCCAAAGCCATCTTGGCAGGGGCTGTTGGGTTCTTGCAGGAATACCAAAACCTCAACAACGCACAAAGGAACAGTGGAGAGAGCTAATCAGATGTTTCACGTCGAAGATTAATTCCTAGGCTTGTAGTGATATTTGTAATTAGGGGTTAAAACTTCCCCTGTTTCGGATGTGCCTGAACAGGGCTTATATACTTCTTTGTGTACTGTTTCAATCAATAATATCTCTATCTCTTACCTCAAAAAAAAAAGTTCATGTTGTTCAGGTATTAGGAAAGTTGTTAATTTGTTTAATAAATAAAAAAGAATAGCATAATATGAACGTATATATTCCATTCTAATTTGATAATAGATTAATCAAATCAGTTGGTGTTTATTTGCAATGCATCTATGATTTTGTAAATTTTATAGACCCAAAAAAGGAGGAGACTAAACCTGCATTTAGAATTCATCTCTATCCAAACTGCACTATGATTATTACACAATCATTGATTTAACTCTCTCCTTTTTTGTTTTTGTGTAGGTGATTTTGTAGATTTCCATGCACCAATGTATATCTTACATGCCCACATTGCTTATCATGAACCAAGAACTTGTGCTACAAATAATAAAATAATGTTATGAACAATGTTAATGTACTTAAAATGATTTCAAGCAGCTTCATTGATGGCATGTACTTAAATGATTTCAAGCAATTGCTTCAAATATTTTTTATTTTTTTGCTCATAGAAATAGCTATTAATACATTATTGCATTGTCTCTATTTAAACGAACCTTACTATATTTTAAATTTTTTCCATAGAGAGTGGCTTGGCTGAGCCTAATAGCACTACTTAGAATAATTGTGTATTACTTTCAACCCAACATTTGGTGTTTTTGAAATTGATTGTATGTCTTACTTAAGATGTTTCCAAAGAGTTTATGAAATTTGGTTTTAATTGTTTATAGAGATAGTTGAAACTGAAATATATAGGCATTTCGTTTGATTCCTTTCAAATAGACACTCTTTCAAACTACTATTTTTTGCATGTACTTAAGATGTATCTAAAGGAAATTAGATGCATCTGACACAAATATATGTTGCTGCAAATGATCTCCTTAACAGTTTCCAAGAAGCCAGCATAATCACAAAGAGTAGATAAGCAGAGATACTTAGACTATTTGTCAGCTATTTCTTTTCAAAGTTTTGAATATTGTGTTTATGAGTTGCTTCTTATAAGAGAGAGTGGCATAGTGGCCCATGTGTTTATGTGGCATATTATTTGCTAGCAGCAAATGCATGGTCTTGCTAATGCTGTCATGAGATTATTTACACATTTAAATATTCATTTTGTCAATAAATTTTTTTATATGATTTATATTGGTGGTAGACTATAAATTGATTTGCAATTGAGCATTATGTGAATTCATATTATGCCCAAATTTGTGTATGAGCTATTGGAATGTTGGCAATAAATTTTTCATCGACATAGAGAAACCAAGGTGTGATCTTTATGTGTTATGTGAAACACCCTACATTTATAATCAAAGAACATATTTTACGCATTTTGTATGATTATTTGTAATTGTTATTTAACCAACTATCCCGTGCATCGCACGGGGTTAGCGACTAGTTTTTTTTTTAAGTGGGTACCATACTCACCCAAATCTAAACTGTTAATTAGTGTTATTTTAATTGTGACCGTGGACTTAAGTTTAGTGTGAAACTTGTTACCGGTAGACTAGGTTAGTATATAAAAGCCAAAAAAAAAAAAAAAAAAACTAAAAAAATTCAGATTGTTTCTCCTCTCAACTTCATATCCTCTCTTGTGTGCTCCCTCTTTTTCCTTCTCTTCTCCCATGTCCGTCAACTTCACTTCATCCCATCGGCATCCTCATTACTCATAGCTGAGGGTTTTTTAAGGGATTAACTTGTTTTGATTTTGTTTAAGGTAAGAATCAAACAAAACCCTAATTTCTCTGTCATTGTTTTTCTTTTTTAATTTTTGAGAAATTTTTGGAATTTTGCTCTTAAATTTCATTTCACTATAACGTTGACAAATTTTTGTGCTGGTGAGGTACCAATTTTGTTCTTTCATATAAATGGCACAGAAAGTGCTTGTTGAAATGCTTCTTAGGAATTCAGTTTTTCCAAAACTTGTGGCTTTGTGTTCTGCTCATCGGGGGTGTGGGTTCTTGTTAGTGTGGTGTTAAAATTTTATTTGGTTTTTTTTTTTTTTTTTTAAATTGGTTAGCAGAGGAAAAAAGGCAACACCTATGTATTTAAGGTGGAAGGGTTTTTATAAAGAAATAAATTTTTTCTTTTATGTCCTAGGGAGGACACGGGTATAGAGTTGCTGTTTCTTTGTTTCTATTTCTTTTCTTTTCTATGTGGTGTACATCTAAGTTGTAATTCTGTAGCTGTTGCAACATCTTAGAATCAAATTTTGAATTTTGTTTTGAGTGTTTTCTAGTTTTAGAGTTTGAGAACTTTTGTGTTGCATTTTGGGTAGTACAGAATTGGGTTTTTTGTACTTTTGCTTGCTATTTGCATCTTAGGTTGTTTCTAGTGTTTGTGCTAAGATAATTTTCTGATTTATCAACCAAAATATATATATATATATATATATATATATATATATATTTAAGAGATTGTAGATCAAAATAACGAAATTTTTAGAAACATCCTGTTATTTTATATTGACATGTTGAATCAGTCAATGGCATTTTTGGATGGCTAACTAGAATGAAACGGACTGCTACTTTTTATGCTAGTGCTTACTCAATGGCAAGATTTATTTTTTTATTTTTTTATTTTTTAATGACTGTCTCACTAGGTAAATTTAATTGCTCATGTCCAATTTCAAGGCCCACATTACCTCTCTCCTTTTTTTTTCTTTTTTTCTTGATAAAAGAAAAAACCTCACTACAATATAGCACTTCGAAGTGATGTGATTATCAACTTGAGACCAGGCTTAAGTCGATTCACTGGGACTTTTACAACAACTTGTCCCTAGTCACTCCAATGCGTTGCCCATATGCCTGCTTGAGTCTTGATATTCTGTTATTTGGGTAAATATTGGTGCAAACCGGTTGTTGCACACAACTATACACACACTTCTTGCACTGAAATTGATGTCGCGGAAGCCTGAAGAAAGCACACACGATGCTCTCTTGATGGAACAGAAACTAAACTGTTAGTTTCTGGTAGTAAACCTCGAATCCACGAGGGGTTTCCCCGAATCCACGAGGGGTTTCCCTGAATCCACAAGGAGAATTAAACTGGAATCCACCAGAAGAAAATTTGACAAAACGTCTAAGTTTATTGATAATAGTCTATAAAAAAAACGTTTACAAACTTAAGGGCCTATTTAAGGGCTCCTTAAAACTTGACAGACAAGAAAATATAATCTAAAATAACTCCTAATTAATACCTAATCATAACAGGAACCAAATTTGACCTAAAAAACATAAAATGCACCTAAAAACAAGGAAATAAATCACCTAAACCTAAAATAACGTTTTTTTACATAAAAATACCCAAAATAATAAATTACAATAATTAAATAGTAAATTGTGTCCTACATCAGACCCCTCCACTTGAAACAAACTCATCCTCGAGTTCATCTTTGAAATCTGGGATCTCCCATGCCAAGAGAACAAATACTTTGAATACTTCATCTTCTTTGTCTTCTTACCAAACTTGAAAGTCATTAATTGGGCAACTTGAACTTCTTCTCCCTTGATCTTCATGTAATTGACAATATTCACCAAATAAGAGTCAATGATCAAATCAAATCTTTCCACCCCAATAAAATCAATAAACTTTGTTTCGGTGTCTCCCAATAAAATAATAGGAGTTTGAATGTTGCAATCATCGAACTTGATTTCATCGAGATCATTGACAACTTCCTCTATAATTTCTTCTTTAATGGTCTCTACTATCTCAACCTCAAGATCTTTCTCTATAATGGGGTCTTCATTAATCTCCTCCACAATCTTGATTCCAGGTTCTTCTTCTATAACAAGGTCTTCATTAATTTCCTCAGAAATCTCTATATTTCCTTCTTTGACTTCTCCATATTCTTCAAGAACGATATTTTCTTTAACATGTAATTTTTCTTTTAACGGTGGAATATTTGGCTCTTCAAAATAATTTAAGTAGGAACTTCTTGGCCAATAATAATCTTGTATTGTATACGACAAGATTTCTTCACAATCCAAAGGATAAAATTTGACAGCAAGCATCTTTTTCATCCTTGGCCATGATCGAATTTTGTCTTTACCTTGTCGGATTCTATCATATTGTACTCGTTCCCACCAACATAAGGCATACTTACTAAGTTTATACAAAGCAAGTCCAACTTTTCTCTCATAACAAATATTCTCATAGTCAAATAAATCCTCTAGATCAAGTAACCAATCAAGAAAATCTTTTAAAAAATAACCATTAAAACTTGAAATTCTCTTATAATGTCTATATGAAATTTGCTTACCAATAGGTTGCTCGTGAGTTATGTCTCCGCTGCAGTTATCCCTATTGTTTCCATTCTTCAACGGCGCCATCCTAGCAAAGATATTTGTGAGTGCTTGTTGTACGTCACATAATACATGCTAAGTTATTCGTCGTTGTTGTGGTGGTGGTTACCGTCTCGCCGGTTAGCAATCAGACAAGGGTAAGCCAAGGCTCTGATACCAACTGATGTCGCGAAAGCCTGAAGAAAGCACACACGATGCTCTCTTGATGGAACAGAAACTAAACTGTTAGTTTCTGGTAGTAAACCTCGAATCCACGAGGGGTTTCCCTGAATCCACAAGGAGAATAAAACTGGAATCCACCAGAAGAAAATTTGACAAAACGTCTAAGTTTATTGATAATAGTCTATAAATAAAACGTTTACAAACTTAAGGGCCTATTTAAGGGCTCCTTAAAACTTGACAGACAAGAAAATATAATCTAAAATAACTCCTAATTGATACCTAACCATAACAGGAACCAAATTTGACCTAAAAAACATTAAATGCACCTAAAAACAAGGAAATAAATCACCTAAACCTAAAATAACGTTTTTTTACATAAAAATACCCAAAATAATAAATTACAATAATTAAATAGTAAATTGTGTCCTACATCAGAAATCATGACAGTTGTGTGCTACAATTGGTATGAAATGAGCATTGCCCATATTATTTACTCTTCTTTTCTTCACCAGTCTATGGAAGTACCTGTTTTATAGGGTTTTGACTTAAATTAGCACAATCCTATTTACTAAGCAAATAGCACGAATTTTACACTCCATCCATTGATGAGACTGGCTGAATCAACCTGAAAAATTGGAAATGTTGTTGTTTCAATCAATCTGACCATTTCACATGCCACTAAACTGAGTTCATCTATCCCCTATATCTCAGTATCATTCTGCTGATTGAACTTCAATGCCTTAGAATCGTTGTCCTCCATATCCTGAAATGAGTCTCTCATAATAAGATGCAAAGAATGAATTGCATTAATTTCTGAAACCTCCCAAGGCAAGCAAATAGGCAAAATAGCCAACAACCCCACCAACAAATTCCCTCAGGCCTTAAACCATTGCACTTCTTATTCTTCTTTACTCACCAGATCCTAGGACTTTTTCTCTCCCAATTTAGACCAATAGTCTGAGAGGAGGTCAAAAGCCAAAGCTAAAGCTATAGCTAGATAGCTCTATACTATACTTCTTTGGATTTCTATTGTCGTGCCTGCTTTGCTTGCTTTACCTCTAATTATAACATTGCCACTCCATCCCATGTGTGTTGTTGCAGTGAAAATTTGCATAGTGTGTAAATATATGAGTTCCAAGGTCAAGCTGCTACTGGCTTGGTCTTTGAGAGACTTGGCTAAAGAGGTGGACAAAAAGACACCCATATTTCTACTCATAACTGAGATTTTAAGAAAGCTTTTGCAGGCCATATTGGCCTTTTCTTTAATTTAAAAAGCGAACTCACTTTCTTAAGTGCTACTCTAATTCAAGGGAATATTTGAATTGCTTTATTAATTAACTTCCTCCTTTATTTTTTTTCTTATGTTCCTCCTTTGTTTAATTTGATTGAATGTTCCTATTGCTGTCCAAAACTTGAATTTTTTTTTTTTTTGTTGTTAACTTCCCCCCCCCCCCCCCCCCTCTCATTGTTCGACAAATAATAGACACCATCTTAGAAATTTGGGTTGGTGGGGTTGCAATCTCTCTTTTCTCACACACATTTTGGTATGAAATCAAATGAGGGTGAAGAAAATGTAAGATATTTGAAACTTTTTTTTAAGGGCAATGGTATGTTTCAACCATACATGGCATTTAGGCCAAACTCACTTGTTCGCTTGTGGAGACAAGAAAGACACTCTCTTCACAAACTCCAATTTCTCTCTCTCTCTTTCTTTCTCTGCATTACTATTATGCCCTGTGTTTCTATGTGTTAGACTTCTCTGCTCACACATGCAGGTAGGCTTGCCTCCTAGTAATTCCCAATATATTTTCTTAGCAATGAGTGAAATGGAAGAAGATTTTCACTTTTTGACAAGTTGAACCAATAATGCCAAACCAAAAAATAAATCCACAAGGCCACAAACTACAAGTGTTAGTGGTACATAGGTTCACCAATTACTATACCTAAAACCTTATGGGTTAAAGGGGACATAAACTTCCCCTGAACTGTCCTTTGTTGCAAATGTGGAGGGAGGATTTAGAATTTAAATGTTTTAGGTTAAGCAAGTCTAAAGTAGAGTACTTGGAGTTTAAGTTTAGTAAAAGGAGATTTAAAGATGGAGTGGTAACACTTGTAGGGCAAGAAATACTTTATAGAGTAAAAAATATTTCTAGGATCTTTCAATTATGAAATTTATTTACTTTTTAATGTATGTTATTGCTTAAGTTGTTTTTATTTCATGCTATATTGAGATAGGAGTATGGGGGAGAGTGAAGAACATTGAAGAGCAAGATGCTATTGAAAAGCAAGATGCTGTTGAAGAGCAAGATGCTCTCCAAGTTAGCCCCCCAAAAAGACCACTGGTATCATTTTTAATTTATTAGTAAGATTCATGCGATTCATTATATATTCACTTGTTTTTACAGTTTTCACATAATTTGCTTAAACTGCTTCTTTATCAACAGTGTCTACTTTTTGTAGGAGAACTGGTCGGAATGTTTGCGATACAAGTTGGCATCAAATCTAGTGCTTTCAAAAGAAAACGAACAACGTTCCAAAATAATAGAAAATGCTAGAAATATTCTGCTACATGATTATTTTCAAACGCTCAAATGACAGTGATTTGTATAAATTAATAACTAAATATTTTGGAAAATACTGCAATTTAGGGAATTTTCTTTTTTATTGAAAGGGAGATTGAATTTGTGTCATTCATGAATCATGATTACAAATGTATGTGTTGTGTGCACACATACAATGTAGTTGCCAATTAGATTTGTGATGTTGCCCATGTGAGGTTGGCTAGGAGCGCTGAAGTTTACTGAAAACAATTTAGTGCCAAGAGATAATTTCTACCAACTTCAACAGTCCCCTCCTTGACAATTCTCATGATGTCATGGCATTGTGTCCTTTTTGTCTTGTGCTCGTTTGTGGGAATTTATTTGCATTGAATTATTGGTTTAGAAAAAAAAGTTTAAGCAAAAATATAGTTCTACTTAGAAAAAGTAAAAGTTTTAAGTTGTATATAACTAGAAAAGTTGAAATTTTCAGGTAAGAGATTGTAGCACTCAATATATATATGCTAGGCTGATTTTACTAGTTTAAAAAAAATGACTACTTGTAATTATATTTGGCACTTGTAAGTACATCTTGTACCATACTAATCAATGAGAATACCATTATTTAACTTACAATAAGGGTTTTTGCCTTACTCTCCCCTGACTAACAGAGAGTTTATTTTATTTTATTTTATTTTGAGGAGGAAGCATTGTTAAAGACAATTAAACGGTACAAAGTGAGAATTTTAAGATATGCTAAAATGAAACAAGACTAGTGCATCAAACACTGAGCTTAGGGTGGAAATTAGAGCTAATAAAATGGTGCAGTGAAATCATCCAAACAAGCCATCCGGATGTGTTCAGGTGTTGCAGGATTATCCAGAGGAAACCAGTCATGACAACCCACTTTTGGAGAAATTATAAGGTCCACATAGTGGACAAGTGATGTGGTCCACCATTCCACTAAAAAACTGCCACTTGTTTAAAATTGTTAGTTAGAAAATTTTTTAAACAAAAATTAATTACTGACTCAGCAATTTTAAACAAATGGAAGTTTTTTAGTGAAATGATAGACAAAGGACGTGGTCTACCAGAGGACCCTATAATTTCTCCCACTTTTGCTCTTGCAGCTGTAGTGGCATCTAAAGATTGGTGTGAAAATTATATATATATATATATATACACACACACAAAACTAAGAAAGAAGAAATAAAACAAAAAAAAAAAAAGGGAGAGGGGGGAAATTGATAGTTTAATAGTTCAAGTATATACAATTACTTATTCTCTCACCTGTTAGGAACCAAAAAGGAATAATAGAAAAAATTGAAGCTTCTAAGTTTTGTTCCTAGCAACCCTACGAAACCAGAAGAAAAACAAAAATTAAAAACAATTCAGCAATACAAAAGCCAAATGGTAATTGTTGAGGATTTCGGGGGTATTTTGACCATTTTCAAGTTTAATGAGGTATTTTGGTCATTTTATAGGTTTCAAGGGTATTTCAAAATTTTTCAAGGTCTCAAGGTCATTTCGGTAATTTTTAAAGTTCTATGGGCATTTCAGTAAACTTTTAGGTTTAAGGTGCATTACAGTAATTTTTTTAGATTTCATGGTCATTTAGGTAATTTTATTTTTTTAGTATCTAAGGGTATTACGATTATTTTTTAGGTTTAGAGGGTATTTCAGTCATTTTTTAGATTTTAGGGTCATCTCGATCATTTTTTAGGTTTGAAGGATATCCTAATATTTTTTTAGAGTTTCGGGATTATTTTGGTAATTTTTAATTGTTAGAATGTGTTTTGGTAATTTTAGTATATATAAGGGTATTTTGCAATTTTAGAGACTTTAGGAGTATTTTTGTTATATATATTCGTTGGTTTTTAGGTAATTCGGTGGGGTTGGGTTGAGTTGGTTACGTCCATATGTAATGTTGGTACGGCTTAATGTAATGATGGAATTGTCAAATGTAAGTAAAAATAAATAAATAAAGAGAACCATTGAATGTGACAAAAATACAATCAGATGTGATATTGGTACTACCCAATGTGATGCTAAAACTGTCAAATATGAGGAAAAAATAGGGTATCATCGAATGTGACAAAAGTATGGTCAGAAGTGATGTTAGTACTGCCTAGTGTGATAATAGAATTGTCAAATGTGAGAAAAAAAATAGGGTACCACTGAATGTGATAAAAGTACAGACAAATATAATGTTGATACTGCCTAATGTGACAATGAAACCATCAAATATGAGGAAAAAAAAATAAGGGAACAACCAAATGTGACAAAAAAACGTCACATGTGATGTTGGAACTGCACAATGTAAGGGTGAAACCATTAAATGTGAGAAAAAAAAATAAAGGAACCATTGAATGTGACAAAAGTACAGTCACAAGTGATGTTGGAACTGCACAATATGAGGATGGAACCATCAAATTTGAGAAAAAAATAAAGGAACCACCGAATGTGACAAAAGAACTATCATATGTGATGTTGGAACTACAAAATGTGAGGATAAAACTGTCAAATATGAGAAAAAGAATAAGGGAACCACCAAATGTGACAAAAGAATTATCACATGTGATGTTGGAACTGCACAATGTGATGATGAAACTGTCAAATATGAGAAAAAAGTAAGAGAACCACCAAATGTGACAAAAGAACTGTCACATTTGATGTTGGAACTGCACAATGTAAGGATGAAATCCTCAAATGTGAAAAAAAAAAAAAAAGTAAGGGAACCATCAAATGTAACAATAAAACTGTCACATGTTATGTTGAAACTGCACAATGTAAAGATGGAACCGTCAAATGTGAGAAAAAAAGTAAAGGAACCACCGAATGTGACAAAAGAACTGTCACATGTGAGGTTGGAACTACACAATGTGAGGATGAAACCATCAAATGTGAGAAAAATGTAACCTACTATGCACAATGTGAGGATGAAACCATCAAATGTGAGAAAAAAGTAAAGAAACCACCGAATGTGACAAAAGAACTGTCACATGTGAGGTTGGAACTGCACAATGTGAGAATGAAACCATTAAATGTGAGAAAAATGTAACCTGGTAAACAAGTTACCTACTAGTGGGTACCGTACCCCCCTTTTTTTAGGGTTATGGTAGAATTACCCATATAAAAAATATTTATAAGCCTTGGGGATGATATAAAGTTTACTCGTTTATATAAAAAATATTCATAAATTGCCATAAATTTTGTAGCTTAACTTATTGATATTTTATGTTGTTTCTAAAACATCTCCTCCCTCTTCTATTGTAATTATCAAATTATCCAAAAATAAATAAAAAACCATAAATCTTGAAGATGATATAAAGTTTATGCACATATATAAAGGAGAAGGATTCCTTTTATGACAGTTGTAAACTACCATTAATCTAAGGCCTAAACAGAAAAATCAAATGTTATTAAACATTATAATAATTAACTTATAACTTCATGCATATGTATTGTTACTGTAAGGACCAAAAAGAGAGTAATACAAAGTCTTCTGTAAGTAATGAGACAAGCTTTCCCTTCCTTAGATCCAATACAATAGAATTTGTAAGAGATGGGCTAGAACAACAAGCATCTGATCCCCCCAAAAGCCCCAGCCTGCCCCTTTATATAGGCCCTGGCATTCTGATCTGCTCCGTCCATCTTTAGCTATCCTTTGCTCATTTCTTTGACACCTGTCACCTATCTTCTCTCCAGGAGCAGGCGACGGCAGTAGCTGGTGCAGCTGTGACGGGCATCATTTCAGGCCACCTCTTCATTTAACGCGGCTGACAGAGCTGGTGTGCGCCATTTATTATTGATGTGACTGGGGGGCTACTGTCCTGACGGCCGCTTGTCTGCCACTGACCTGTGCCTCCCTCAGCCGAGGAGGCTTCTCCTTTGGCGCTTGGCGTGGTGCTCCGCAAGGTCTGGCTCTTTCCTCGGGAACTATTATTCCTCGGGCCCCTGCCAGTCCCGTGCTCGGCCAAATGTAGGGCCCTTCCCATTCCTCTTAGGGCCTCGGCCCATTAGTTCAGCCTCCTTGGCCTCCTTTCTCATTCCTCGGGTGCCCACAATAGCCCCCTAAAACTTTCACTTATTTTGCTTGAGGCATAAGTGAAGTTTTAACTCCGCGGATGAGTAGTACGTGTCGTATGCGTTCACACGAGTCAACGTCTTTTCAACTGTCATTCGCACGCTCCTGATGCTTCGGAATCCGCAAGCTCCCATTTATGGCGTCAGGCAGCTGCTTGTCTCCCCACGTTCTACGGCATGATTGGGATCGTGTGGCCCTCGTTCATCCTCATTTATGGGCGGGAATTTTACCGCTCATTTCTGCCTCCTATAAAAGGAGCGATCAAGGCTGGTGGTGGCTCATTTCTGGCTTTTTTGGCATTTTTACTTTGGCGAAGAGAGATTCACTCCCGAGGAGCGCTCTTTAACTCTCGCAGTAGGTGTGTTGGTTTCCCTTTTTGTCTTATTGTGGGCACCCGAGGAACGAGAAAGGAGGCTAAGGAGGTTGAACTAATGGGCCGAGGCCCTAAGAGGAATGCGAAGGGCCCTGTATTTGGCCAAGCACGGGATTGGCAGGGGCCCGAGGAATAATAGTTCCCGAGGAAAGAGCCAGACCTTGCGGAGCACCACGCCAAGCGCCAAAGGAGAAGCCTCCTCAGCTGAGGGAGGCACAGGTCAGTGGCAGACAGGCAACCGTCAGGACAGTAGCCCCCCAGTCACATCAGTAATAAATGGCGCACACCAGCTCTGTCAGCCGCATTAAATGAAGAGGTGACCTGAAATGATGCCCGTCACAGCTACACCAGCTATTGCCGCCGCCTGCTCCTGGAGAGAAGATAGGTGACAGGTGTCAAAGAAATGAGCAAAGGATAGCTAAAGATGGACGGAGCAGATCAGAATGCCAAGGCCTATATAAAGGGGAAGGCTGGGGCCTTTGGGGGGATCGGATGCTTGTTGTTCTAGCCCATCTCTTACAAATTCTATTGTATTGGATCTAAGGAAGGGAAAGCTTGTCTCATTACTTACAGAAGACTTTGTATTACTCTCTTTTTGGTCCTTACAATTGGCGCCATCTGTGGGAACAACAAGCGCCTGCGGATATATCTTGTGCAGCAATGGCAAATGAGGGCAAAAGTGAGGAGGGGTCGGTTGGATTACGGGGTGAGGACCCTTTCCTTAACATGGAGCGCAGAAGGGATAGGCGACGAGCCCTCAGCACACCAGCAGGGCCGCACTGCTCAAGGCGAGCAGGGCAGGACGACCCCCGCTGTAACACCCCAACTTAAATTGCATATTTAATTTTATGGGTTATATGCATGTTAGTATCTTAATTACTTTTAAGTGCATGAAGTGTTGATTTTGTAAAGATTATAAAGAATTGAAATGGCTAGTGGTGTCTTGAATATATATATATATATATATATACACTTAGTTTGATGCATGGTTGGTATTTTAATTAGGCATGTGATGCATGAGATATGATGGTGAAAATTCCACCCACATGCAACCAATGAGAAGTCAACACATATAGTACTAAAACACCATGCATGTGGACAAACCAAAAAGGGCCAAGACTTGGCCGGCCATGCAAATTCACCAAGAGCCATTTTCCTTGACTTTTCTCAAGGAATTAAAACATCCAAGAAGTTATGCTCCTCTATTTTTCACTAGCACACACACAAAAATCAGAAAAATGTAAGTGTGAATGCAAGAAAAGTGGGTGTGATATTTCTACCCTAGCATCACACGTGTCCCACCCCCTAAAGTTAATGTTCTTATCTGCTTGGCTGCCCCAAAAGTCTCTCTTTATCTTTTCTTTTGCTGGAACCAGAAAGTTCAGCACTCTTTCTTCTTCCCCTCTCACACGGCTGAAACTCTCTATCACCCTCTCACCAAAAATCATAGACAACTCTCTCTAAGGAGAAATTAAGAGCCTAAACACTAAGGTTTTATCTTCAAAGTGTGTGGGTAAGTAAGTTAAAGCTCATCTGATTTTGTGTACTTGGAAAAGTATGATTGTTTGTTTATTTTCATTCTTCATCCTCTGTTCTGTTTTGTGAGACTGAATTGTGATTCTGTTTTTGTAAGTTTAAAGAGTGATGGTGTTATGGTCTATTGGATGCTGATTAGGGTATTTTAACATGTATTGTATAAGTATAAAAATACCCAAATGAAATGAAGGCTAATTGCTATTTGTTGATGATTTTAGAAAGAACATGCACTGAAGCTGTCACTGTGACAGATTTGATGTTTACAAGAATAAAATTCTGTATTAAATCATGTTTTGTGAATTAGGATGCTAGGAATATTTTTTATGAACCCTAGGACATGTAGGGTTGATATGGAAGTGGTCTCACAGTATTTGGATGAGTATAAAAATAATGGTGTAATTTCTAAGTTGCATGAGTTTCTGCCAGGACAGGTTTGAACACGTTGGCTTGTATGATTTATAATAAATCATGGTTTTATGCATTGACTACAAAAATTTTATGGTATATAATAGACATACAGGGGAGTAGTTCTGTACATTTTCATGCCATTTGGATGTGTTTGGACAGCCCATTCGTATTTTACAAATAGGGCTTTTGCTGCTGTAATGACCAGTAAACAGGGTAGGAAAACTTTGACTTTGTAGATTTAATTCTCAAGCTAGGGTGAATGTTTTGAGCTATAATTTAATAGGCTCATCCCTTGGTATGTTTTGATTACATATAAATTTTATGCCCTGGTTTAGATATGGTTTGGATGCATAATGTGTCTAATGATTGTGGCATATGCTTTGGGGAACTTATTGTGATGGGAATTAAGATTTTCTTGAGTTGAGAGTTAGGTTATGATTGAGGATAAGTTTAAATACTTAGAAAGAGGTTGTCAATAATAAGTTTTGGTTTTCATTTAGGTGACGAGAACGAGAACACGGGCACTTGAGCTCCTCTTGTATAATCTCTCGCATCTTCGGCTTTCAGGTAAGGGATTTGAGATATGTGTCTTTGATAAGTATAGATATTATTTAGAAAAGTATTATGTATTAAAGCTTTTATTTAGAGATATTACGTATAAGCAGAGTTATTAGAAAAATATAGTTTTCAGTTATTCCATTGTTATGATCTGAACTCAGCCAGTAGGGGTTATAGTACTGGCATTTCCATGGAAATTCTGATTGGCCATTATAAGTGGGACTGGCTCTGCTGTACCCGCCCTTGTTGGTTACGACCAACTTGGGGGAAGCCAACCTACCCCCATGGTTGGAAGATATGTATTATGATATGATTCCGGAATGACCTAGCATTGTGGGGAATGCTGGATGCCTGGCACTCTGTGCTGGAAGCCTCCCAAAGTTGTGACAGACTTACAGTTGGATTAACTAATGTATATGTGATAAATGAGCTATTGAGCTATTTGGAATTATAAGAAAAGTATGATGATAAGAAAGGTATATTGAACTATGTTTATCCTTTTATTATTATATGAAAGGAAAAATGAAGTACATTCATCTAAACGCTCATAAATTATTTTGAGAACAATAAGAACAATATGAAGACTATTTTATCAAAGTTGGCATATCCATAAAGTATGTAATTTACATGCATTCTTATCAAGGGCCCATGGAGCTTAAAAACCTTACTGGGCTTCGCAGCTCACCCTTTTATATTTCAGTGCACAGGTCCTTCCTGGAAGCAGCGAGAGTATTAGAGGTGGCAAGGATTCGGTGTTTTCTCGTTTGTCAAAATGTGTAGTTAGTTTCTGTTGTACAGTAGTTAGCTCTTTTGTTGTATAGAAAGAATCAAGATATACTTGATTCTTGAAGCACAAATGTAATTTCGTATTTTAGTTTGTTTTGAACCCCAGTTGTATGCCTTTGGGGTTAGGTTTGTAATAAGAGTTTGCTAAACGTTTAGCTATGTAATATTTATACGAATACCCTAAGTTTCAACCAGGTGGTAATCTTTGAAGTTAAAAGGAATGAAATTTCAGGTTTTCATCTTTTTGTATATTATGGTCTTATGTAAGGATATAAGCAGGAATTCAAGAAACAAATTCTTGATAAGCACTTTCAGATCAGGTTGGTTCGTGTTAGTATTGAGGTAAACTTGATATTAACATGCCGGTCATGCTCTAAATCCTGAAGTACAGGTTTGGGTCGTGACAGTTGTGGTATCAGAGCATAGGTTATGATTTCATAGACTTTTAGATAGATGTAATTGTCTTTAGAAGTCAGAAGGGGTAGCTTGGGTAGATTAGTAAATGCATATCTCTTCGGAGACATTTGAATTTTCGTTTTGTGAATTTTGTTGTGCTCTATGTTTGTATAATGGCATGCCTAATTTATCTCACATGCATGTTGAGTTTATATTATAATGTTCATGATTATGAATATGTTAATAATAATAATAATAATAATGGTATCCCAGCATGTATGATGTCGTTTCTTGATAGGATGCAAGCTCCAGATATAAGTAATGTGTGCAACCAAGTGTTGGAGCAGATTGCCCAAAGGGCGGCTACTATCCATTCTCCAGCTGGAGTTAGTCAAGGTTCTACCCAAGAGGCTTTTCTAAAGCAAAGACCTCCTTCTTTTAATGGCACTACAGATCCATTAGAAGCAGAAAGTTGGGTTTTTAAGATGGAAAAGATTTTCAAATTCCTTGGATGCACTGATTCTCAGAAGGTGAATTATGCTACATACATGTTTGAAGGTCCTGCTGAAATATGGTGGAAGTCAGCGGAGAGACTTCTATTAGAAGGAAGAGGTGATAATGCCAAGATTAGTTGGGAAGAATTTGTGAAGAAATTTTATGAGCAATATTTTACAGAACGCTTCAGAGATAAACAAGCTAAAAATTTCGATGAACTTGTCCAAGGGAGTATGGGGGTTGCTCAGTATGAAGCAAAGTTTACAGAGTTATCTCGTTTTGCTCCTCATCTTGTTTCTACTGAAGCTTTAAGGGTTAAGAAGTTTCTTAATGGGCTGAATTTCAAAGTTAGACGACGTTTGACCACTTCTCGAGTTAAGGAGTACAAGGAGTTGGTAACACTTGCTGAAGCCGTAGAAGAAGACATCCAAGAAGGTACAAAAATCAAAGCTGCATTAGAACAAAATAAGAACAAGACAGTGAAGTTCAATCAACCCTGGAAAGGAAAATCCTCCCTTAACTCCTCCAAGAAGAAATACCCACCAAGAGCTGTAGAAAAATGTGCCCATTGTGGAAGGCCTCATTCTGGGGAGTGCCGTGCTGCCAACAATACATGTTTTCGTTGTGGGAAACCTGGTCATTTTATTAGAGATTGTCCAAATAATCCTAACAAGGAGAACTCCACTGCTGGAAGTGGACAAAAGAGGCCTATGATCCAGGGAAGAGTTTTTGCCCTCACAGAACAAGATGCACAAGCAGCAACAGATGTGGTATCAGGTACTCTCAATATTTGCTCTAAAGCTGCCCATGTTTTATTTGATTCCGGCTCTTCACACACTTTTGTATCCCCTGCTTTTGCTGATGTGTTACATATGAGTCCTGAGTTATTGGATTGTGAACTATGGGTGTCTACTCCTTCAGGTGTAATTTTGTGTGCTAAATGGGTGTATCGAAGTTGTGTTATAAATATTGCTGGTAGGGAATTAGTTGCAGATTTAATATTGTTAAATATGCATGACTTTGATGTCATCTTGGGTATGGACTGGTTGTCAACTTATTATGCAGTTGTAGAATGTTTTGAGAAACGTGTAACCTTCCGTATACCTGGCCAATCTGAATTTTATTTTGAGGGAGATAGAAAGGTTAAACCAGTGAGTATAATTTCTGCTCTTCAAGCAAGTAATATGCTTAAAAAGGGGTGTAGTGGCTTTTTGGCATATATGATTAACTCTGAAGCTACTAATGAGAAGCTAGAAGATATTCCTATTGTAAAGGAATTTCCTGATGTTTTTCCAGAAGAGTTACCTGGCTTACCTCCGGATAGAGAGATTGAATTTTCCATTGAACTTTTGCCCGGTACTGGTCCTATATCTAAGGCTCCTTATAGAATGGCCCCAGCTGAACTAAAAGAGTTAAAATTGCAGTTACAAGATTTGCTTGATAAAGGTTTTATTAGGCCAAGTGTTTCTCCGTGGGGTGCACCAGTTCTGTTTGTTAAAAAGAAGGATGGAAGTTTGAGACTTTGTATTGATTATAGGGAGTTGAATAAGGTAACAGTGAAGAACAAGTATCCCCTTCCCCGAATAGATGATTTATTTGATCAATTACAAGGAGCATCAGTTTTCTCAAAAATTGATTTGCGCTCTGGCTATCATCAATTGAAGGTGAAGAAGGATGATATACTGAAAACTGCCTTCCGAACCCGATATGGTCACTATGAATTTCTTGTGATGCCTTTTGGATTGACAAATGCACCAGCTGCTTTTATGGATTTAATGAATAGAGTGTTTCAGCCTTACTTAGATCAGTTTGTGGTGATATTTATTGATGACATTTTAATCTATTCTAAGAGCCAGGAAGATCATGAGAAGCATTTGCGGATTGTATTGCAGACTTTAAGGGATAAGCAGCTTTATGCCAAACTAAAGAAGTGTGAATTTTGGCTGACACAAGTTTCTTTCTTAGGACATGTGATATCAAAGGATGGAATTTCTGTTGATCCAAAGAAGATTGAAGCTATAGTGAATTGGGAAAGACCAAAGACTGTCTCGGAGGTTCGTAGTTTCTTGGGCTTGGCAGGCTATTATCGGAGATTTATAGAAGGTTTCTCCAAGATTTCCGGGCCTCTAACCAATTTGACCAAGAAATCAGTGAAGTTTGAGTGGACTGATAAATGTGAGCGCAATTTTAAGGAGTTAAAACAAAGACTAGTTACAGCTCCAGTGCTTACTTTACCTTCAGGTTCAGGAGGTTTTGTGATATACAGTGATGCTTCTAAGAAAGGTTTGGGATGTGTTCTCATGCAACAAGGGAAAGTCATAGCTTATGCCTCTAGACAACTAAAATCATATGAACAAAATTATCCAACTCATGATTTGGAATTAGCGGCAGTGGTCTTTGCTCTTAAAATTTGGAGACACCATTTGTATGGTGAACCTTGTATGATATACACAGATCACAAGAGTCTCAAATATTTGTTCACACAAAAAGAGTTGAATCTTAGGCAAAGAAGATGGTTGGAATTGATAAATGACTATGATTGCTCCATTGAATATCATCCTGGCAAAGCAAATGTAGTGGCAGATGCTTTAAGTAGAAAGTCTTCAGGACAATTAGCTTGCATGCTAACTACTCAAAAAGAAATTTTGGCAGATTTACAACGGATGGGGATTGAGATTATAATCAGGGGTTCAAGTACATGTTTTTCCACTCTAGTTGTGAAGCCTACCTTATTGGATAAAATTAAGGCCTCTCAATTTAATGATCCAAAATTAGCTAAGATCCATGATAGAGCATCTAATGGCAATATGCCTGGTTTTCTCATTAGCAAGGATGGTGCTTTAATGTATGGTTCTAGATTGTGTGTTCCAGCAAATGATGAGTTGAAAAGACAGATTATGGAAGAAGCTCATTGTACTCCCTATACCGTACATCCAGGTAGTACCAAAATGTATCATGATTTGAAAGGAAATTTTTGGTGGAGTGGTATGAAGAAAGATATTGCTGAATTTGTAAGTCATTGTTTGACTTGTCAACAAATAAAGGCTGAACATCAACGACCTGGAGGACTATTACAGCCCCTCCCTATCCCTGAGTGGAAGTGGGAACATATTTCTATGGATTTTGTTGTTGGACTTCCAAAATCATTTCAAGGTTATGATTCGGTTTGGGTGATTGTAGATCGAGTAACCAAGTCAGCTCATTTTCTTCGTGTGAAGGTTAACTATCCTTTAAATAAGCTTGCTAAGTTATATATACAAGAAATTGTGAGGTTACATGGGGTTCCTTCATCTATTGTGTCTGATAGAGATCCTAAGTTTACTTCACATTTTTGGGAGAGCTTACAGACAGCCTTGGGTACTAAACTGACATTCAGCACAGCTTACCATCCTCAGACAGATGGACAATCTGAACGTACTATTCAGACCTTTGAAGACATGTTGCGGGCTTGTGTTCTGGATTTAGGAGGCAGATGGGATGAACATTTATCATTAATTGAGTTTGCCTACAACAATAGTTATCATTCAAGCATTGGGATGGCTCCTTTTGAGTCTTTATATGGACGACGATGTCGGTCACCAATCTGTTGGGATGAAGTTGGAGAAAGGAAGTTGTTGGGTCCAGAGATGGTGCAGGTTACAGTTGATAAAATCCGGCTGATTAGAGAACGACTAAAGGCTACTCAGAGTAGGCAGAAAAGCCATGCTGATAAGAAACGACGAGACATTGAATTTGATGTGGGAGATCATGTATTTATCAAAGTTTCACCAATGAAAGGAGTGATGAGATTTGGGAAGACAAATAAGCTGAGTCCTAGATTTGTTGGACCATTTGAGATACTTGAAAAGATTGGATCAGCTGCATATCGAGTTGCTTTACCTCCTGCGTTATCCAAGATACACAATGTATTTCATATCTCTAATCTCAGAAAATATATTCCTGATTCGAAGCATGTGATAGAGTATGAACCACTTCAAATCCAAGAGAATTTGTCATATGAAGAGATTCCAATTAAGATTTTAGATCGTAAGGAGCAAGTTCTTCGCACCAAGACAATTCCTATAGTTAAGGTGTTGTGGAGAAATCACTCTACAGAAGAGGCAACCTGGGAGGCAGAGGAGGAAATGAGGCAAAAGTATCCAAATCTCTTTGTTGATGGTATGTGTACGATTTTCGAGGACGAAAATTTTTTTAAGGAGGGAAGGATGTAACACCCCAACTTAAATTGCATATTTAATTTTATGGGTTATATGCATGTTAGTATCTTAATTACTTTTAAGTGCATGAAGTGTTGATTTTGTAAAGATTATAAAGAATTGAAATGGCTAGTGGTGTCTTGAATATATATATATATATATATATACACTTAGTTTGATGCATGGTTGGTATTTTAATTAGGCATGTGATGCATGAGATATGATGGTGAAAATTCCACCCACATGCAACCAATGAGAAGTCAACACATATAGTACTAAAACACCATGCATGTGGACAAACCAAAAAGGGCCAAGACTTGGCCGGCCATGCAAATTCACCAAGAGCCATTTTCCTTGACTTTTCTCAAGGAATTAAAACATCCAAGAAGTTATGCTCCTCTATTTTTCACTAGCACACACACAAAAATCAGAAAAATGTAAGTGTGAATGCAAGAAAAGTGGGTGTGATATTTCTACCCTAGCATCACACGTGTCCCACCCCCTAAAGTTAATGTTCTTATCTGCTTGGCTGCCCCAAAAGTCTCTCTTTATCTTTTCTTTTGCTGGAACCAGAAAGTTCAGCACTCTTTCTTCTTCCCCTCTCACACGGCTGAAACTCTCTATCACCCTCTCACCAAAAATCATAGACAACTCTCTCTAAGGAGAAATTAAGAGCCTAAACACTAAGGTTTTATCTTCAAAGTGTGTGGGTAAGTAAGTTAAAGCTCATCTGATTTTGTGTACTTGGAAAAGTATGATTGTTTGTTTATTTTCATTCTTCATCCTCTGTTCTGTTTTGTGAGACTGAATTGTGATTCTGTTTTTGTAAGTTTAAAGAGTGATGGTGTTATGGTCTATTGGATGCTGATTAGGGTATTTTAACATGTATTGTATAAGTATAAAAATACCCAAATGAAATGAAGGCTAATTGCTATTTGTTGATGATTTTAGAAAGAACATGCACTGAAGCTGTCACTGTGACAGATTTGATGTTTACAAGAATAAAATTCTGTATTAAATCATGTTTTGTGAATTAGGATGCTAGGAATATTTTTTATGAACCCTAGGACATGTAGGGTTGATATGGAAGTGGTCTCACAGTATTTGGATGAGTATAAAAATAATGGTGTAATTTCTAAGTTGCATGAGTTTCTGCCAGGACAGGTTTGAACACGTTGGCTTGTATGATTTATAATAAATCATGGTTTTATGCATTGACTACAAAAATTTTATGGTATATAATAGACATACAGGGGAGTAGTTCTGTACATTTTCATGCCATTTGGATGTGTTTGGACAGCCCATTCGTATTTTACAAATAGGGCTTTTGCTGCTGTAATGACCAGTAAACAGGGTAGGAAAACTTTGACTTTGTAGATTTAATTCTCAAGCTAGGGTGAATGTTTTGAGCTATAATTTAATAGGCTCATCCCTTGGTATGTTTTGATTACATATAAATTTTATGCCCTGGTTTAGATATGGTTTGGATGCATAATGTGTCTAATGATTGTGGCATATGCTTTGGGGAACTTATTGTGATGGGAATTAAGATTTTCTTGAGTTGAGAGTTAGGTTATGATTGAGGATAAGTTTAAATACTTAGAAAGAGGTTGTCAATAATAAGTTTTGGTTTTCATTTAGGTGACGAGAACGAGAACACGGGCACTTGAGCTCCTCTTGTATAATCTCTCGCATCTTCGGCTTTCAGGTAAGGGATTTGAGATATGTGTCTTTGATAAGTATAGATATTATTTAGAAAAGTATTATGTATTAAAGCTTTTATTTAGAGATATTACGTATAAGCAGAGTTATTAGAAAAATATAGTTTTCAGTTATTCCATTGTTATGATCTGAACTCAGCCAGTAGGGGTTATAGTACTGGCATTTCCATGGAAATTCTGATTGGCCATTATAAGTGGGACTGGCTCTGCTGTACCCGCCCTTGTTGGTTACGACCAACTTGGGGGAAGCCAACCTACCCCCATGGTTGGAAGATATGTATTATGATATGATTCCGGAATGACCTAGCATTGTGGGGAATGCTGGATGCCTGGCACTCTGTGCTGGAAGCCTCCCAAAGTTGTGACAGACTTACAGTTGGATTAACTAATGTATATGTGATAAATGAGCTATTGAGCTATTTGGAATTATAAGAAAAGTATGATGATAAGAAAGGTATATTGAACTATGTTTATCCTTTTATTATTATATGAAAGGAAAAATGAAGTACATTCATCTAAACGCTCATAAATTATTTTGAGAACAATAAGAACAATATGAAGACTATTTTATCAAAGTTGGCATATCCATAAAGTATGTAATTTACATGCATTCTTATCAAGGGCCCATGGAGCTTAAAAACCTTACTGGGCTTCGCAGCTCACCCTTTTATATTTCAGTGCACAGGTCCTTCCTGGAAGCAGCGAGAGTATTAGAGGTGGCAAGGATTCGGTGTTTTCTCGTTTGTCAAAATGTGTAGTTAGTTTCTGTTGTACAGTAGTTAGCTCTTTTGTTGTATAGAAAGAATCAAGATATACTTGATTCTTGAAGCACAAATGTAATTTCGTATTTTAGTTTGTTTTGAACCCCAGTTGTATGCCTTTGGGGTTAGGTTTGTAATAAGAGTTTGCTAAACGTTTAGCTATGTAATATTTATACGAATACCCTAAGTTTCAACCAGGTGGTAATCTTTGAAGTTAAAAGGAATGAAATTTCAGGTTTTCATCTTTTTGTATATTATGGTCTTATGTAAGGATATAAGCAGGAATTCAAGAAACAAATTCTTGATAAGCACTTTCAGATCAGGTTGGTTCGTGTTAGTATTGAGGTAAACTTGATATTAACATGCCGGTCATGCTCTAAATCCTGAAGTACAGGTTTGGGTCGTGACACCCGCCATGAGAGTCGAGCCCAACGTAGGCAGGACACGCTAGCGCTACAACAGGAAATTGATCACCTACGCAAGAAGTTGAGACGAAAAGAGCATGATAGGAGGAGCCCGTCAGCGGCGTCGAGTGAGGGTTCACGGGGAAGCCCAGACCCGCTGTACCGGCGCAGGTCCAGAACCCCGCCTAGTGAAACATGCTCAGACACCTCGGACAAGGGCAACCGCAGGCACGAGAGGTCGCCTGTTCGTCACGATAGGAGAAATGATGCCATGAGTAAGGCCCTGAGGCAAATCTCCAAGTCACCTTTTGTCAGGAGGATTAACAAGGCCAGGCTCCCTCATCGTTTCTCCCAGCCCACATTCACCATATACGACGGGAGAACGGATCCGGTGGAGTATGTCAGCCACTTCAACCAGAAGATGGCCGTACACGCTAGCAATGTGGCGCTCATGTGTAAGGTCTTCCCTTCTAGCCTCGGGCCTGTGGCCATGCACTAGTTCGACACATTGGGCGAGGGATCCATTGGATCCTTCCAGGAGTTGACTAGAGCATTCGGCGCGAGGTTCATCACTTGTAGCAGGACACCTAGACCGTTGGACGCCTTGCTATCCATGGCAATGAGGGAAGGGGAAACCCTTAAAACCTATGTGGACCGCTACTGGGAAATGTATAACGAAGTGGACGGTGACTTCGAAGACGTTGCGGTAAGGACCTTCAAAGTCGGCCTTCCGACTGACCACGACCTTAGAAAGTCGTTGACAATGAAATCTGCCGCCAACATGCGCCAGCTCATGGAGCGCATAGAAACCTACAAAAGATTGGAAGAAGACTAACTCCAAGGGAAAGGCAAGGCCAGGATGTACCCCGAAAAGAGAGATCCTCGGGGAGGAGGGTACCATAACGATCGGTTACGAAGGGAATTCCCTAGTCGGCAGACCCCAGAAGGGGTCCATATGGTCAACTCACTGTTCAAGGAGTCGATGCACCAGATATTGAAAAAAATTAAGGATGAGCCATTCTTCAGTTGGCCAAACAGGATGGGAGGGGATTCGGCCAAGAGAAACCAAAACCTCCATTGCTACTATCATCGAGACAAGGGCCACAAGACAGAAGACTGTAGGACAGAGTGGGCCCTCGGGGATGGGATTGCACCAGGGCGACCACTCACGCCCGGCCCTGGGCACCATTAACATGATCCTGGCCGGATCAGGAGTGGGCGCCGTGCCGAGCCCCCAGGTCTTGTCTATGGTGGGAGGCCCGAGCCCAGGGGAGAAAGAGTGGCATAACAAAAGACCAAGAACGGGGATCCCCGACCTAAGCTTCTCCGAGGAAGATAAGAGGGGAACCCAACAACCGCACGAGGATGCCCCGGTCGTCACAGTTAGAATTGGGGGGTACAACGTCAAAAGGGTACTAATTGATCAGGGAAGCCAAGCTGACGTGATGTACCCCGACTTGTACAGGGGACTGGGTCTTAAGCTCGAGGACCTGGAAGCGTGTCACTCCCCGCTCATGGGTTTCGACGGTAAAATGGTGGTTCCCCTAGGAAGAATTAAGCTTCCCGTGCAAATTGACGGCAGGGAAGTCTGGGTAAACTTCATAGCAGTAGAGGCTTTCTCCCCCTACACGGCCATCCTCGGCAGACCATAGCTGCACTCCATTGCGGCCGTCCCTTCAACCTTGCATCTTAAGGTCAAGTACCCCATTCACGAGGGAGTAGGAGAACTAGTAGGGGATCAGGCGATGGCCCGACAATGCCTGGCGACTGCAGTTACGCAACACGTGCCTGGCCCGACCCAATAGCAATTACAGGGGGCTGCCCCCGAGCAGCCAGCAGAGGTTTCACAGCTATCTTCTGAGGGATTGGTGAAGGTATTGATTGGAATATGCGAAGAGCGGTATTTTCAAATAGGGTCGCAAGTGCAACCTGAAGAAAAATCGGAGTTGGTAGAGTTCTTGAAAGCGAATCTGGACGTATTCGCCTGGGATGCAAGCGACATCCCCAGGATCAGCCCCGAGCTGGCGTGTCATTGCTTAAACATGAATCCTGAAGTAGCCCCACGCAAACAACCCCCTCAGCGATCATATGACACACACGCCAAGGCGGTTAGAGAGGAAGTGAGCAGGTTAAAACAGACCGGGGCAATCAAGGAAATCTTCTACCCCGAGTGGCTGGCCAACACAGTCGTGGTGCAGAAGAAGAGTGGGAAGTAGCGATTGTGCGTGGATTTTACGGACCTCAATAGGGCCTGCCCGAAGGACCCTTTCCCGATCCCCAGGATAGATCAGTTAGTGGACGCCACAATGGGGCATCCTCGGATGAGTTTTCTAGACACATTCCAAGGCTACCATCAAATACCCCTGTCCTTGCCCGACCAGGAGAAGACGGCTTTCCGTTCTCCCACTGGCAACTTCCACTATTGGGTGATGCCCTTCGGCCTCAAGAACGCTGGTGCGACTTATCAGAGGATGATCACTCACATGTTTGAAAAGCAGCTCGGGAGAAACGTAGAAGCATACATAGATGATATGGTGGTCAAAAGTAAAAGGGCCGAGGACCACCTTACAGATTTATTAGAGATCTTCGCGGTACTCAGGAAGCACAGGTTACGGCTCAATGCATCAAAGTGCTCTTTCGGGGTAAGCCTGGGCAAATTCCTGAGGTACATGATCACTCATCGGGGGATCGAGGCTAACCCGGAGCAGATTAAGGCTATTAACAGCCTGCATCCCCCCCGAAACCCGAAGGAGGTACAGAAGCTGGCCGGGATGACGGCAGCACTAAGCAGGTTTATCTCCCGGTCCGCAGACAGGTGCCGCCCTTTCTTCCAACTACTGCATAAATGGAAGGACTTTAAGTGGACCGAAGAGTGCACCCGAGCGTTTGAAGATCTTAAGGTATACTTGTCCAACCCACCCATCCTGTCCCGACCTGATAAGGAGGAAGTACTTTACGCCTATCTGGCGGTCACGGGGCACTCCGTCAGCTTTGTATTGGTCAGAAATCAGGACGGGGTCCAAAAGCCGGTCTACTACGTCAGTAAGTCCTTGCAGGAAGTGGAAATTCGTTATCTCCCGTTGGAGAAAGCAGTCTTGATTGTTGTACACGCGACCAAGAAACTCCCACATTATTTCCAAGCCCACACAGTGGCGGTGCTGACCCAGCTGCCACTACAGGCCTTACTAAGAAAGTCCGACTACACGGGCAGGATTGCCAAGTGGGCCACAAGGTTGGGGGCTTATGATGTTAAGTACCTACCCCGCACGGCAGTAAAGGGCCAGGTCTTGGCAGATTTTGTAGCAGAGTTTGCCGAGGGCGCATGTGAAGAAGCGAGCGTAGCCGCGAGCCTAATGATCTCGTCGGCTACCACTGCCCCCCTATGGAGGGTTTACGTGGATGAGGCCTCCAATCGAAAGGGAGCTGGTGTGGGGATAGTGTTGATGAAGCTAATAATCGAAAAATCATTGCGACTAGGTTTCCCGGCCACCAACAATGAGGCCGAATACGAAGCCCTGCTGGCAGGAGTGAACCTGGTCAAACTACTCGGGGGAAAGATGGTGGAGGTATATTCTGATTCTAGGCTAATCGTCGGCCAGATTAATGGGGAGTTCGAGGCCCGAGATGAAAGGATGCAAAAGTATCTCGCCAGGGTGCGAAGCGTACGGAGTCATTTCGATGATTTTAGGGTAGAACAGGTCCCGAGGGGGCAGAACTCGCATGCAGATGCCCTAGCCATGCTAGCCACCTCGTTAGGATCAAACCTGCCTCGGGTCGTTTTGGTAGAGGAAGTTAACATGCCCGCCCTGATGGAGACACCCGTGGTGGGGGTGTGCAGCGTTTGCGTAGGCCCAAGCTGGATGGATCCCATTGTGGCCTTCTTGAAAGGGGGACCGTTGCCCGAAGACAAAGGCGAGGTGGAAAAGATACGAAGAACGGCCTCGCACTACTGGCTATCCGAGCAGCATAAGCTGTACAAGCGCTCGTACTCGGGGCCATATCTGCTATGCGTACACCCGGAGGCCGTGGAACCTCTGCTCGAGGAACTACATGAGGGCATCTGCGAAAGCCACACTGGCGGGAGGTCCCTGACGCACAGGGCCCTATCACAGGGATATTGCTGGCCTAAAATGCGCAAAACCTCCCAGGACTATGCCAAGCGATGCGATCAATGCCAGAGGTTCGCCCCCAACATACACCAGCCGGGAGGAATTTTGAACCCTTTGTCCAGCCCTTGGCCCTTTGCCCAGTGGGGCTTGGACATAATGGGTCCCTTCCCTCGGGCCTCGGGCAACAGACGATGGCTATTCGTCGGCACGAACTACTTCACTAAGTGGGTTGAAGCCGAACCCCTTGCCAACATTAGAGACGTCGATGCCAAGAAATTCGTATGGAAAAATATCGTTACCAGATTCGGAGTACCACACACCCTAATCTCGGACAATGGGCTCCAGTTTGACAGCAAATCTTTCAGAAGATATTGTGGGGAGTTGGGAATCAGGAATGGGTACTCCACGCCAGCGTACCCTCAGGGCAATGGACAGGCCGAAGCCACCAACAAAACCATAGTTGCCGGGCTTAAAAAGAGGCTGGACGACGCAAAAGGGAGGTGGGTCGACGAGTTGCCCCACGTACTATGGACATACCGCACCACCCCACGGAAGTCCACGGGGGAAACCCCATTTTCATTAACATACGGTTCGGAGGCAGTGATCCCCCTAGAAGCCGGATTTCCAACTTTAAGGACCGACTAGTTCAGCACCAAGGGGAACCGTCAGTTGCTACTGGACAGCCTAGACCTGACCGAGGAAAGACGAGATGTGGCCATGGTAAAATTGGCCCATTACCAACAGAAGCTTAAGCAGGAATATGATAAAGGGATCAAGCACAGGCCCCTGTCCCCAGGAGACTTGGTTTTGAGGAAGATAGTGGGGACGGCCAAGCTCCCATCCTGGGGTAAACTAGGTCCTAATTGGGAAGGACCATTTAAAGTCACCTCCGTCGCAGGAACTGGAGCTTATCGGCTAAAGGACCTAGATGGAAATGTAATCCCCCGCCCGTTGAATGTAAACAATTTGCGACGATATTACTTTTAATGGAAATTTTCAGCTTTTGTGCTTCGACTTTGTCTCTCTATAAGTGTTAGGAAGAGTCTAAGGCTTGCCTGGCTTCTCGGCCACAAGCTCATCGAAAATTAACATTTGCAAGAAAAATTCTAAGTGTTAAAAAGAACCTAGGACTTGCCTGGTTCCTCGGCCACAAGTTTAGGGAAAATTAACATTTGCAAGAAAAATTCTAAGTGTTAAGAAGAACCTAAGGCTTGCCTGGCTCCTCGGCCACAAGTTCACGGGAAACTAACATTGCAAGAAAAATTCTAAGTGTTAAAAAGAACCTAAGACTTGCCTAGCTCCTCGGCCACAAGTTTAGGGAAAATTAACATTTGCAAGAAAAATTCTAAGTGTTAGGAAGAACCCAAGGCTTGCTTGGCTCCTCGGCCACAGGCTCATCGAAAATTAACATTTGCAAGAAAAATTCTAAGTGTTAAAAAGAACCTAGGACTTGCCTGGCTCCTCGGCCACAAGTTTAGGGAAAATTAACATTTGCAAGAAAAATTCTAAGTGTTAAGAAGAACCTAAGGCTTGCCTGGCTCCTCGGCCACTAGCTCATGGAAAACTAACATTGCAAGAAAAATTCTAAGTGTTAAAAAGAACCTAAGGCTTGCCTGGCTCCTCGGTCACGAGTTTAGGGAAAATTAACATTTGCAAGAAAAATTCTAAGTGTTAGGAAGAACCCAAGGCTTGCCTGGCTCCTCAGCCACAAGCCCATCAAAAATTAACATTTGCAAGAAAAATTCTAAGTGTTAAAAAGAACCTAGGACTTGCCTGACTCCTCGGCCACAAGTTTAGAGAAAATTAACATTTGCAAGAAAAATTCTAAGTGTTAAGAAGAACCTAAGGCTTGCCTGGCTTCTCGGCCACAAGCTCACGGGAAACTAACATTGCAAGAAAAATTCTAAGTGTTAAAAAGAACCTAGGACTTGCCTGGCTCCTCGGCCACAAGTTTAGGGAAAATTAACATTTGCAAGAAAAATTCTAAGTGTTAGGAAGAACCCAAGGCTTGCCTGGCTCCTCGGCTACAGGCTCATCGAAAATTAACATTTGCAAGAAAAATTCTAAGTGTTAAAAAAAACCTAGGACTTGCCTGGCTCCTCGGCCACAAGTTTAGGGAAAATTAACATTTGCAAGAAAAATTCTAAGTGTTAAGAAGAACCTAAGGCTTGCCTGGCTCCTCGGCCACTAGCTCATGGAAAACTAACATTGCAAGAAAAATTCTAAGTGTTAAAAAGAACCTAAGGCTTGCCTGGCTCCTCGGCCACGAGTTTAGGGAAAATTAACATTTGCAAGAAAAATTCTAAGTGTTAGGAAGAACCCAAGGCTTGCCTGGCTCCTCGGCCACGAGTTTAGGGAAAATTAACATTTGCAAGAAAAATTCTAAGTGTTAGGAAGAACCCAAGGCTTGCCTGGCCCCTCGGCCACAAGTTTAGGGAAAATTAACATTTACAAGAAAAATTCTAAGCGTTAGGAGGAATCTAGAACTTCACTGGCTCCTCGGCCACAAGCTCAAGGAGAATCATCATTGCAAAAAAAAAAAAAAGGGAGGAGGAGGGGAAGCTGCAAATATATAACAAGACTACTATACAAAAAAGCTTAAATGTTCATTAATAATAAAAAAAAATGATTACAAAACAGGAGAAGCAATGCAGGAGCAAAACCCCGGCTACAAAAAGTAAAAGAAAAGAGAGGGGTTGCTACATATAGGTTGCCCTACTACAAAATTCCACAAGGGAAGGGCATACAAAAAAAAAAGAAGAAAAGCTAAGTCTGGGGCTCCTTGTCCGTAGCACTCTTTTCCTTCTTGTCCTTCTTTTTCTTCGAAGGAACTCCCTCTGGCACCCCCTTCTCAGCTTCCAAGTCAACTATGTCCTCTGGAGGAGGTAACCCCTTGGACGAAACAGGAGAAGAAGGAGGATCCTGGGACTCGGCAGAGACGGGAAGAATGGAGCTCTGATGCACAGGAGGAATGGAGCTCGGGTCCACGGGAGGGTTGGGGGCTGAATGCGGCAAGCGTAGAGCTGGAGGGTAGTAAACCTGGTCGGGAGCGCGGAGCTCTGAGTTAGGACTAACGCCCGCTGCGTTCAGCGCTTCACCCCAGACCTCCTGGCTGAAGGCGCGAGCGACATCGCAGAGCTGGGCAGTAAGAGATGCGGCGGTCTTGTTCGTGTCGGCATCATAGGCCTCCTGCTCGGCTCGAGCCCTCTCGGCGTCCTTGTCCGCCAGCTGCTGATTCGCCTGCTTCAACTCCACCATTGAGAGTGCCAGGGCGCTTTCGGCCTTCCTCTGGGCTGCCAAGGCATCAGAAGCCTGCTTCTCATAACTCTTCAGGGCAGAATCAACGTCGCGGAAAGCCCTTTCTACTTCAGACAGCTGGGAGAGGGTGTCCTTCAACTTTTTCTCTGCCTCAGCTCTGGCCTTCTCAGCAGTTTCATAGGCCTTCTCAGACTTCCTGGCCGCATCCAGGGAGTGATCGACCCAGTCTTCTGCCATAAAGGTAGCTTGAACAGCCTGCAAGAATGGGAAACAAAAAGGAGAATAAGTAGTCAAAATAAAAATACTTGACAGATGAAGAAGTTGGCAAAGACGTCCGAGGTACCTTAGCTAGGTCCTGCTTCAGGGAAAGGAAGACCTCCCTTTTCCTGAAGGATTTCAACTCCTCCATATCCTCGGGGAGGCACAAAGCCCTCTCCAAGCATTCTGCCACTAGGCCTGAGCTGCCCTTGGAAGGGTCTCTCAAATTGGCGTCATCCAGCACAAGAGATCCCGAGCTGAGAGTGAAGGATGGCCTCCAGACAGAAGCTTTCTTGGCCTGCTCCCCGCCGCTCTCCCTCGAGGGCACAACGGGGTCGGGCCTCTTCCTCGACTGACCCTTACCGGCCCGGGCCTCCTTGATTGGGGGCTCGGATATCTCCCCCTCCTCGGGCGTGGCTGCCCCTTTTCCACTAGGACCGCGTTTACGTTTTTTGTCCGCGGCATCAGCTGGAGATGTGCGGGTAGCAACTGGAGTTGGTGGACGAGGTGGCACCACCACCGCCGAGGAGGACCCCCCGGCGTGGGCCGACAGTAGTGCCAGGAGGTCAGGTGTCTTTTCCTGGAATCCCATAGCCGATGATGATTGGGCTGAAGATGCGCTCAGAGCATCGGGGCGGTTAAAGACTTCAAAGTCTTCCTCGGTCACTTCTTGGACAGAGGTTGATGTGGATCCCTCCGCCTCTTCATTTGATGGTAGAGGAGGTTCTTGGGCGTACAAAAGCTAAGCAGCCAAGGGCGCAGGGAGTTGGGCGTCTTGCATCCCCTCGAGAGGAGGTACTGCCTGCAAAAACCACGGAATGGCAACGTTTATACTAGCCAATCGCGGGTCACGAGCCTTGATGACGTTCTTCGGGCTCTGGAAGTGCTTTGTTGAAGGAGTGTAGCCAAGGATGATGTGCGCGGCTCGGAGTTGTTCGTCCCGATGAAGAAAAATCTCAGACTGGAGAACCCGGTTCAGATCGGGAAAATTTACCAAATGTCTGGCAGGGGCTGTATGATACTCGTTTGCCATGGAAGAACGCAATTATCATTAGCAAAGAGATAAAAGAAAACAAGGGTATAAAAAAAAACTGATGCCTAGAAAGAAGCTCTTCTAAAAAAGCCTAAAACGGTGACCCAAGCCCTCGGGAATGCTACCTGGTTTCCCTTCCTGGGTGGGACAGTGCCGCCCATCATGCCACTCGCCCGAGACGAGAAGGAAGTCTTCATCCATGCCCTTACTCGAATCAGGCAAGCAAGAGATTAACCTAACTGCGGGGATCCTACTCCTCATGTAGTATTTGGTTTTTTCCCCCTTTTAGCAGTTGTACACCCAGTTCACATCATGCCATGTAAGACAGGTCCCCATCCTACGATCGATGGCCTCTACACACCCAAGAATCCTAAAAATGTTGGGGGAACACTGGGTTGGGGTTAGCCTAAAGTTTATGAGATAATCCTTGGTCACCGGGCCCATGGGAAGTTCCATCCCACCTTCGATGAAGGCGATCATAGGAATGACTACTGACTCAGGAGGGCGATCTATGACCAGCCATTCACCCTCCTCACAATGCCTAAATTCCACGTTGTCGGGAATCCTGTACTTGGCCTTAAAGGCCATCCTAGCCTCCTCGGTGTCTACCAGCCTAGCGTACCTACCCATGGTGAGAAAAAGGATCAAGACAAAAAGGGAAACCAACACACCTACTGCGAGAGTTAAAGAGCGCTCCTCGGGAGTAAATCTCTCTTCGCCAAAGTAAAAACGCCAAAAAAGCCAGAAATGAGCCACCACCAGCCTTGATCGCTCCTTTTATAGGAGGCAGAAATGAGCGGTAAAATTCCCGCCCATAAATGAGGATGAACGAGGGCCACACGATCCCAATCATGCCGTAGAACGTGGGGAGACAAGCAGCCACCTGACGCCATAAATGGGAGCTTGCGGATTCCGAAGCGTCAGGAGCGTGCGAATGACAGTTGAAAAGACGTTGACTCGTGTGAACGCATACGACATGTACGACTCATCCGCGGAGTTAAAACTTCACTTATGCCTCAAGCAAAATAAGTGAAAGTTTTAGGGGGCTATTGTGGGCACCCGAGGAATGAGAAAAGAGGCCAAGGAGGCTGAACTAATGGGCCGAGGCCCTAAGAGGAATGGGAAGGGCCCTGCATTTGGCCGAGCACGGGACTGGCAGGGGCCCGAGGAATAATAGTTCCCGAGGAAAGAGCCAGACCTTGCGGAGCACCACGCCAAGCGCCAAAGGAGAAGCCTCTTCGGCTGAGGGAGGCACAGGTCAGTGGCAGACAGGCGGCCGTCAGGATAGTAGCCCCCCAGTCACATCAGTAATAAATGGCGCACACCAGCTCTGTCAGCCGCATTAAATGAAGAGGTGACTTAAAATGATGCCCGTCACAGCTGCACCAACTACTGCCGCCGCCTACTCCTGGAGAGAAGATAGGTGACAGGTGTCAAAGAAATGAGCAAAGGATAGCTAAAGATGGACGGAGCAGATCAGAATGCCAGGGCCTATATAAAGGGGAATGCTGGGGCCTTTGGGGGGATCGGATGCTTGTTGTTCTAGCCCATCTCTTACAAATTCTATTGTATTGGATCTAAGGAAGGGAAAGCTTGTCTCATTACTTACAGAAGTGTTGACACCCCCATTTTGCAACCCGCATTTAACCTCACATGGAGGGTAAAAGGGTAATTTAGACTTGAAAATATGCATCTTGATTCTGGTCATTAGATTCCTAATCTCATTTCATCAAAATGATCTTGATGTTGTAACGATCAAATCGACTGGTCATAATCCCTAATTAGACCATCAGATTGAAAGTTATCATCAAATCAAGTTTTAATGGCCGAGATACACTATCACAAATTAAGTCTGACTATATGTGATTATGAACAATTGATTCCAATTTGTTATAATTCTAATCAATTTGAGATCAATGATGTGTCATAATTTGATTGGTTGAGACTACATTTTATGGTGAGGTTGCATACACTTAATTAATTAGATAGTTAAACATTAATTATTCAATGAGTAATTTGTGCAATTATCTTTTAATTATTGTAAATTTGGAACCAATTAAGTCTGAAATGGGAGTGATTGGAGCCATTTAATATTAATTGGGAGCTAATTTGGGACCTATTAATGTTAATTGTGCTGAAACCATTTTCTAACAAATGACCTCTTCTCACCATTTCATCAATATCTCTTATAAAATTTTGAATCTGTGAATGAGGTTAATTTTCCCAGAAACTAGACATCCGGGGCTTCAATTTGAGCACAAGAACGAGGCAATTCCGATCAGAATTGAGTCGGATATGATTTTTTGAAGTTAGCTCTACAAGCTGTTACAGCAGCTACGGGAAAACCGAATTTTAGCTTGTCCCTCACTCCTACCAATCTTTCCATTTAATGCACCAGATTTTCCCCAAGGCTAAAATGAGGTCTAGGTTCATGATTCTTTGTCAACCCTCATTAAATAGCCTTCCATTCATATTTCCTCCACCACTACTATATAAACCCCTCTCTACTTCATTCTAAAGCACACCAAAACCCCCTCTCTTCTCCTCTCTTGAGTTCTAGCGAAGTAGAGTAGTCTTGTCATATCTTGGTCTTTCTAAGACTCAAGGTATTGAGTGAGACTCACTCTTCCTCTCCTAGTTCTTCTTTTTTCCTCCTCCCTTAGGACCTCTACCAAGAGTCTCCTCCTCCACCGTATGGATCTTGCATGAAGGTATAACCTCTTACCCTAACTTGTTTTTTGTGTTGCCATGATGAGAATTTAGGATTAAAGCATGATAGCAATTATTTAAATTCTCTTGAATATGTTTGAATGTTCTTAATTGTTCTTATGTGTTCTTGGTTGTTCATCACATGTTCATGCATATCATTAGTTTTGATCTTAAATCCACATCAAAAATATGAAAAACATGTTTGTTTCATAATTCTTTCAAATTCTTAAATCTAGGATATCACCATCCACACACATTCACTAGAATTTATTTTTCAATCCAAATGTAACACTCAATAAATTGAATTAGGGTTTATCACATGCATACACATCGAATTCAACATGCAAATTGATTGACATATTGGATGATATGATATGAATGTTGGCCACCATAGTCTAGAAGACCGGTTTCACCGGGCAAGGTGGGTGCCTAACACCTTCCCACTTTGTAACATAGCCTCCGAATTTAGATCAAGGGTTAGTAGATCAAGTGCTTATCCATGTAATTTTTGATTTTTAGATTGTAACTAGGAAACAAAGCCATGTACTTTATCTTAGATTATATTTAGGACCAAAGCCATGTAATTTTCCTATGATCAATGTAAATTTCAAATTAATAAAATGAGGAATTTTTTGTTTTCAATTATGGTTTTCTTATTTTTCCAATAATTAAATAAGTGGCGACTCCATTGTAAAACCCTTAATCTAAAGGGGAAAATATAACTAGTCGAACCTCCATTTTGAGAGGCAATATCACGACTCCACCCATTCACATGAGTTTGGCCCAACATTCCTAAAAAAAGGGGGCCGAGGGCGCGGTCTCTCACAGTGGCGACTCCACTGGGGATATTGAGGGCTAGACTTCAATTAGGTTATGGTGGCCAACCATGTCATTGTTTTTTTATTACTTTTTGTATATAATATGTCTAATATGTCATTATTTTGCATGTCATGCATCATTTGCTTGAATGAAATTTATTTTATTTGTGTGCTAGTCCGGAAGCCCGATAGTATTAGCCGTGGATTGTGGTCTTCCTGAGACTCACATACCCAGCGGTGAACCTACCACCCACCGCGACAAGGATCATCATAGTTATGCCATGGTGGTTCATAAGGACAAACTGTACCGTTTGGACCAACGCGGCGCTCCTGGCGTCACAAGTTGGGAGGTACGACGTCCTAGCTTGTGGGGACCTTTAACCTACCTTCTACCCATGTTGTAATGACCCATAGAACCTACCTTTAGGTCGGTCCATGTAAATTGCATTTCATTACACATTTGTTTGGCCGTTGTTTGAATCATGATGACTTAAGTCCAACGCTTGAGCTCATTATGATTGTTTGAACCTTATATGTTGTGAATTAACTCAAGCCCAAAATCCTATGATTGAACTCTACTTGGTAGTGAAGCCCAAAATTGTTTCTTGAGTGAGTCTAAGCCCAACACTTGAGCCTATCGAAGGTGTATAGACATGATCAACAATGAAGGCCAAAAGCTTACAAGATGCATGCCTTCCAAGTGTAAGCCCAAGCCATTTTAAGCAAATACCAAAAGATCAAAATCAAGGTTCAAGCCTTCCAAGTGCAAGCCCAAGCCATTTCATCACAATCAAGGTTCAAGCATCCTAAATGGACCAAGAAGAAACAAGTGGCCTAACTTTGCCTCACTCCACATTTGGTTTGCAACATCATGGTTAAGCTTAAAGTTTGTTAGTTTATTCCATGTTTCTATATTTCTTTGAATTCTAAAAATCCATGTAGCATTTGATGTACTTTGTTCATGTATATATTTTTTTTTTAAAAAAATTCAAATTTTTTTTTTTCAAGATTTCTAAATCTTTCCCAAAAATAGAGAAAAATATTCAAAAAAAAAAAAAAAAAAAAAAAAAAGGTCTTTGGACTAGGGGCATTGTTCCCTTAAGTCATTTAAAAAAAATTTCTTTGAACTAGGACCATTGAACTTCCTAGTGACTTTTCCAAAAAGTCCCAACTTTTTTCTTTCAAGATTTAAAAAAAAAAAAAAAAAAATGGAAGTCTCCTTTTCAAAATGGTACATGAGGATCCCTTGGACAAAACATTTTCTATATCTTGATGTTTAAAGGCTTGAGCAATCAAATTGTACCAAGGAATGATTAATTTCATTTAATCCATGTAAAGACTTTTGCTACTTGACTTAGAATATAAGAAGAAATGGTCTTAAAAGGCAATCATAAAGAATCCATCCATCGAAAAATCCCAAGAAACCATGCACTCAAACCAATTTTCAAAGATCTTTTGTTTCACAATATTAAAGCATTCATACTTTTTCTTTTAAGATGAATTTATTAAAAGAGCTTAAGTCATTGTGCCTACAAGCAAGCATTGCTAGGGATAGGAGGCCGTCTTTGGTAAAACAATATATTATACCTTAATACCTAGAATGATCATTATCCATTGCTAGCCCATTTGAGCCTTTAAACACTTGGCCTCTTTTTTTGCATGAACCCACTAAAATCTAAACCTAGGGTGGAAAAATTCAAAGTATGTATGCTTAAATCTCATGTTAAGGAGGAGTCAACCTTGAGCTTTAAAGCTAATTGATAAAGCTCTCCTAGAGGACATGAAAGACAAGAAGAGAATTCATTAAGCTAAAGATAAGAGATTATCAAAGAAAAATGAGCTTTCACTCAATCAAGAAAAGAGAAATGAAATTCAATCAATGTGAGAGGAAAAAAGTGTGCATCAAGTTTGAAGAGCCTAAAATTCATCATGCCAAGAGGAATATAAGATTCATCCAAAAGAGATTTCATCAAAAAAGGAAAGATTCATCAAGCATAGAAATGTGCAAGTGCATCGAGGCAAGAAAGATGTATAGAGAGTGCATCAAAATGACTTAAGCTGAGAAAAACAAGGGAGGCAAAAGATCCCCAAAAAGTTCATTCAATCAAGAGATGAAAGATAGCCAAAAAAAAAAAAAAAAAAGCCCGCTAGGCTGAAAACCCAAAAGAGCAGTCTAGGCAAAAGCTAAGGACGAAAAAAAAAAAGAAAAAAAAAAGAAGAAGCCTGCTAGGCTGAATCAATGAAGACTGGTGAGAAGATGACAAAGAAGAAATGGGAAAACTCCTCCAATACTTGATTTTTGAGTAATGCATACTTGGGGGAACATCATCGGGAATTTTGAGTCTTTTTATATCATTCATTTCATAACCTAAACCCGGCCTACATTGCAACCCATGAATAAGACCTCCTTGAAGTCTTGCTAATTGTAGGCACATCTTAAACTCTAACAATATTTTTCTCTTGAAATAAAAAGGAAAAATGCTTAAAATTGTCAAACCCCACAGGATGATATGTCTGAGGACAAAATTTCTCAATTTCTCAAATCCTCAAAATGACTCAAAAGAACTTCCAAACCTAGAGCACTCTTCTTGTTTGCACCCAATAATGTGATTCATAAATATTATCACATTTCATTTCTTGATTGCCTTTGAAGACATAATCTGACAATGTTCAAAAGAAAGAAGCAAATTTTGATTACATGAGTTTAATGATCTTGATCCTTCCTAATCAAAGAGATTTGTTTGATTCTTAAACACTTGGATTTGCCAAAATGGTTGTTCAAAGGATCACCTCTTGTTCAAAAAAAAAAAAAAAAAAATTCTTTTCCAAAATCCAATTCTCTTGAACTACGTCTTGACTTGATCCTCTACGAGAGAGGTACGTAGGCAGCCTTTCAAAGGCCCGGTCCCAATCACCCAAACAACCTTAGAGAACAAAGTCAAAACAATGTGACAAAATTGTTTGGGTGCATGTTAGGCTAAGCTCATTTGTTTTGCATCAAGCATGCTCAAACTTGGGGCATTGGCCTATTTATATTGTGTGCAGATTTGTTCTTATTGCATGAAAGAATGTTTTCATTTAAGGCACCAATCCATTTTTTTGGCAAGCATGTCCACACTAGGGGCATTGGCCAAAAATGTTTTCTTGATAATTGGTTTCTAACAAGTTAGAGAAAGAAAGCCATTTTTGCAGGATTCAAGGATAGTGGACCATGATCTTCTTTCATGTTCCCCAATGGTCACAACATCAAATGAATTCAGTTTCAATCTAAGCATGGAATATGCCCCAAACTAGGGGCATTGGGTAAGTACTTCCAATTCATTTCAATGAATAAATCCATTGCTAATTGAAATTATCTTTTTGCAGGAATTAAACAAGGACCTATCTAGCAATCTGCATCAACTTCCAGCCAAAGTTGTTCTCATTCAAAGGATAGGTTTTTTTTATAAGAAAAAAAAAAAAAAAAAAAAAAAAAAAAAAAAGAGACAAAAGACAAAATTTTCAAAAAAAAAAAAAGGCCTTGGGACTAGGGGCATTAGGCTCGTACTTCTTAGGTTGCTTTCCAAAAATAAAAAATCAAAATTCATTAATCAAAATTTTCAAAAAAAAAAATATTTTCAAGATTTCCAAATTTTTTTCAAAAAAAAAAAAAAAAATCATCAGTCAAAATTTTCAATTCTTTGAAAAAATTCAAGATTTCCAAATTTTTCAAAAATAAAAATTCATCAATCAAAATTTTCAATTCCTTGAAAAAATTCTAGATATACAAATTTTTCAAAAAAAAATATTCATCAATTAAAATTTTCAATTCCTTCAAAAAATTCAAGATTTCCAAATTCTTTAAAAAAAATTCATCAATCAAATTCCTTCAAAAAAATTCAGGATTTCCAAATTTTTCAAAAAAAAAAAATATCAAAAGTCCAAAAAAAAAAAATCTTCATTAAATTCTTCTTCAGGAATAGAAAGCTATGATCCTCTTCCATATTCTCCAGTGGTGCAACATCAAGTCAAATGTCCACCCTCAGCATTCATCAAAGCATGGAATATATCCTAAACTAGGGGCATTCGCCAGGTATGCCGAATTCTTTTCAATGAATGACTCTGTTACTAACAGAAAATATTTATTTTGCAGGTACTAGGGTAAAAGGCCCACACACATCGGCATGAGTCAAAAGATCCAAGAATCCTAGGTCTCTGAAAACATGAGCCAGAATCCAAAACCTTTGGTCCTCTGAAAACATGAGTCAAAGCCCAAAAAACCCTTGGTCCTCTGAAAACATGAGCCAAGATCCAAAAATCCTAGGTCTCTGAAAACATGAGCCAGGATCCAGAACCTTTGGTCCTCTGAAAACATGAGCCAAAGCTCAAAAACCCTTGGTCCTCTGAAAACATGAGCCAAGATCCAAGAATCCTAGGTCTCTGAAAACATGAGCCAGGATCTAAAACCTTTGGTCCTTTGAAAACATGAGCCAAAGCCCAAAAAACCCTTGGTCCTCTGGAAAACATGAGCCAAGATCCAAAAATCCTAGATCTCTGAAAACATGAACCAGGATCCGGAACCTTTGGTCCTCTGAAAACATGAGCCAAAGCCCAAAAAACCCTTGGTCCTCTGAAAACATGAGCTAAAGCCCAAAAACCCTTGGTCCTCTGAAAACATGAGCCAAGATCCAAAAATCCTAGGTCTCTGAAAACATGAGCCAGGATCCAGAACCTTTGATCCTCTGAAAACATGAGCCAAAACCCAAAAAACCCTTGGTCCTCTGGAAAACATGAGCCAAGATCCAAAAATCCTAGGTCTCTGAAAACATGAGCCAGGATCTGGAACCTGTGGTCCTCTGAAAACATGAGCCAAAGCCCAAAAAACCCTTGGTCCTCTGAAAACATGAGCCAAGATCTAAAAATCCTAAGTCTCTGAAAACATGAACCAGGATCCAGAACCTTTGGTCCTCTGAAAACATGAGCCAAAGCCCAAAAACCCTTGGTCCTCTGAAAACATGAGCCAAGATCTAAAAATCCTAGGTCTCTGAAAACATGAGCCAGGATCCAAAACCTTTGGTCCTCTGAAAACATGAGCCAAAGCCCAAAAAACCCTTGGTCCTCTGGAAAACATGAGCCAAGATCCAAAAATCCTAGGTCTCTGAAAACATGAGCCAGGATCCAGAACCTTTGGTCCTCTGAAAACATGAGCCAAAGCCCAAAAAACCCTTGGTCCTCTGGAAAACATGAGCCAAGATCCAAAAATCCTAGGTCTCTGAAAACATGAGCCAGGATCCAGAACCTTTGGTCCTCTGAAAACATGAGCCAAAGCCCCAAAAACCCTTGGTCCTCTGGAAAACATGAGCCAAGATCCAAAAATTCTAAGTCTCTGAAAACATGAGCCAGGATCCAGAACCTTTGGTCCTCTGAAAACATGAGCCAAAGCCCAAAAACCCTTGGTCCTTTGAAAACACGAGCCAAGACCCAAAAATCCTAGGTCTCTGAAAACATGAGCCAGGATCCTTGGTCTTCCATTTTTTTTCCTTTTTTGACCTCAGGTAAGCATGTCTTGTACTTATTCAAAAAAAAAAAATTTTCATGCATGAACTACGTTTGGACCTGATCCTCCCACCAAGAGGTACGTAGGCAATCTCCCTCGAGATTCTGTCCACATTTTGATCTATAACATGACTTTCTGCATTTTCATCTACATGCATCATACATTCACCACGGTTAAATACTAATTGCAAAGTTAAGTGTCTCTTTCATACATTGACATTCGCTTTTCAAGCTCTGCCAATGAGGGGCATTCTGTTGACACCCCATTTTGCAACCCGCATTTAACCTCACATGGAGGGTAAAATGGTAATTTTGACTTGAAAATATGCATCTTGATTCTGGTCATTAGATTCATAATCTCATTTCATCAAAATGATCTTGATGTTGTAACAATCAAATCGACTGGTCATAATCCCTAATCAGACCATCAGATTGAAAGTTATCATCAAATCAAGTTTTAATGGCCGAGATGCACTATCACAAATTAAGTCTGACTATATGTGATTATGAACAATTGATTCCAATTTGTTATAATTCTAATCAATTTGAGATGAATAATGTGTCATAATTTGATTGGTTGAGACTACATTTTATGGTGAGGTTGCATACACTTAATTAATTAGATAGTTAAACATTAATTATTCAATGAGTAATTTGTGCAATTATCTTTTAATAAGTGTAAATTTGGAACCAATTAAGTCTGAAATGAGAGTGATTGGAGCCATTTAATATTAATTGGGAGCTAATTTGGGACCTATTAATGTTAATTGTGCTGAAACCATTTTCTAACAAATGACCTCTTCTCACCATTTCATCAATATCTCTTATAACATTTTGAATCTGTGAATGAGGTTAATTTTCCCAGAAACTAGACATCCGGGGCTTCAATTTGAGCACAAGAACGAGGCAATTCCGATCAGAATTGAGTCAGATATGATTTTTTGAAGTTAGCTCTACAAGCTGTTACAGCAGCTACGGGAAAACCGAATTTTGGCTTGTCCCTCACTCCTACCAATCTTTCCATTTAATGCACCAGATTTTCCCCAAGGCTAAAATGAGGTCTAGGTTCATGATTCTTTGTCAACCCTCATTAAATGGCCTTCCATTCATATTTCCTCCACCACTACTATATAAACCCCTCTTTACTTCATTCTAAAGTACACCAAAACCCCCTCTCTTCTCCTCTCTTGAGTTCTAGTGAAGTAGAGTAGTCTTGTCATATCTTGGTCTTCCTGAGACTCAAGGTATTGAGTGAGACTCACTCTTCCTCTCCTAGTTCTTCTTTTTTCCTCCTCCCTTAGGACCTCTACCAAGAGTCTCCTCCTCCACCGTATGGATCTTGCATGAAGGTATAACCTCTTACCCTAACTTGTTTTTTGTGTTGCCATGATGAGAATTTAGGATTAAAGCATGATAGCAATTATTTAAATTCTCTTGAATATGTTTGAATGTTCTTAATTGTTCTTGTGTGTTCTTGGTTGTTCATTACATGTTCATGCATATCATTAGTTTTGATCTTAAATCCACATCAAAAATATGAAAAACATGTTTGTTTCATAATTCTTTCAAATTCTTAAATCTAGGATATCACCATCCACATACATTCACTAGAATTTATTTTTCAATCCAAATGTAACACTCAATAAATTGAATTAGGGTTTATCACATGCATACACATCGAATTCAACATGCAAATTGATTGACATATTGGATGATATGATATGAATGTTGGCCACCATAGTCTAGAAGACCGGTTTCACCGGGCAAGGTGGGTGCCTAACACCTTCCCACTTTGTAACATAGCCTCCGAACTTAGATCAAGGGTTAGTAGATCAAGTGCTTATCCATGTAATTTTTGATTTTTAGATTGTAACTAGGAAACAAAGCCATGTACTTTATCTTAGATTATATTTAGAACTAAAGCCATGTAATTTTCCTATGATCAATGTAAATTTCAAATTAATAAAATGAGGAATTTTTTGTTTTCAATTATGGTTTTCTTATTTTTCCAATAATTAAATAAGTGGCGACTCTATTGTAAAACCCTTAATCTAAAGGGGAAAATATAACTAGTCGAACCTCCATTTTGAGAGGCAATATCACGACTCCACCCATTCACGTGGGTTTGGCCCAACATTCCTAAAAAAAGGGGGCCGGGGGCGCGGTCTCTCACAAGAAGACTTTGTATTACTCTCTTTTTGGTCCTTACAGTTACATTTTAAAATATGAAATTAAAAACATTTTACAATTCCTGCATAAGCTTAATATGGCCATTATTATATTTTGTTAACTTTTAAAAAAGGCACTGTAAGAATATTCTTTTGTAGAAAATGCAAATATTTTTGCTTTTTTTTTTTTTTTTAGAAAAAAAAAATATTATTTTACTTCATAACTTAATTTTTGTTATTGTGATGTAGTAAATTTATTTCATGTATTCATTTTTAAAATAAGATATGAGCAATTAACTTCTAGAACATAGTATACTTTTTTTTTTATTGAAATTTAAAATTTAACTCATAATAAGTTTTTGTAAGAAAATCTAGGTTTTAAATAAATAGAAAATATTTTCAAATGGGACCTAAATAGTATGAGTTAGAAGTAATTTTAGATGGATAAATGCTTGGTGCGGTGGTCACTCCACAAGGATAAATGCTTGTGGGATGTGAGGGACAAGGGCCAGGATTCAAGTCTCCAGGAAGAAGTTTCACACACATATACACTTAAATTAAGTTACAGTAGAAATTCTATTTTGTATAAAAAAAATAATAATAATAAAAAAAGAAGTAATTTTAGATGGACTTAAAATAGTTTTAAATAGGTTGGAACTTGGAAGTATTATACTTTCAAAATTTTACAAATAAGATGGAATGACACTTAGCACAAATTGAAGTACATTAAAATATAGGGACACTTGGCATCAAATTACTTGTCTATTGTACCATAAGCATCTTAGATTTGATATCACATAACCCTAGCACCAGCTATATGGTAGTAGTTTATTAGTATTACTTTTTTTCTTTTTCTTTTTTTGGGAAAAATCGCTTTTTATTTTTATTTTTTTGTTTTGGATTACCATAGTCTGGCCTTTGTTGTAGTATTATGTGATTTTCTTTTATTACATCTACTATATGACTTTGGTCTTTATATTATGTTTTAGAGACAATTTTATAAACTATGATTTTGATCATTATATTTTTATTCTTGGTGGGGGCATTGGAAAAAATAATAATAAGAGTTCAATTTTCCACCCTAAATTATCAGTTATGATAATTATAATTACAATTCAAGTTTTTTAATTATAGTTTTAAAAAGATTTTATTCTTGAATTGTCTTACTCAATTCAAATTCAAAATTATACTTTCTCTTTCAAATGACAATGTTCTTTTTTTAAATAAAAATTAAAAAAAGTAATATGCTATAGAATTCAAAAAACAATATTAAATGCTAATTCACTAGCAGATTGACAAATACATATTTAGAGAGCACTCTGCTTTATACAGATAAGAATTGAACCAAGAAATGACTAAACACAAACAGACCTAGAATTTAACCAAATATGTACATGGCCAATCTTGTGTTGAATATGTTGATGTTAATTGCTATCTAACCCCTCTCTTAAGTCTGTCACTTTCCAAGTTGTTCAACCAATGAAAAAGAAACATAAAACACTCAAATTATATGTTATAAAATTAGACAAATCCAAAAATAGGTAGCCTTTGCCACAAAGATAGAAATGATTTCTCAATGATTAACAAATCAACGAGAAAAGTTAGAGAAAGATTAGATATTAGATAGCATAGATTTTTTCTGATACATATATCATATTATTAAATTATTAAACTAGCCTCAATGCACGTTCTTAGAGACTCCTTTATATATTTTCTAAAAACAAACTTTTCATGTGTACTACTTTGGGGTGGTTGCATTTTCCAATCACCAAAATTCCTAGGAGAGTGATGAGATTTATGTGTTTGAGAGTGAATTAAAATTTCCATACTACATCTTATCACTCCCCTAAAATTTTTGGTGATTGGAAATGCAACCAACAGGAATTAGTACACACAAAAAGTTTTGTCTTTACATAAAAAAAATAGAAGAACTTCTAACCACGTGCAGTATGCGTGCAAAGAGGCTAGTCTCTAATAAACAGTCACATAATCAACTAAAAACTCTTTAGACTTTTATTCTCTCGTAGTTACTTTTAATATTATTAAAAACAAATTATATAAATGGTGGAACGAATAACGCAGATAATGAGAGACAAAAAAGTTTTCGGTGAGATCCAACCCAAAAAAAGAAGTTTTGTAATAGGAGTGGCATTTTTAAAAATGCGGACTCATTATCTACACTAGTTTACATGTAATAAACTCCGGACTATGTTGATCATGAACACGCCACATGCATGTGTGTTAATTGAATCGTGCACTCTATGCCTATGGTCTTAAATAAACCCCTTGAGCTTGGTTTGATTACTTGCTTCAACTCAAGTTTTATTGTAGCACCATTGATCCCGCATTGTTTATTTGTCACTTTTGCCATGGTATTCTTCTATTACTTTTCTATGTTGACAATATGGCGGTCACTAGTGATAACTCTACTCGAATTAGCTGACTTAATATTTCTCAATTGGCTCACTAGTTCTTCATCAAGGACCTGAGTTTTTCTTCATCACTTCCTTGGCATAATTAAAGTTCATCGATCTGCTCATATTCTATTTCTCTGCCAAACACATTATGCATTGAACTTCCTCGATCATGCTCATGCTGCAATGAACTTTTGCAAACCCATCTCAACTCCTAAAGGTCACCACTTCCTTCCCTTTAGAAAGACTTACCTAGATCCCAGCCATTAGCATAACCTTGGTGGCGGGTTTGCAATGCCTTACAATTACTTGTCTCTCTTACGGTGTGAATTTTGTAGATATGCCATTTCATGCATCTTCTAGCTTGTTAAACGCATTCTGTGTTATACATGTTCAGGGCACTACTCACTTTGGGATGCAAAATTTGGTCTCAAACACACTTGATCTATATGCCTTTTCCGATCTTGATTGGTTGGTTGTTCCACAAGCCATCAATCTACCACTGGATTTCGCACAATTTGTTTTATTATTATTATTATTTTTTTAGCAACTACATCTCTTGGAGTGCAAAAGAAAAGGCCGATCGTGGCCTAGTCCAATGCTGAAGTTGAGTGTCAATGCATGGCTTCAACTGAACTAGAGTTTGTTATCTTTCCTTCTTGGTGATCCTGGCATTTCATTCTTTTTTTGATGAACAAAAAATGGGTAGAGGAGCAACTAATGTGGTAATCCTATCAGGGCGTGACCATAATAGCATTCTACCCGTTAGGTCCGGGGCCCTGCTGGGATACAAGGGGACCATGGTGAGCCATAGCTTCTCAGTCTCACGAGGGACACTAGTGAATTTTAAGTTGCTAAGTAACCCAAGTGAGTCCATATTCAGATTCGAACCTTGAACCTCACACTCAATGCATCTTATACATCACCCAAGATCACTAGACCACTCTCTTATGATTTTAGTTGATTGACAATCAAGGGGATTCAAATCAACTACCACAGCCAACTACCCTTTATCTTTGCAGGTCAAAAACATTTATACATTATACATTATTTTCTCCTCTTTTTTCTCCTCCACATGTTAATTTGTACATACCCATCTCAATAGGCTATTTATATCTTTAATAGTTTTTTTTTTAAATTTTTTTTTATGGGAAATACGACATAACTTTATTAATCAGAAGAAATATCCTGGTTGAGAGCTTGTTCAAGAAAACAAAGAGACTCTTCAACAAATAGTTTCTATTCAATGTTTAGTCATTTGTTGGTTCAATTTTTATCTGTATAAAGCAGAGTGCTCTCTAATATGTATTTGTCAATCTACTAGTGCATTAGCATTTACTAATATTGTTTTTTGAATTCTATAGTTGAAGTGTGATTTGGATGTATTCGGCACGAGTTGTCTACTTGATTTTTAGATTATGTTTTAAAATTAAATAGTTACCCTTCACATTAATAAGTAGTTTAAATTTAAATATAATCTAAAATTTAGGATTTTGAAAATAATTATTTTTTACTTATTTGATCCATTATATCTGTTAACGTATATAGTGTTGTGGGCTTTAGGCCCAGTTAGGTTACTTGTATAGCACACATATTTACTTGTACTGCACACATATGCCTCCTATATAAAGGCACCTATGTACATTCTTTTATCAAGAAATACAATACTATTACATTCAGTATTTCTAACATGGTATCAGAGCCACTGCTCTAATCCTTTGGTGTGTCGCTCTTAAGCAGTCTTGTCTTCTTGGGTGTCATCTGCAGCCGTTGTTGTGAGCAGCACCACTGCCTCCACCGTGACTTCAGTATATCAAAGACCACTGCCTTGCCGCCACCATCGCTTTCGCCTTTCCGATCAGACCACAGATTGTACCATCGAAAAGCAATATCTCCGATCTGTCTTTCTATGAAATTTCATCTTCATCGGACCACACACGCGCCTCCACGCGCCACTACAATTCTCGGCGACACTGCCACGCGCTGCCAACATATTACACGCGCCTCCACGCGCCAGACTCGGTCCGCTGACGTCATCATCTTGCCACGTCAGCCCTAGTGACGTCATCACTGCTTACGTCAGCAACACGTCAGCTTGCTTACGTCAGCACTCAGCAGTGATTACATCATCATCCAGACCGTTGACCGCGTTGACTTTGACCGTTGACTTTGACTGGCTGTTGACTTTGACCATTGACTTTTTGCTCGGGTTGACTTTTTACAGTCCAGGTACTCATTACCCAGTTTTTTGCGTAGATTTCATTTTTGCAATCTGTTTTTGCAAATTTTGCTTCTAAATGAAGAATAAGGACAGATCTTCTTCTTGTTGCAATAATCATAGCCGACAATCTAGCAAACGTTTTTGCAATTTTTGCAAACATTTTGGCCATAATATTGAGACTTGCCATCAGCGCAACAAATCAGCTGTTTCCACTTCTGCTACTACAGTTGCTAACACTGAGAGTGTCCAACCCATGGCTCCTGTTTCTGCACAGTCTCAGTCTTCTGGATCCACTTTCTCCATTTCCAAAGACGACCTTATAAATATCATCGCCAATGTCATTCGTATGGTTGGTAATGCATCTTATTCCTCTTCTCTCTCAATTTTATCTGGTATGTCTCCTTCCTCTTGGCTTATGGATTTCGCTTGTTGCAATCACATGACACCTCACTCGTCCTTATTTTCTGACCTTAAACCTGCACCGCACCCTCTTAATATTCACACAGCAAATGGTTCCACAATGTCTGGTCATAATATAGGTTCAGTTTCAACCTCCAACCTCTCAGTTTCTGGAGTCTTTAATGTTCCTGACCTTTCTTATAATTTATTTTCTGTGGGACAATTAGTTGAGTTGGGTTATCGCATTATCTTTGATTATTCTGGGTGCATTGTGCAGGATCCTAGGACAGGACAGGAGCTTGGGACCGGTCCCAGAGTTGGGCGTATGTTTCTCGTGAACAACCTTCGTCTTCCACTTATTGCTCCTGTTTCTATTGCTGCAGCTGCTGCAGTTTCTTCCACTCCTTCCCTTACACTTTGGCATGCTCGACTTAGTCACGCATCTTCCTCTCGGGTACAACAATTGGCTTCTAGAGGTTTGTTAGGTTCAGTGTCTACAGAAAATTTTGATTGTGTTTCATGTCAGTTAGGAAAACAACCAGCTTTGCCTTTCAATACTAGTGAATCCATATCCATTGATATCTTTGACCTTATTCATTCTGATGTTTGGAGGCCTTCCTCTGTCTCTAGTATTGGTGGGTCTAGATATTTTATTGTCATTGTTGATGATTACTCTCGCTATAGTAGGATTTTTAATATGAAATATCGTTCTGAATTATTGGAAGTATATTCTAATTTTGCAAAAATGATTGAAACTCAATTTTCCAGACGCATCAAAATTTTTCGATCTGATAATTCTCTTGAATACACTTAATATGATTTCCAAGCTGTTTTGCATTCCTATGGCACTGTTCATCAACTAACTTGTCCAGGTACCTCTCAGCAAAATGGTAGAGCCGAACGAAAATTTCGTCATATTCTTGACACTGTTCATGCTCTCCTTCTCTTTGCTAAAGTTTCTGCTCCTTTTTGGGGTGAAGCTGCTCTTCATGCTGTTCATACTATTAATCGCATTCCAAGTCCTGTTATCCAAAATCAAACTCCATATGAGCGCCTTTTTGGGTCACCTCCAGACTATCACCACCTTCGCTCCTTCGGTTCTACTTGTTTCGTTCTTCTTCAGCCACATGAGCATAACAAACTTGAGCCTCGGTCAAGGCTTTGTTGTTTTCTTGGCTTTGTTGTTTTCTTGGCTATGGTGAAACTAAAAAGGGGTATAGGTGTTATGATCCTGTCTCTCATTGTCTTCGTATCTCCCGTAATGTTGTCTTTTGGGAACATCGCCTCTTTGTCGAGCTCTCTCATTTTTGTGCTTCCTTGTCTTCCTCCTCTGTCTTAGATCTTTTTCCAGATGAGGCACATATTCCTTTTGTAGTTGCTCCTGATTCTGTTGCTGTAGACTTCTCTGTCCAACCACCAGATATCACTGATCCCTTTCCTAGTTCACCCTTTAATGAACAGGTGGAAGATGAACAGGTTGAAGACGAGCTACCCAACCCCAATCCTGAGCTTGGGTCTCCTGCTCCTGCTCCGCCTGAAGATCTTGCACAAGACATTCAACCTCGTCACTTAACTCGGGTAAGATCTATTCCTGCACATTTACTTGACTATTATTGTTACACTACTCTTGCTACACTACACGAGCCTCACACCTATCGTGAGGCTTCCACTGACCCTTTATGGCAGATTGCAATGAAAGAGGAACTTGATGCATTATCTGATGGAATTAAATGTGAGTGCAGCGGAAAATAAGTTTTGAACGGATCTACTTCATTCAATATTGATAACATGTGTAAAGTAAATTTCAGAATTATGAGAACAAGAGATCGTACCTTGAAGCGGTGAATTACAAAACCGAAGATTGAAGCACTTGGGAATACTCTTAATCTTCACTCCAATTCCACTAATCGCCCAAGATGTGTGGTCTCTCAAATTGGTAACAAAGGGATGATGTGTGAGTACCAAAAACTCACTTCCACACCACTACCATGATGTTTTTCTTACCAATATATTTCTGTACGTTTTTCCCTTTGTTTCTAACCAATATATCTAATTGGGTTGGCCTTTTGGACCTTACCAATTGGGCTTAAGTGTGTGGCTTGGAGTGGGACCAAAAGGGACCAATAAGACACTAGCTCCAATGGGCCTTGGGCTTTTCTGTCAACTCTTGACAAGTCCAAAGTTACCATTAACTATATTTAATACCACTATAAAAATATAGTTGCACTCTAGGTCTTATCTATATATTATATCCCAAGACTTTATTATACATGCAACCCCTTCATAAAATATTCGTAGTAATACAAAGTTATTAATATAGACTGCCACTTTGTAAATTACTACATCTTGATCCTTGAGTACCCGGTTTAATCCTTAATGTTATTCATAATATATTTATGAAATCCAATTCCATAAATATAAACTTTAGTCAAACTAAAGTGGTTAGGCCTAACTCTCTGAATAACAAACTCATTAAACTTATCTCAAGGGAATATTTTATATCTCCATTAAGAGACTATGAATTCCATCTTGAGAATACATGTTCCATCAACACTTAATGTGGCTGCCCAACATACTGAGATTTTGACCATTAATCTAGATCTCACTCCTGATATATCAAAGCAACCTACATCTCATGATCAGGTCCATTATTCTCTCAGGATTAAGAGTTCATGCAAATACAAGTCATGAGATTTATTATTCATTTGACAGTCCTTAGGCAAATAATAAATCTCATGGCGGTCCAGTTCAATATGTCTTAACTCTTAAAACATATTAACACATCAACTAGAAGTCTCCACTTCCATGATCAAGACAAATCATCGTAGTTGATATGTTATAGTCTTCGCAGATGAAATGCCCAATTTCATCACCGACTACGAACTATAATTCTGAGTTTACAAAGAACTTGTGATTTATATCTTCTGTGACTCTTCACATAAATCACATACTATGCATCTCATGGACTATATGATAATGTCCAAATATTCATGTTACCATTATTTCAGATAATAATAAAACAAATTTATTAAACATAATATTAAGTCATACATAATGTCAAACACAATGTCACACTTAATATCATACATAGCATCTTACAATAGGATTTAAGGGCACCAATCCTAACATTATCTAAAAACCATACTTGGGATTTGGTGACACTTCCTCCTGGGAAATCTGTGGTTGGTTGTAAGTGGATCTACAAGATTAAGACTCGCTCTGATGGGTCCATTGAGCGCTACAAAGCTCGTCTTGTTGCAAAAGGTTTTACACAAGAGTATGGGATTGATTATGAAGAGACCTTTACTCTGGTTGCTCGTATCTCATCTGTTTGTGCCCTCTTAGCTGTTGCTGCTGCTAATAAATGGGACCTTTTTCAGATGGATGTTAAAAATGCATTCCTTAATGGGGATTTAAGTGAAGAAGTGTATATGCAACCTCCTCCTGGTCTCTCTGTTGACTCAAACAAGGTTTGTCACTTTCGACGTACACTTTATGGCTCCACGAGCTTGGTTTGCCAAATTCAGCTCTACCATCTCTCACTTGGGTTACATGGCCAGTCACTATGATTCTGCCTTATTTCTTCGTCGCACTGACAAGGGCACTATTTTACTTCTCTTATATGTGGATGATATGATCATAACTGGTGATGACCTCAATGGCATTCAAGAACTCAAGACTTTTCTCAGTCAACAGTTTGAGATGAAAGATCTTGGACATCTCAGCTACTTCTTGGGTCTTGAAATCACTCATTCTACAGATGGACTTTATATTACTCAAGCCAAGTATGCCTCTGAACTCTTGTCTAGCGCTGGACTCACTGATAGCAAGACTGTTGACACTTCAGTTGAGCTTAATGCGCATCTAACTCCCTCAGGGGGGAAACCATTGTCTAATCCCTCTCTTTACAGACGCTTGGTTGGCAGCTTGGTTTATCTCACTTTCACTCGTCCAGACATTTCCTATGCTGTTCACCAGGTGAGCCAGTATCTGTCTGCTCCACGATCGACTCACTATGCTACTGTCCTGCGCATTCTTCGATACCTAAAGGGCACTCTCTTCCATGGTCTTTTCTACTCTGCTCAGTCTCCTCTTACTCTCCGTGCATTTTCTGATGTTGATTGGGCAGGAGACCCCACTGATCGCAGGTCCACCACTGGTTATTGCTTTCTTCTTAGTTCTTCTCTAATTTCTTGGCGAAGCAAGAAACAAACTCATGTGGCCCACTCCAGTACTGAAGTAGAATATCGTGCCCTTGCTGATACCACATCTGAGCTCATTTGGCTACGATGGCTTATCAAAGACTTAGGTGTGTCTACATTCTCTGCTACTCCTATTTATTGTGACAACCAGAGTGCTATTCATATTGCTCACAATGATGTCTTCTATGAACGGACTAAACATATCGAGATCGATTGTCATTTTATCCGTTTTCATCTTGTCCATGGTGCTCTCAAGCTGATCTCAGTCTCCTCTAAAGATCAACTTGCAGATATCTTCACCAAGTCACATCCTAAGGGACGCCTTCGTACTTTGGTTGACAACCTCAAGTTGGTCTCACATCCACCTTGAGTTTGAGGGGGGCTGTTAACGTATATAGTGTTGTGGGCTTTAGGCCCAGTTAGGTTACTTGTATAGCACACATATTTACTTGTACTGCACACATATGCCTCCTATATAAAGGCACCTATGTACATTCTTTTATCAAGAAATACAATACTATTACATTCAGTATTTCTAACAATATCAATTTCTTTTTGGTAAATACAACAAAATTTCAACTTATACTTATAGCATCCATTGTACGATGATTACTCTCCAATCAGTTTTAAGTATAAATAGATTTCGAATTCCAAATATTTTTTTTAATTATAAATATTTTATCAATTAGAGCTAATATGAATTCACTTAATTATTTAAAATTATTTAAAATAATATAATTTGTGAGAAAATATTTATCCAAAAAGTGGAAATCAAATGAAAATTATTATAAATGTGGTAAAGATAGTATAAGATAAAAAGCATACATATAATATATACGGGATCAGCATAATACGCGCCCAAACAAAGCAAGCACTTATGCCTCACAAGGCCTCATAAAGGCACACATCAAACCTACCATTGCCATTTAACTTCAACCTCCAACAACGAATCAACCATCTCCAATTTCCAACTGTTGAAATCTCTAATGACTTTTGGATCTTGGCACCCCACTCCCACTTCTATTACTGCGTTGAATCAAGTGGGATAGCCCAAATACACATCACAAAAATGGTTGAAAAACAATGAGAATGATTAATTCTTAATAAATTGATCACAAAAAAAAAAAAAAAAAAAAAAAAAAAAAAAAAAAAAAAAAACTTTCGATGTTTATCTCGGTACAAATACTGAAATACGTATAGACCTCAAGCAGCTGACAAGTGGTATTAGGGATTAGAGTCATTAGACACGTTTGGAAGTTCTTAAATTTGCTGCCAAAGTTAATTAAATATCGCAAGGCCCGAACTGCTTCATTGTGCATGTTAAGGCAGAAAGCAATCCGGGAGTTGAAAGAAACTGGAGGGTCAAAATGAAATCTTAAAGTTTAGAGAGAATTGTTAATTATGGGCATCAGAGACAGTGTCATTGTAGACTTGGTAGTACCGGGAAGGTGAAAGGCCAACTTAATTCCTGGGAAAATAAACCAAACCCTGTTGTTTAGAACAATAGCTATTTACATGGTGAAAAAAAAAATGCATACGCAAATACAACACGTAAGAGAGAGAGAGAGACCATTTCAACCCAATCCAGTTTACTTTTGGCTATTCGGCCATGTTAAAGATATATTAGTCCATTAGCATAAGTTCAAGCTTAATTCTACTTTGTGTGTAAGCCAAGTCCCTTACTTGTACTTGAAGTTTATTAGTCTAGGATTTAGTTTACTATACATACACATGTTATAGTTCATTGTAACAAAAGATTTGTATTACACTCTAATATATTATTGATATAGCTCTTTAGGGTTTCCTCAGTGGATGTAGACCATTAGGTTAAATCATGTAACCCTCGTATGTAATTGTGTTCTATATTTTATGTTTTTGCTTCCGCATTCATACTAGTATATTCAATATGATGTATCAATTCTAATATTTAACAGGTCCAATTCAGTCTATTAAATCCACTTCGGTGCAATTCACTCCATTTGGTCTAATTCAGTCCATTTAGTCCGAAGTTACTTAAGTCCAATTCAATCTATTGAGTCCAGTAATTAAAAAATCTATCCGGCAGAGAAAAATGGCTTTACTTGATTTTCAAGAAATATGCCTAACTCCATGCGTAAAGAACAGATCTATTTATCAAATATAATGGTGATCCTCATGACACTTGCCTTTACACATGCAACACGATGGTTTAGGCGGAGTCTTGTTAAGCTGCCCAAGCCCTTTGATAAGCTCACTGGTTTCAGTGCCTTCTGGTATTGACATCACCTATTTGTCATTGTCTATATCTTGCACATCCTTCATGGTCAATTCGTCTATCTTGTGCACAAGTGTTACGTTAAGATGCTCGGGCTGTGGCCCTCAACAAATGACATGTTTCGCATTTTGCAAGTTACTACATTTTCTTCATGAACACAATATACATTCTCGGCCTACTATTGAAGATAATTTGAAGTGAGTAGGTGAGTCGGCCTCAACCCACTTGAATTAGAGTCCATCCTTATATCTTACAAAAAGTCCATTACCATGTAAAGCCTCCATTTCCTATAAAATATAGATAATTCATAATTAGTCACAAAATAACATGAAACTAAGATTAACTATGCAAATTTGGGGAATACTTTAATAATTATATTTCATGCATATAACATATCTCAAACGTGGTCACTTTTAAAGAAAGTGAAAATCACATCTTTTTTAACAATCACACGTTAAATCGATATTTGAATTGATTATGCATGATGTGAAATAACTAATTTTTAATGTGAGATATGCAAAAAGGTAATAACTCAATTTATAAATTTTAAATTACTCAAATTATGTAGGTCTAAATATTAAATTAATACTAGTTTTTTATATTTAAAAAAAGTACCCTAAATTTAAAATAAATAAAAAAAGAAAAAGAAAAGAAAAAAAGATGGGAAATAATAGAAAGGAAGGGAAAGCGTAGAAGAGTCGAAAACACGAAGGGTATAATCGTCAAAGAAGGCCCACTCTAATCCAGGCACGCACGCGTGCTAGATCCAACGGTGAATACATAATCCCGCATTAAACGGAAACCATTTCCAAGGCCCAACAACTCTAATCCAACGGCTCCCGTTGTCCGCGTTTGACTACACCCTGTCTCGTAACATAACTCCTAAAATCCAACAAAAACCAAAAACCCAAACCCAAAAGCACACATCCCCAAACTTAATAATTAATCGCACCCAAACACTACCCATTCCCCCGTTCCCATTCCATACCCACTCTCTCTCTCTCTCTCTCTCTCTCTCTCTCTACATCTAGACCTTAATTCAATTCATACCGCAAATCTAGGAAAATTTATCAACAGGTTCGGAAATTTTGATTTTCTTTTTCTGTTTTTTGATTCGTTGTTTGAGCTGTTTTTTTGTTTGAGATTTTTTAGTGTATTTTGTTCTGTTGTGTTTCTAGGGTTTGTTATGTGATTGTGATCTAGAATCCGAGTAGAGCTTGTTGTGGAGATTTTTAATTTTGGTTTTCTTTTAACAAATCTTGCTTTATCCTTTGTTTGGTTGCTGAGATAATGAAATGAAATCATTGAATCTTATGTATTTTCTTGCATTTTTCCCAGCGATTAAAGTCAAGCTGAAAGATTTGCTTTTAAATTTTTTTTTTTTTTTAAATAATAATTTTGACCTTTAGTTCAGTCGGACTATTAATTTTTTCTGTAATGGGTTTTTGTGATTTGCAGTAGAAGCTTGAGTTCAAAATTTTCTTGAAGAATTGGGGATTGAAGAAGCAAAATCAAGATGCCGTGGACGTCCTCCTTTGTGTATTACAAGATGAACTGTGTTCGCTTGGTTGTGTTCTTTCGTGTTATACTGTAATTCCATTTCGTTTTGGTGAGTTTCTGTCTCTACGTTGTGTTTATTATGGGGTAATTGTTGTTAATTGCTTTGAATTGATTTTGTTATTATTATCTGAATCACGTAATGGAAGAAAAAAAGTTTAATTTTATGCAATTATGTTTGGTGTGTAAATAAGCTGTGGAAAGAATTGAAAACTGAATTTTTGAATGTGGGTTTTATGTCATTTTGTTGTCACATAATTATGTGTTTCTTTTCATTTGTTTTGCCTAAAATGACAACCCGTGTAAGCGAGGTGTGGCCGCAGATGAATGGATGTTTGTAAATTTTCCCAATCCGAATTACGAAAAGATTTGTCATTTTGGAAATATTCCGTTGTTTAACATTTGGCTATATATGTGTTTGTTTCATGTTTCTCTCATTGATCTTAAGTGGGTTTTTTTTTTCTTGATTCTCTGTAGGTGGTTTGTGAAGAGGTTCATTTAGCTTGTACTTTTGACTTAATTTAAAACTGGTGGGAGGAGTGAGAATGTACATTGGAGTAACCATAAAAAGATATCGAGCAGTGAAAGAAGTTGGGAAGATTAAAATGAGTGTTGGGATCATCACATACTATCAACTGATACAAGTTTGCCAGGTAAAAGTGGTTTCCTATTTTCTTGTTGTGGAAAAATTGATTAAATCATGAATCTTTATAGCTTTTAGTGATTTACTCTGCCTTGTCTCCTTCTGCAATGCATAATCCTTATGTGAAGCTTCTGGGGTGCTTGTGATATAGAATTGGTGTATCTTAATATGGTTACGGTTGTGTTCTGTGGAAAAGTATTTCCAAGCTTTGTTTAATTTCCAAGTAATATTTCATTTCTAACCTCCATCGGAGCCATGTTCTGGATTATGCGTTGGATAATAAATGACATTCATTAAAGAACTAGTTACATGCGAATTGCTAGTCTCCTGTCATGATAGTATGTTAAATATCTTCATTAAAGTTTATATATGTTGTTGTGGCGATTATAGATTGGAGTTTATTGATATAATTATTTCAGCTGTCCAGTAGATGTATTATTAGAGGATTACGTATGAATATTCCAGCATGCATGTGCACTAGTTCTTCAGTTCTCTCTCTCTCTCTCTCTCTCTCTCTCTCTCTCTCTCTATATATATATATATATATATTTTATGTACATATATATATTGAAAGTTTAAGTGAAGCAAACTTCAATTGCATTTAGATAAGAATGGGGGAAATTAAGAGACCTGATTGTATAAGAATAACATCATACCTCCCTCTTTTACCTAATGCACCCGTGATTCTTCCTGGGAATGGTTTGGGGCCTCTCTGTTTGAAACCAAAGTTGCAAGATTGAAATCCTGTAAAAGTTTTAAAACTTTGCTTACTTTCAAAATTCAAGTCAAATCAGATTGTGAAAATTGGTCATCTTGCAATTTTTGTACCTTTAACTCCACGGAATAGTTTGAGCAGTCTAGAAGAAATTTGCACTTGGGATTTGTCCACTTATTTGTTTCATTTAATTATTAGAAAGTTCAACTTTAACTTATAAAGGTTTTTTTTTAAATAAGTATCTCTTACACTTCTCCATTCATGGACTTTATGAGAACATCTTCTAAACACTGTGCTTCCTTTGTCTGATTGTATGTTTAATGGGTCATTACTTTAATGACTTTTTATTATCTGTTACAGGCTGAGTATTTCCGTCAGTTGCTTAAACCTGTTACGTAGTCTACTATTTCCGAGTTTTGGGACATTGGGATTTGGGACTGAATGCCTTTGGTTGCATTCATACATAAGAAGGTAATGATAGAGATGAGCATTTAAGGGTGGTAGCTCCATAAGTGTTTATTTGGAAAAACAGCTTTCTTGTTCCAGAATGTCGATACCTTAATTTAATCATCACCTTAGGAATCTTCGTCCAATTGATATTAAAATAATTGCCAGTGCAAAAGTGTGAACTCCATTGTTTTGTGAACTTTTTAATTAAATAGAAAATAGGACTCCAGATGCAGAGTGACCAACATTTTATCCGCAAAAAGGCAGTGCTCCCTCTAGCAAATCAAGTGGGGAATGGTTACATGCATATTCCAGTTGCATCTGCCTTTAATGCAGTACTAACTCCAACTGCTAAGCACTTGACAACGTTCCATGGTGTCGAATTTCAACCTTCTGAGGTCTGTCCAAAGAATTTTATCATCTTTGATCAAACTGATCAGCGAAGCCAAGTTATGTTTCACCCTGCAATTGCCCACAAATTTAGTGCTCCTGGTGTAAACATCGGTGCTACGTATGTTGAAGACAATTTTGAGGTAAAAGAAGCTGATCATATAGAAAGAGAAATATCCTCTCCACTGAAAGAAGATTCAGATGATATTGATGCGTTGTTGAGTTTGGAAGAGGATGAGCAAGAAGAATATGATGACGAAGTGGTTAGCACAGCACGGACTGATGAAGATTATCAAATCGCGTCTCCTGATTCTTTCTCGAACTATGGTTCAAAACCAAAGAAGAATAGATTGTCTTCTTTTAATCAGATGTCCTCAGGCAGTGGTGACAGCTGCAATAGTGAAAGGAAACAGAAGAAAATGAAGAAGATGGTGAGGGCACTGAGAGGAATAGTACCTGGTGGCGATCAAATGAATACTGTAGCTGTACTAGATGAAGCTGTTCAGTACCTCAAGTCTCTCAAGGTTGAAGTACAGAAGCTCGGAGTCGGGGATCTAAAGAATTTGTCTTAAGACTGCTAGGGTAAGGGACTGAACTCCATTTCTAAATTAAGCTTCATGTATTATATGGGTCTCACTTGCCTCAAGATGGTATTAAGGTAATAATAATTACAGGTATTCAATACTCATGGTTGTGTAAGAAAATCCTCTATACTTGTATTTTCGGAGTGCTCCACAAGCTGTGATTTTCATAGTTAAACACTTGTTAGTTTCTATCATGACCTCTGTGTTTATAGCATTCGATGGAGGGAAGAGTTGGACTTGGATCAGTGGTTTGATGTGTAAGCTGCTCACTATTTCTCTAGCTGCCACTTGTTCTATTTGGCATGTTGCCATTACTTAAAAGTGACAATATGGTTTTGAATGTGTTTAAAATTTCAGTTATGTTTTCCCTGCCTCTGCTCTCCTTTTGATACTTTGGTTTATATTTTCTAGTATTCCATCTTAAGCATCTTTCTTGTATCTGCGTTCTTTACTAGGCATTAGCTCCAAATTGAGGTATTTATGATGTTATTGCTTATTAGTTTTCACAACTTGACCTTTCATTGTCTTTTTTCTGTTATGTCAGCCTCAAATCTTTATCGTTAGGAAACATATAGGTATGGACATCTGGGTTGTACATGCATAGTGCATTCTGGTTTCCTTGCAGACTTAGTAGTAGCTAATGGTGTTAGTGGCACCCTATGTAGGGTCAAGTATGGGTTAGTGTTATTTTTCCCATATATACATATCTTTTTAATTTTTTCTTTAATACACATCTCGTCACTCATTGTCATGCATGCATAGTGCCATCCCTTTTCTCTTCAAACCCAATTGCAGACCCAATAGGTAAGTCGTATAGTGGCGCACAGCTTTTGAACTTTCTGCCACTTACTTTCCCATTAGTGATTACAGCATGCCTTTTGTCTCACAAAGAGATTGATCCGATTAATTGTTGCTTCACAATCTACTACCCAGTGGTTTTTGTACTTCTGATCAATTGATTGTATATTTGTATGTATGTATTCCTTCTGTTCTGTCTCTTAATTTACATCAGAGGCAAGCCCATGGCTTTCCTTGTAAATCATTAGGTCCAACTAGGAGTGGTCTATTTAATCAGTGTAAAGAGGTCTTATGAGAGATATTGATGATATAAGTAAACATGAACGAGTAACAGCTAGCGGAGATTAGATGAGCCCTAAATAGTCTTCTGTTTTGTTTTGCTTGATCAAGTAGAGAATTTCTGATATCCTAAATTCAATTCTATGCAAGCACCGAGTATGAAATAGTCTAAAACTCTGAAACCAGATGATGCCTGCCTGTAAGGAAGTTCTGTATATCATTTTGCAGAGAAAAACGAAAAAAAGATTTTTAAGTTCCCCTAGGAATGTAAATTCTCATTCTCATAACTTTGCCCACTGGGCTTCTTTTTGTAAGTGGGATGGTCCCTCACCATCTTTGGTTTGTTTTTGTTCAAGAAGATAGAGATGGGTTGGTACCCTGCTCCTCCTTTATTTGTTGGGTAAATTGCAAATTATACTCCTAAAGCTTGGAGGTAATTGGATTTTACATCCTGAAGTTTTAGAATTTGAATTTTACTTCCTGAAGTTTGGTAATGTTAGGATTTTACACCCAAACGTTTTAGAATTTGGATTTTACCCCTTATAATTTAGAAGTGTTTGAATTTACTCCTTAAAGTTTTGGGGTGTTTGAATTTTACATCCTAAAGTTTCAAATTTTGAAGATGTAAAATTCAAACAACTGTAAACTTTAGGGGGTAAAATTTAAGTTCTAAAACGTTAGGGTGTAAAATCTAAACACTCCAAACTTTAAGGAGTAAAATCTAAATTTTGAAACTTCAGAATGTAAAATTCAATCACTCCCAAACTTTAAAGGTGTAATTTGTAATTTACCCATATTTGTTCTATGTGAACCTCCCCTCTTTTTTATTAATGAATCAAAAATAAAGAACCCCCCTGTTTCTATAGTTTTTTTTGATAAGTAAGAGAGAGGTATATTCAAGAAACTACCTCATGCAAACAACATAAGGCAGACCAAAGATTACAGAGAAGGGAACAAACAAGAAAAAACAACAAAGCAAACAACAAACAACAAAAGCCTAAGGACAAATAAGGGAATTAAGGAACATAGGGAGAGAATCACTAGAGGTGAGTCCCCAAGCCCTAGACCAATCAAAGAGGGAGCCACTAAAAAAAGCGAGCATCTGGTCATCGGATTTGTCCAAGTCCTCAAAAGTACGCCAGTTGCGCTCCCTCCAAATACACCACATTAGGCACGGAGGAACTAAATTCCAAATACTAGAGGAGTGCTTTCCCAGCCAATTCCACCAACTAAAAAGCGTATCTGCAACCGAACTTGGCAAAACCCAATTGATCCCAAAAGATCTGAACACCAAGCTCCACAACTTATAAGCTTTGTCGCAATGGAGAAGTAAATGATTTACTGTCTCCCCACTACAACGACACATAATGCACCAGTCAACAAAATCAAAGCCTCTACTCTGCAAATTATCCCCAGTAAGAATCTTCTCCTAAGCTGCATTCCAAACAAAGAAAGAGACGCGCGGAGGAGCCTTAACCTTCCAAACACCTTTCCAAGGAAAGATAATAGAAGGGGGACAACGAAGCTTATTATAGAAAGAGCGAACGTCAAAATTCCCCTTCTTTGACAACTTCCACCTCATGCGGTCTCCGTGCTCAGATTGAGGTAAATTTGAGCCTAAGGTGCGAAGGAAATCCTCCACCTCTCCCGACTCCCAATCATTTGGTTCCCTAATTAAACGAACATTCCAGCTTCTCTGAACCCCAGGCCCCAAACTTTCAAGAGACGAGGCCACAGATGCCTCTCTATTAAAAGCAATCCCATACACAACCGGGAAGGATAAATGAAGTGGTAACTCCCCACACCACTGATCCGTCCAGAATTTCACCCTATCTCCCATCCCTACCTCAAAGAGAATGCATTTACAAAACACCTTCCAGCCTTTTCGGATGCTTCTCCATAAACCACACCCGTGGACACCCCTACCCAGCTTGGAAGACCAACCCCCCCATTCTTCCCCAAACTTCGAAGCTACAACCCTCCTCCAAAGACGGGTCACCTCCACCCCAAACCGCCACAACCATTTTCCTAATAAGGCTTTGTTGAAGGTCGTAACTTTCCTTACTCCCAAACCGCCATTCGCCTTAGGAGCACACACCTTATCCCACCCCACCAAATGAGCCTTCGAATCCCCCCACAAGAAGTCTCTTTGCATCTTCTCAATCTTCTTTGCCACATGAGAAGGAATGGTAAAAAGAGATAAATAATAAGTGGGGAGGCTAGCTAGCGTGCTCTTAAGCAACGTCAATCTTCCACCTTTAGACAAGTACAGCTTCTTCCACCCGGCCAACTTTCGCTTAATTTTTTCCAAGATAGGATTCCAAATAGAGGGGGACTTGTGAGAAGCCCCCAACGGCATACCAAGATATGTCATAGGCAAAGCCCCTATCCTACAACCCAGAATCTCTGCCAAAGCATGCAAATTGTTTACCTCCCCTACTGGAACCATCTCGCTCTTCAAGACATTAACCTTCAAACCTGTCACAGCCTGAAAACAAAGGAGAAGCATACGAACATGAAGGATCTGCTCCACTTCAGCATCACAAAACAGAATAGTATCATCCGCAAACAAAAGATGTGAGATACATTCCCCTTCCCCTCGTCTACCATCAGCCTTAAAACCCCTGATCAAGCCAGCACCTTCAACTCTTTTCAACATCCTGCTTAAAACCTCCATTATAACCAAAAATAGCATAGGGGATAGCGGGTCCCCTTGACGCAAACCCCTCGTGCTCTTAAAAAAATCAGCTGGAGTCCCATTAACCAAAACAGAGAACTGGACAGTTGAAATACAAGTACGGATCCATCTACACCACTTCTCCCCAAAGCCCATTCTCTTCAAAAGATCTAGAAGAGCCTCCCAATTCACGTGATCATAGGCTTTCTCAATGTCAAGCTTACAAATAACCCCCGGATCCTTGCTCTTCACACGACTGTCAAGACACTCATTGGCAATAAGGACTGAGTCGAGAATCTGTCTACCTCCCACAAAACTGTTCTGAGACTCAGAGATAAGTTGATCTAGAACCAGCTTCAAGCGGTTTGCCAGAACCTTAGACAAGATCTTGTATAAACTCCCCACCAAACTGATAGGCCTGAAATCTCGAATATTAGAGGCATCATTCTTCTTAGGAATTAATGCTATGAAAGTAGCGTTCAAAGATTTCTCAAACTTACTATGGAGATAGAACTCCTCAAAGACTGCTAGAATATCTCTTTCCACCACTCTCCAACAATGGTGGAAAAAGGCCATAGAGAAACCGTCTGGACCTGGAGCTTTATCTCCAGCCAACTCATTGACAGCTAGAAGAATCTCCTCCTTTTCAAACCTCCTTTCAAGCCAGCCCCTCTCTGACCCTGTTTCTATAGTGCGTAGGCTTTATTTTATTTTTTGCCTATTGGCCTTTTGGAATTGCGTTTATGTTTGGTTAATTGAGGGATTCAATCTGCAATACATAAAGTGTGAACTATGAAGTTACTTTGCATCTTAGTGTTATATATATATTTGTGTTTGTGTGTGAGAGAGAGATTGTGAGGAATATGAAATTAAATAAATCAATTGACTTTTAGAGGCCTTTTCTGGACACGTGTATGTGTCATGGATGCTCTGATATGGTATATAAAAATCCTATCCTCAGTCCACACACAAACATTATGTTTATCACGTCGTCAACCAACATCAGTGCCTTATTTAAAAAAAATGCTCAACAGATTCAATTTAGTAATCATGAAAGAGGAGGGTTACCGAACTATCCCAGCTAGCTCAACCCTTTTTGACTTATACATAATGTACTTATTGAACTTTACACATTTTCTTGTCACCAATTGGAATGAGTAACTAAACAAAATAAATACACGCACTAATCTCAGAAGTAAAAGAAAAGTTTTCAACATATTAAGTCAACCAAAAATTTTCCTTGGATTTATTAAATAAAAATGTGATCAATATATAAAAAGATTTATCTATTTTACCTTGTATTATATGGGAAAAAAAAAGACATTCCGCGCGTGTACAAATAACTTAAACATATATATAGTTATATAGTTTTTTTTTTTTTTTTGAGAGGGACCTTGAATATATATAGCTAACAAAATGTACAATTGCATAAAAATGATAATGATCAACTTCAAGTAAGTTATCAGTTTTATAGGTAGCGTTGAATTTGCTGCATGAAGAAACCTTGAGAGTAGACATGGCAAAACGGGCGGGACGGGTTCAGGTTGTGGATCAAACAGATTGCGGGTCAAAAACAAGTTATTGTAAGCGGGTTAAAAATGGGTTTGGGTCAAAAATGGGTTTGGGTCGATCGGGTTGCGGATCAGGTCAGGTCAGGTTGACCCATATTTTTCACATGATTTTTTTTTTTTTTTTTAATGTATAAAGAAAACATGTATTTTGTCTTTTGGAAAATCATGCAACAAATTACTTGATGTAAACTTTGAATTCACCGCTTATATCAAGAATGAATTCAATTAAACTTATTAATACTTATTCAATAATTTTAAAATTATACAAATCCTAGCATTGCAATTAAAAACAAAATAAAACAAAGATAAGTAAAATAAATACACAAGTTTTATTTTTGCACAATATTAACATCCCAAAATATAAAACAAAATTACAAATGACTTATTAGATAACTCATTTGACAAGAATAAAAACATATAAAAATTTTACAATCTTGAAAATTAATTTTATAATCTATTATCAATTGTGGTTGACACTTTATTTTAATTTGAGATACTTTAAAGTTTGATTGTTTACTTATTTATACATAGTCTCTTTAATGAATATCATATCATTTTTAAGTAACACACACTCTAGGACATATCATAATTGTGGTGGGCCTTTTTTTCAACTGCAGGCTGGGCTGCCTCCTGCCACTTTAAGGCCCAATGGTTCTAGGTAGGAGAGTCAGGACCGGCTTGATTGCAACACACCCTAAACTGGCTTGTGCATAAACTAGAACTATTTTGTTAAAACTTTGGTCACGTGCCCATGGCAGATGAAACTGTTACAAGAAAATTATGGTAGACAAGTGTAATATAACAATAATGAGAGGAATATGCTTACTGTCAACCAGAAAACAGAAAATATCAAATCATAATTTTTACAATGGAAGAAGTAATGCAGCAATGTAAAATGCAACATAAATAAGATGATAATAAAGAAAAAGGGAATAACACCAATGCTTGATCAATGAAGAGAAGAGAAGAATGGTCAGTTTGCCATGTTTAATTTCCCGACGGAGTTAAGTTCAGGAAGGGAACCACTCTTCAATGTGGGCAATCTCACAGGAAAATCCTGCCACGAAAATTACTCACTTTGAGAGAAGGGGTCTAAATGGCTTATCCTCAAATTGTCTTAATCCTTACTAGAGGGAAGGCTTTTAGAGGGAGAGAAAGGAAAAGTCTAATGGTGCATGCCTATACTCTTGCTTACTCTTTGTTTTTCTTTCTAATTCTTTTTTCCTTTCTAAGTTTTCTGCTTTATTTTGCACTCTCCTGTTTCGTTGTTCTCGGTCGTATTGTTATGTTATCTCCTTCCTTCTTGTTGTTGTTGTTTTTGTTGTCTGTGCACGACGGAGGCCCCTTTTATACTGCCTGTCATGACTGAGTTTTTAATATTTTACCCCTTAACCCTTTTTGTCTCGGTGTGGGTGTCCTTCCTAGATCACCCACTAGTCTGTCAGCTGCCCATCCATTACCACTTATTTGTGCTGGTCGTGCCACATCCCATTCCCAGATAAAGGGTCTTATTTTGTTTGCTTGTTCACTGTGGCATTCCCATCTGGATAAGGGTGGACATTCTCTCTTATTATCCCTCATGACATGCACCTAGTAATTCCAACTCATCTTTCACTCTTTTTGGTGATATATCATCCCAGTAAGACATTTCCCTCAAAAGAGTTTGAGTCGGAACCCCAGAATAGGCTCTCCCCTTCTCCCTACCGCTAGACCATACCCTCTCTTACCTCTGACCTATGGCTCACCACTCCTGTATTGGCTGGGTACAAATTGGTGGTGCCTGAGCCTTGTGCATGCTTCACTTCCATGTGTCCATGGCCTGTCTGTTATTCATGCATTTTTCATGACCTGGAGGCTCGTTTGCACATCCTGCTGCTCATTCTTGACCTCTTGCAGCGTGAATTAGTCTTTGAGCTTTCGTTCTTTATGTCTTACTTTCTTTCTGGGCTTGGCCTTGCTTGATTGTGAGTCTTTCCTTCTCTAATCCATTCTTTACTCTTTCTGCAAGTCTATTAGCACTTCTGCCATTCCATTTTGTTATTCTTGCTGTGTTATTGTTTGACTCGTGCTTGTTGGGTGTCTTTTGGGCCTGCTGTATGTTTTTCCCTTGCTAAATTCCAGTGACCCAGTATTATCATTGGGCTAGTATTCATGTTGTTTTGGGCTTCCTTGGCCCATTCCATCGCTTTCAGGCTTCCTTGGCCCATTTCATCATTTTGGGCATCCTCGGCCCGTTTCATTTTCTTGGGCATCCTCGGCCCATTCCAATTCTTCATTCTCATGGGCTTTTGCTAAATCTTTTGGACTTCCCCAGCCTAAATTAGCATATCCTTTGCTTTTGAGGTTTATGGGCTCTCCCACCAACCCTTTACTCACTTAATTCATTATTTTGGGCCTCTTTGGCCCATCCTTGCTTGTTTTCTATTTCTCATAATGCGCATAGGTTTACTACTTCTTTCTCTGGGCTCCTTTGGGCTCGCTTGCTTTCTTTGAGGCCCTTTTGCTATTTTTTAGACCAAAGGTCCATTATTCCTGTCATTCGGGCTTAATGGTTTCTTCTCAATTTGCTAACTCTTTTTCTCCCATATTGTTGGGCTTCTTCTTGCTATTGGGTCTCCTTGCTAAAGTAGGCATCAACAATAATTTATTTTGAAAAGCCTTTTATTTTGGACATAAATTGTTAAAAAATAGGTCTAAGCATTTATAATTTATGCTAATTTGATACTTTAGCTCTACTATTTTCACACTTATGATGGTTTCTCACACATGTCTACAATTTTAAATTTATGTGTTTTAACTTTACTGTAACCAAATTATCTTGGCATGTACTTTGCTATTGATATCTAAAAATCTTTACTCATTACGGAATGCTCAACCATTCATTTTTTAATTCATTTGCATGCAGTTTTGTAAAGTCTCATTTGTTTCCTTAAACTCACAACAAACAATTAAACCAATATTGCCTTAATTTTATTATTTTTTTTACCAAAAAAAATTTTAAAAAAATGGTTCGGCTTTGGGTCGGGTCGGTTAGGTCGGGTTGACCCGTAAAAAATACGGGTTGAGTCATGGGTCAACCTATTTTTGCTTCGGGTCAAAAAAATTGGGTTCGTGTAGAGTATTTTTCGAGTCAGATTAGAAAATTCTGACCCGTTTTGCCATGTCTGCTTGAGAGGTCTATAGGTTGAGGTTCAAACATATGACATTCTCATTTCCCTCAATATCTTGCACACCTCTTAACATACTTCTCTCTTGAATCTTGACATCTCTATGATTCTTGTTGGAGCTTTAATAGGTTAACCCTGCTTGATATGCTCGCCCTATATTGCGTATTAGTCTGACTTTTGAAAAAAAGTTTCTAGAGGGCATTTAGTTCGTCGTGATATGCCTTTGATGTGATGCACATTACGATAATGTAACATTAAGGTTTTTGATTTATTTTATTTTATTTTTAACATTACCATAATTTAAAATTACAAAATATATCATATTATCTTAATTTCATTATCTTCCTAAACAATTTAATATTGTATTCTTGTATTGAGATTACATTAATGTAAGATTATAACAGCGTAATATTATAGCATAATATAACATCACGGCGAACCAAACACTCCTCTAGTCTTTTTCAAGTTAGGGAACTCCATTGTAGTCATGCTCCTTTATTTGCTAAAAGAAAATTGGAACAAGTAATAACTAAAGTATTATAAAATTGATAAGTTAATATTCAATGCCAATTTGACTTTATAAAATAAATGTAAGCTCTAGTTTTTTTTAGAGAACTCTATCATAGAGTTCTTTTAATCTCAACTTTAATTTTATATTAAATGGTCCAAATAATAAGCTTTAATGATTCATTAATTAAATCTCTAAATTCTAAAAAATGATTCTTATTAAAAAAACAAATTGACATGCTAAATATTGAGTTATTAAATTCATTTTAATTTTGAAAAACGTGAAAGAAATCTATAACTTGCAAACTTCCATATATATATATATATATATATAAAAGGCAAAATAGAGAAAAAATTCAATTATATTTTAAATTGGATTCCAATTGTTGTCTAATTTTGGGTCATGTGTCCTATCTAAGTTTTTTTTTTTTTTTTTAATTATTTTTTTAGTTGGGTTAATGTTTTACAAAAGATGAAGAGTCTAATATAATAAATCATTGCCAATGGGAGCTTGGCTCAGCTGGTAAAGTTCGGACGCTTCGTGCAACCACACTTAGGTTCGAATCCCGCTACCAGCAGGAGCCCGTTGGTGGGCATCCTTAGTGGGTAACCCTCACACAGGTGTGTAGAGGGCCGACCGGCTACGAAAGGGCTCGCTAACTCGGCTGCCACCTGGCGCCCTGCCCGGGGGTATAATATAACCATAAAGACCTCTATTTTTTCATTCTCAAAAAACTAATAATAATAATAATAAAAAATCATTAAAAAAAAGCCTAATAAAAAAAGGAAAAGAAAGAGTAAACTCATTTGTATGTTAAAAAATAACTAATATATATATATATATATATATATATATATATATATATATATAGAGAGAGAGAGAGAGAGAGAGAGATTCATGTATATATCTATTACTTAAACAAGATATAATCTGAATCCATATATGTGTATAATTGTATTTATTTTTATTTGTACTGTGGTTACGCTAGTATATATATTTAAAGTCAAAGTTAAAAGAAAATCCAATTAGAATCTAAATTAAAATTTAACATTGCGCCACATGTCTCATCTATTTTTAAATTTTTTTTTTTGTGCCAAATAAATTATTGGGTGTAAAAAACAAAGAGTTTAAATCCAATTAGATTCTAAATTGGAGTTCAATTTTGCGCAACATATTTCAATTCATTTTTTAATTTTTGTGGCAGCTAAATTATTTGGTGCAAAATTTGAAGATTTCAAATCTAATTATATTTCTTACACCAAGTATAATTTGAACTTATATTTGTATGTAATTGTAGTTTTTTTTAATTGACTTTTCCATTCATGTTACACATTTCTCTTTTATCTTTTAGGAGATTTCTTATGTTAATTAGTTTTCTGATAACTTTTCTTTTATCCAAAAATTATTGTCTGATGAGAAAACTATTTTTTTACATTCAACAAAATGTTATTTATAAAGGTTATAAAACCATTGAAATTTGACTATTTATTGACTTAGTGTTGTGCATTTGGAGCCTTGCAAATTTTTACATCACCAATATTTCATTTTTCATTTTTTAAGCTTTTATTTATTTTATTATTATTATTTTTTATACAAAATAGAAATTTTACTATAATTTAATTTAAGTATATATGTAAGTGAAATTCTCTCTTAGATACTTGAATACTAGTCCTTACTCCTGACATCATACAAGTACTTATATTTATGGAGTGACTATTGCACTAAAGGTGTGAAAACTACTTTTTCAGTCGTGGATCTCTCGTTTGAAAACAACTTTTTTTTTTTTTTTTTTTTTTGAGTTTAAAAAATCTTTACATAAAAGTTTAAAACAAAAACTCTTATTAGTACTAGCCTCTGAGCATGCGCTCACGCGTGTGCTCAGAGGCTTTTTTATTTTTTTGGTAAAGATTAATAATTTGTATTTATTATAATTTGGGATTTCAACTTTTTCTAATCACAAAAAAAAAAAAAAAAACCTTAGTGTAATGAAATTTTTTAAAAAAAATTGAAAAAAAAAAGGAGGATAGAAGAAACAAATACATCGTGATGAATACGTGGGGTGAGTTTTGTAGATTGGAGGAGTTTTAAAACTAACAAAAGAGTAATCCTATTTTGTAGGGAGTTAGTGAGTAAAAATAGAAATTTAAATCAACGTAAAAGTAGAAGTTTATTAGAAGTAAGAATGCATTTCAACGTAGAAGTAGAATGTTATTATTTTTATCAATTTACTATTTTAACCCCATTTTTAAGTTTTAAGTAAGGGTATTTTTGACAGTAAAAATAGCAATGCCAAACGGTTACCCCTCAGTCCTCAGCCCTTTCTCTTTCGTTTGCTCGGGGCTTAAACGCTCCCCCCTCCTTCTCATCTCAGCCAAACCCTTCTCCTCTTTTCTCTTTCTCCGTCTGTTCATAGTCTCTGCCGCCTCAAGTCTTGGCCTCTAAAGCTTGGTACGTTTTTGCATTAATAGAACCGATAAAATTTAGGTGGTTAGAAAAATCTGCAATCAACATTCGACAAAAGGGTATGTTAGTATGTATATACCTCTGTTTTGCTGCTTAGGTATTGCATAAAAGGACAAAACTTTTTTGGGTTTTAAAAATGTTTTTGACATTGGGTTTTCTCCAACACGCATGTTTGATTAGTGATGATACTATGAACTTTAATTTTGGTTTGCAATGGTGGATTGCTATGTTATTTTTTCTGTCAACTTACAAAAATGAAATGTTATTCTTGGGGTGTGCCTCTCTTTTGTTTTTCATGAGTATGATACTATGATCTCCCACATTGATTCCATAAGCTGAGAAGGTCATTGATTTTCTTGGTATTATTTATCTGCTATTTAAAGTGTACTCCTTATGCTTGACAAAATGTCTGAGTTGAATTTTATGGATAATTTTATATAGGTTGGATAAAGGTTCTATCTGCAGATAGCCATTTGAATGATAGGCATATGAGGTGTTTCTCCTCTTGAAAGCCCATTTAGTAGGTGAGGAGGAAGTTTGCCTAGGATGGACTGTAGTGTTGTAACAGTAGATGATTAACAAGTTGTGGGATGTAATAATAGTGTTGGGCTATTGGAGAAACACCACTTTTGGAACTTAAAAAGCTCTAAGCAATGGGTTTTATTTATTTTATTTTACTTTTATTTTTAGCCCCAGCGAGTAGTGGTTATTTTATCATCTTCCCTATAAATAGGATTAAGCTTCAACTTGGGTTGGTATTTTATATGATAGTGTAGATATAATAGCATGTTCCTCTTCCATTTATCTCATGTTCACTTTGTTTTTTCCTGTACCTTTTTTTAAACTTACAATTTTCTATCTTAAATGGGGTACAGGTTTTCTTCTCTGGAATCAGACTTTCAGGGTTGGGTAGGAAATGAAAGTTTTGAGAATCAGGTCCAACAGAAGCAAGAACCCAAAATAAGGTTTGCACTAAACTTTCTTATGCAATTTTCAAATTAAATATGGCCTCTTATTTGAAGATATGAGAGTTGAAACCTTTAACCTATAAATTAGTTTCCCGAGTGCCACCACATTCATTTGCCATTCACCAATTATCATAATCTTAGTTTGCTTATTGCAGTATGAGGATATAATGTCTTCTAGATTTACCATGCTGGGCCTATATTCGTTAACGAACTTGAAGAAGTTTTTCATCCATATTCCGTATCATTACCACTGTATCCTTGCACATAATGGATTTGAACCTTTTTCACTAATCTCATATAAAAAGGATTGTTCAAAGTGCCTACATGTAAGAACTTTTGGAGTCACAATTGGTTAGGTAGATGTCAAGCTTAATTATAAGAAGTCAGTTCATTAAGGGCAGTCATATGTTTATACTATGTAGTAATTCTTTTGTCTTCTAAAATTATTAGTACTTATCATAGAAAATAATAAGAGAACATTTATAGCAATGGATTTAAATATATATGTATTGCATTAATGTAGCCTAAGTTTAGTTATCATTTTCAAGTCATAGTACCTTCAAGTAAACTAAATAGTTTTAATATTTATTTAACTATCCTGTGCATCACATGGGTTAGCAACAAGTGTGTGTGTGTATATATATATATATATAGTCCTGAGGTTTATCACTAGTGTATTCCTATGTGTGATGTTGCTTTTTTGGTTTTTGGGCTCATAAAATCTAATGGACCCATAATAAGAAAGTGGGTTTGATTTTCAGATTAAAATTGGGTTGGACTTGGGTATGTGAGCACAAAGTTCTTTGTCCGTAATACAGGTATTCTGAAGAGAGAGAGACCACTAGGAGCAGAGGATGAGAGGCAGTGTTGGTTGCTGGAGACTGGAGTGAGTAGACTCATCCATAGCTGTTGGCTTAATCGTATTTTGAAATTGGAACTAAGGACTTTGAAGTAGAAAAGAGCTTAGCTTGAGACACAGAGAGATATCAGACATGGTGGGGCTTGTTGGGAGACTGTGGAACTTACAATATAAGAGCATAGTGAAAGAAGCATTGGGAAAAATCCTTGCAGTGGCAAAGTTCTTCTGTGTCCTCCACGTCACCAACACCTACCTCTGCACCTTTGCCCTCGTAAAACGTTTTTCCTTAAACTTTACTAAACATGTTTTAGAAAGAAATGATAATAATTGAGTGGTTGCAGGCCTATGGTCCCAGCATGGTCCCGACCTTCAATCTAACCGGTGATATGTTCCTGGCGGAGCGGCTCTCCATCAAATTTGGCAAAGTGGGCCCCGGAGATATTGTCCTCTTACGCTCTCCTGAATCCCCTCGAAAAGTCATGGTGAAGCGCTTGTTGGGATTGGAGTCTCATTCTGTCACCTATGTTGTTGACCCCATGAAAAGTGATAGATGTGACACTATTGTGGTATCTATTATCATTCATCACTTTAACTTTGTTCTTTTGGAATTTGGATTTTGTTGCTAAAGCTTTTAGTTATAGATTGTGCTTTGTTATAGCTAGTGTTAGTGTTGTCGTAGGTTCCAAAGGGACATGTTTGGGTAGAGGGAGACAACATTTATAATTCCAGAGATTCAAGACAATTTGGTCCTGTTCCCTATGGCCTCCTTGAAGGCAAAGCATTCTGTAAGGTGACTACATTTCTTTCTTTAGCCCATTTAATGTTGAATTTTGATGCTGTTAATTGTACTTCGTCTTTGTCCCAGCCAAAAAACAAAAGGAGGGTATAATTTAAGTTATTTTTCTGTTAAGAAATTCTGTTCTTTTGGCAATTGAATGTATGGTAATCGCCTATGATTTTCTTTCAATTTACATTTGGGGGCAAATTGAAAGTGACGCTCAATTAAGTTCCTGTCAGTGCATATGGTTTTGTAGTCAAAGATAATGTGATTAAGTGTACATTTTTTCTGCATTGGTTTTTGATGAATTACTAGGCCTAAATCATGGATGGTACATTTCTAATTGACAATTTTTTTTTTTGGGATCAATAATAGGGAAGATTTATTAGTAAGATGAGAAACCTAAGAATATGTCATTCTGAAATTCTAGTTGATAGAACTACATATACATTAAATTAAATGAAAACTATGAAGATATAACTTAGCATTGAAGAATGTTTGGATAGGTGGGCTTAAAGACAGAAAAACAGAAGTCAAAAGTAGAAGTGAAGAACTACTTAAAATTAGTAACCAATTAATACCTTTATTGTGTGTTTGGTTAGAGGATTTGTAAAGGGAATTTGAGGGAGAGCCAGAATTTGAGGAATGGAATTTTATAATTCCTTTGTTTCGCTTGATGAAAGAATAAGGTGCAAATTAATGGAGGAAATATAAATGGGGTATGTGGGGGTGACAAATTCTGGGTTTAAATCCAATCAAAATAAGCGTAATTTGATAGACTCATTGAACGTGGGATTTTCTTTTGAGCGCACCAAATCTAGATTGCCTTCAAGCATGATCAACCCATCCATCTTATCTGTGGTGATCCTAACCATCTTATATCTGTTTATCTCTTGCTCTTCACTAAAGATTCATGGTAAGCCTCAATTATACAAATTTCTTCCTCATAGTTACTTGGGGTAAGTCTCAGGTCTTGTTATGGTGTTTGATTATATGGATCGTTGTATTTTTTTTCTCTATTGTGGTGTGGATTCTTTATTAATGAAACCTCAAAAGATGATACAGTGTAGATTTCTAGCACATGCAATATTTGTTCTGAATAGGTATTTTCAGAGGCGGTAAAAAAAAAAAAAAACAAAAGTACTACCTGGATTTTATGTTTTGAATGTATATTTTGGATCAGAATGGTTTGGATGGATCTGAAGCTTTTTTTCTGGAAATCATTCTCTTGTAAAATTTATTTCTGAATAGGTGTTTTTTTTATTTTAAAAATGGGGTATATGTGTTCTGAATGGGTAAAATTTGTAAAAAGATTGTTGTATGATTCTTTGTTCTTGATATTCATTTTATCAATTTCAATCGATAGCAATCCTTGTACAATTTCAATTGTTATATATGGATTGCTGAGCAATCAAGAAAAGCTCAGAGTAGCTGGATAAAGATTGAGATGGATGAGAGGCAATGCAAGACGTATGTAAGAAAAACATACATGCGTCTTGTCATGAATTCTATGTAGCTTTAGAAGTTCACCAACTCAAGAAAAGACGGAGAAAAAACTTCTAGGATGAGGAAGCATCAACTGACAGAAGGATTTATGTAGTCAATTCAGCATAGTTGAGATTACACATAAAATGCACTTGTCCACACTCTACACAGTATCCATATGAAGTGCATGGTAAATCATTGCATTCGGGACAAGAGAATTTGATATGATATATGTGTGAATAACACCGATAACCTCTTATAGCTCACTTTATACTCATGGTGTAACAATTATATTGCTAATGTTCTAGTTGGCTGGTTCTGGTTCACCTTAATGAAAATCAGTGAATTTGCAAAGTCTTGGTTTCTAAATTCCTAAGCCTAGGAGGATGATTGCTTAAATTTCTACATGTATTTTATGTTTTGGATGGATATTTTGGATCAGAATGGTTTGGATGGATCTGAAGCTTTTTGTCTGGAAATCATTCTCTTGTAAAATTTATTTCTGAATAGGATTAGTTTTTAAAGAAAGGGTATATATGATGTTCTGAATGGGTAAAATTTGTAAAAAGATTGTTGTATGGTTCTTTGTTCTTGATATTCATTTTATCAATTTCATCGATAGCAATCCTTGTACAACTTCAGTTGTTATATATGGAACGCTAAGCTATCAAGTAAAGTTCAGAGTAGCTGGATAAAGACTAAGATGGATGAGACTTGAGAGGCAATGCAAGACATATGTAAGAAAAACATACATGCAGTCTTGTAATGAATTCTATGTAGCTTTAGAAGTTCACCAATTCAAGACAAGATGGACAAAAGACTTATAGGATGAGGAAGCATCAACTGAAAGAAGGATTTATGTAGTCAATCCAACATAGTTCAGATTCCACATAAAATGCACTTGTCCACACTCTACGCAGCATCCATATGAAGTACATGGTAAATCATTGCATTTGGGACAAGAGAATTTGATGTGATCCATGTGTGAATAACCTGATAAGATCATATAGCTCACTTTATACTAATGGTTTAACAGTTATAATGCTAATGTTCTGATTGGCTGGTTCACCTTAATGAAAATCAGTGAAATTGTTAGAGTCTTGGTTTCTTAAGTCCTAAGCCTAGGGGGATAATTGCATAAAGTTGACAGCCAGTTGCAGAAGCCATTGGTTATAGCCTTTAATTGAAGTCCTGAAAGTATGGACAGCTAATGAAACATTTGTTATTATTATTCTTATTATCCCCAACATTTGAGTGGGTGATTGAAACTGTTATCAAGATGTATCAAGTTCACGTTCATGTCATGACCTCTAGGACTTTAATGTCACTGGTTGGTGTTTGATATTCGACCCTTCAAATTTATCATCCTGAAAATATCACTGTCAATCTGTTAAATTTTATCATTGCAAAGTTATAGATATGTGTTCATTTGTATGTAGATATGGCCTCCTAAAGAATTTGGATCACTGATGAAGAGCGGAACGAGGGATCCAGATTTAAAAGGTACTTTTCTTGAGAATTCATGCTCTTAATGTTCCATTTGGGTGTACATTTCCCTAAACTTGATTTGTCATTGCTCATGTGCTAATTTATGAGAGCTCTTTGTAAAGATAAGGGGCAAAACCATTTTATGTGCTTTGTCATAGTACACGTATTCCCTCTTTTTATAAGTGTTTGAGTGGTCTTGCGCCCTTGGCAAAAGTGATATAAATTCTGTTGTAGATTTATTGATTTTCTCTCTCTTCATACGTAAGGATCATGTAATTCTCTAGGGGAACTTTGTGTGCACACTCGTGCACGATGTTTCTCCACTAATACAATGGAATATTATTACTTATAAAAAGAAAAGCACTTAATTACTATATATCCTAATTCCAATGGCCTTTGCCATATGAGATTGACTCGTTTCACAAAGTGGCCAAATTTTCTTTTTGTGAATAGCACATTGTGTTGGTTTGGGTTTTAATACATTCATGGTTAGAGTAGAGTGAAGTGTGTGAGAGAATGAAAGGAGATTAGTATATCTTAATTATGTTACCTTATTAATTACATGAATTATGTGAAGCTATGTATATTCAAAGAAGAGCCTTATGTGGTTTCTCACTCTAAATTGTTGCTCTTTCATTGCTCTTATCTTGTTCAGGCTTTGTGGTGGATGCTATTTAGCTTTACAATACTAATAACAAGTTTCCTTTGGTGTCTTTTCCTGGACTATGTCCTAATTAGCTAAGACTAACAAAGTAAGCACTTCTACAGTTCAATCAACTGTCTTTCTGTGTTATAGAGCTTTTTTTTTCCTCCTATGATATTCAATATCTTTCAGGCTTAAATATTTGATTCAAACCTTAATTTTGCAATATATTGTCTACATTACATAATGATTCATTTGCTGTTTTCTGTTTTTTCTTATTTCATTCCAATTAATCCTAAGAATTTCAACCTTGTGATTTATTTTATTTTTATTGGGTGGGGCTCTTTTTGGTTGCTACTGCAAAGATGTGTGGATGGAAACCAAAAAGTGATTGGAAAAAAAAGGTTTTGGGGAGGTCTATCTAGAAGCTATGTTGCACGGACACGACACGGACACGGATACGGGGATACGGCAATTTTTGAAAAATAAGGACACGACACGGCGGGGACACGGCGGTTAAATAATTAATTAAATTTTATATTTAGGTATATTTTTTAATATTTTTAGACATAAAATACGTTTATGTCTATAATTTAAATTATGTAAAAACTACAAATAAATAAACTAACACCTAAAGTAGTACAATAATACACATAAAATGTTTAGAATAGTTTCTCAAAAAAAAAAAATGTTTAGAGTACAAACTAAAAGTTTAAATAGGCTACGTTCAAATACTAATAATAATACTAAAAATAATAGTCAAAATAATAATATAAATTATTTTCTTTTGGACCAATGGCATATTAATAACCTCATCGCACTGACATATGGTGCTCAAAAGTTGAAATTTGAAATGGAAAGTTTCAAAGTGACTTTCACGTGGGTTGGCAAAAGACACACAAAACAAAGAGGAAATATAAAAAAGTATTATAAAAGTTAAAATGAACAGAAGAAGACAGAGGCATCTGGGTCTGCGAAGAAAAAGAAAACGAAAAAGAAGCAGAAGAAGAAGAAGAAGAAGAAGAAGAAGGGGAGAGGAGGAGCTTGCCGATCGGAAGGGACAGGGCACGCTGGCACAGCGTCGACGTCTATGGAGTTCGCTGATCTGCCCGATCTAGCTCCGGCGAGGGACAGAGGGCAGCGGCAGCGGGCAGAGGTCAGAGAGAGGGTGGAATCTGTCATTTTTTTTTTTTTCACTGCTGGCGTGTCGGACGCGTCGGATCCGCGTCGGTGCCATGTCGGAGCCGCGTTGGAGCCGTGTCGGAGAAGCGAAAAAAGAAAAAAGAAAAAAAAGGGACACAGCCGGACACCGGAATCTAGCGCGTCGTGCCCGTTCCGGTGTCCGACATGTGTCGGACACCGACACGACGCCAAAAATGGCGTGTCCGTGCAACCTAGTCTAGAAGTGGTGAGAAGTAGTTTATTTATGGCTTAGTGGGGAAGTCTATTTGGAGGATGGTGCCACATTGTTTGATGTGGTGTATCTAGCGGGAATGGAATGCCAGAAGCTTTGAGGGTCACGAACGGTCCATTCTTGAGTTTAAGTCTTTTTTCTTTTTTACTCTTCTCGAATGGTGTTTAGTTATACCATCTTTTTCTTGTTTTTCTCTTCCTGTTTTGTTTGATCATTGTAATTTGGTTTCTTGATGTTTTTGCCTGTCTAGTACATTTCCTATGTACAGGGCTGTGTTCTTCTTTAATATATATCTTCCGTTACTTATCAAAAAAAAAAATTTCAAGTCAAGGAAAACTTTAACAGAGAGAGAGAGAGAGAGAGATGTACAATTAATGATTATAGATACATTGTGATCTTTAAGTCCTGGAGGTTTTTGAAGTTGGTTTTCTTAACAATATTTTTACTTGTTTGGAATAAGGTTTAATTGATTGCAGTCATAATTGATTAAAACTTAATACACTGACTATATCCTTTGAGAACCTTTTCAATTGCAGGTGTCATATTCTTACCATCTCTAAAGTTCATAATGGCTTACAAGTTCAGAGGGGGGAATTATCAACTCTTTGCGTTTGGATTTTCTACCTTGTTTACTATGTCTAGTTAACAGCCTTGTAACTTAGTGATTGACATTACCTTTTCTCCTTTACAAGGAGAATCAAGGTTCGAATCCCTCTCTACTTCACTTGTTATAACAATTGGATTAAAAAAAAAAAAACAATGTTTATGTCTCTGTTTGCTGGAATGCTACTGCTAAAACGTATGAAGTAAATTAGATTTGTTATTATTGAACTCAATTGAAAGATTGTTGCTTCCTAGGTATTGAACTAATTCATGGCTTTTATCCCTTTTTGTCGCTCCCATCTCGCCAGACGGAAGGGACATGGGAACGTGAAAAAGGTAAAATATTTGCATTTTTCTTTGTGAAAATGACATGCATTTGTTAATTTAAGACTTGGGATAAATTTTTTAGTTATTTACATATTGTCAGTAAAAGGCTACAATGAGAGTACTCTCGTGATATCGATGATGGACAGTTTCAACTTATGTACACCAAATACTTATGTAGCAGGAATATGGCGACAATTGTATCAAGATGGACTCATTGGAAAAAGTTAATCAATGATATGCAACTTTGCATACAATAATTAAATAATCATTCCCCTAATTATAAGATTTAAGAAAGCAAGCAAACTGTGGATGATATCAAATATCACTGGCCCCTTTTTTAAATCAATCAGTTCTTCATCAAACCTGCCTAAGGAGGTGTAAAACTGAAACTAATTATATTTCAACTTAGTACTCCCAGTTCAAGATTAGTGGTAGACATTTTGACATTGTTTTCAAACATCACTACTAGTTGGCAACTGGCAATCTCGAAAGCTATGTAAATTGTCAATGAATTGATTGATGAGAGATCCAATGGGAATGGGTAAATGAGTATATTTTCTCAAAAAAAAAAAAAAAAAAAAAAAAAAAGAGTGCCCAATCCATTTATAAAGATTGTCTATGATGTAGAAATTCATTAACGCAATGGCAAGAAATGTTATTTCTTATGACAAAAGGCATGGACTTCCATATTTCTTAATTCATATTTCATGCAATGCGGAAAATGAAGGATTGGGTTTGGTGGCAACCTTTATTTACGGGGGGCCATTAACATTTTATGGACTTGGAAGGATTTTCAAAGGGAAAACTTCCAATAGTTGATTGCTAAAGAAAATATTATTTTTACGAAGAAATCTATGTATACTTGCAAATACTGAGAGAAAATGCTATCTATTCTCTTGTACTTTAGTGCTTCATAACATATAAATAAACTCAAATTTAATTGTTCCTCTTATTGCACTATTATTAATGGGAGGTATTTCACCGACTCTAATTGATTTTGGAGATATATGTCTTGTATTTTGACAATGTTATGGAAGCAACTACATTCATATCAAAGTTATACCGGTCTATATAAAAGAAGTTTGATGCGCTTAGAAAAATATGAATAGCTTTAACCTAAACCCCAACATAACTTTAATATGATGGGCAATGTTTACTTTGAAGTTTGAACTTGCAATGTTTACTTTGAAGTAAAAAAATGAAAAAAAAGTTTACTTTGAAGAAGTAAATCATATTTTTTACTTTGAAGAAATATAAGTAAATCATATAGACCGGAATAACTTTGATATGAAATGTTTACTTTTAAACATTGCATCAGAGTTTTGTAAACTTTGCATCGACGTATGATTTACTCATATTTTTTTACTTTCAAACATTGCATCAAAGTTTACTTTTAAAAGTTTACTTTGAAGAAGTAAATCGTATAAGTAAATCATATAGACCGGTATAACTTTGATTTACTTTTTAAAAAATTATGACTTACTTATAGCTTTAACATCGTATTTTTTACTTTGAAGAAGTAACTCAAGTGCCGCACAGCTAAAAAATGAAAAAAGTTTGAAATCATCATTCTCGCCATAAAATTGCCCTCTCTAGAAGAATTTGTTAGGATGATAAGGTTCAATAAAATAAATAGGAAGAGACCTGCATAATTAATTGTTTAATAATCATGTCAGCAATAAATTGTTTAAATTCAAGTTTTTGTAGTTTAAAATAATACATAAAATATGAGTTTATGGATCAAATCTATGTATTACTAAAAGCTGAAGCGTAGTGTTTAATGCTGCTGCTCTCATATTACGCCACATCAGTTGCCAAGTCATTCTTTTTTTTCTTTTCTTTTTTAAAATATAATTTGTCCTACAATTTTAAAATAGTTTTTACAATTTTCAGCCCTATAAATGCAGCCTACTATTTATTTATTTACTTCCACTATCATCTATATTTATATATTATTAAAAGCTGAAGCGTAGCGTTTAATGCTGCTGATCTTACGTTACGCCACATCAGTTGCCACGTCATTTTTTTTTTCTTTTCTTTTTTAAAATATAATTTTTCTTACAATTTTAAAATGATTTTTTTACAATTTTCAACCCTATAAATGCAGCCCACTACTTACTTATTTACTTCCACTATCACCTTATAATAAATTTGTATAATTAATCTATCCCACCTCTTATTTATTTAGTTCCACTATCAGGTCCAACCCAAATCCTTTTTCAGTTCAGCTTTAGGGTTTTGTGTGAGCTTTTTCAGCTTAAAAAAAAAAAAAAAAAAAAAAAACAACAACAACAACAACAACGCTGAAGCCTTTCAAGCTTTAGGGGTTTTTTTTTTTTTTTTTTTTTTTTTTTTTTTTTTTTTTTCCATTTTTTCTATAATTTTTTTAACATTTATTTTTTTAATATTTACACTTTCTCCAACATTTCTCTCTCCCTTACCATTTCATTTCCCCACTACTTCTTCAATCTTTCTCCCTCCCTTACCTTTTCATCTCCCTATTATCCTCTACATTAATATCATTCTTTCTCTTTCCCTTCATCTTCCTTTATTTTTGTCTCTTCTTATTCACACTTTCTTACTATAAATTTGTTACTATCTCTTCTATTCTATGCATAGTTTTCCCTCACAAAAAAAAAAAAAGTTCCTTCTCTCTCCCTCTCTCTCTCTCTTTCTCTCTCTCTCTCTCTAAATTTTTTGGTGGATTTTTTTTATTTTTCTTGCATCTCTACTTTAGGTTGATAATTTTTTTATATTCTTTAAAACTCTATTTTGGGTTAATGCGATTTAGTTTTGTTTTTTAAATTGTTGTTGTTGTTGTTGTTGTTGTTGTTTTTTATTCTCTTTGATTGTTAAATGTTATCCTATTGCGTTTTAAAGAATTAAATATAGCATATAAAAATATAATATTATTCTATTACATAGCATGATTTGGATAATTTGGTATTTATTCTATTACATAGCATGATTTTTTATAGTGCTCAATTTAGATGTTAAACTATGAGATTTTACTAATTTTTGTTTATTTGCTAATCCTTTGTGGTGGACAAACTACTCTTAATAGTTGTATTAGAAGTACTCTATAAGAGTCTAAATCTTCTGTCTAACTTTTTTGCTCTATTCTATTCTCCACCAATAAAAACTTGTCACGTGTTCACCTAATTAATTAAATACTACTATTAATTAATAACTGTAGTATTAATAAGTCAATAATGATAGTATTTAATTAATTAGATGAACACGTGATAAGTTTTTATTGGTGGAGTATAGAATGGAGTAGAAAAAGTGGGAAAGAAGATTTGGATTCACTTTATAATCCCATTTATTTAAAGAAAAGCAAAGGTTAGCCAAATGAAAATAATCGGATAGGTGACAAATTTTAACTTTTGCAATTTTATTTTAATTATTATTATTTTGTAACAATGCATGTATAGAAATTTAATTCTTAGATTTTGCTAATAATTGTTTGTTTGATAATATGTTTTGGGTGGCTGAAATTATAATTTCTACAAAGAAAATAACCTTAATAGATTATCAAAAACAAAATTTTATCCTAATATTGGTTCAATTAATCATTGTTAAGTTTTATTAATTTTTTTTAGTTTAGGTTTTTTTGGTGTTTTGGATTGTTCCTATATTACATTTATGATTGTTCCTATAATAAATAAAAATATAATTACTATATACTTTACTCATTATTAGATTAGTTTAAATTGTAAAAAAAAAATTTAATAAAACCACCATAAAAATAATTATCACACGCAACGCGCGGGGTCACGGCTAGTGATAAATAATATCCAATTAACATGAAATTGGTATGAATATTAAGAACATATAAAGCGTGTAATTTAAGGGTGAGATTTTTAAAACATGAATTTTATATCAAGTTATTCGATTTAACATTACTTAGAGTTACACTACTTGAACTCAACGCATTGAAAGATAGGTTTCTAAACTAGATCAATACTAGAGCTCTCTTTTTGCAAATTTCTTCAAGAGACTAAATGATTAGATTAGGTTATTTTTCTTGTAATTTGAGTAGAATATATTTTAGGACATTCAATGTACTCTTGTGGTTTTGTCAACAGATTATTAAATGGGGAGATTGGTCGGGTCATATTTTTGTATATTGGCAAACACATGATGAAATACACTTTATATGTAATTGAGTCTTAGTTTAAGTGTGTTCAAGGATTGTCCAATTGGTATTATTTGAAGACACAAGACTGTACAAGAAACTGTTCAAGAAAACAAGACTTTGATACCTCTCTCTACCTGTTGATCTGCCGAGAATAAATGAATCTCGATACGTAGCTCGACACCTCTCGAACTATAGAGTTACGAGAAAACTTAACAGTAATTTTTGTTTTAGCCTATGATAACTTGGTCCAACTTAGGATTCGTGCACTAGGGTTCCAGAACATATAATTTGATTGAGAGAGAGAAAGGGAGAGGCTTGCTTTTAATTCAGAGTCTTGCATTTGTTCCTTAAGATTTTGCCTCTAAAGTTCAAATTTTAAATTGTTTGATGACTGCATCAAACCAAATATGTATAGGGTATGCTGCTTTTATAGTTGCAGCCTCTTCTATAGAAATAATGAGATATACCAATATTGGTGCAGGTCAAGGTGGATCTCCAGTGTGGAATGAGAAAAATACATTCAGGGTAGAGTATCCGGACAAGGAGACCAATACGAACTTATTCTAAACATCATGGGTAAGGACACATTCTCTGCTGATGACTTCATTGGGCAAGCCACGTGAGACATCTTAACATCATGTCTCTTTGTTACATTTTATGTGCTTAATTAAGAGTTTCATAAATACTTCTCCAAAAGGTATAATTTTTTATGTGGCTTGGAGCCATTAGAAAAGACATTTAGACTTAAACAGTGAGGTGATTGATAGGAGGGACTGGAGGATAATGTAGAGCATGAAAAGCAAATTTTGATGTGCAATATATATATATATATATATATATATATATATATATATATATATATATATATATATATATATATATATGAGGGGCCAAGTCACAAATTCGTTTTCGGAAAAATTTTATTAGAAATTAAAAAAAGCTATCAAAACTTTTTTAATTCCCTATAAAAATTTTTTAAAAATGGTATACTATTATGTGCCCTTAGGGCACACGTTAGTAAAATTCATATATGAAATAGGTTCAAGTTACACATTTTTTAAACTATTGAATTTAAGTAGATCTAACGATTAAAAAAAGAACATTCATTATCACAAATATTTTTATTAAAATCTCATTAATTACCCTCATTTATTACATTCTAAATCTATCTCTAAACCTAACAAAATTTGACGTCTATCTCTTTCTCTCTCTCCGTTTCTCTTTCTCTTCGTTTCTCTGTCTCTCTACGTTTTAAACCAACGTTTCTCTCTCTCTCTCTCCTCCTCCATTACTCCTCCACCATTGTTCCACCTCCACAGGTTGCTGGCAGGAAAAAAAAAAAAAAAAAAAACCAAGTCGACATCCCTGGTTTTTCACCCCCTTCCCTTCTCTCTCTCTCTCTGTCTCTCTATCTATTGGATTTCCACCCCCTTCCCCTCTCTCTCAGATTTCCTTGTTCATCATCACCAGCGTTTGGTTGCCCTTTCCTTCCACTCGACGTTGACATCCCTGGCATTTCTAGTAAGTTTTTTTTTTTTTCCCTATCATTTTTAATGATTTTTTTTTTCCAATAAGCTTAGTTTGGTTGCTGGGAAAGCGAAGGAAAATATTTGTCAGATTTAGGGGTTGTGTTGAACTGTTGATCTGTTCTTTTTCAGACCCCCAAAATCTTCTCCTTCCAACACCTGACATTGCAAGATGATTTTTTATTCTCTCTCCTTTTTAGTTTCCTTTTGTGCCATTTTTCCCTGAAATTTCATTTGTAAGAAAAACCCCAACCCATAAGTTAGTGTAGAAAGGAAACTAGTACATGTTTGATGAAATGTCTCATTGACGATGGAGATTCCTTTGTTCTCATACTATTATCTATCAACAAAATGTATAATACATTGTAAAGGGGTTATTATTATTATTTTTTTAAATGTTTTTTTTGGATTAGATTACAGTTGGATTTTTGTTGTAGTTTCACATGTAGAAACATAAAGCTTCTTTCTTTGCTTGGCAAACAACTCGCTACTATGTTTGTCAATTTTAAAATAAATTCTTTGCTGATGCGGTAATTGAAATTTTGGTCTTGAAGAAGTACATTTTTTTTGTGTGAAGGTTGTTGATTGTTGTACATGTGATGACCCCAATTCCATAATTTGTTTTGCCTTTGTTGAGTTTGCTGATGAAGGTAGTTTGAAGGTGTGGTGCATAGTTCAATAGTTGGTGGTAATGAATTCTGATGTTTACTTGATTAATTGCTATGTTGTTTCTGTAAAAGGTGCAAGGGCTATTGTACTACAACTTGGTGCTCAAAATGGTGCTCAATTGTTATTCTGAAATTGCCTAATTGGTGCTCAATTGTTATTTGTGCTTCAATGAAGGGGAATGGCATTTTGAAATTGGTGCTCAATTACTGTTTTTGATTCAATGAAATAGATGCTCAATTGCAAAACCTTGATGCCAAATTTAAGTTGTAATCACCATTTTCATGGAATCACAGGTGCTTAATAATATCTAACCTTGTTATTGGTGGAACTTAAGATGATATTGTTATTTATGAAAGAATTATAAATGCTCATATGATTTCTTGGAAATTCATTTATAGGAAAGTTAGATGATTTTGATTACATTTCAGTCATTTTTTGTCACTAGTAAGTTTTTTTTTTTTTTTTCCTGATCCTAGCATCCTTTCGGCCCAATGAAACTGAGATAATCATGAGCATCCCCCTAACAATGACCACGTGCATTTTTTTTTAATTACTAATAATCATGAATTTTTACCTTGCAGAGATAATTAGCATTGAAGTCCAAATTATAATATTTGTAGTTACACCATGAATGAAGGTTGAGGGCTCAAGGCTAAGCTGAAGCTGAAGCAATGGTGACAGAAAAAAAAATAAAGTTGCTGGAGTTGAAGCCCAAATTAGAACACTAAGATTTAATTATATAAGACAATGATGAGGTCAATCTGAACCTTAGATTCGGGAGCATGGAAAAATTTTTGTTTTCTTGAAGTTGAACTTTTTTGTATTCTTTAATCATATAAGTTCTTTTTTTTCTTTTCTTTTTTTCTTTCTTTTTTTTTTGGGCACTTTTGTTTATATCAGCATAGTATTGACATATTTCTTTTCTTTAGTTGTACAAGTTCATTTCATAAATAACTATAATAGAAAAGAGGCGCAAAAATGTTGTTGAACCTATTTTTCTCTTTACTTTTGCCCATCTTGTTTTAGAGATTGGTTTATTCAAATCAAGTTCTTACAAATATTGAGAAATTGTCTTGTACATCTAATGTATTTATGCCTCACAAATTTTTGGATTCCATCTGTGGAGTCCATTTTTATGTAAGATAACGTACACTACACAAAATGCACTAAATAAGGGTAAGTTGGTTGATTTTTAGGTGATTAGCCTCTTAAGAATTTGAGAAAGGGAAGATCTTTTTTTTTTTTTTTTTTTTTTTTTTTTTTTTTGAGATCAAAGATAGAAAGCTTTATTAAGATAGCAAAATTTTACAAGCTGGACTATAAAGCATACACAGTGGACCCCCGAAAAAATAATGCACAGGTCAGTACTCAATAAAACAGAGGCCACGAGTAAGAAAAAAAACATGTAGCAGTGAAATACACAATAAAACAGAGTATACGCAAGTTGTTTGTGCTGCCATGAGTTGCTGGTAATCTGCTAAGAGACCCGAAGCACCATCATAGATGTGCCTTGGCTAAAGTTGAGTCTTTTTGAAGCAAAATTTGTTTCGTGCATTCCAAACAGCCAACACGATAACTGCCCAAGACTCAAGTTCCTGCTGGTTTAGCCTAGTTACCATAGTCTGAAACAATTCAAAGAAATCTGATACACTGTTCGAACACTTTTGAATTCGTCTACTTGCCATTGACCAGACATTCCTAGCAAGAGGGCACTCCCACAGCACACGACAGATTCCTTGATTCTTGATTCTTTCATTTTGCATTGTAGTACTCCTTGATTCTTTCATTTTGCATTGATCAAATAGTAACTAAGTACAAGGTCTCCAATTACACACAATCTGATATGCTAAACAACTAACAAATAATAAAGAATTACATTTGAAAAATAATCCTCCCAAATCTATTTCTTCAATCGGATAACCTCAGCTAGTGAATTGGACTCCTTCAGTAGCAGCACCTATTCTGCATTGGACTCCTTGAACAACATTTGTTCTGCATTCCAAGACTAAATGAATCGAACCAAGACTCCTTTAACAGCACCTCTAGGCAACATTGTCAAGTTTCTTTGCATTCTTGAAAAGGGAAATCAAAGAATTAACTTTGTAGCCCATAACAAATGACAAAATGAGTCAAACCAATAAAGGTAAAACAAATGAGCTCATGTAAAAAAATCTACAGCTTCTAAATATAAGGCATTTCAAGTGAAAAAAAAAAGTTAAGTCTACAAACACTTGTGACAACTATGTCTTAATATAATACTAAATCCAAAAGAAACAAGATTTTAAAATGTCATAAAATGCACCTTTATTCCAAAGTATGGAGAGACATGTTCCAGTGAAAAAAAGATTGGTGCACCAAAAATCTTACTACAACTTGTATCCAAATATATCCAAATAATTTCAATAACGTATTGTACTTCCAAAGGGAAAAATAAATTCAAGAATTTTACAAAAGAATATACTGTTGGGCTTTATGGAGCCTAGTTGTGTTTGATCTGGTTGACGACCTGACCCGACCCGAAATAATGTTGCGTGGTTTTTAATGAGATATTTTCTGAGGCATAGTCCATGGAGCGGAGACTTGGACCGATAGGCCCAAGCCGGAGCGCAGGATATAGAAACCGTTTTCGGTGATTAAGGTTTCGGTCTTCTTGTTGTTTTTGAGAGAGAGAAACATTGTAGCCGCACTTTGTAATTTTTCCTTGATAATAGTGAAATCCCTGCAACTCCGTGGACGTAGGCAAATTGTTGAACCACGTAAATACTATCTTGTGTGTGTGATTGTTTTCTTTTGACGTGTGTTTTTTTTTCTATTTTATTTCTCATGTTTTGGAAATTTCGGGTTGAATTCCCTACATATACAAAGCAATTAGACAATAAATATAAAAATTATGTAACCAAATTAAATATTCATTGCAAATATACTTGATTGTTGATATAGGTATTATCAAACTCCAATGAAATTTCTAAAAGTAGCCCTTGCACCTTCTACAGAAACAACATAGCAATTAATCAAGCAAACATCAAAGTTCATTACCAACTATTGAACTATGCACCACACCTTCAAACTACCTTCATCAGCAAACTCAACAAAGGCAAAACAAATTATGGAATTGGGGTCATCACATATACAACAATCAACAACCTTCACACAAAAAAAATGAACTTCTTCAAGACCAAAATTTCAATTATCGTATCAGCAAAGAATTTATTTTAAAATTGACAAACATAGCAGCAAGTTGTTTGCCAAGCAAAGAAAGAAGCTTTATGTTTCAGCATGTGAAACTACAACAAAAATCCAACTGTAATCTAATCCAAAAAAACATTTAAAAAAATAGTAATAAAAACCCCTTTACAATGTGTTATACATTTCGTTGATAGATAATAGTATGAGAACAAAGGAATCTCCATCTTCATTGAGACATTTCATCAAACATGTACATGGCTCCTTTCTACACTAATTTATGGGTTGGGGTTTTTCTTACAAATGAAATTTCGGGGAAAAATGGCACAAAAGGAAACTGAAAAGGAGAGAAAATAAAAAATCTTCTTGCAATGTCAGGTGTTGGAAGGAGAAGATTTTGGGGGTCTGAAAAAGAACAGATCAACAGTTCAACACAACCCCTAAATTTGACAAATACTTTCCTTCGCTTTCCCAGCAACCAAACTAAGCTTATTGGAAAAAAAAAATCATTAAAAATGACAGAAATAGATAGAAACAAAAAATAAAATAAAATAAAATAACTTATTGGAAGTGCCAGGGATGTCAACTTCGAGGGGAAGGAAAGGGCAACCAAATGGTGGTGATGATGAATAAGGAAATCTGAGAGAGAGAGAGAGAGAGAGGGAGTGGGGGGGGGGGGGGGGAAGGGTGTGGAAATCCAATAGAGAGAGAGAGAGAGAGAGAGAGAGAGAGAGAGAGAAGGGAAGGGTGTGAAAAACTAGGGATGTCGGCTTGGTTTTTTTTTTTTTTTTTCCTGCCAACAACCTGTGGAGGTGGAACAATGGTGGAGGAGTAATGGAGGAGGAGATAGAGAGAGAGAGAAACATAGGTTTAGAATGGAGAGAGAGAGAGAGAGAAACGGAGAGAAAGAGAAACGGAGAAAAAGAGAAATGGAGAGAGAGAGATAGACGTCAAATTTTTTTGGGTTTAGAGATAGGTTTAGAATATAATAAATGAAGATAATTAATGTGATTCTAATAAAAATATTTTTAATAATGAGGGTTTTTTTTTTTTAACCATTGGATTTAAGATCCAATGGTTTAAAAAATGTGTTACTTTAAAGAGTTACACCAGATGTAACTTGAATCTATCTCTTTCTCTCTCTCTATATATATAGGGGATATTGGGCTTTTGCCCTTATTTTGTAAAAAATCTAGCATAATGTCCCTGTTTTGAAACTATTTAGGTGTGTGACCTTGTTTTAGTACTCCATTTTCGATTTTAAAAAAATCGAG